>JANBXA010000398.1:30557500-31757500 GCA_030556225.1 Cricetiscus sungorus
ATACAAAAACCATCAAGGCACTAATCTATTTTTTAAAATATATACATTCATACACACATTCTCAGTTTATTTTAAAAATTGCAAATAAATGACACAGCTATTGCTGTCATCTTTCTATATCATTGTGTTGTTTCTACTATGGAGAAATATTAGTAATAGTTCCTAGTGTTTGTCTAGTGTTACTACATGTCAAGCTTTCATTTAATCTTTTGTAAGTACATGCAATGACTATCTCCATTTTCAAATGAAGTGACAAACATAGAGAGGTTAAGCAGCCTGCCCAAAGTTAAACAGCTATTAAATGAGCAAGCTAGGAATTGAACAGTGTATCTGAATCCAAAGCCTATGATTTGGAGCTAGAGGATGTGGATTTGGCTCCCAGTCCCAGCACTGCATATCTTCTGTTTACTTCTCTGTGCATGGGAATGGTGATAAGCTCTACCTCATGGGACTAATCTATTGAACAGGTCCTTATGCCATGATCTATCTGTCTCTGGAAATGGCATGATCACTAAACACCTAGGTGTCTTTTAATGCAGCAAAGACCACAGCATCAGCCAGCACACCACTGGATTATTTCAGAATAAATGCCATAGTTGTATGTTTTTCCCAGTAATCTTGATAATTTATTTAGATTATCATTAAATCTGTACTAGTCAGCATGTGATGGATATTTCATTTCCTCTGTAGCCTGACAACATCAAGACCCCAGTGGCTAATGAAGCTAACCCTTGCCCATGTGACATTGGTCACAAAATGGAGTATGGTGGCATGGGCCAGGAAGTTCAGGTTGAGCACATCAAGGCATATATCACCCGGCCCCCTGTGGATGAAGGCAAAGCTGTGATTGTCATCCAGGATATATTTGGTTGGCAGCTGCCCAACACCAGGTATATAGCTGACATGATTGCTGGAAACGGATACACGTACGTATGAAGTTCTGTTCTTTGCTTAAATTCATGTGAACTTCTGTGGTCTATTTTGTTTCCTTCAGAAAGATAGAACCAAAAACCTAACACAGTCTGAGCTGCATTCTCATATACGTTGTCTATTTCCTTATCTCAATGAGTTGGCTTCTAGGAGAATAGCATGGATTTGTAATGACCATGATTTCCAAACTGTGCCAGTGGCCTGTGCTGGGACCTCCGTTGTTTGATCCCTTATATGATTTGTGCATGTGAACAATGTACACACATGTATATGAGCGAGGGTTCATGCTTATCATAGTGAGTAAGCAGAGGGCAAAGGACACTGTTAGTCTCCACTTTGTTTACTCTTTCTGTGGCCTGTTCTAGAACCTGCTGTGGACCTTACTCTTGGGGAGGATAAACTGTTGATAGCCTGTGAGGGGAGCATTACTTGATCACAATGACTAGTCATATTCCTCAGGGGTGACCTTTGGCCAAAGCCAGTGTTCAAGGCCAGGAAAGTCCTGGGCTGGCTGAGAACAACTAACTCCGTGGAGGAAGGACATTTGAGGGTACATACCCTTGCCCCCCAGTCCAGGGCTTTCTTCTGCACGGGAATAGTTCTTGAGAAGTGTCCCTGCTGGTGGCAGAGTCAGGGTCATAAGCAAGCTGTGTACCTGCAGCTGTGGAAGCTTAGACAATTTGGCCTGGTGTCAGATGACCTTTGATGCAATCAAGGGTGGCCTTAGTGGCCCAGGCTTTTCTTTTCCTCTGCCTAGAATTGGCAACCCAACAAGGTGCTTAATGAGCCTGGACGAACATTGAGTGCAAGTGACCAAAGGTTTATTCATGTCCATATTTTACAGAACTATCGTCCCAGACTTCTTTGTGGGACGAGAGCCGTGGGACCCAGCTGCAGACTGGTCCACCTTCCCTGAGTGGATAAAATCAAGAAATCCCAGAGAAATCAATCGGTATGTTATCAGCAGGCTTGGTTTTGTATGTGACACAGCCCAAGGAGGAGCTAGGCTTCCACATTTTTCTTCTTCTCTCTCTCTCCCTCCCTCTGTCCCTTCTTCCCTCCCTCCCTTGACAAAGTCTTTCCAACAGCATGATGGAAACACGCTTTGCTCCAGGCACACTGTATGAGCTGCAGATGGACACTGACATCCTTGTCCCACTGCCCCAGTAAGCACAGCTGCTCACTTCCCTTAGCATCCATGAGTTCAAGCCCTTCGTCCACACAGGTGCTTGTTTGCAAGAGTTAGGACATCTATCCCAAGTGGATTGGCAGTTCAAAGAGCTATTGGTTTATAGAACCAAGGAAATTAGCTCAGCATCAAATAGAAACTGGCCCATAGTTTAAAGGTCTCTCCAACTTTCATTCTCCCATTGCTGCTAGGCCTCACTTCTTGTATGCTGGCTTCATCCCCAAGAAGCTCTCACCTCTGGGGTGAGGGAGAAACCTGGGGCCAGGGAAACCACAGGAACCCACAGGAGATCCCAACTAAGACTCCTAGCAACAGGGGGGAGGAGTTTTACCATTCAAGGGGGGTCATGATGAGGAACCCGGAGACAACTGACCCGAGCCCAAGGGAGCTCATGGACATTGGACCAGCAGTCAGGGAGCCTGCATGGGGCGGACGTAGGTCTTCTGCACGTGTGTGAAAATTGTGTAGCTTGGTCTCTTAGTGAGGCATCTAACAGTGGGAGCACGACCTCGCCCTGGCGTCCTGGCGCTTAGCAGGCATTTGGTAACCTGTTCCCCATGCTGGATTACCCAGCCCACCTCGACCTAAGGGGAGGAGCTCGGTCCTGCCTCAACTCATGTGCTATGCTTTGTGCAAGCCCATGGGAGGCCTGCCTCTTTCTGAATGGAGAGAGGATGGGGAGGGGTAGATGGGAGTAGGGAGGGGAAACTAGTTGGTATGTAAAATAAATGAAAAAAAAAGTTATTTAAGTAATAAAAAAGTTCCCATCTCAGAGTCAGCCCATCCTTCCATAGTCTCTCTCCCAGCAACCTGGAGAGCAACCCACTCCCTCAGTTATGATTGGCTCTGCAGTCCATCCTGGAAACTCATCATTCTGATCAGGAGATTGCTCTTCTCTGATTGGTCAGGTATGAGCCACAGACTACTGCAACCACAGAGATTTAGTTTACCTGAATTCCACATTCTACTAAGGAAGCAGTATTATGAAGGTTTTATAGTAACAGAACAAAGATAAATTATAAATCAAGACACTTTTCAAACACATTGGTGGAAACATTGTGTAGTTGCAGCAGAATAGAGAAATTTCAGCTATAGGACCCAGATGCTATCTGTCAGCATTCTTAGCTTTTTGTTTGGTGGTGAGTGGGGTTTTATTGGGTTGATAGTTCCAATAGTTTTTATCTGTTTATCAGGATGTTAGGTTCAGCTTTATCTGCCAATTACAGGAGTTAGAGCAACAGAGGTGGGCAAGAAATGGCATATTAGTGGGCCAAGCTAGCTCAAGATACACTGTAATTAGGCTGTAGACCTGCAACCAAATTCTCCACAGCTGCTTAGCTTTTCATTGTAAGCACCAGCTTTGCAATCACAGCTTCTTTAAAGAATTCTGGTTCTCACCACCAAACAAATAAAAACAGAGTGATATTCACTGAGACATGGCAGTCACCCTAACCTTGAACATTCACTGATCAGCACCCTTTCCAACGCCATTTCTTTTTATCCTAGAGAGCTTGAGGCTGTCCTGAGGTATCTGAAACAACAGTGCCATGCCCAGAAGATTGGCATTGTAGGCTTCTGCTGGGGGGGTGCTGTTGTTCACCATGTGATGCTGATGTACCCAGAAGTCAGAGCGGGGGTGTCTGTTTATGGTAAGTGCTCAGTGTGTGTCACTCAGTGAAAGGAGGGAGACTGAGTGACAGGCCTCTCTCACATACTGCAACACAAAACCTGATGGTGTGCAATAAACCAGCTGAGAATGGCTTTCTGAAATCTGAAAACAGAACTGGGAAGATGGTTCAGATAGGTCTTGTCAGTATAGGGATTCAAGTATGAGTTCCTGAATTTGGTCTCTAGAACCTATGTTAGGGGAGGCAGAGATACATATTTTGGCCTACTGGGTATTTTGCCTAGCCTACTTGTTAAGTACTGAGTCCTGCCTCAAACATCTAGGTGGGAAGGCTCCCCAGGAACACATCCAAGGGTGTTCTGGCTCCCACATGCATGGGTACCTATGCATCGAATGCAATCGTGTGCCTGTGCACGCAAAGAAAAAAAGCAAAGTTCACTTTAAAGTACAAACAGCAACTTCACTTTAAAAAATTAGTTGATATAAAAGAAATGCATGGGCATGTTACCTACATGTATGTCTGTGCACCATGTGTGTGCTTGGTATCCAGGGAGGCTAGAAGAGGTTTTCAGAGCCCCTGTTAGATATACATGACTGTGAGCCACCATGGGGGTGCTGGGAATTGAATCAGCTGAGCCATCTCTCCAGCCCCAACTTTTACATTTTAGCCAAAAGAAAACAAAGTTATTCTAACCATGAGTTAAAAACTATCTGTTGGCAGAAGCTGAATGTGAATGTACAATTTAAAAGCATCAAAAATGTAAGAAAATTGTCTGCTATTTCAAGTTACACATGCACAAGTACTTCTTACCTGGCATAAGTATATACGCTCCTCAACATGGCACTTCATCTACAATTACCACTAAGAAAAAACAGTAAGCTATTTCCTTACACAAAAGGAAATATAGTTAGGCATGGCACACACACTTGTAATCCCAGTACTTGGGAAGCTGAAGCAGGAGGATTGGAATTTTCTGGCCAGCATAAGCTACATAGTGAAAGCCAGTTTCAAACAACAGAACAGATGCAATAAATCAACCGTTGGCTTCAGACATGAGGCCTGTCAATTGTCAGGCTGAGGGTGCCTATCTCTCTGGTGCCACCTGCTGACTGCTGTTGAGCAGCATCTGAGTGGAAGGTTACGGCAGAATTGGGCACAAGAGATACCCACTCAATATCCAGACCCATTATGTGTCTTTGCCAGAGTTGGGCAGCGAGCACAGCCATCCTTCCAGGTTTGCTGTCTCCTGGAGAAGGGTGTTGGGGAAGGGAGATGCTGTGCGCTCCTTAGCTTTGCTATCACATGGGCAGGAAGCATCTTTTTAGATCATTGTGCTGTGTGGACTTGCGTACGATGCCTGGAAACCAGAGAACAACTTTATGTGGGTTTTGGGATCAAAAGCCCTAGATTCTTGGGCTAGGCTTGTGTGGCAGGTGAGCCTCCTTGACTTCCCAATCTTCCAACAGTACACGTACGTGCCTGTTCCCCAAGTAAACACACCTGGGCCTGGCAGAGCAATCTTTGTACTCATTAACCTTTAGAACTCAAAGACAAAGGTGGGCACTGAATTTCATACAGTGACCTGCAGAGCATTGGGCTCTTGTTGGATTAATATCCTGGTCCAATGGCTGTCTAGTCCACTGAAACCAGAACAAGTAGGCCTGTATAGAAACTTCTAGAGCAGTGGTTTGAAAATTAATAGATGTAACAGCCATCTCACGAAGGAGCGCCTCAGAATGCTGTCCTCACACACCAAGCAGCCCAAGATTATTGGCCTAGTTTTTGCTGAAAAGGAGCAGAGTAGAAAGATTTGGCTAAGTAAGTTGAACTTACTCTCATAGGCCAGGTTTCTGAGGAATTGCTAAAAATGAAAATAAACCAAGGGCTGGGGAGATGGTTAAGACTGTGAACCGACTGCATATCCATAAGGACCTGGATTCAGATCCCTGGCATTTGCATGAGTACCTGTTGGGGGAGACAAAAGGGTCCCCCAAGTTCACTGGTCAGCCAGTCTAGAGAAACCTTTGAGCTCTGGG
The DNA here is from genome assembly GCA_030556225.1 of Cricetiscus sungorus. Taxonomy (NCBI): domain Eukaryota; kingdom Metazoa; phylum Chordata; class Mammalia; order Rodentia; family Cricetidae; genus Cricetiscus; species Cricetiscus sungorus. The sequence continues at coordinate 30,563,284 of JANBXA010000398.1, forward strand.
CTCAATGAGACCCTGTACCAAATAGACTGCTATGTATGTCTGGCTTCCATACTTACATACACATATACCCACCTTCCCCACCCCATGGAAACATGCTTTACATTATAAAACCACACCAAATCCAGGCGGCTTTCTGTGGATATCAATCTCCCTCAACTCTTTCCAGGCATCATCAGAGACACTGAAGAAATTTACAATCTGAAGAACCCAACACTGTTCATTTTTGCAGAAAATGATAGCGTGATCCCTCTTGAACAGGTAAGTGGGCAGCCTTGATAGTGTATCTTTACATTTTTGGAGTAAGTTCCAAAGAACTCATTTATCACTGTTAACTGGTTCCAATGATGAAAATTTCCTAAGAATGGAACTTAAGCCCAGAATGGTATTTTCAGAATGAGAGCCAAGGAAATGTTCCCAACACTGCCTATTTATTCTCTTGAATGGTCTCCACAGTAGCTCACCAGTTACTGTAAGGATGGTGACAGATTTATTAAGCTCAGGAAACTGACGAGGAAAACGTCCAAGTTAAAAAGCAGTCACCCCAGGGTCACTAGGCAACACCAGCAAAGGTCTGTGTCATTGTGCTTGCCACACTAGGACTGCCAGTGGGGCAGCTGTCTAGTTCTGTAGGGGACAATCCAGCAGGCCCCACCACTGAGTATCCTTTGTAGACTATGGTCTCATTACACAGACCAGGTTGGTCTCAGAAACCTGCCTGCCTCTGCCTCCCTGCTAGGGGTAAAAACATCCACCACCTTGCCCAGTAAAATTCTGATCTAGTCTTTGTTCATAGTGGATTTGTTGGGTATCAGCCCAGGGTAAATGTAGCTTTCTATAATTGGTGTGGTACTACCCTTATGCTGCTCTGCAATCCCGGACAGGGGCTAGGAACTGAAGTCAAACCAGCAGCTTGGAGCCTGTTCACTATGCAAAGTATGTCAGCTCAGGGTTAAGTGACACAATCTCATTTTTTTTTCTTTCTTTTTTTTGTGCACTAGGTCTCGGTGCTGACCCAGAAACTGAAAAAACACTGCATAGTTAATTACCAAGTTAAAACATTTTCTGGGCAAACTCATGGCTTTGTGCATCGTAAGAGAGAAGACTGTTCCCCTGAGGACAAGCCCTACATTGAGGAGGCGAGGAGGAACCTCATTGAGTGGCTGAACAGGTTCCTTTAGCAGCATTCACACACAGGACAGCTGCCATTCAAGTCTGCCTAGAAATAACTGACCACCCGATTTCTTATTTATGTAAATTATGGGAATCTTAGAATTCTTCTAAAAAAAATACTCAATAGAAAATTTTAATAAATGCTAGCTATCTGAAGAATTCAAATGACAGTGTAATTGTAATTATTAAGGGGATCTGGGGCCATTCAGGGACCAGCTGGGTGCTCAGACATGGCCTTACATTGCCAATTGAACACTCCTAAAACAATTCATGTGTAAAACCAGAAGATCAAGAGTTGTTAACTAGGTAGGTTAACCCTGCCCAGATGTTATGGCCTCAATGCCACCCATATGCACTCATTGTGACCAGTGCCAGAATTCAGTTTCACAGACCCAATTACTCAACCTAATAAACTGATTTTTTAAAAATTTATGAATTTGAGCTTTACTTCTAAAGAAATACTTGTGTCTCTAAGTGTACACTTTCCCCAAGCACTGGCATTGTGTGCTCAAGACTGGGCTGCAAGTGTCCATTCAATTGGTGGAGATGGAGGGTAGAGCCCATAGTCTACATTTCCAAGAACGAGGCTCCAGATGTCATTAACAATGTTCTGTTTTTCATGGGATCCACTGAAAACAGGGGTGCCAGGCTGCCTGGGCTGGGTCTGACCTCCCAGGCTTAAGCATACTGTACCAGCCAAAAAGGGCCTGTGCCCCAGCTGCCCTCTAAGCATGCGCTAGAGAGACAGTGATGCCCATGCCACTTCTGACTGGCACCTGAGCTAACTGTAGCCACCGTTCAGTAAACCAGTCTCCAGTGCTGGCTACGTCAGTCCCAGTGTTTGTGTAATCTTGGAATGCCCTCATGGACCCCTATGGCCAGGACTGCCCTGCCTCTGCTTTCTGGTGGGTAGCGCATGTTCCTGTCAATTGTGAGACAAAGCCCTGACAACAGGACAGTTAAGCTGCTCAAATAGTGTGTTTTTGCTTCCTTACATAGTTAATGTTGCGGATGAAGGATGCTTAGAGACATCCAAGGAACAGAGAATCTGTGAGACTGTATCCTGTACTGAGCTCTGAACGAGGGCAACGGTTACCAAACAGCTGTTTTTATTCCAGCATCTACAGGCTGTGAGAGGACCAGTGGTCACTGCAGATGCAGCATGACACACCGTTTATTTCGTCACAGTGGTGGATGGTAAAATTTATTCTTCAGATTCTCCAGGCTTACGGATGTCATCAATCTTCAGGATCATTCTCACCATCTGTGTGGCAAGAGAGATCTGCTGCTTTTTGCCAATCAAGGTTTCTATGACATGCTGATACTGCATATCTGAAAAACAAACAGCAATCAGTGGTCCCCAGAGCCAACAAATTCACCATCAACAAGCAGCTTCAATGTATGTACAACAAAGCTTAGGAAAAGTAGCAGGCTGCAGCATTCATGTCTATGTTCCTAGTTACTGGGGAGGCTGAGGTTCAAGGTCAGCCCAGGCAACATGGCAAAACTGCATTTCAAAAACAAAACTGGGTTAAAATAGCACCATTTGTCAGTCACGAACGGAGGGAGAGAGAGGCTCATGGAGCCCTACCTCTTCCTGCTAAACTACAGGCTCCTGTGGACTCTGGGTGATCTTTGTCTTCAGTTGAGCCTACAAGTGAGTTTTGGTTAAACTCAAACAGAACAAAAGCAGGATAGTGGGAAAGGGACTCACAGGGAAACAGGATGTGGGGGCAAGAGTACTGAGAATACATCATATCTACAGGTATACCCACCTATCTATAGCAAACAGTGTCAAACAATGAAGGAAATAGTAAAAGGGCTGTAGACGGTTCAGTGATTAAGAGCATCAAGTGCTCTTACAGAGTACCTGAGTTTCCTGCACCCACTCAGCAGCTTACACGGTCCAATTAACCCCAGGGCCAGGGGATCCAGTACCCCTCTTCTGGTCCCCAGGAGTACCACACACACAGGTAGCACACTTAAATGCACGCAGGCAAAACACGCATGCACATAACAAAGTTTTTCCAAGACAGGGTTTCCCTGTTTAGCCCTGGCTGTCCTAGAACTCAAGAGATCTGCCTCTCAAGTGCTGGGACTAAAGGTATGCGTCACCACTGCTGGCTAACAAATCTTGACAGACAAAACCTCAAACCAAAAATTCTAAAGCTGTAGCAGTCAACAGGCTACAGTTTTCCCTATGTCATTTTTAGATGTATTTTGTTAGTACTGAGGACATGCTTATGTTGGAGCATGGTAGCAGAAGTGCCAGGACTCGTGCCTACAAGGAAGTTAGCCAGTGACATGACATCTTAAAGCATCCAGATGCACAGTCTCTGCAACACTGAGTCAGTAGACACCTCATGCCACAGCACTAAAAGTTACTTTAACTATTTTGTTTTGGATGCTGGTGTAGCCTGGACCCTCAACTCCTGCTGGAAGCTGGAGTTGCTGTTGTCAGAATACTTGTTCTGTTGTTGAACTCATTGAAGGAACGCAGGCATGGTTGTTCAGTAAACAAATGTAGCAAACTAGCTAAGTTTCGACATGCTAAATGTCTGCCTCTTTTTTAACAGCAGAGCTGCCAAGCTGCTACAGAGTAGTCTACCAAACACGCTACAGTCACAGGACAGCCAGGTGCCAGGGTGTAGTGTAACAGACTACATGTGTGTGAAGGAAGACAGTGCTGAACTGTAACAAAATGAGTGTGACACTAAGACCAGGTCCTACAGCAGTCAAGTAAACAACTAAAACCAAGAACTTAACTATCCAAGTGCATTTAAAAACTCACAAGGGAATAGTTCATGTGTGGCAAGAGCACACCATCTTCCAAGTCAATGGAAACCTGGTTCACCCAAGAACACCAACAAACAACTCACCATTAGTGCCCTTGTGCAAACAGTCAATTCCAAGGGCAGGGTTGGACTCCTTCACTTGCTTGGCTCGGACTTCAGTCATAGTCTGGATGGGATTCATGCCACTGTTTTCTGAAAGGGCCATAGGGATGACCTCCAAGGCATCTGCAAAAGCTCTCATGGCATACTGCTCCAAAGTTGGGCACTGGAAGGGTACAGGGACAGTGAGTGCACTTGGCAAGAGCCAACCCAACCCCACAGCAGTTCCTAAGCATACACTGGCAAACTTACTCAGGGCAAGCTTAATAAACCATGATTACTTATCTATAGAATGAAGGTGATGAAATTGAACATTCCTCAAACTAGACACAGCAGTTTTTACTGCGATTCTGCCCGTTACCTTGTCTGCCTCTTGACTGACTGCCAGGGCGCAGGATATTTCAGCAGCCCCTCCTCCATACACAACTCGATTGTCTCGGATGAGGTTCCGGATGACACACAAGGCATCGTGGAGGGATCGTTTTGCTTCTTCAATGATCTGGGGAGAAGGTCATGTCTCAGCACCTCAGGTAGGCACAGAAAAGACCCTGGCCGCACCGATCCACCTCCCAGCTCAAGGACAACAGGTCCTTACCATTTTGTTTCCTCCTCTGATGAAAATGGTCACAGCTCTCGAGTTCTTACACTGCTCAATGACCAGCATTTTGTCTTTTGTAGTACCAAACGAGATCTCTCGCACCACACCAGCAAAGCCCAGCTTCTCAGAGGTAAGCTCAGAGAACCTGGGCACGATCCGTCCTCCTGTGGCAATGGCGATCAGCTGTTAGAGGACATACAGATGTGGTTAATGCTAGTGAACTTCCAAAACTGGACCACCGTGAAGGACCCTTAACCTGGGATCACGTCGCTCATTCTATGTTAGACCAACAGGTATAGGGGGCTGGTGCTACTCAGCTCTACTGCAGTCAATTCTCAACCCATCTTATAGTGGGTGCCCTGTCTGTGAACCCAGCTCTCACGACCCCAGAGCACAGGCGGAGCAGAAGGGAAGCAAGGCTTGTCCAGATCAGGGCTTGGGAGAGCTGTTCCTACCCAGCTGCCACAGTACCAGGGTTTCCAGCCTCCAAAAGCCAACAGAGAAGCCCAAAGATTGGACTGCACAACACCAGAGATATAAAGCATCATCATCCAAATAAACACAATCCCAGAATGTTCTTCCATAACTAAGCTGTTGCTTTTTGGTGTGCTTGTTTCAGGCAAGTGCTGTCTAAGTGGCACCGAATACAAGCATGCATTGCAGGTTCACCCACACCCAGCAAGGGCTCTGAGCGCTGGCCTCCTACCTCAATCTCAGGTCCTCCTACCCAGCGAACTGCAGGGAGGGAATTCTGAAGAAGTAAATGATTGGCTTCATCATCAAAGCCCCACTGGCAAATAGCCAGGTTAGCGCCAGTTTCTTTAATCTGGGAAAAGAAATGCCACAACTCCTATTAATAACAAGTTATTTGTTTCTTATTACATGAGCTGAAGTCATTAACAGCAGTGTTAATGTGAAGTCAGTGCACTGAAAGAAGGAAATATACGAGTGTACGTCCTTATCTGTTCCTCTCAACACTAGCATGTGTGCCAATGGGAAACACTTCACTGTCTAAACTAGGCTTGAATTCCTGTTACTTCATAGCTCTCGTTTGCTCCATTCAAACCCAGGACAGCTGGTAAGAAAAGGCACAGCTAAGATGCCAAACTCTCAAAGCAGCCCAGGAAAAGCCAACTTCTTTCCTAATATACCACTTGATTTTCTTTTACTGTACTTATTTCTGGGCCTGGCACTGAACACAGGCTACACTGCACGTTATTTGTAGCCAGGTGACAAAGTCTGCAGATAGTAACTCTGTTAGTGCCCGTGGAGTCTGTCCAGGCAGCACTGTAGGACTTACCTGCTGAATCATCTCTTCAAACTTCTCCTTTTCATATTTCTGCAAGGCTTTGTAATCCTCCACAGAGGTCACATCCAGCTTGTGCTTCGTCTTTGGTTTAGGTGGCTCAAACGGACACGTGAGAATTGCAATCTTAGCATTTTCCACTTGCTGTGGGGAAGAAAGAACCCTGAGTGGCAGGGCTTGGGTAAACAGTGTACAAGTAAGTGTAAGAGCAACAACTTACTTTTGGCATCTGTGGGTGACTGAAGTCCTTATCGACGATCACACCCTTTATGAGTTTGGTGTCCTCTAGCCTCCCACCCACTTTGCCTTCCACTTTGATGAGCTCGAAGTCAACATCTCTCCGCTCCATATCTGCCACGGTGAGGACGGCATTCACAGCGATCTCAGCCATTTGTCGATGACAGCTGTTAACTCTGATGAAAACACACAGCTTTCACATTCCTTACACAATGGAATAACCAAACCATCACATCATGCAACTCAACAACACTTCTAGGAAAACTGTTTTCCAAGTTAGAGCTGACAAGGGGCAGTAACAGCCAGGCAAAGCAGAAAGCCTGAGCTGTGTAAACCCTTTCCTTTATGGTTTAGACCAATTCTACCTTGAAGCTACAGGCACAGTAATTTTCCTCTAAAAATACACGCATCATCTAACAGTGACCAGGTTCACCTGAAGGCAGGGTGGGAATTCTCTACTCGGGACACCAACTACACCTTAGCCTCAATTCTGCGCTGGACATATGTCCTTCAGACACTCAGCTTTCCTGTGTCTTCTCAGACATGAAGGAGCAGGCCTTAGGTACTTCACAGCCCAGAGATATTTACTGCACTCATCTTCATATTGAGACCATTCCTTACGCTAAAAGTACCACACCAGCTCCGCATTTAAATACTGCTCACACAATTCAGTGATTTAACAGAGGGATATATAAGGCTGGTGAGAAGGCTCAATGGGTCAAAGCACCTGTTGCCAAGCCTGGTGACCCACCTGGTAGGAGAGAGCAGACTCCTACAAGTACATGCACACAGAATAAATGTAAGAGTAGTAATGGGGTGGGGGTGGGGGATGAGAGGGCAAAAAGGAAATAAAGGCAACCACCCCATTTTGTCTAACACACACACACACACACACACACACACACACACACACACACACACACACAGAGGTATCAAGCAGGAGGAGGACAAACAAGAGCAAAGTACAAGGAAACATGTATGAAATAACACAATAAAGCTTCTACTACGTGTGGTTAGAGTTTATGTGTAGTTATGCTTGCACTTGGTTTTAATGTCACAGTACAGCAACAGACTGGAGTTTCTGCCATTGTAGACAGGAACATCCCTAGGCTGAGACCACTTAAGTGTTTAGGGGCAAGAGCAGACGTTTGGAAACACAGAAATTTTAAAACAGGAAGGCCAATCTTAAGACCATCCTTCTAATTACATTAAAACTTTAGAGGAGTACATTTGCTTACTGATTAAAAACACAAATTCTTCCCCAGAATGACTTCCTAATAAGAGGTGATAGAAAAAAATATTAGAACTGCACAGTCAGGTAGATTTACTAACAACCGGCAAATCCAGCCTCCAAGAAAAACAGGAAAACAAGCAAAACCAACAGAAACTTCAGCAAAGCATACAACAGGTGAACAGTCCTCAAGGACAGGCTTGCAACCCACACAGATCTACTGATAGGACACGCACACTTTGGAGCCCAGCGTGGTCTTTGCAGTCTGAATCAGGGGCTCGGGGTTGTTGATGTCAACAAGCACACTGTCACTGATCTTGTCCAGGTGATCTATAGCAATTCGGGCAGCCTGTTCATAGCCGTCAGCAATTCTGATTGGGTGAATGCCCCGGTCCAGTAGCTGCTCAGCTTCTTCCAACAAGGCCCCAGCCAGGACTGCAAGCAAGACCGTAGACAGTTTACGTTACAAATTTTAGTACAGCCTTACATACTAACTTAAAACCAACAAAGTTCTAGAATTGGGCTGGATGTAATCTTAGAGGTCAGGGCTATGATTGGAAGGGAGGAGGCCATCTGTCTTAGTTTTGATCATAGTTAAGGTTCAATAGGCCGCCCCTTAAAGATGAACTTTAGTTTAAGGTACATATTGCCAATATTGACAGCACTGGAATTCACACTGTAGGAGTTGACTCCCAAAAGTTGTCTTCTGGTCTTCATATACTCCTCTCCACAATAAATGTACAAACAGAAAGGTGTAGGCCACAATGCAAGGACAACATTTAAAATGAAAAGCAGCAAATTGGGGCTAGGGACATCTGCTAAATGCAAGCATCCTGGCTTGTGGAGGGTTAATGAGTACCTGCTCCCCAAGGATCAACCCATCTCCTTCCCCTCTTGGTGACAGAAAAGAATTTGATTCTATTAATTTAAAACCCACTGCACCCCAAGCACACCTACAATAGTGCTTGGGAAAATATGGCAATTCTAAGTGTTGAGTAAACAACTTTAAATTAGCTGCAGCATAGATAACCCTGCATATATTAATGTGTTCCCATCTCCTTTGATCTGTAAAACAAGCAGAAATTAGATTTAGACTTGTATGCATGCACAAGCATGCATGGTGTGGAGAGGAGAAATGCCCAGCTGGAGTCAGCTTTCTCCGTTTATGATATGGGTTCCAAGAGGCACGTCAACCCCCTTTTATATTTTGGTAGGAGAACCAGGGCACTCTCTGTGTAACCATCATGTAGCTGTCAACTCAAGGACAATGAACACTGATACCATACAACCTATAACCCCAAATGTTGCTCCTCCACACGTATCTCACTAACACCTGTAGCTTAAACAAATGGACCAGAAGCACACACTAGAAGCTGCAATGCTCCCAGCCTCCTTCCCGTTCTTCCTGTCCCCACTCGTGCCATAATGTGCTCCCCAACTTCAGTCTGTCCCACTGTTCCCATGACTTGATGCAGAAGCATTAGCTCCTGAGACACTTTTAAAACACCTTACGTTAGAAAGGCTATTTCTTTTCTTACCAACCACTCCCGTGGTTCCATCTCCAATTTCATCATCCTGGGATTTGGACAGTTCAACCATCAGCTTGGCAATTTGATGGTCCACATCCATCATGCTTAGAATGGTGGCACCATCATTTGTTACAGTGACATCACCATCCTTATCTACCATCATCTTGTCCAGCCCTAAAGAATAAAAGTTTAGAAGTTGGGCACAAGAATGTGTGACCAGGGGCTAGAGAGAGTCATTTCAAATCTCAAGGAACTCTTACCTGAAATTCATTAGAAAAAAAATCCAACACTCATAAAACACCCACCAGACAATCCAAGCTCCAGAATGTAAACAGTGTGTCTCAAACCAAAGAAATGCTGACCAACACTACATACAGAATACCATTAAATACAGCACCAACTCAAGATACAGGTGTGCCCTGGAACACAGCTAATGATGTAAAGAAAGACCTATCTAAAGCTGTAAGCACACTGGAACGGTAAGCAGCACAGACACTCAGAACGTCTTGGCTGAACTGAGCTGGAAGACTGCTGCACTGCATTCCTGAAGGTATAATTGACTGTATGATAAATTCAATCCTTTATTAAAAATATCAACATTTCTCTTACCATTTGGTCCCAGTGATGTTCTCATTGTGTTTGCTACAGCTTTTGCAGCCATGATGTGAGACTAAATGAAACAGAAAAGCAAATACCCAGTTACCTATCATTTCAACAATTAAAGGCACATAGCTCATGTTTACAGGAGGGGGGAAAAAAAGAAGACTTGGGATGTAATTTCTAAAATCTAGAAATTTCTATACCAACAGAGGTATAGAACAGTAACATTCACAGCTATAAGCATTAGTCAAGTGCTGTGTTTTGCAGACTCAGCACAGGAGGCAGGCTGTTTCCATTACTGAACTGAGAATACAAAATCCAATTGTAAAACACATAACACCTTCAGTTTTCACCAAAGCCCATTGTAGAGAAATACCACATTAATCCCATATGGGAGTGCCACTCTTGCTAACATTCTGAGCAAGCACTATTTTCAAAAGGAAAATTCTGAACGGTGGCTGAGAATTTAGTACCAGTGACTCATGGGCTCGGAACCTGGAGACTGCTGTTTTAAACTGCTCTAAAATTCATCTTTGCCCTGAAGTCTTTTTAACAATGACGGGCCATATGTAGCTGTAAGAGACACTAGAGCAAGGGCAGGAAGTGCAGTTCATTGGGAGAGTGACTGAGATGGCTCACTTGCTCTTGCCCACACGGCAGCTCCCAATGGCCTGCACTCCAGTTCCAGGGATCTGATGCCCTCTTCTGGACGCCACAGGCACCAGAGTGCACATACATACATGAAGGTACCCCCCCCTACACACATCAGAGTACACATACATACATGAAGGTACCCCCCCCCACAAAATAAATCTAAAATAAAAAACCAAAACCAACACAGACATCTCATTATTACACAAACCTGCCCTTTGTCTTTAATAAACAGCAAAGTTACATGTATAACAAACATTGTTTAAAAGTAATGTTCTTTACGATATTTTCTCAGTAAACGTTTGATCTGTATGCCTGTTTTATATACAGCTATACCCTGGGTCATATAGAACTTCACAGAAGAAAAGTTTATATGACCTTCAGCCATGCAAGTACATGGTACCTTTTGTCATCTTGGACCCTCAGTGTGTCAGAAGTTCTAAGAAATCTAAATACACTCAAAGGGGCAGACCCAGAACACCCAATATTAACAACAATCCTACTACCATCCCTGTAGGCCTGAGATCTTGACCTCTACACTCTAGGAGTGCAACCCACACCTTCACTGCAACATCTGGCCTGGCTTATTAGTTTTCACTCAAATTCTTCTAACTCAGGCGATAGTGGCAACAATCTGCCCACACCAGAATGTATATTACTGTTATTAAGGTATTAAGGGTACAAGCCTGCAAGACCCATCCCCTGTTCCCAGACACACCTGGCTCTCATTTCCTTCAATGTCATGTTTTTATTCTTGCCACCACTAACTTAACTCAGGTCAATATTATCCTACAGAATTCTAAAACCACATCCCATGCACTCCTTATTTGCTAATTAACTTATTTTCTAAAGTCCCTTAACAATTCCAAAGGTTTAAAAGGACTCGTGGTCCTGTAATACTAGAGCTCAAAAGCAAAGCACTCCTGGCTCTTCCTGGTGCTAACTCAATCAATCTTCTCACTCCACAGTGCACAAGGATGCAAACTTCTCTAACCAGGGAAATCTCGTGTTTTCAGAACTGTGCAAGTACACATGTTCATCAACTTCTCTCGTCATCCCCAATGGCTGACCACAAAACACCAAGCTCATTTTGTCTTTGCAAGCTCCAGTGACTTCTTAAGATGCACTTTGAAGTATGTATTCATAATGGGCTTTCTGAAAAGCACCACGAAGAAATGTCTTTCTGTGCCCAAGGATACCAGACACCCGAGTTTATTTTTGGTTGGCTAAATGGGTATGCATCGAGCAGAGGGCCACAGTTCAATGCTGTACACAGAACAGGCCTGTACTACAATAATCCTGCCCTGAATAGCAAGGCTAAGCTCATGGCTCTGGATCATTAGCTGTGACACAGCCTGGGATAGACTGAAGTCATGGCCCTTCTCTATTGCAGCAGCTGTGAAATCTTAAGCAGTTTCTCTATGACCCTGCCCCTAAGTGCCCAATTCTGGAAGCAGACCTATCTTGAGTGAGGACCACTGGCAATAGCCAATGTAATTAGCACAATGTCTGACAGCGCACAACTCTTAACATGAATTACACTGCTAAAATTTCTGCCTGTTGGAATGTTTCTTAATCTGCAAGTACCCTGGGGGTGGTGGTGGAACTACATACATAAGGCATAGGACCCGGAAAATAATTCCCCGTATAAAGGAAACAGAACCAAGCATCTACAACTGCTCTGTCCACTTCTCCAGTCACTCCAAGTCGTTGGCATGACAGTAAGTCCACATCGAGAAACCAGGTCCAGTGTTCTTGTAACTGGAGTCAGTGAGAAGATACGTGATTTCCTAGTCTGTTTAAGTAAGACCCTAACATTAGGCGAACAAGGGCACCTCAGACCTGGAGGCATGACTGGCACACATACAACCCAAGACGGGGCTCCCTCCTCCTTCTGCGTTTTCTGTGGCAACACCTGTGAATGACATTCCTTTCTTATCTGGGTCTTGGCCCTTTTCATCCCTTTCTTTCCTACTCATCAATTCGGCTCCGCCTTCCCTCGGGATAACGTCTTTGTTTCCCTGTGATGGGGTTCCATGAGCTGCAACTTTGGGGGAAAACATCATAGTTTGCAGGCAGCTGTGCGCCACTGAAAACTGTTTCCTTCCATTTCAAAAATACGTGCTTCCTGGCTCAAGAGGATACACGGTCCGCTCTGGCCCTTGCAAGCACGTGTGTGCACCGCACAGTCCCCTCCACCAAGCGCTGTCACTCGGGAAGCACACGCCCGGCCCCGCGGCGAGTCCCCGGGTGAGCGGTGGCTGAGCCCCGCGGCCCTCCTCTCTCTCCCACGCACGGGGCCCGGGTGAGCACACGGAGCCCGCAGGGGCTCCTCGGAACCGCACATTCTCGACCCTTCGGGCCAGCACATGGCCGAACCGCTCCCACGCCAGCGCAGGCGCACAGGAGCGCTCGGGCCGCCTCCCTTCATCCCGCTGCCTCCCGTCCCGGGCCGTTACCTTGAGGGCCTCAAGCCCCATGAGACGGGACTTGCGGTCTTGATCCTTGATGATGAGGAAGGGGCGCCCATATTCATCAAAGGCGAGGGTCCCCACGGACGCCATGGTGTGCGAGCCACAAGACGCGCTCTCCAACAACCGGCAGGGACCACTGCGGAACAGAGGAGGCACCTCTCCCTCGCGAGAGGACGCGAAGTCTCGCGCGCGTGCGCAGTAAGGACCACCCGAGATTTTATTTTTCCGGCTGTGACTCTTTTAACGACACACAGTAACTTCTGGAATCCTCAGCTCTTGGAAACTTCTATCATCCACGAAGCTGGGGGGGATATTCCAAAGCCCTGATGGCGCCGTCTAGAACCCAAACGTTAACACTAGTCCTAATTCAGCCACTTATTGAAGGTTTTGATTTCTGAGGGTTTCTGGATACAGACTGGCGGCAGGGAGCTAATTTCCCTAAGACAGTTTCTCCTTCATTCCCACCCCGGCTCTGGGAAGATGGTAGATTCCACTTCCGGTCTACCCCGGAAGTTTCGCGATGGAGAGAGGAGGTGAGGTTTGGCAGGCATGGCGGCGGGTTCCTCTGTTGCCTGCGGCGCGTGGGCGCGTGGGGCGTGGGCGCGTGGCCAGGAGCCTGCGTGGTTGCGGGCGCGCGTGGGTGCCGCCATCTGCGCCTGCGCCGTCCCGCACGCCCGCCCCTGCGGGTTACCTTCTGGTTGGGTGGCGGCGACCTCAGTGCTTGCTTCTCGGCTGCATGCACACCGCGCACCACTTAGTCCTCAGCCGGATCTGAAGGCCCAGGGCTTGTGGGCTCACTGAAGTTACTGAGCCTGTGGTTTTGTTTTCTTCTCTGCACAAACAGCAGCAATAATCCTGCCTACTGACATGGTCGCTGGAAGTGTTGAGGGAGCACAGTGCCTGGTTGTCAGCACTCAGTACTTTTACTTTTAAAGGCTTATTTATTTATTATGTATACACTGTTCTGCCTGCATGTATCCCTGCAGGCCAGAAGAGGGTACCAGATTTCATTATGGATGGTTGTGAGCCACCATGTGGTTGCTGGGAATTGAACTCGGAACCTCTGGATGAGCAGCCAGTGCTTTTTGCCACCGAACCCGTATACCAGACAAGGAAAGGGTTACATGAGCTCTGGCTGTCCTAGAACTTGCTCTGTAGACCAGGTTGACCTCCAACTCAGAGATCTGCCTGCTTCTGCCTCCAGAGCGATGCTGGGATTGTGGATTGTTGTTACCCCCCCACCCCCCGCAAGCCCTCCCCTCCACCCCAATCAATCAAGATTTTACATCTGAGAGATAACATATTTGCATGAGTCATTCCTATTTTGCAACTGAATAAAGCTCCATTGTGTGTATATACCGAATTCTAGCCATTCATCTGTGGGTGGGCATCAAGAATGGTTTTTACGAAAGCCTTCAAGGGTTTCTCAGCAAGTAAAGGTATTTGCTGCCAAGTCTACCCCGTGCTGGGTCTTCATCCCACGTGCTGAAGATGAGAGCAATGACCACTTGTATTCAAAGGCTCCTACTTTGTCCTGCCTTGGTTCCAAGGCTTGCTGCTTTTGCCCTCAGCTCAAAATTTTCTACTTACAGTTCCCACCATTTGACCCTATGTTCATATAACATTTCTTGGATCCTTTGTCTACCTTAGTTGGTCCCCACTACTTACACAGGCCAGCAGGGAGACTCTGGAGACCTTGTTATTGCATACATTGCTGGTTTTATGGAAGGGTACAGGTGAGGTAGAATTTGGGCCAGCTGATACATGTTTAATTATTGCCCAAATTGATAAACAGTGTGGTCTATATGACGGGATTATGTTCAGCTGTAAAAAGGAATCAAATAGTGATAGGGAACCAATGGGCGACTCCAGAGTACATTGTTTTAAACGCAAAAGCTGATTAGAAAACCACATACTATATGTATGTTTGTGTGTGCATACGTTCCATATGTGTACCCATGTAGGCCTAAGCTTCACATAAGGTATTTCTGTTGTACTCTGTTGTTTGAGACAGGCTTGCCCACAGAGCCTGGAACTTGTCTGTTTTGGCTAGGCTGGCTGGCGAGCCTGTCCCTGGGATCCAGTGCTGTGGGTGTGCCTGTCTTTTGCACAGGTGCTGGGGATCTGAATTTAGGTCATCATGTTTGAACAACAAGCACTGCATCCAGAGCCATCTCCCTGGCCTTTGCAAGCTATTTGATGTAGAGGATACAGAGACCAGAAGTAATGGTCAGTTAGGGGACAGCAGGGGGTGGATGGGGAGGTGACAGCTAAAGGATTCAGGGGCGCATGGGCAATGAAAATGTTCTAAAACTCACTAAAATCCATTGGATTGTACACATCCAGTGGACAAATTGTATTCTGTTCCAGTAAAGCCTAAAACACTGTTTCTAAGCAGAGTGTGGTGGTGATGCCTGCAACCCTAGAACTTAAAGGAGGCTGAGGCAAGAGGCTCAATGTGTTCAAGGGCAGCATGGCATTCATAGCAAGACTGTCTCAAAAGAACAAAACAATGGAGCCTCTATTCCCCCTTTGGTAGTCTTCAAGGATGGCTTTTAACTGTTGTTGCACAGTCTTTCTCGGTTTATACCTTATACATGTTAAACATGATAATCAGAGAAGGGTAATAGTATTAAACCCTTTTTCTTAAGTTTTGAGTTATGCAGGGAAAAAAAAAAAAAAAAAAGGAAAAATTCTCCAGTTAGTAACCCATACTACAGTAGTAGCTTATCAGGTGTTAGAGAGCTAGCTTAGGGTCTGAGACACCAGGACTGCCTCTTAAATGTGTCTACAACCTGTGCTGTGTCCCATTAGGATGCTCCCAGGAGAACACTGCATGAAGGCAAAGTAAAAATGAGCCTTGGCTTCTCTTCAATAAGCAAATGAAAACTGACTATAGCATATTCTTCCACGCAGTGTCAAAATTATAACTGAAATTACCGAAGGTTTCTGTCAAACACCTAAAGGTAACTTTATACCCCTAAATAGCAGCATCAGCAACAGGCCGCCCATCACAGCATCAGACATAACTTCCTTTTCTCATATCACAAGAGCAACTCCCTTTCCCTCGTCCCCCATCACATACTTCCTCTTCTCATGTCTCTCTACTACAAAAGCAGCTCTAAAACTCACTTCAAGGGGTGTCAGAAGCAAAGGAGTAAAGCCATGCTGAGCCGAGGAAACGGGGTATGGAGAGCTATCCTGGATTGTGACCAGTTGCTGCGTTGCTCCCCGTGTTCATAGTTTTAAGTCTACCCACTTACGGGTATAGTGGGTAGAATGCCCCTGTCCCCCACATATCTGCATTCTAACTGATGTAGCTTGAGCAAATGTGATTGAAGATCTTGGATCAGTGATTATCTTGAACAAACTAAGTGTGCACACTGTTGTCAAAAAGAAGGATGGGGATGGAAGAAAGGAGATTTCAGGATGGAAGCAGCTAAAAGTCAAAGCATGTAGGTAGCTTTTGAAGGCTGGGACATGTGAAAGAACTTCCTCAGTCTAAAGGCCTTAGGAGGAGTGCAGCCTTGTCTACCCACTGCAGACTTCTTACCTCCGGTGGATGGTGAGAAATGCATCCTAAGCCAGTAAGGCTGTGGCCACTTCTTAGAACAGCTTGGAATAAACACTGCATGCCTTTTGAATGACCTGGTAGCTGTGACCAGCCATATGTGAATGTCGAGCATCTGCTGTCCCTCCTCTGACCGTTTCCTGCTTCCTGTGGATTCCTGGGTTTTCAGTCCTAACCACAACACTGCTCAGTTTGCCGTGGGGTTCCACATTATTCCAGCGATGTGTAAATAGTTGACACTGGGTGCCTCTGCTTCCTGTGTGCCCGAGCCTTATAAGTGCCTTACCTGCACCAACTCAGTCACTTTCCCAGCAGCTCTGGGGCCCACAGTTGATGGAGGTGGAGGTTCATCAGGAGGGCTGTGAGGTCACGTTAACCCTGTGACAGAGCTGGCAGCTTGTCTAGCTCTTAGCTGTGCTTTCCTTGTCATTAATCAACCTTGCTTCCCTTCAGTTTTGCATCCCACTAAGGATGCATTTTAAGGGCAAACTCAAGAGGAGGAATATTAAGGTGACATTCGTTTCTCCACAGTCATAGGTTAGAATGTTTACTTTTTTCTGTGCTGGGAGTATTGAGATCCCCCTCAATGTGCTTTAAATTTTTTTTATTAGCATATATATTAAAGACTTCAGCAAAATCTGATTTTCATCTCTGGTTGCTTCAGAAGTGTATCTGTACAACTAGATTGTAGATGATAGGGCAGTTTTGGTGTATAGCGCATTCAGCCCATTTTAAATGGACAATAACTGGACATTTTCATGATTGTTTTTTCTTTAAGCTTTGTTCGTTCAGACTGTAAAAAATGAAGTTTATGAATAAAACTTGCCATAATGAATATTGAGATAATCCATTAATTACTGGAGTCCTAAACATGTACTAAACCAGTACATTGGAAAAAAAAAAAGATTTTGACCTTTCATTAGTATTGAAGACTTTCTTCCAAATCACTTTAATTTTGTCAGTGTAATTTTGAAGTCATTGTAGAATTTTATACTTGTAAATTAGGCTGTATCCAGTGAATGTATTCTTTAAAAAGAGTTGTCTGGTTAAGAGCACTTGCTGCTGTTACAGAAGACACAGGTTTGGTTCTCATCACCTTGTCAGGCAGCCACAACCACCTGTAACTGCAGCTTCAGGTGTTAGTATTCAGGCATCTGTACCAGCCTGTCCTTGGGGTTCTGACAGGATACACACTCAGCTGCAGCCAGTAAGAGCCCCACCTGTGCCTATTCACTATGCTCCCTTTTAAAGAATCCCTGCCCACCTCCCATTTTCTTCTTCTCTCCCCTGCCTCTTTCCTCTCTTCTGCTGCTCCTGTCTCCAGAGGCTGATCTTCCCCCTCCCTTTTCCCCTTTTTATGATCCCTTTCCCTAATAAAAAACTCCTCTGCTGCTTTTCTTAAATTTTAAAACATCAGGGACTGTGCTATCTCTGCTGGCCTCTGTGGGCATGTGTGTGTGTGTGTGTGTGTGTGTGTGTGTGTGTGTGTGTCTGTGTGTACATGTACACACATGTACACAGATAACATAAATAAGAATGTTAGAAGAATTGTTGAGAAGATGTGGCCTTGGTTTTCTAATGTGTGCTGTGTGTGTTTCTGCTTTCTTTCAATAATGGTTCGTACCTAGAAATATCTGAGGAAGAAAGGCAGTCGGGCCATGTTCTGCCTACCAGTTTGGAGTCCAACAATTCAAAGAAGAACAACTGGGGGTTCTTGTTTACTGGGATCATTGGTGGGGCGCTGGTGACAGTGTATGCTGTGGCTACACCATTCATCACACCAGCCCTCCGGAAAGTGTGTTTGCCGTTTGTACCTGCGACATCGAAGCAGATCGAAAATGTTGTGAAGATGCTGAGACACAGAAGAGGACCCCTGGTGGACATCGGTAGTGGCGATGGACGCATTGTGAGTTATGTCCAAACATCTTAAGGCTTGGAACCAGAATTGTTAAAACTTCTGCTTTATCTTTCTTATGAGACTTCTGCAAAGATTTGCCAAATGTGACAGTTTGAAAAGTGTATGTTTCATTTTGTGTTTGGCTAAACTGTTGGGCCACCAGCCTGTGTTTAGCATTCTTTTCTCTCTGATTCTTTTTTATCCTCCTGGAGGAAAAGTACTCTGTAAATGTGCCAGATAGAAAGGAGCAGTTAATTGCTAATTACCAAATAGTCTAGTAGAATTTTTGGACCAGTAAATATGGCATGATTACAAGAAACATGGACTTGTGGAGTTAAATTACCTTTACTTTTTTGCAGTTTAGATGCTTGCTTTTTATTTCTTTGTATTGACACATGACTAAGTAATGATTCCTTGGAGCTGATGGAAAGCTAAAATGAGAAGGGCCATTGATGAAGCCCTGCTTGACTAAAAATAGGATTTCAGGATGGGCATAGATAGTATGTAGCTGAAATCTCAGTACTTCGGAGGTGGAGGCAGGAGGATCATGACTTCAAGGCAATCTACAAGAGGCCTTGTCTTAAAAATAAATTAGAATGGCAATGACTTTGACATGTTGTGACCCCAGCCTGAATCTCTGAGTAAAGACAAGGTCACTGTCAGGTGGCAAACAAAGGAGTAGCTTTTTTTTTCTTTTTTTAAGCTAATACTAATCATATGAAATAATGAGTTAAATTGTCCATATACACAGTGCACTTTGATCCTGCTTATTCCACTTACCATCTCCTCACTCCTGGCTACTTTTCTATTGCTGTGATGAGACACCATGACCAGGAACTCAGTTTCTTACCAAAACTTACCGAGGGTCTTACCGAGGGTTAGAGTCCATACCATCATGGATGGGAGCATTTATGATGGGGAGCATGGCAGCAGGCTGCGTGCTGGAGTAGCTGAGAGCTCACATCTGGTGTATGTGCAAAAGGCGGAGAGAGAGCTAGCTGGGAGTGGTGCAGGCTTTTGAGACCTCAAAGCCTGCTCCCAGCGACATCATACCTCCTTGAGTGAAGCCACTCTTTTCCTTTTTTTTTTTTTTTTTTTTTTTTGAGACAGGGTTTCTCTGTGTAGCCCTGACTGTCTTGGAATCTTCTCTGTAGATCAGGGTGGCCTTGAACTCAGATCTGCTTCCTGAGAACTAGTGTGCACAAGGCCACTCTTACTAATCCTTCCCTTTCACCAACTGGGGACCGAGTCTTCACTTATGGGGGCCATTGTCATTAAAACTACCATATTTCCCCTGACACTGATCCCTTCTTCTTTCCCAATAGCTCTCAAGAGTTGCCTTTTAATGGACTTTTAGGATTATAAAACCTAGAAATGGAACTCTCATGCAAGATGGCATTTTTCTTTTGTTAACCCTTACTCTGTCCAGGTGATTGCAGCTGCAAAGGAAGGGTTCCCAGCTGTGGGCTATGAACTGAACCCCTGGCTGGTTTGGTATTCCAGATACCGTGCCTGGAGAGAAGGTGTGCATGGCTCTGCCAAGTTTTATGTTTCAGATCTCTGGAAGGTATGTAATGAACGTAGAGAATGGTGCTAGATAAGCAAACAGACCTTCTTTAGTCATAGTGTGACTGACAAGAGAATGTCCAAATGCATGTTTTGGCATAACAGTGTAAATGCATTGTAGATTTGTAATAGGCTATGCTTTAGTGCAGAGGCTTCAAGTTTGGATAAAAGCCATATGAATGCTAAGAATTTATAACTAAATTAAAGCGTTTTCTTTTTTGGAGAAATAATGAGATATTTCACTTGGAAATCATAGGTTATTCTTGATAAATATTTGGCTTTTCTGTGTGTGTGTTTGTATGTTAAGAGAACTATGAACTATGCTATGGTGGCTCCTTATAATCATAAAAGTAAGAATTTTCTAAGTATATTTGTACTCTTTATTTTTATATTTTTAGTTGATGTACATTCTTCTCTCATATTACATCCTGACTGCGGTTTCCCCTCCTTCCCCTCCCCCTGGCCTTTCACCCTCACCTTCTTTTTCCCAGGTCCTCCCTCCCTTCATCTTCCCTCAGAAAAGAGCAGGCCTCCAGGGACAACAACCAAACCAGCAGTGGAGGACTGTTTTCCTTGTTGCACATCCTGGCCAGCATGGGCTGTCAATTGTACTTTTGATCTTAGCCATTCTGATAGGTATAAGATGGAATGTCAAAACTGATTTGATTTGCATTTCCCTGATGGCTAAGGATGTTGAACATTTCTTTGTTTCTTGGCCACTTAAGTTTCCTCTTTTGAGAATTCTCTATTTGAATCTGTACCCTATTTTTTGAATTGGATTATTTAGTTTCTTGGTCTTTGTGAATTTTGGATATTTTGGATAAAGATAGGAAGATCTTTTCCTATTCTATGGCTGCCTTTTTGTCCTATTGATGATGTCTGTTAGTATTCGGGCACTTGTACTGGCCTGCCCTTGGGGTTCTGACAGGATACACCCTCAGCTGCAGCAACTAAGAGCATCACCTGTGCACATTCACTATGTTCCCCTTTAAAAGGGCCCTGCCCACCTCATATTTTCCTCTATATCTCCCTCTCATCTCCTGTCTCTCCCTTCTTGAGCATCACCTGTGAACATTCACTTATGTTCCCTTTTAAAAGGGCATTGCCTACCTCACTCCCCCTACCTCCTGCTACTCCTGTTTCTGGAGGCCAGTCTCCCCCCATCCCTCTCCCTCTCCATTTTTTATGATCCCTTTTCCCTAATAAAAATGTCCCTTTGCTTGAACCTGTCACATGGCATCTTTCTCTCACGAGCTGCTTTTCTTAAATTACAACAATGTCCTTGCTTTCCAGTAGCTTCTCAGTTTCATGAGGTCCCATTTATTGTTGATCTTAGTGCCTGTGCTATTTTTTTTTTAAAGCCTTTGTTTTGTTAGGAAGCTTCACAGAGTGCTGTTTCTTAAATTAGAATTTACCACTGCAACACTGTCCTTAGCAGCTTATAAAAATGCACTTGGATTTTGCTTGTATTGTTTTCAGGCTGTATATAGCTAAATAGTCTCTATAGAGTAAATACAACTTTTATTGGGCAATAAGAATTTTGACTGGCAAAGCACTTTTACCCCATCTTTCAACTGCTGCAAAAGCCATTTTATTGAACTTTCAGTGCACTGTTTTAGGGAAGAGGAAGATTAGAAGTCTGAAGATAGTGCAGTGTGAAACAGGTGGCTTTAGGTGACTTGACTGGCAGCAGGGCAAGGTCCTGCCTTGATGGAGTTGTTGTGAGGATGGGGAGATGAGGCCCAGGATGCATCTGGAAAGCTGATGTATTTGAGTGGCATGCATCAGAGTGTGGGCAATCTTAAGGAGGCTCTTCTTTGGAGTTCGTGAAGGCCTGCTGCCTGGCCACATGCGCTCTAGTGAGATAAGTTTACTGTGATTCTTGACTTCTTAGCATTAATCTAGCATTCTCCATCTCGTTTAGGTCACCTTTACACAGTACTCCAATGTTGTCATTTTTGGTGTACCCCAGATGGTGAGTATGCACCCTGGTCCTTTGGGATCTGTAATGTCAGGCCCCATCAGCTGCCTCTCACACATGCAGTGATGGCTTCCCAATGACTTTGAAGGCTCATTGGATTTCATCCATTGGTTTAATAAAATACTAAGGGCCTTCAATGTTTAATCATTAAAGATTCAGTTACATTTTAAAATTTTAGCTTCAGAGGAAAAAAAAAATCTCAATGACCTACCGAAGGCTTAACAATCCCAGTTTGAAAACTGCTTTAAGAGATCCCAGCATTGAGTACAGTTGGTGGTTTTTATGGCTGCTCACTCATTCAAAGGGATATTCCCTTTGAACTGATCATTCTTCAGTTTGGTTGGAAGATAATTTTAAGGGTGGATGAGCATTGACAGCTTTCAATTTCCTCCAATTCACAGATTTGCCAAAGAGCTGAGTATTGAACTCTGATTTTGTACTCTCAAAGTGAAAATGCCACACTGTTTTACTGAAAATGGGCTTCTCTAGCCTTTGCAGAGATGGTCAGGGCAGAATGCTTCACTGCCCTTTGCTGCTTTAGAGACCAGAGAGATCAATCCCTTTTTAGTTCTCAAAGTCCACAATTGTAGCCATAATAATCTTGGCAGAATTGGATGTTTGCTGAAATGGCACTGTATAACTGATAGGGTTTTTAATCTGAAATAAAAAGGGAATTTCATTTTTGTTTTTTCTTATTTATGCCTTAGATTTTTGTTGTTGCTTTTTGAGCTAGAGATCACTGTGCAGCTCTGGCTGGCCTGAGAATTACTATGTAACTCAGGCTGGCTTTCAACTTGCAGCCTCCAATTCCCATGTGTAGAGGTTATAGGCATATGCCACCGTGCCCAGCTATGCTTGGGACTTTTATGTACAGTGTTTAACTGCTTGAGAAATTGACCCCCACATTGCGACATCCTTGTTTTTTACAAACCAGAAATGATGGCATACTGTGTGTCTGCTACAGACCTGTTAGTAACTCTGCTTTTGTTATAAAAGTGAAGGCAGGTATGAGGTCTTGGTCCCTGATCATTTAAAACTTGGCTTGGGTCAGGTCTGGGCTCACACCTGCAATCCCAGCACTCAGGAGACCTAGGGAGGAGAGGGTTACTGTAAGTTTGAGATAAACTTGGATTTCAGATAAGCCCTACCCCCCCAAACTTTCTCCACCCCACAAGTAAAAGTAATTTGGGATCATAGAATAGATACAGCACTTTGATGGAGGCTGACTACTTATGATGTTTGGAATTTTCCTTCTAAGGTGTAAGAATGAGCATATTGAAGACAAGTAACTTCAATGTCTAAAGTAGAAAAGTAGATTTCCTGGGAAGT
Organism: Cricetiscus sungorus; assembly: GCA_030556225.1. NCBI lineage: Eukaryota > Metazoa > Chordata > Mammalia > Rodentia > Cricetidae > Cricetiscus > Cricetiscus sungorus. The sequence continues at coordinate 30,586,318 of JANBXA010000398.1, forward strand.
CTATGCTGTCTGGAGAGAGGAAGCTAGGCTGGTGCCCTGCTGCCGAGTCCCAGCTGGGGGCAGCAGTGGCCTTTGTAATGCTGAGTGGAGGCCGTTTCCTCAGGGGCAGCGTGAGTCTGGTTATTTTGGAAAATACATTTGCAACTATTGCTAAGTCTCCTGTATACAGGCAAATCTTAAGCAAGGAATGTGAGCATTTCACTGTTTCTGGGGAGGATGAGGAGTGATGGGAACACACAGAGCATTTGTGTTTCTTAAAGATCCAGCTGGTGTCCAGCGCTCTCTGTTGAGCTGAGTTGAATCTCTACTTTCAGCCCACATCAAACTTTGGTCAAGTGGACAGGGTGAGGGGCAGGAGACAATGCTGGCTGGGAAGTTGGAGACCTGCCTTGCCCTCTCATAGCTAGGTGGCCTGGGAAAGTCCTTTACCTGTCTGTGTAAGGATGCTATTAAATTGCATCCCATTCTCCCAGTACTCCTGACATGGGCTGATGCCTTCCAAAACTAACGTGTCAGGGCACGTTGTCTCGGTAGCTGGTGCACTGACAGGCACTTGGAGAGCCAGGAAGAGCCTTAGGCAAGTGTGGAGGAGAACAGCCAGCATTTAACTCCTCAGCCCTGCTTTTGATACCAACTGGTTTATTTCTGATGGCACAGTGCAGTTGTAAGTGGAAATTACAGCTACCGCTTCAGTGTAAAATACGGATGGAAGTATGATGAGGAGTGCCGTTTGGACCTGGTGTGAATCTACGAAGGTTGCAAACACTCATATTTAGCATGAATTTATGCACCAAGAGGCTCTTTGTAAAACATGGAACAGGTTAATTGAGTCTTTTTAAAAAACCCTCTGAGGCTGGAGACACAGCTCAGGTGGTAGTGGTGTCTGCTGCAGCTATGGGCAATGAAGCAACCACAGAACTCAACAAAACCCATGTAGAGTTTACTGGGCAGAGGGAGCAAAGGGAGGGTAGGTGTTGGTCCACCGGGAACAGAGTGGAAGGGGAGAAGGGGAACAGATGGGAGGCGCTTGCTTAAAAGGGAAAGCTTGCACATGCTACAGAGCCCTTGTGCAGCCACGGGATGCACAATGTAGCCATGCAGCACAGGACCCTTTGAGCTGTCTATCTGCCTGTTCGTACCCTGCCTGTTGTCAGGGGGCGGGGTCATCATAATACTAGGATATCAACAGGTGTTACGTGTTTGTTCTGAGGCTGGAGACACAGCTCAGGTGGTGAGGGTGTTTGTTGTGCATGAAGCTCTGGTTCAATCCCCCCCACAATGCATAAACCAGATGTGCTGGTGCATGCCTGTACTCCCACCACTTGGAGGTGGAGGCACAGTATCAGGAGTTCAAGGCCATCCTTGGACACATAGCCTATTTGAGGTCAGCCCGGATTACATGAGACCTTGCCTCAAACACCCTCCAAACAACCAAAACACCAAACCATAAGCCCTCTGTGACATCTTGCTAACTTGGGGAAAAGGTCCAAACATGCCATGGAACTCAGCCTGGAGTGGGCCTTGTCCACTTGTGACCTTGTCTTAGTCATTTTTTGTTAGTTCTCTGCACAGTTCTTCAGCTTGTCAGTCCCTAGACTCCATCCACTGTGCTGCTTCCCAGAGCCCATCCATTCTTGTTGCTCTCAGCCCACTCTGCACTGGGCTTAGTGAACGCCTACCCTTCCCACTCTGAAGCTGTCCTCGGTGGGCCCTACCGTCCACTCTGTCGCACTCAGTGAATATTGTACACTTCTGTGCCTGCAGCCTTTGTTCGTGCAGCAAGCGTGGCTGCTGCAACCGAGACAGGCTGTCCTTATGTAACTACATGAGTGACAACGCATGAGTGCCCCTGTGTGTGTCACCGCCCTAGAGGTGGCAGGGCCTGGGAGAATGGAGCCATTGAATAGTCCTGCAGAGCCTTAGATAGGCATCATGGGAGTAAAGTTCTCATGAGCTCGAACTGAACTCAATCACAAGGACAAGCCACACGTGTTAAAAACATGTTCACATAGAGTCATAAAGGAGAGTTTAAACGTTTAATACCAGCAAGCATTGCTGAGTGAGTGATCTGAAGTAACCCCCCCTCCTATCCACTACACCTGGGAGGAGCGTGGAAACAGCCTGAAAACAATTCCATGCTTTAAAGAAACCGAGGTCACGAGATCCTTGTTTTGTTTTCTTGGAGTGTTCTCACAAAAGCACTCCAAGTCCTTTTCCTGTGACTCCATTCTTGGACTGTGTTCTGACAGTACCTCTACACTAGTGGGGAGATTATGTGTTAAACGAGAAATCTATATAGAATTTCTGGCAAAAAATTTCCGGCAAACTGCATGTGCTCTTTGGGGTGTCCAGGTGACAGACTGAGACTCCATCTGGGGTGGGTTAGCTGGTGAGATGTCAAATTCCAGCTGTACTGCAAAGAGAAACTCGGCAAAGGTAGTATCCTCTCCGTGTTGGTGAGAAACAGGGGTGCAGGCCAGCTACTTCTTGTCTTTTGCATCCTGGATGTTTGGTTCACCAGGAGCTGAGCTGGGAGAGGTGTAGGCAGCTCCGTGTGGGCTCCTGAAGTCATACTGTCAGTCTTGGAGTCTGGAGTCACATGACTGTCTTGGGTAAGGAAGAGTTTGGAGTCGCATGACAATCTTGGATAAGGAAGCCTCTGGAACTCAGGTTCACGCCTGATTGTGCACACCCATGGGGGCAAGTCTAGGAGGTAGGCAGATCTCAGGGAGGACCTGCCCAAGGCTGAGTTTCTTCTGGGAAGTGAGGCATAAGCAGTCAAGGCTTCAGGAGATATCCGTAAGGATGTCCCCACCCTTGGAGCCAAGTGGAGGAGGAAGGAGGCTGCTAGGTCTTGGGTCAGCACTGTCAGCCACAGGTCTGATTCAATACGTGCTTCAAATTCGGAAGCTATGATTTGAATATGAGTTTGTGTCACTTTGCAACCCATAATTATATGAATAATTCTGAATTCTATTAGATAGGCATGACACAGCACTATTCTCTCTCTCTCTCTCTCTCTCTCTCTCTCTGTGTGTGTGTGTGTGTGTGTGTGTGTGTGTGAGAGAGAGAGAGAGAGAGAGAGAGAGAGAGAGAGAGAGAGAGAGAGAGAGAGAGAGAGAGAGAGAGATCAGGACAGATTTGATGCATATTAATGTGTAATTTAGTCAGTTAATTTCTTATGATTGAGATATCTTTCATTTTTAGGTTTATCTTGACTTAGCATATGACAGCCACTCTGAAGTAAAAGAAACCATACAAGAGAAAAGAATAGGAATTTGAATACATTTACGATTACCCTTTTATGAACAAAATTACCATAAGAAACCTGATATTTTGAAAAATGCATGTTTTCTCATTTCTGCTTATTTAATTTTTCCCTTAAGGAATAATTTATTTTTTTTTCAGTTCTTTGCTGGCAGTTAGAAGAATAGAAATCTTCTCTTCTTAGTGGAATTTATTCTCCATTATCACTTCCAATGATGCACTAGAATTTTGGCTTATTCCATCCATATCTTAGTTTTTTTTCTAAGTCATTTTTGGAAGGTGTTGGTCAAGAATGAAACCTTCATGAGAGTCCAGCTGTTTTCTCTGTCTTGCTGTAGTTACTTTTAGAGGGAGTGGTTTGTGCTTAGATCTTCATTTCTAAGTACCATTTTTCACTACAGGGAACTAGGAATCTTTGAGACTAGCTGATCTAGGGTTGCAGGAGGGAAGCTTGGACATTTTTATTGAGCCAAACATGAGGAAATAATCAAGATATTTAATGGGAGTTTGTCCAAAGGACAGAGCAGCCAGATGCAGGGGGTGCGCCATGGCCAGATTGGGACAGTTTGAACATTAGCATAAGCAGGATCAACAGTGAATTAAGAACCATAGAATGGAATTAGAGTATGGATATGTATGTTTGCAGTAGATAGATGCTACAGACAGAGAGGCAGAGGGACACAGGAAGGGAAAGCTTGCCCTCGCAACATAATACGGATTGTTCATTTAGAGCACTGATTCACAACCTTCTTAATTCTATGACTCTTTAATACAGTTCCTCATGTGTGGTGACCCCCAACCATAAAATTACTTTTGTTGCTACTTCCTCATTGGGGGCACAAACACAGAGGTCCTTGTATTCACAGACAGAGAAACACTAAGAGAACCAGCAGTGTTAATCATGCGTGGGTATCTCTTTACTGGAGGGGATACAAGCTAACACCCCGCATCCATTCAGGAAGTTGAGAGTAGATTTTGTTAAGGACATAGTGACCTTTTTGCCTCCTGTGGAAACAGACCCCACCCACCTTCTGCTGCAGAGGCAGACCCCACCATAAGTCCCCAGAATGGTCATTCCAGACTCTTTCCTTCCTAGACCATTACACATCTCTAGAGTAGCTGTCACAAGTACTCTATGGCCTGCTAACAGCTCTGCTGTTGGTCTGAGACCACATTAGATTCTAGGCCTTTTACCTATAGAGCCCATCCTCATGATCACATGCTCTGTAGACACACCTTAATATTGTGCACCTGGAATTGGACTGATTGTTGCTTGGAAGCCTTTTCCCAAAGTGTACTGTGTTTTAAATATGCTGACAGTGAACCACCTGGTATTAGGTTCTCCGAAGTCTGACCCAAGTTGATGAAGTCAATCTACACTGGGTTTTCATTTTTGTTTCTTTGCCGATCACTGTCTGCATTGACACCTGCTGGGGCCTCCACACCTCATAACTGTAATTTTGTTTCTGTTATGAATCATACTGTAAGTACCTATGTTTTCTGATGGTCTTAGGGGATCCCTGTGAAAGGGATTGTTTGACACCCCCCCAAGGGACCTCAACCCCCAGGTTGAGAACTGCTGATCCAGGGGAGGGATGGAGTAGCCCTTTGCCACTTTGAGGCCTTCCTAGTAAAAACTGACTGCATTCAGAATGCTCAGTGTTTGCTACTTCTAGAGCAGAGATGGTCACTGAGGGTAAAGGAGAGAGGGCAACACAGTACAGAGATATGGATTCGCCTGAGCAAATGGCTGATGGCACCATTAGGAGCAGGAGGGCTTCTGGAGCTCTGGTAAATTCACAGGCTTACAGCGGGCCTTTGCCAGAGACCCACTGAGCCATCAGAAGCAAATAGCAGAGGAACCTGAGGTGAGGGTTGCTGGTCTATTGTTACTGACCTGTCCCAGGTCAGAGGCTGAACTGGGTATAGCTGGGGTAGGGCCTTGGGTCAGCATACACAAGGCAGACCATCCTAGTTCCACAAAGCAAACAAAAAAGAACAACCCCAAACTAGGATACTAAAGAAATCATATGGCTGAGCACAGAGCTCCTTCCCTGGGGGTGCAGGGTACCATTGGGAGAAAAGACTGAATTGTCCTGGGGTTACTGTGAGCAGAATGTTTTCCTGGTGTGAGCCTCACGTCTCTGTATAAGAAACAGCAGTATTGTATGTAGCCTCTTCTTAAAAGTTTAGAGACAGTCAGTGGGGGAGGAGGGCTGTAATGAGCAAGCAGACAGCACTAGAACTCTGCTGGGGTGGATTGCCAGTGGCCCTTCTTAGTTCTTGCAGCTTGTCTACAAACTGACACCATCTCAAAATCAGTTAAAAGTGGAAAGTGAAGCATTTTTAGAATATGAGGGTGTTAATAATTTTTATAAACTACAGATAATTTTGAATAGTTGTTGATGTAATTAAAATGTCAGTACTTCCAGTAGTATGTAAAACGCTTTATTGGTAGAAAGGGTAATACAATGATATGAGATTGATGTAGTCTATATTGTCTAGAGATTCACTGTCGTGGCTGCAGATGCAGCTTGGTGGGGGAGGGATGCCCAGTGTGTCAGGTCATGGCTGTACCTCGCAGAATTAAAAACCACTAAGGGAGGATATGCATTACCAGTACGTTATATACACGGTTAAACATTGTTTCTTCTTTTCCTCTTTTGGTTTTCCAAGACAGGGTTTCTTTGTGTAGCCCTGGCTGTCCTGGAACTCACTCTGTAGACCAGGCTGGCCTAGAACTCAGAGATCTGCCTGCCTCTGCCTCAGAGTACTGGTATTAAAGGCGTGTGCCACCTCCTGGCTTAAGATTATATCTAAGTGGTAGAATGTATACTTTTTCATGGTCTAATTAGACAGCATTTCACTGACTCTAAACATTGATGCTACAGTATACTGTTATTGAGAAAAAAAAAATAGCGATTGCAATTCTAGGATAATGTCAGTTGTTTGTGTCCCAATTCAGATATGTTAAAAGTATAGACAAATATGCCTTAAATACATGAAATGCATGCTATATTGAAGTGCTTAAGTAGGTAGATCATTTAAAATAATTAGTATTTTACTTATTGCCATATCATGATTTTTGTCAGAAAACCAAGCATTTACGATATGTATCTGTTAAAATAGGTTATTTTATAATTGGTACTAGAAGATGTCCTTGTACGACTGTTAATGTGTCTTCTTGTGTTAATAGATAGCTTGATGACCGTTTGTGCCTGAAGTGATGTTGGGGAACCTAATGGCTGTTGTTCTCCATAGATGCCACAGCTGGAGAAGAAACTTGAGCTTGAACTTGAGGATGATGCTAGAGTCATCGCCTGCAGGTTCCCTTTCCCTCACTGGAAGCCAGACCACACTGCTGGAGAGGGCATCGACACCGTGTGGGCCTATGACATGAGCACTTTCAGAGGACGGGAAAAGCGGGTCTGAACATGAGCATCAAGTGGGTGGGTCATCTGGTAGACCTTCACTTAGGTCACAGAACGAACTTTCCTCGACATGGAACGAGAAGTCACTGTTGCTGTCCTTTACCTTTTGGAGAAAAGAACAGGAGCTCAGGAAAACATTCAGGCGTAAAGGCAGTTTCATGTAGCCTGGTTTGGCCTTGAATTTTCTGTGTAGCTTAGGATGACTTCAGCTTCTGATCCTTCCTCCTCTACGGTCCCAGTCATATTGCTCTTACTGGAATATTTTGAATGGGTTTACTACTTTTTCCTATACTTGGATGCTTGAAGATATAAATAACTGAGTCGTGTTTATGGGCCAGAAGGTTGTCATCTTGAAGCAGCGTGGTTTAATGTCACAGATGAAGAGGAAGGGGGCACTCATGCCAATGTCTTCAGTTTCCTACTGAAGTTGTTCATGAGTGAGATTTATCTCCTTTCTGTTGTTTGTAGCTAAATTAATTTTCTAAAAGATTCAGAGAGTGGCATGTATATCTTGTAATGTTTATAAAGAATATATTGCCCTAATGCTGGTAGCTTGCTGTACTTTATTGTTTAAATATCTATATGTGCATGTTCAACTGTGTGTGAACAGTCTACATAATAAGCACAAGTTTTAAAATTGGGGAAATTGTGACAAATTGCACTTGGCTTTGATTAGCAGTGTTGTACATTTGGTATCATGGTGTTACCATGAGTAACATCTTCGTTTTGCTGAGGCCCAGGGAGAAGTTAGTAAGGGTTTAACGGTGAGCTCTGGGATCAGAGTTGATTCCGGTTCTAAGCAGAAGGCCTTGGGCAGTGACTTAGCATCTCCAAGCCTTGGTGTCTGCTGTCAGGACAATGACACACTGAACATGGGTCTGAGGGTTAGTTTTTAAAATTTACCACACAGTCTCTGGTCTGTAAATTGTAAAAGGAAAGCTTATGCAGGGAAGTTACAGGTTATTTCTGCTAGTCACTTCTCTTATTTATGAGAACAGCCATTTATTTAACATTTCTCACAAGAAGAGACTTGACTGATTTAGATAGAAGACAGGTTAGGGAAAACCTTTGATCGTGAGTGGACGGGCTTCATAGATCTGAAATGTGAATGGTGGCATGGCAGCAACTCATCTGCTTGTATCAGAGAAAAGACCGAGCTGTGCACCTACTCTGGGACCCCGATCCCAAGCTGCCCCAATGGGAATTTAATTTGCAAAGGTGGCTGAATGTTTAGCTAAACTGGTAAAAATAGAAGCATTTGATACTTCTCTTGTGAGGACCGACAGGAGACACATGCATTTTTGTCACTCATTTGTGACATGCATGAAGTCTGTGTGGACGATGATGAGAATGCATGCCTGGCTGGTGGCCTTCAGGATTTCTTCTGTAGGAGACAGAGACAGACAGTAAACTCGAATGTGTATGATGTTCTCTGAAGAAATGGAAGCTTTGTGTGTTTATGAGGAGCCCACGGAGGGCATAGGCGTTAAACCATTTGTTGCCTGCTGCCGTATCGCTTTCCAGGTCTCTGATTTTCCTGTGGATCAAGCTCTGCTGTGTGGTTGGATGGAAACACAGACTGCTATTCCCTTCTTGCTCTCACCTCCTGTTCTAGCTACTGCTATAATATTCTGGACACATACTGAGAGGGGCCACCACTGCTCCTTGCCAGTAGATGTGGGCTCTTTTGTACCTTGGGTGTATTCCATAGTTTTCTATATGTTTCTGATGAGTTTGTAAAGGTATCAAACTGCAGTCATATGTAACTTAGCATTTTCCCCTTTAACATGGTAAGCATTATGGACACTCTGGGTCCCACGACCTCAGAGTGTCTTAGAAATGCTTTGATCAGCTTCAGTGAGGTCATGAATTAGTCTTTGAGATGGTGCTTTGTTAAGTAAACAGTGATTTTTCTAGCAGAAGATAGGGCTCTTTGGTGGCTAGTTAGGATTTTTGTCAGTTACTAGGTTAAGGACACTGATCAAGTTTGCCCATGACAGCTATTTGAATGTCAAAAATAGTTTCATGTCTGAACAGATTGGCGTCAGACAGTGCCAACTTGATAAAATTGAAAGCTAAAGGAGGCAGAATGGCAGCCCGGGTGGCGCTCTTGAGGAGCAGGTGCAAGCCCAGGGTCACTCCTCCATCACACATGTTTTGATCCAAGGACTCCTTGCTCACCAGCATGAGCTCATCACTGTGCTCATCTGCCTGCCCTGGTGTGAGGCTGTGCTGACGAGCATCGGAGAGCCTTGAGGATCCTTGGGATCCTCAAGATGTCGACGAGAAGTCCATGCCCAGTGGAAGTGTACTCCGTGAAGTTACCTGAAGCTTGGCTTGCTTTGGATCATGAAGTACTTCCTGTGAACGGAAAGCAGAAGCTGAACAGCCACTTGGTGGGGATATTGCAGAAGCAATGTTTGCAAAGGACCTGAGTCATAAGATGACCAAAGTGATGGGGGTTCTCCACTCTTCCCAGGCCCTCCTGGGAAGTGTGCCTCTTAAAGGCATGATAATGATGTGGGACATGGTTTTTGCAGGATTTGCCACCCTACAGATGTAAGTTGCTCATATCTATTTTTCCCTATAGGTTTGCAGAATAAGTGGTCAGTGTATTGGGTACTGATGAATGTAGTTAAATTATAACAAAACAGCCATGAAGTGTGAGGCCTCAGGAAAGCTGGGTTCTAAAATTTCAGGTCTGGGGTTAGCTAGAATGGACATAGCTCATTTAAAAAATATCTTTTTACATTACTGTGTGTGTGTGTGTGTGTGTGTGTGTGTGTGTGTGTGTGTCTGGTATCACTATACACATGTGGCTGTCAGAGGACGTGTGTGAATCAGTTCTCTCCTTCCACCATGTTGTCCCAGAGATCAAACTCCAGTCATCAGGTTTGGTAACAAGGGCCTTTGCTCACTGAGCCTTTTGCTGGCCCATAGACACAGTTCCCGAAGCCTCTTGTCAGCATAGGTCACTAATGGCTCTTCATCTTCCCATAATGGATACGGTCCACTCCAGTCTTGTCAAGAGAGCAAGCGTATGGGGACCATACAGCCTCACTCAGTCAGCTGGAACAGGGCTGACTATCAGTTGGGTCAGGACACACTCTTGGTGGATGGACTGTGCTGACGGAAGTGAGGAACTACTTGGACTTTGTTAGACTCGGGAACATGAAGAAGGGGTCCAGACACCAGATTTAGTGGCTAGAGCTGAGACCAGAGGAACCTCAGTGCTCATTGGACCATCAAGTTAACAGACTCCAGAGCATGCGTGCCGTGGTCCCAATGGGAGGAGCCAGCCCACAAGACCAGCGACCCTTGGGGACCGAGCCCGATCTGCCCTTATTTTGTTCAGACAGAGTGAACTTCCTGAAGGATCACATCTATAAAATAGGTACTTTTTAGAACCAATGAAAATACCACTTGCCAAAACAGGTATTAAGCACAGGGAACTTATTATCCCTAATGACAGTGTGGACCATATACTTGAACAGGAAGGTGGATATTTGTACAAGCGAAGGGGTAGCTGCATCTAAATAACACAGTAATGTCTCTCAGCTTGGAAACCGCTGGTGTTTTGAAGTCCTCTTAGGCGGAGTGCCTTCCTTTAGATTGAGGTGCTCTGTAATAACGACACATGATTCTCTTTGGAAGCGGCACACTTGTGACTCAATGAACTGATACAAATTAAACATGAGCAAAAGGACCATATAACTTTTATAGGTGGGGAAATTAGATGTCTTATTTTTCTAATTTAATATTATGGTGTGAACATTATCCAGGAAGGATTGATCAAACACCGGCTCATTGATCTCGGGTTTAATCCAAGGGTGGAAGGGAGACACTGAGTTAGTTTCCTTCTCTGTCCTATCGCAATGGAACGGAAAAGAAGCATCGCATCCAAGTTTTCACGAAAACACAAGCTCCAGAAATAGTCTCAGAACTACACACATCTCTGCAGTTTGGTGGGTACATTCAGGCAGTGGGGGTCTTACAGAATTTGCTGCAAATTCAACTCGTGTGTGTGTGTGTGTGTGTGTGTGTGTGTGTGTGTGTGTGTGTGTGTGTGTGTGTGTGTGTGAACGGAATGGCTAACAGTGTGGCAGAATGCATCTAAGTTCCCAAAAGTGTAAGTATCAGTTGGAAAAATCACAAGACAGGCGAAACTTCCAGCTTGTTTGTGATCGTCTCTCTGTGTTCCCCCTATGACTGGTTAGTCCCTGGTGCATTACACTTCATTTTATCACGTGGCCTTAGATTCACATAGCTGCTGTGTTTGACTAAAACCTTCGATTACTTACTGCTAACGTCAAAGGTATTTGCATTTTGTCAAAGAATGTCTTTAACCTAAGTTTCATTTTGGTAAGACTGAAAAAAGTTAATTTGTAATGGAGAAATGTCAGGTTCTTCTGCAATCCCTACTCACCACACTGCATACCCATGGCAGCTCAGAAAGACAAAGCTGCTCCCCCCCCCCCCCCCCCGTGACTTCTCTCTTCCTGAGTGTGTTAGCACTGAGAAGTCTGTAGCTGAGAAACTATGATGTGTGTTAATTTGTCTACCATAGGCCTTCTATACACAGGATGATTTCATGGGTGTGGTGGTACACAGATTGGGAGATGGAGGCAGAGGGTCAGAAGTTAAAGGTCATACTCAGCTACATAGTAAGTTCAAGGGCATCCTAGATTACATGAAACTTTGTTTCAGAGGAAAGGGAGAAAGAATAAAATTATCATGGGAACTCTGCCGTGTAAACATGGCATTTCTCTGTTGGATAAACTAAGGCATGTAGGCAGTGACATGTTTGGCAAGGCACATATAGTGCTGAAATCTAATCCTGGCCGACAGTAAACACACACATGTGTTTTCCTTATTTGCACTTCTTGTTGGGGCATGGGGTAGGCACTGCTGCTATGAGCCAATCCCTTTGACTACATGAGCTCAGACATTAGCAGTGTCTGAGCCCCTTTGAAAAGGCTTCTCTGGTAGGCAAAGGGTGGCCCTTGATTGGAGGCATATGCAGAAGGATAAAGCTGCAGCTTTGATGGATTTCTTCTACCCACTTTAAAGAGGCTTAGCAAAGCAGTATCTTCTAAGAACAATTGCTTTACAGTTTTCCCCCAGACACTCCGGTGTAAACACATCACCCATATTAGAAAATCAGCGTTGCATGCATGTGTCTCTATTAGGTGCAGCTGACCTGACACTGTAGACAGAGTCGGGGTTAAATGACAGAAATGTATTCCCCATCTCTGGAGTCTGGAGTCTAAAGTGCAAGTGTTGATGGGGTCGGTTTCTCCAGAGGCTTTTCTCCTAGGCTTGTGGATGGCTGCCTTCTTGCGGTGTCTTCACAAAGATTTTCTCTGTGTCCCTGTCCTTGGTGTCTTACTGTGTTCCCTCGTCTTTCCTAGTAAGGAATCCAGACAGATTGGCTTAGTGCTCGCTCTAATAACTCCATTTAAGCTTGTCATATATGTGCGAGTGTGCATGCGTGTGTGTGTGTGTGTGTGTGTGTGTGTGTGTGTGTTGGAGCAGGTATACTTATGTGCTGGTGTGTGCACATGTATGTGCATTGCTTCTGTGGATGTTGAGTGTTTTCCTCTGTGACTCTTCACTTTATTTTTTGAGACAAGGTTTCTCATTGAACCTAAATTATGAATTTGGCTACATTTGTCAGCAAGCCCCCAGTATCCTCCCATCGCTGTCCTCCCCACCCTCCGTAGCCCTAGTGTCATGGACACTGCCATGTCTAGTCTTTATCTGTATGCTAGTGGTCCAAACTCCTGTCCTCATGCTTGCCCAGCAAACACCCTTTGAGCTGTCTATCCTCAGTCCCTACCTCTTTAAATACCCTATCTCCAAGCAGTGTCACACTCTGAGACACAGGGTGTTAAGAGGTCAATGTGTGCAATTGGGAGCATGGTGGTTAAGCCTCATTGTCAGCTTGATAGGACTTAGTATCATCTAAAGAAAACCACTCTGGATGTATCTGTGAGGATGTTTCTAGAGAGTTCTAACCGGAAGGAAGACCCATCCTGAATGTGAGCTATTGCTCACTTCTTCACCCAGGTTTACAGGGAGAGAGGGAGTAGCAACTGGAGAAGATGGAAAGTGTGTAGTTTAGTGAGGGAAGGAGCTTGAGTGAGTTTACAGTTGGGGAAAGGTAAATAGGAAAATAACAGCTGTTGATGAAGACATTAGCACTGAGTTGGTTTGAATGAGAATGTCCCCATGCTATTGGACATTTAAATATTTGATCACTAGTTGGTGGCACTTTTAGAGAGGTTTACAAGGTGCAGAAGTACGTCACTGGGGTGCAGGCTATGAGAATTCAGACTTCCTAGTTTGTCCTTTGCTTCCTGCTTGCCATTCAACATGTGAACCCTCAGAATCCTGCTCCAGCTCCCACACCTACCCCCTTCTCCCCTCCCCGCCCCCGTACTCTTATCTTTCTGGAACCATAAGCCCCTATAAACCCTTTCTTCTATACCTTGGTCACAGTGTTTTCTTACAGCAATAGAAAAACAACGAATGTAAGCACCATTGAGAGACCATTTGCTTTGCATTGGGCCAGTAGAAGAGATGCCCGGATGTCAAGACTACCCATCATAGGCTTTCCACTTGTGAAAATATAAATTCATTTGAATGGAGAGAACCCAAACAGAGAATGACACCACAGAGGACCCCTGTTCAAAACCAGCTGCCAGGGTGGTGCTTTGCATGGTTAACCCTTGAGGGTACACAGAGGCAGATGCAGATCAGGGGGCCAGGACACACCTCATGCTGGCAGCAGGACTTGGGAGCCTTAGCCACATGAAACTACTTTTTTTCTGTCAGGCATGATAGATGCAAGATTGAGGGGGTCATGGAGACTTGCACTAAGGTTCCAGAAAATTGCTGAGGCCAGGTAATGTGTCACAAGGTACAGTTAACTGATAGGCCATTGCAAAAAGTAGTGAAGGTAAAGCCCAAGTGACATTGGAGACTGCAGGATGTTGGAGATGCCAGGATCATGGGCTGCCTGCTGCAGGCATAGAGTGGAACTGGTCAGAGAGAGGTTGCATGTGCTGTGCATTACAGAACCAGAGGAGTGAGTGGCTATTGGAACCCAGATAATTTCATTGTGAGTCCTGTATGCTACAAGTGCCATTGGAGGCATTTGCCTGCTAGGCACTGGGGTAACCTCTGGGAGGTGTGGTCCAGCTGAAGGAAGTTAGGTCACCGGAGACATTCCTTGGAATGGAATTTGGGAGAGTCAGCTTCTTCCTTTTTCTCATCTGTCTGCTTTGTGGCTACCCTGGGGGTGTGTGGATTCTTCTGCCTCCTCTCCCCAATTCCTCTGCCTCCACTGCAGGCTGAGAACTATGGGTCTGAGCTACCATAGACTGGAAGTCTGCAAAACCATGATCCAAAAACAAATATTTTTCTAATAAGTCAGATATTCTAACAATATAAAGCTACCGAGCAAATTGACTTTTTGTGAAAAAATGAACATTTAAGTTTACATACTCAAATAGAAGATTAGCTTTGATTTGTAAAAAAATATGTGTGGTAGTTTGAATATAATTAGTCCCCATAATCTCATAAGGAGTGGCACTATTAGGAGGTAGGACACTATTTGTTGGAGAAAGTGTGTCACTGTGGGTGTGGGCTTGGAGATTTCCTATGCTCAGGATACCTCCTGGCATCTCAGTTGACTTCCTGTTGCCCGCAAGATGTAGGATTCTTAGCTCCAGCACCACATCTGTCTGCACATCACCATGTTCCCTGCCAAGATGATAGTGGACTGAACCTCTGAAACTGTAAGCTGCCACCTCATTCAAATGTTTCTCCTTATAAGTGTTGCCATGGCCATGGGGTCTTCACAGCAATGAGAACCCTGACTAAGATAAGATGCAACCTTAAAAAGCCCATATAAAGCCAGGGGAAAGAGTTGTGGTGATATCTTGCTTGTACAAATAAAGCCTGTCTGAAGTTCCGAGAATGGAGCTAGCCACTAGCTAACCATAGAGATCTGGAAGTCTGTACAGATAGACAGGACGTGATGTAGCTGGGCGGAAACAGGATATAAACAGGGAGAAACAGGAACTTGTTCTCTTGTCTGCAGAGACACTAAGGAGGTGAGGTGTGGCAGTAGCTTGTTACTTCTCTCTGATCTCTCAGCATCTTCCTCTATATCTGACTCTGGGTTTTTATTACTTAGACCAATTACGAACTTCATTTACAAGTAGTGATGGCATGGGGCTGGAATCTAAGCTGGCGATTGGCCACTGGATTGGTCAGTAGTACTCTGGGAATTAGACAGCTGGAGTTCAGCAAGCAGATCCATCAGCATGTAGGCTTTCATGAAGGTGGAACCCTGGGTGTCTATGATGAACTAAAGGTAAATAGTGTCCATTCACCATTAAATAATTTGCTAGATGGTGGCACAGGCCTTTATTCCCAGTACTTGGAAGGCAGAGTCAGGCAGATCTCTGAGTTGGAGGGCAGGCTGGTCTACAGAAAAAGTTCCAGGTCAACCAGGGCTACATGAAGAAAACTTGTCTTGAGAAAACCAAATAAAATAATTTTATGTGTGTGTATGGTGTGTGTGTGTGTGTGTGTGTGTGTGTGTGTGTGTGTGTGTGCATGCTCACATCTGTGTGCATGTATGTGATGGTCAGAATATACCTTTGTGGAATCAGTTCTCTCCACATTTATCTGGGTTTCAGGAATCAAACCCAGTCAACAGCTCTGTGTGGTTAAGTGCCTTTACCTGTCTCCTGTCTTTCTTCCCCTTTGACCTGCCTTTTCTTAATAAGTAAGTAAATAAATAAATACTGTAATAGAAAGAAACACAATGTTTGAGATTTAATCATTGGCTTAAAGAAACAAGTCAGAGTTAGGCAGCAGCCGGAGATTCAGTGGAGGGAGTGTTGGTAGGCCACCTACCTCTTCCAGGATGACACCTTCCACTGCCATCCCCAGTTCATGTTCTAGCTCACTAGTGGTCATGTCCCCCCTCCCAGAGACTGTGCTTCTCCCTCAGTGCCTGCTTGCCTTCTCTGAACCTCCAGTGCTTTTGGAGCTGGTTATGATCAGTTCCAAATTCTGACAGCAAGATAAAAGCCAAGACACCTCTGTACTTTGCGTAGTTTAAAACAAAGGATCTTTTGGGCAGGAGAGAGAGTATCACACATAAACCTTAGCCTATCGACTAAACAACCATCGGCACCTGTCTGAAACACATATTCTGTAACTTTAGAGGCTGTGGAAGGGTTCAGGGCCAGGCAGATCATTCTGAGTCTTTTCTTTTTGAGACCAAGTCTAACTGTGAAGCCAGAGTTGGATTGAAATGCCCTGTGTATAATGGTCTGGTCTTGAACTCACAGAGATTTGCCTGCTTCTGTCTCCGGAGTGCTAGGATTAAAGGAGTTTGCCACCACACTTGACTCCTACCAGTTTTTAAAGCAGTCCTTTTTAATGTAGGCTTAACTTCCTATACCTGCCACTTCCCCTCCCCTACTGCCCTGAGTTCATCTTCAGAGCAACCCAGAACATACTGATTGCTTTCTTCATGATACCGAGGTCAGACATTTAAAGGACATGCTCCTATCCTTGGTGAATCTGTAAGGGAAATGGGCCAGCTAAAGAAACACACTTGGGCTTTGCAACCAGAACCAAAGAAATGCACCCTGACCCTGAAACCAGTGTCAGAGAAACACACTTTGCCCCTGGAATCAGAGCCGCTGAAAGAAATACACCCTGGCCCCTAAAATTAGAGCTAAAAGGCTACAAAGGACCAGTGAAAGAAACACACTTTGGCCCTGAAACCAGAGCCAAATCTGACCTTGAACCTGTGCAGAAAACCAACCAATCCCTGAGCAGGAGCTCTAACCATTCTGAGCTGAGGGACTGAAATCAGACCAATCCTCACCTTGGAAATCTCCCTGGAAAAACTCCACCCCTAAGAAGCCCTATATAAACTCCACTTCTGTTCAGCCTGTGGTTGTCTGGCTGCCTCCTTCCACCTTGGTAGAAACAACCACTCTTCTGGATTCTTCCCTCCCAATAAATCTCTTGAATGAGGTTTGGGTGAAGACCTTCTTTTGCAGTGGAGCAGAGTGGAGCAGGACTGTAACCTTTCCTTGGCAGAGCTGAGTTGCTACACTGGCTCTTCATTCTCTGGTGGACTAGAGCCAAACTGCAACAACTTTGCAGGGGAAACCCTCTCCTGCTGGGGCAGAGCAGATACACTGGGGAAGCCTTCCTTGAAGCAGGGCTGTACGCTGCGACACTTACTGTGACACTGTGGTATTCCTTGGCTCCTGAGCTTCAGGATACCTTTCCATCTGAGCATAATACTCAGTATTCTGTGACTCCCAAGTGCCAGAATACCTGTCTCATCTGATCCGTCCCAAATGCTTACAGAATCTTTCTGCTATCCCTAGTTCTTTAGGCTGCTATCCATTACCTTTGATTATATGCCATCTGTTCAAGTGGCTTCTGAAGGTGGTCCTAGTCCCCAGGTGTGGCCCCAAGTGCAGAGAATAGACTCTCCCATCATCTTAAATTTGTATTCAAATAAGATCGCGCTGTTCACTTACCTGGGCTTCCAGTCCTGCTTCTGCTAAGCTACATTTTCCACATGTTATTTGATGTGGAATTATATATATATATATATACATATATATATATATATATTATATGTGGAGCTATTTTCTGACCCAAGTATATTTTATATTTTCTGTTTCTGGACAAGTCAAGGACATTTAATATATATTCTCTTAAAATGTTTTACCATATTAGGTCTGTCCACTGCAGTGGATTTTAAAGCCTTTTTTTTTGGGAGCCTAATTTAATCACTCAATCATTTGGTCATCCTTGTGTACATCATGCCCCTGGAGCTTTAATAGCCCATGCAGGTGTTCTCATCTGAGTGTGGGAGAAACAGTCTCAGGGGGAATGAGACACAGTTGTCATCTGATTCTGGGACCTTCCACTGCACCGTGGCTGCCTGGCTCTATGGATGGCACTGTAGGAGATTGCTCTTATAGTGAATGATCTATTCTGGGTGTTCCTTGCAGGGGTCCAATTCTAAAGGCCATGCAGGTGACTATGTCATTAGGATGTCAGCCCCACACAGTCAGCTTGGAGCACCACACCTCTCTGCGCCTTTTGGGCAGTATGCCGATGTCCCCGGACTAAATACCTGGGAGGAGGCTGTCAGGGGGAGCTGATCCCCAGTCTTACTGCACTCCACCAATGCTCTTACTGGATTGCTTTTTTTCTTTTGTGTTGGGGCTGAAGCCCAGGAATTTGTGTGTGTTAGGTAAAGGCACTACAACAGAGAGTGTTACATCCCCAGATTCACTACTTCCTGTTTATCCCAGACTCTAATGATTGTGTCTCCAAGTTTAAAACACAAAGTAGTCACCCTAACAGTGATTGGCTCCTAGTAACTCATACCTTTTTTATCATATATCCCAGCTTCGTTGCAAGTCTGCAGAACCGCTCCAAGTCATACTGTCACCACAGTTAACGCCAGGCGCCTTTCAGTCTGAGGTTTCAGAACTGATTTTACCAAGTCTTTACTCTCACAGTACAGGTCACACCTCTGTCATCTCTAGTTTTACAGTTTTCTCCAGCATCCTCAGTAAGCATTTATCTGCTTCCTTTACGGAATTGCTCAGATCTCTGGATAATGCAGCATATGCTTGTTTGCTTGGCTGATAATACTGCATATGTGTATATGCTTGGGGCTTGGTTCCTTCATAGCAGATAATGGCAGCACTGTCTCTCTGGGTTAAAAATCCCTGGTTGGAAGACACTTTGCTCCTTGTTTGGACTTTTAAATGTTTTTATTTTGCCTTTTAGCTTCTTCCTGGGTTAATGGATCCAAATTAGAAATTTATAATTTTTAAATTACATGAATTTATTCATTATGCATCTAATGCACACGGGAGGATGTGGAGGCCAGAGGACTTAAGGGAGTCAGCCGGTTTTCTCTTTCCATTGTATGGATCCTGAGGTCAGACTCAGGCTGCCAGATTTGGCAGCAATCACCTTTGACTTTGAGTAATTCTGCTGGCCTGAAATTTGCAATTTTTAATAAAAATTTTTTTCTTAAATGATTAACCAGGAGAATATTTTAGGTATTTTCCCTTTGCCATGTTAATTAAAACATGTACTTTGAGACAGTAGATTCCAGAAGTTTGCCATGTTTCTGCCTTTATTGTATGTAACTAACCCTTTTATGCTTAACAGTTTTGCATCTATTGAAGAGTCAAGCCTTTAACTTCCTGTCTCTGACATTTAGCTTGGTGCTCTGTGTTGTTTTGCTGTGTATGTTTTAGTCCTCTGTGTTATGGTTTGTACCTTGTACTTTTTCTGTCCTCAGTGGAGGCTTTTTCCTTCCATAATTTAATTTTTCAAAATTCAACTTGAGATTGCAGAATTCAGACCCCAACAAAACCTCTTGTGTTTTGCTCAGTTTGCTAGGTGGCATCTTGTTTTCAGTGTGATTGTGTTGTGGTCTATCTGCTGATGCAGCATCTCTGTTCTCAGTAAATGAAAGGCAAACATTTCTACCCATTAGTGTTTAGAAGTAAAGAAGAGGAGCCGCTCAGGCGCTCAGCACATCTCTGATGAGATAAGTGTGCAGTAGATTTATGGTTCACTTGGCTTGGTCAAGGAACTCACATGCGGGGGTTTTGCATTTTTAGTTGTTTGATGATTTCTTCAGTTTTTTTTTTAATTAAAAAAAAATCTGGTGCCACTCAAGACATGAAATTTGACCCTGTATAGGGAGAGTTTCTGGAAAGCAGATTGTTTTTTTATTTCAAGCAGAAAGAATCTCTTTGCTATCAAACATAGTAGACTATATTTAGACTGATATCAATAAACAAAAATTTCAGATCATCCATATGATTACTGGCCAGATCCTGCAAACTGCAAGCAAGCATGAAATAATTCAGATGAGTTATGAAGAAGTCTCTCCCCAATGCAAATGAACTATTGCCAGAACATGAACAAAAAGGAGGGTTTTATGGTTGGCTCATATGTGAAGGGAAACGAAGAACAGTGATTTGCTATTTAGGAACAGTCTTTTTCCCCCACAGCGGGATTCAAAGCAAGCTCGACATTTTCTGTCTTCAGTGCTTTGTACAAGAAAATGATAGTCTGTCCTGAGGAACTGGAATTATCTTCTGTGTACAGGCTGATAATGGCAACATATATAAACACTACAGAAACATGACCTCATAAGCAAAGGCGTTTGTGATAAACTATAAATGCCATACACTTTAACATTTAAGATATAACTTGTGTGGAAAAATCCACACCTTTTAGTTCACAGTACTGTGAGTTTTGACAATTCAGAGCCATGTGGTTAAAACCACAATGAAGACACAGAATAAATCAGGCTAGTCACAAGATTCCCTTGTGCCCTTTTGAAGATGGCTCCTCTCCCCAACTCCTGCCTGACCACCTGGCCCATTTTCTATGCCTGGGCTTTGTGTTGTCCAGCATGTCAGATGAGTGTCATCCTGGACACAGACAGCTCTTTGAACTGGCTCTTTTGACTTAGGCTCATGTACTTGAGGGGAGGGTTCTTCATGTTACTGAGTAGGGTCCATTGTGTGGATGTACCCCACCTTGCTGGCCAGTAGATGGAGATTTGCGTTCTTTTCTTTCTTTCTTTTGATGATTACAGATGAAACCCCTGGGAGCAGGGTTGCTCAGGACATACCGTCTTTGTAGGAAGGCACCGGACTGTGCCTGGCAGCTTGTGAGTGCGGAAATTGCTCTCACCTCAGCCCTCCTGACCCCTCTTCCTGCTGTGCCCTACTGGCTTCTCATGATGTACACAGTGGGCCATCTCATGTGCTTTTGCTACCTTGACTGAAGTGTCTGTGAAGCTATTGTCTCTCTCAGAATTTAGATTATTATTTTTTATTTCATGTTGAGCTTTTATGTCTTTAGTTAGAATAGAAGTTTTTTTTTTTTTTAAAAAGGATTTTTTTTAAATTTATCATGTATATAGGGTTCTGTCTGCATGCATGCCTGCACTTTAGAAGAGGACATCAGATCAAATTATATGTGGTGTGAGCCACCCTGTGGTTGCTGGGAATTGAACTCAGGACCTCTTGAAGAGTAGTCAATGCTCTTAATCTCTGAGCCATTTCTCCAGCCCGCATAGAACAGAAATCCTTTATCAAGCTTATGTTTTTCCAATATTTCTCTCAGTCTGTGGTGCTTCTTTTTATCACTTAACAATGTCTTTTGCAGAGCAGGAGTTTTAAATTTTGATAAAGTTCAATATAATTAAGTTTTTAAAATAATTGAATCGTGCTTTGGTATGTCTTTGTTACATCTTTGTCAAGGGCGTAGGGTGTTTTCTGGTGAATTTGAGAGTTTTTTTATACCTATAGTTTTGCATTTAGGTCTGTGGTCCACTTTGGTTTAATTTTTGTTTATAGAGTGAGGTGTGGATTAAAGTCTGTGTCTTTGCCACTGGTTTCTTTCTCAACTGAGTTACTATAATCCTACCTGTGTTGAAGCCAACTGGTGAGGCTGGGTGTGATGGTGCATGCTGCCTTGGAGGGGCAAAGGCAGGAGGATTGCCATGAGTTTTAGGCTAGCCAAAACTGCTTTCTTCAGTGTTTTATAGTTTCAGCAGACAAATCTTGCATGTATCAGATATGATAGTTCATTTTTGGACCTCTCAGGATTTCTTCAGTTGCAGGGGAAAGCTTCCCATTTCCAGCAGTAAATGCAGTCTTATCTGTGGGTGTTGTACGGTTTTTATCCAGGTAAGGAAGCTCTCTTCTTGTCCTTCTTTGTTGTTTTCATGAAATAGTGTCAGATGCTATCAAATGCTGTGTGTGTGCATGTGTGTGTGTGCATGTGTGTGCGTGTGTGTGTGTGTGTGTGTGTGTGTGTGTGTGTGTGTGTGTGTGTATCTGTCACTATGCTGTATTACTTTGGTAGATTTTCATGAATTGAATTAGTCTTGTGCTCCTAGGATAGGTCCCACTCAGTTACAGTGAGTCAGTTGTACGTGTTCCTGCGTCCTAGTACTTAGCTGAGGCTTTGTGACTGCAGTCATAAAGGATGTTGCTATGGAGTTTTCTTTTCTCATGATGGCGTTGTCTGCTTTTGATAATAAGGTGAGGCTGGACTCAGGTGTGCCTGGAAAGGCTCCCTCTTCCTTGATATACTTTTGCTTTGTTTAATGAATCAGGGTTTCATTCCACAACTCATGTGTTCCTGGAACTCATCATGTAGTCAGGTGATCTTGACGTTCCATTAGTTCTGCTGCCTTTAGCCTCCCAAGGATTGTGATTATACACATAAGCCACCCCACTGACCTTTTGATGTTTTTGATGTTGATTTTGTAGCATTTTTAAGGTATTCAAGTTAATCATCCTTTATACATTTTGTAAAATTCACCAGTGCATCTGTTCACATGTGCTTTTGACAACGATTAAGTATGCATCATGCTAGTAGTCATGTTTTAATTTGCTTCTCACTTTAACACTTTGCTTACTTATGCATCTAAAGAAACAACCCAGGTCCTGAAAAATGAACTTTGCTAACAATTGACTGCCTACAGAACTCTCAGCTTTGTCAGACCAAGGAGTTATTTTTGGTGGGCTCAGTTCTTTTGATCTAATTAAATCCATCAATTGAACAAACTCAGTCTTTTAGTAGGCAGTTATTGTGTATCCATCATGGGTTAGATTTAGGAGGGAGATTTTGACATGAGGTAATATTCTCATTTGCTGCTGCTGTAGAGATGTTAATTGAAGTTTTTTTTTAATCATCCATCCATCTATTCATCTAACTATCTATCCTATCTATCCATCTATCTATCTATCTATCTATCTATCAATCATCTATCTATATATCTATCTGTATATCCAGTTATATGCTGGTAAAAATAAAAGTTCTAATCATTAAATATGTTGATTTGCTTGATGATTTATTTTGTGGTTCTAATTTGTTCAATTCTTATTTTTGTAATCTGGAGTTTAATTATTTGTTCTTTTTGGAAAATTTGACTATTTCTAATTGATAGTCTTATCGTTTGATAATATCCAAGAAATTGTGTAAATTTTGTGTTCTTTTAGAGCTTGTTACAGCTGTCATTTATTCTTTCAATATTAATTAATAATAATTAAATTGTGACTTAGTAAAGATTTGACCTCAGTATTCTAATTAGTAGGCATTTATTGGGGTAATTATTATCACCATGGAGCAAGGAAAATTAGCAGAAAGTAAGAAGCAAAAAAACTTTGGTTACCGATAACATGAATATTTCCTTCCATACATATTATTAAACAAAACCAGTGACAAAAAGATTATTCTCAGGTAGGAAAAAGAAGTCCTTTCCTGTGTTAAAAACAATTTAGCTGATGCCTGAACAGTTAATCGTACCGTTCCCCACTTTAGAGAACTCTGAAGTACTTAGTCTGAGTGAAGAGAGAAGGGACATTCTGCCACTGCAAAGCAAATGAAAGTCTTCAAGTGAGAAATCTGCAGCAGGATGAATCGTTAATCACTCTTCAAGGTCCAATTCTTCTCATTGAATTTCCTTCTTTTGGCCCCGTGACACATTCAGTGAAGGATCGCGATTCTATACAATTAACTCCATGATTGTAAGTACCGAGAGAAGAGAGGTTATAAAAACCCAGGAGACTCCTGCATTCCAGTAAAACCATTAAGAAGGAACTAATGTGATAATAAAGTGAAAAGCAATTCAAAACTTATCAGCCTAATAAAGAGTATAACCAAATATCTTATAGCAATAAAAAAACCTTTGGAAATGAAACAGAGGGAAAAAGACCTTCCTGCTCAGACTAACAATATTACAGTGGGTTTGGCCTTCATTAAATCAGCATGGTGTCTTGAAGAGGATATTTAATTATCAGATGATTTGTAACCATACTCAACGGAGAGTTATGGGGACAGTGTTTGATGTCCATCCTCCACATACAAAGTCCAGTCACAGCACTGTCAACTGCCTTTCTGTGATTCAGTCAGAAGCAATTCGTCCCACAGCGTGGGAGTGAGTTATACGTGCACATTGAAATAACACCATGCTGCCAAGAAGCACAAAGTATTTCATCTATATGAAGGGAGTCGGATGTCAAGAAATGCTTTGTGGCAGATGGCAGTACGCACAGGCCTCTCATCTTCCATTTTTACAGCCCTGAGGGGAAGAAAAGAGTAGGTGTTCAGCACCGGGCCTCTAACTCGTTCCTACAGATGACTGGCTTTCCTTGAAGTGGCCGGTGCCCATTCTGCCTCCAGCCTGTGCAGGAGGTACAGAGCACATGGAACTTCCAAGTCATAGCCACCAGAAGCCATTAAGGAGCAGTCACGCTTGATCACAGTCACAGAGATGCCAGGCTGGCTCCTGCTGTGGGCTTCGTCCCCTTAAACAACCACAGCTCCTCTTGGGCGTCTTTGTATCTCTTTTATTTCTCTTCTTCCTCTTTCTCCGCATTTTCATTTACTTCCTCCTCCTTTTCTTTTTACTTTTCTTTTGTGAGACGGGGTCTTACTATGCAGCCCTGGCTAATCTAACACGTTTTTTGGTAACTAGCCTGGCCTCAAAATCATATAGCTCTGTCTACCTCTGCTTCCGGAGCGCTGGGATTAGAGGCGAGCACCACCATGGCTGTATTCTAGCTTTTGTTCCTTTCTCCCAGTCTCCTTTGTCAGGATTTTTGTTTCTTCTGGATCCCAGAATATTATGACATTGGGGTCCCCTTTCCCACAAAAATAATCCCAGTAAGAGGTGAATTTTTTCGTATTGACCTCCAATAATTATAGGTTGGAATGAGTTTTAAGAAAATTTGAGCCGATTTCTTCATGTTAAATAACCAGACAACTGAAAAAGTGTTCATAGAAGCTTGTTGTGTTGGCACAAGAAAGCCTATGGTCCCAGTGTTTGCTTCATATCTGCCTGGCTGGTTACAGCCTGTGCCAGTGCATGGTCAGGCCTCCAAATTGCTTGGTGGAGGCATATAAAGGCAGAGAATGAAAGTCATGGCCCATTTGCCTAGAGCATCGACTGGAACTGCCTCGGGGCAGAGAGGACATGTGACAGCTGGTCAGTTGTGGCCTCTTAGCTCCTTTCCTAGCCTCCTTTGCTCAGGCTAATGTAGCCCACTCGGAGACCACAAACACATCGATGCTTTGCCAGCTGCTTCCCCATTGATCCTGCCAAGATGTGTGCTGGATAGGGGCTGCAAGTCTGCTGTGGGAAGACCCATCTTCTCATTTCCTCTTGATGACCCTGGATTCCACCGATTCCTGGCGTCATCTTTTGGAAGCAATGCTTACTTTCATGTGCAGTTTCCTCAATTGTCTAGAACTATGTTGGCTACTGGCCTCCCAGTATCACCAGCAGAGGCCTCTGACCCAGCTCTTGGAGGCCCCTTCTCTCAGTTTTGGGTGTTTCATAATCCTAAATTCATTGTCTGCCTTGGTCTGACGTCTTAGTTACTATCTGCATTTTAAAGGCAATCAATATTTGACTGTCATCTTCTTCTCATATTAAATTCTTGGTTAAACAATGTGCACACTTTGTTTCTGATCTGGGTGGTATGTGTCCTTACAAGTCAGTATTCCCCATCTTACTAGGATAATCCTAATCATCTATAGCACATGCACAAAATTTATTACATATGAAAGAGAACAAGACCGGAAAGGAGCTGTAGACATCTTCGGGAGAGCTTCTCACCTCCCTGTGGACATTGTCAGCGGATGATGTTTCCCACAGTGGGAAAGTTTGAGAGAACAGGCTCCAAGGCTTGTCCCTGGTGGCATGTGAGGCAAGGCTGGAAACTGTCTGGGCCTTTGTTTAAGGAGATGGACAGGGAACTATGTCTGGGAGGATAATTTTTAGTTAAAAATGTATTACATTCTATTTAGTGTGTGTGTGTGTGTGTGTGTGTGTGTGTGTGTGTGTGTGTGTGCTTGCATGCTCATGAGTGCCCCTGAGGACCACAGTATGCAGTGGATGCCAGAGAGAAATTGTGGGAGCTCTTTTTCTCCCACCACCATATAGGTCCCAGGGATTGAACTGAGGTCATTCAGGTTTGTTGGCCATGCTTCTGTTCACTGAGCCATCTCACCAGTCAGGAGGATTATATAAAAATTTGTTTTCTTTATTCTTGAGAATTTCATCCCTGCATAGTAATGGGTATAATCATATCTACCTCTACAATCCCCCCCCCCCGCATTCCCTTCAGCATTCCTTTTTTCAACTTTAAAAAATGTTTACTTCTGTAATTCATGTGTGAGTGCTCTGTCTGCAGAACAGAAGAGGGCATCAGATTCCATTATAGAAGTTTGTGAGCTGCCATGTGGTTGCTGAGAATTGCTCAGGACCTCTGGAAGCGCAGCCAGCACTCTTATCCACTGAGCCACTCTCCAGTCCCGATTCTTAACTATTTCTTTCTTTTTGTTTTAAACCCATTAGTCCAGTTAGTGCTGTCCAAACATGCATGGGTGTGGGGCCATCTACTGGGACACAAGAAGCCAACCAGTGGCTACATATTCTCAAAACCAAATGAAAGAAGCCATTCTTCCTTCCCAACAACTGACCATTGCTCACATCTCTCGAGGAAGGGGTGAGGCCTGGACATTATCTGCCCCACCCATGCTAGGATCTTTGGCTGACTCGACCTTGTGTGTGTCTTGGGCAGGCAACTCTATTGTTGTGAGTTTGTGATAGTGACAAGGTGTGTTATGTCCAAGAGACAGCACTGCTCCCAACTTCCTGCTCTACATTCTTTCTGAAGCCTCTTCTGAGATGTACCCGCCTTTGGTGTGTGTGAGGGTTAGCCTAGAGCACTGAGACCCTTGACCCAACATGTATGTCTCTCTCTTGACAGCTGCCTACTGCAAGAAGAAGATTCTGTGAAGAAGGTTGTGAGTAGTTCAGGCCTATGGGATAAGCATAAATGTCTGGAATGTTCTCTCACAGCAAGATCATTTAGTGAAATAACAATATTAGGCTCTGTCCTAAGGCCTGTGACTAGAAGGGTTATTTTTTAAACAGAGCTGCTAACTAATCATTAGAACATGACTATGGGTTGGTAGCAGAAATCTGTTTTTTTGGACTTGATAAAATTTGAATAGAGAGCCCCAGACCTAGCTGAGTTGCCTACTCCATATGGCCTGAGTGGTCCACGCATGAATCAGAGCTTTAACCAGCCCTTGGAGATGGCAGAAGTCACAAACTGTGATTGGAGCCAGAACTAAACTAGCAGCTGTGGTTCATTCTGTTCACTGAGCAGTGCAGCTTCTGTCTCATACTGGAATACCCATATGCATGTGCTCAGCAGGCTGGCTGAGTCTTGTTTGCAACTCCCAGAGAAGACATAACTATGGAGCGTGATCATTCTTGAGTGTGTGCCCAATGTTTTTGAGTAAGGCAAGACTAAATAGAGAAAGAGCAGAAAGAAGAAAAGTTGTTCCTGATAATATAACAAACACTCAGTTTTCATAATGCACTTAGCAATAGAGTTGAGACGGTCTTATGCTTCTTATGTCCGGAACGTCATATTAACTCAGGTACAAGTGTGTACAGGGCTTCCTGCACTCTACAGGGAAAACCAGGACACAGTATTTATACCAAGAAGGGCTCCAGTAACAGTATATGACAATATAACACTGATCAAGTAAGGCTTTATTGGTTGAGTTTGGGCCTCACACTGGGTGTTAAGGAATATAGATATTATGTTCTGCTGTTAAATGAGTAAAATTACCTCCATGCAGAGTACAGAAGTGATTTGGGAGAAACTATTTCCTAAAAACCCTTAGTATTGTCCAGAAGAGAAAAAGACCAGCTGTACATTGCTGACCGATGTGAGTCAAATGGGGAGTGAAGAAAGCCACGGTGACAGCAGACGTCTTTTGTACCAACTGAAAACTGCCTCTCTTCATCAGAACGGATCCTTTGGCATGCGGAAGGAGAGGGGATCTCTCCAAATACTGATAACACTTTAGACTCTATAGTTTGTATCTTCCAAAATAACTAAGTTGAGAATTAGTTCTTGAACAATGAAAGTTAACACAATCTAGAATGAATTACCAAAGCACACTTTAAAAGATGAAAGCCATGTTCCCCACACAGCGTCTTTCGTACTACGTGGCTAGCCCTAATGAGATGCTTCACTACAGAGTGGAGAGAACTATTCTGCTTCAAAGACATCTTTGTCAACATTGTTAAAACACACCTTTGTTTTTCACACATAGCAGCTCTCTCCCTCCCTCCCTCTCCCTCTCCCTTTTCCTCTCCCTCCTCCTCCTCTCTCTCTCTCTCTCTCTCTCTCTCTCTCTCTCTCTCTCTCTCTCTCTCTCTCTCTCTCTCTCTCTCTCTCTCTGTTTTAATTGGTTTTCCCAGACAGGGTTTCTCTGTATTGTTTTGGAGCCTGTCCTGGAACTAGCTCTGTAGATTAGGCTGACCTCAAACTCACAGAGATCTTCGTGTCTCTGCCTCCTGAGTGTTGGTATTAAAGGTGTACACCATCAATGCCTGGCTCACACATAACATCTCTTAAAATCGAGTGGGACTTGCAGCTGAGATCATGATGGGAAATGGCCTGAGGTATTCTCACACATGTAGAAGCATGGATGAAGATAGGTGTGTCTTTTTAAATCCAGGCTTGTGGCAAGTTTGTTTGGAGCTTATTCCAAAGCACCCTGATCTGACACAAACCATAAAATGGACTGTTTATTATTATCCTGATACTGTAATTTCTAGGGACAAGGTAAGGTTGGACTTCCCTATCACAAATTAGACATGGTCATGTGACTTGAATTGTTCAATAAAGTGTCATCAGAAGCCTGAAGGACCTAATGTACCAATTACAGTCACATTTTCTGGCCATAGCAGTTCTGATGGTGGGGGCTTTGTCAGATTGTACCCCTACATGAAGATTACCTGGAGCTCTCTGCTCCTTCCCGCCTCCAGCTAATTCATAATGAGGGTGTCACTTGAGAAAGAAGTCATTTACTTTTATTTTGACCAGTTCATAAATTGCTAGCAGGAGCAGGGCAGTAACATAACCAGAGGAGCATAATTTGTCATTGGTTTGAAGGACAGGTTGCAGGCTGTGGAGGGAGCATTGCAAAGTCTTGGAGGATGACAAGTGACTTAGCAGCTTTGGTTAAACTGCTGTCCCCAGTGACTCGGAAGGCAGATTATATATGAATTGATAGCTATAGAGAAAGAGGCGGGAAATGCAATACTAGTAATGTGTTTTGGTTTCTGTTGGTTGACTTTGACAAGGTGTTTGTAAGAAACAAGGTCACAAAAGAATTAGCTGGGTACCAAGCAGGAATTAATGGAAAGTGTGAAGCTACACAGTGTCAGAAAACCTGACTGATTTCAGGTGCCAAACAGTAGGGGATAAAATTGGGAGAGCCTCCTGGCAATAAAAATATATTAAAGCCGAGCCTTGCAGCAAAGGGCACGACCTGTTACATCCACCTTCAAAAACCACTCACCTGATTATGTTTCATTTGCCATCACATCATTATCAAAGCCCATGAAGGGGCTAAAGTGTACCAGAGTAAAGGCCAGGGCAGTCTTTGAAGAAAATTGTAGGTGTGGTTGTTAGCGCATGAACTGTCATCAGGCAGATACAGAGCAGATGAAGTCATTGCAAGAGGTGTCCTACAAAGGAACCACCAGACAGAATGAAAAAAATATAAGAGATTTAAAATGACCGAAGGCCCAGAAACAATTTGGAGCAGGAAGTGAAATGAGAAAACTGGGCAGCCTTCAAGCTAAGGGTGTTCTTGGATGCCTGATTTACAGTGCCATGAAGCATAACGGGAAAATAAGCCAGACACAGCAGAGTACAGTAAATGAGGCTTCCCTCACTGAGCACAATTAAGAGCCAATGACCTTCCCCTGGTGGACCTCACACTGTTTGTTCAGGGACTGTCAGAGGTGCTTACAGCCAGTGTTGCTGTCCACCCCCCTTCCCTCTTCTAGATAGGAATGCTTCTTGGGGGCATGTGTTTCCTGTTTCACCTTTGTGAATGGGATGTTTAGACTGTAGATAACTTGTCTTTTTAGTTCATGGTTTCCAGAACAATAGGTGACCAAACAGGCCCGTTCAGTTACCCTATCACCTCTTCCTATGGACTACATTGCATCCCTCAGAATTTATGTCAAAGCCTTAGCCCCCAGTGGAATTAGATTTAGAAACAGTGACTTCAAAAGGGTAGTTACGGTTTTGTGAGGCCATAAGACTAGGTTTTAGTCCAATAAGTCTGGTGGCTTTATAAGAAGATAAAAGCAACAGAGGAAAGACTACATGTCACATGAGAACACTGTCGTGGTATAATCTTTTTGTACACTGTTAAAGATGTGTCTCTGCCTAAGGTGCCTTCTGATTGGTTTTATAAAGAGCTAAATGGTCAATAGGTAGGCAGGAGAGAATAGATGGGACTTCTGGGAATAGAGAGGAATTCAGAGGGTTAGAATCTAGGCATGCAGGAGATATTAGATAGACTTTAAGAAGTTGGACATACAGTAACTGAGCCAGGTGGTAGAATGTAGATTAATAGAGATAGGTTAAGTTATAAGAGCTGGTTAGAAAAAAGCATAAGCTAAATGCCAGGCTTTCATAATTAATAAGTCTCATGTTTTTATTTGTAAGGTGGTGGCCCAAAGAAAAGTTTGACTACATTTGGTACCCAATGTGGGCCATTACCACACAGAAGGCAAAGTCACACCAGCCAATGCCATCATAATCACTACCTGGCTTGTAGTCATCTTTTTTTCTTTCACCTTTTCTTGGGCTCTGGGGGGGGGGAGGGGTGTCTGTCACCCAGCTCCCAAATACTTATTCTTTTTTATGAATGCCCAGCCTTAGTTTGACTTATTTCTAGCCAGCTTTTCTTAACATAAATTATCCAGTCTATTTTCTTCTTCTGGGAGTTTACCTTTCTCTATTTGTGCGTATCTTTTCTCTCCTTCTTATTCCATGTCCAGCTGTGTGGATGGGTGGCTGGCTCCCGGCATCCTACTCTCCTTTTTTCGCTGCTTGATCCTCTCTTCCCAGATTTCTCTTCCTATTTATTCCCTCTGCCTGCCAGCCCCACCTATCCTTTCTCCTGCCTTGCTATTGGCTATTCAACTCTTTACTAGATGAATTAGGTGTTTTAGACAAAGTAACACAGTTTCACAGAGTTAAACAAATGCAACATAAACGAATGCAACACACTTTTGCATTATTAAACAAATATTCCACAGCATAAACAAATGTGATACATCTTAAAACCATATTCAACAACAGTGGGCCTTTCAGCAAGCGAGCACTCACAACAGTTGCCTACCACTGTTGGGAACTCTGGAAAGTGTGCTTAACAACTTCCCAGAGTTGGGATGGTTAGTCTTAGCTGGGAAGGTTAGATGCAGCTACCACTTGCCTACAGCCCTGAAGGGGGCAGAGCCAGCTGCTAGCACCATGTGCTAAGGAGAGCCATGCAGCAGGTAGACAGTTTAAAGTTTGTCTCCCATGGACAGAGAATGCTGCAAGTGTGCAGCTTCCAGACTAAAGAAAATCTCTGAACATATACAATATGTTTAGAAATGTACTTTGGTGCTAAAGAAAAGAAAATGAGTATAGAGAGTCATAAAAATAGTTTAAAAATAATAAAGTCTACTCAGTTGGTAGAATATGGAACTCTTAATCCCAGGGTCATGTGTCCAGGCCCCACATTGGGTGTCATTTGTAGTAGAACTTTTTCATCAGGACTACCAGCCTGCAAATAATGACTTGGAGACTTACTATTAATTATAAAAATTTGGCCTTTAGCGTAGGCTTTTCTTCAACTAGATCTTATAATTTAAATTAACCTGTCTCTATCAATCCACAATCTGTCACATGGCTTTTACCTTTTTTTTTTTTTTCCCATTCTGTTTGTCTGACTTGTTCTAGGTCTCGCTGCCATCTCTGTCTCTCTTCCTCCCAGGGTTCTCTCTCTCCCAGGAAGTCCTGCCTATTCTCTCCTGCCTAGCTATTGGACATTCATCTCTTTATCAGCTCAATCAGAGGGTACAGTAGGCAGAGGCACATCTTTATAGTGTACAAAAAGATTACCCCACAGCAGACCACAATGAGAAGATGGTTATATGCAAGCTAAGGAGACAGGCCACACAAGAAATTAAGCCCAAGAGGACTCATAGCCTCCGGAATTCCGAGACTCTTTTCTCCTTTTTAAGCCACCCAGTCTGTGGTATTTTGTTGCAGAGGATGTATCAAACAACAAACTCCTGATGAAAATATGAAGAGCATCACCTGGAGGTTCTGAACCTGACTAGGCGGGGATTTTGAAATCCTTCTCTTGGAGAGAGAATAAGTGAAAACGGCTTATATAGCTGGGTGACAAGGTGCTAGGTTGTAGTCATCGTTAGGGCTTTGTGTCAGTATTCCATCATGGTAGGTTTCTTTTCCAGACCCTCTTGGTATGGTCACATGGCTCACTTGGCCAAAGCAATGTGAGCAAAGGTGATGGATGTTTCTTCTGCATAGAATCTTTTTTGTTTCGTTTTATTTTGAGATGGGTCTCATGCAGTCATGAACTCCTCCTGATTTTCCTCTGTCTCTGTCTCCCACATGGTGGGATTACAGGTACTTGCTGCTAGCAGATGTACTGCCTTGTCTTCTGAAGCACCATTTTCTGTATTTTAATTCCCCTCATAACTGCAATCTGTGATATCCAGATGGCAGAGTGTCTGTTAGCTTGTGTTTCCAGCCAACCCACAATAGTCATGGGTATAGGTGAGATGCAATATTTAAAGTCACTCTAGTTATGGGGATG
Organism: Cricetiscus sungorus; assembly: GCA_030556225.1. NCBI lineage: Eukaryota > Metazoa > Chordata > Mammalia > Rodentia > Cricetidae > Cricetiscus > Cricetiscus sungorus. Next base: position 30,618,855 of record JANBXA010000398.1, read on the forward strand.
GTTTATCAGTGGCACAACCAAATTCTGTCTTGGATGATCAAATTAACAAAGAAGGTAGAGGAAATTTCCTAGATTCTCATAAAAAATGACTGCAAATGATCAAGTAATTCGATATGTTAGTGTTTGTCCTTCATTAATTAAACAGAACTAACCTTGGAGGATGCCCATCAATCACTGTGCTACGCTTTGCACTCAGGCAACGCTCTTGAATCCTGGTTGGAGGAACATGTTTTAAGTTAGGTTGTTAGTAGTGATGATGGATTGATTCTCTTAAAACCACTCATAGTTCTCTGCTCACTGGCTTCCATATATCCAGGCAAGGGCTGTGTGTAATCACCAGTCTGAGCCAAGCCTGGGCCTCGTTCCCATAGCATTAGTTCCACTGGCTTTGGGTCACAGTGTCACTAGAGGAATTGACTTAGCTCCCAAAAATCTCTGGACCATGTCGAGGTTAAACGTGAACTACATGCCAGGAACAGGGTCAGATTATATGTGACACTCAACAGCTGTCAAATGAGAGCATGGCAACCCCACGAAGTTCTGTACATTCTTATGAATGATGAGGTTTATAAGGGATTTAACACACATTTTGTGACATTGTTAGAATAGGGTGTTAAGACTAGCTTGAAGCACACTATAGACTAGAACATGTGCTGACCTTTGAGGCCAGAAAATAGACTCTCAAGGAAATAAATGAGGGTTAGGAGGGAAACAGCCTCGAGAAGACTCCTGGGGGAAGACTGCATATGAGGGAGAGGGTAAAAATTGACCTTCAAATCAAAGCATTGCCCTTTCTTCAGGAAGCTTCCAAATACCTTCTGTCACATCTTCTTGAGAAGGTATTTTGTACCGCATGCCTTATCTTTCCTTCCTACAAGTGATTGGCCCACTGGGGATTTCAATTCACATGTGGATGCTTTCCCAGGAGTCTGGACTTAAGGTTTGAAGAATTGAACCCATCTCTCTTTTTCTAGTGGCAGACATTGTAATTGCCCAAGCTAAAAATTGTTGACAGAGCTGTCTTGCCCCTTTAGAAGGTCTGTTGAGAGGAATGGAAGAATGAAACAGGTAAGTCAGAAACAGAATCTCAAGGAAAAGAAGGGCCTGCTAAGTAAACCTCTTCATGAAGTGCCAGTCAGAGGCATTTTGTTACAGCAACAGGAAGCCAAGAATCTGGCTCTGGCTCTAGTTAATTCTTTTTCAATTAGCGGGAGGATGTAAGAGCAGCCAAATCAATCTTGAGAATTTATCAACCAAGTCAGTAGGCACTTTAGCTCTGTAACATAAAACATACAGATCTGAAGCTTAAGTAATCCTGTATTAGAAGACAAAGAAGGGCCCTGAGCTCGGTGCAGTTCCTGCCTTGTCCTTTGAGACATCAGCCTTAAGCATTAATGCGTGTGGGAAATGAATCTTCAAAGGGGCCAACAGACATTATCCCCCAAATAGTTTTGCTAGAATGTCTTCCTATTTCTAGTTCATCTTAAATTTCACAAGGACATAAAAACAGAAGGAGAAAGGAGAGCAGACATATTCTTTCTTGGTGTTTCCCTCACTGATATTTCATAGTGGTGTGTGATTCCACTAGCTTACTAGTGGTTTCATTTACATATATTTTGAAACAGAATTATACACAGCTACAGGCTAGCATGTTATGTTTTTAGTACTTGTACACAGCATGTAATGTTAAAGGCAAGCCAACATGCTCTGCACACATAGTCCTTGGTTAAAAAAAAAAGTCGTGCAAAATCATTACTTCTAGCTGTTTTGAAATATGTTATTTATTATTACCTGCTGCCATGCTACTGTACAAAAGACCAGAATATATTTCTCTTAGCCAGCAAGAACTTGGTAGCTACAGTCCAACCCTCTCCACTTCTCTTTCTCCCTGTGTCCCCAACCTCTAGTACCCACCACTCTGCCCTCAACTTCATGAAAGATCCTTTTCACATATAAGTGAAACCATGGAATACTTGTCTTTTTTACACCTGGGTCATTTCACTTGATGTAATGCCCTCTGATTTCAAAGGAGTTTATTCTTTTCACGGCTGAGTGATATTGTATAGTGTTAAGTACAGTTTTTAAGAAATATATTCACAGGCTGGAGAAATAGCTCAGAGGTTAAGAGCACTGGCTGCTTTCATAGAGGTCTCTTCTAGAGGTCCTGAGTTCAATTCTCAGTAACCACGTGGTGGCTCACAACCATCTGTAATCAGATCTAGTGCCTTCTTCTGGTGTGCAGGCAAGAGAACACTGTATACATAATGAAAAACCAATGTTAAATAAAAGAACTGAAAAAAATTCCCATTATAGCATGTTCAAGAGCCAAAAAGCCTCAGTCATTTATCCTTCAGCACTTGGCCCTGCTTCTGTTTACTGGTTTCCTAATTTTCCTTCCAAATGCTCTGGAAGTTAGGCTCCTGCCTTTCCACAAAAAGAGGGAGAAAGAGGAAGAGAGAGTCAGAAATTCTAGTTTCTAAAGTAAATGAATTAAGAAACAGGAATGGAGAAGGGGAGAGGACCTTTGTTACTTTTAACAGAGATGAATAAGCTGGTTAGCCTCTGAGACAGTGAGTAGCAGATGAAAAATGAAGAGTTCAAAAATCCAGTCTCTGTGCTCCTAAGGTGGGGTGGACCCTGAGGGGAGGTGCCCTCATATCATATCATAATGATATGATCAGACTAGGGTTGATCAGGAAACAGTCCCCTCTCTGCATGGTTCCGATGTTAACCGTTTTAGTAAAGGCTTACACAACTGTGGAAACATCAGGGGGACTGAAGGCAGAGAACATGACACTGGGATCTCAGCCAGAACATGGCAGTGGGTAGTGTATGACTCACGGGAACTTCTGTAGTTCTCAAGAGCCTTGGACAGCTTGCTCCGTGTATCTTGTGGTATAGTGCAAGGCAGGTGCTTCTCCAGAGTTTTCTAGGAGCTCCCTTCTCACATTTGCTGGCACCTGACTCCAGTTGCTTCTAGAAGGCAATGCAAGCTTCTTTTGAAGATAAAGGTTTCTGTTTCTCCTGGTTCCACAGCCATTTGCCCCAAAGAAACACACAGAGACTTATATTAGTTTAAAAACTGTTAGCTGATGGCTAGTGCTTCTGATCGGTCAGCTTTGTCTTAATTATTAACCCATTTCTATTAATCTATTTATTGCCTCGTGGCCATGGTTTACCTGTAGTCTGGCATATTACTCTATGGCAGCATGGCTTCTCCTTGAGGCTTCTCTCTGCCTTCCTCTCCCCAGGCTTCTCCTCATCTGGTGGCTCTGCCTATCCTTCCTGCCTGGCTATTGGCCAATCAGTGTTTTATTCCACAACCAATAAAAGCAACATAGATACAGAAGGACACCCCCCCCCATCATCCTTTTTATCTGTCTCTCATTTCCTATAGTGCCTCTTGGCAGAGGACTCAACCATGCTGGGATTAGGGTGCTGGGATTGAAGCTCCCTCCTCTGTTGGATGAACAGACATTAGAAGGGGGTGGTGGTGACAAGGGGTTAGTTACAGTCGAATCTGTGGAGGGAATGGATAGAGGGGTGAGATTTCTACTGTGCTTTGAAAGGCGTCTCCTTCTAAGAAGAGAACTTGCCCATGTTCTAAGCTGAGGGGATACACCCAGTTTATTTCCACCACGTAGCATTTCCCTAGCTCCAAATAGTCTCTGGTCCTCTGCCTGCCCAGTCTGACCTGGTTGCACAGATATTAAAACTGAGTCTGGAGTTTTAAATTTCTAGAAAGTATTAGAAATAACAAAATCAATGTATTTCCACAGTATTCATCACTCCAGAATATATTATCAGTAGGTTAAAGGCAGAATGTTTTTTAAATTAATTATTTTAGTTGTATATATGTACTAGGCAACAATTTCATAATGTATGCAATGTAATGTTAAAATAAAGGCATTTAGCCTTTTCTTCCCCTTAGACACTTTTAAATGCTTTTGTATTAATACAAAATAACTACATATTTATAAGGTACAATATGATATTTGAATACATGCATACAGTGTATACTGATCAAATTCAATTAGCTAATGTATCCTTATCATTACTTTATGCTTGGAATGCTTCCCACAATGCACTGGGCTTTCCTACATCAATCACTAATTAAGAAAATGCTCTATAGGCTTGTCTGCTTGTCTACAGCCTGTAGAGTATTTTCCTCCTCTCAGATGACTAACCTGTGCCAGGAGGACAAAACTAGCCAGCACCAAAAGTCAGGTGAATCCCTGAAGCATACACATGTACATACAAATGCATAGACAACACTTGTATAAATGTATAAACCACAATACATGCATGTGTGCACATACAAATGCACATTCTATTCACATGCACATACAGATGTATAGACTACATACACATACTAATACATATACGACTCACACATTTATACATATGTACAAATGCATCTCCCCAACAAGTACAAAATCACCTACCACACACATATGCACAAACACACAGTAAATAAAAGTGAGTCTGAGAATTTTCTACCACACCAGCACTCACCTTTTGCTATATTGTGCTCCCTTCTCATCACTTGGAAATCAGGCTGGCTATGTAGGCATGCCACCTGCCTCAGGGAACACCCTGTGCTTGATTTAATGCTTGGCTATTGTTGCCTATAATTCTTAGTTTTTGAACAAGGGACCATGCATTTCATTTTGCACCAGGTTCTTGCAAATGATGTAACTGGTCCTGCCTGAAGCAATGTGGAAGAGAGGTTTGTGGAGACACAGAATGTTACTCCACAGGTCCCTGGCTGTGTCCCTTCATCTCCAGCTTAGGTGATAAAATGTCTAAAGTCCAGGTTCAGGGAGCCCCTTTAGATAAGTTCTCCGTAGGTTGTCGGGCCCCATCTTTCTGCAAACCCTTCTCTAAATTTTTTGCAGTCCCAGATAATAAAGACCCACAGATTGTAATTAAAGCAACAGAGCCTTTACCAAGAGGAATGGGAGAACCAAGTGTGTGGCAGGACATGTGTGCCAAATTAGTGCTCGCTTACCTTCTGAGAGCTGTAAGCCAGTGCCGTTGGGGTGTTTGGTGTCTTGTCATATTGAGTGCCTGTCCTTTAACATGGCAGGGGTCCTCAGATGGCCTCTGTTCTTGTCACTTTCTCCCCGTATCTCTGTATGACATCTTACTCCGTCTTTTCTTTTATACACCTTTGCAGTGCAATATCCTATTATATTGTATCAAGCTTTTACAGAAGGATATGCCCTTATGTTCATGAGCCCTCTGTGGTACAGTGAGGGACAACATTTCTTCCTTCTTTGTTATATTTATTTATTTACTTTGTGTAGAGGAGTGCTCTATTGACTTTATGCCAGAAATGGGCATTAGATCTCACTATGGATGGTTGTGAGCCATCATGTGGTTGCTGGGAATTGAACTCAGGACCTCTGGAAGAGCATCCAGAGCTCTTAACCACTGAGCCATCTCTCCAGCCCCTGTATCAAGTTTTTAAAATAAATTTTTATTTTATGCGGGTGACTGTTTGCATCAATGTATGTGTGCACACCTTGTGTGTGCCTGTGCTTTTAGAGGTCAGAAGAAGGCACAAAATCCCCTGAAACTAGAGTAATTAGAAATAGTTGTGAACCTTCATGTGGGTGCTGGGAACTGGACCTGGGTCCTCTGTGAGAGCAGCCAGTGCTCTTATCTGCTGAGCTATTTCTCCACCCAAACTGTGGTTTGTTGTGCAGCTGTTTCCTCAGAAGTGTAATATCCCCTCTTGAAAGAAGAGAGAGGTACAGATGACACAGGAAACTCAGAAGGTGGCAGAAGTCACAAAAGTCCATAGTGGTTATATAACCAGTGACCTGTTGTTTCAGGGAGACAACAGGTGGGGGAAGCTCTGAGTTCAGCTTTCCCAGATCATCATTACCTAGGTGGGTGCTGGGTGGGCTTCTTAGTGATGGAGAGTGTTGCTGGAGGTTCTTTCCCACCAAGTTCCGCCTACCTTCAGCCCCAAATAAGCACACAGAGACATATATTAATTTATAAACTGCAGGTCGATGGCTAGGGCTTCTTACTGGGTACTTCTCTCTTAATTATTAACCCGTTTCTATAAACCTATGTATTTCTACTTGGTCTTATGTTACCGGAGAAGGGCCTGGACCTGCTATTCCTTCCTCCACTACATGGTGACCCTCCGCAGTCTCCCTCTGCCTTCCTTTTCCAGAATTCTTGTTTCCTAGTCCTGCCTATCTTCCTGCCTGTATTGAGCAAATGGTATTTTATTCACCGACCAAAAAGAGAAACATATAAACAGAAGGACATCCCCCATTAGGAGAGGACTGAGAGTCACTTGTGTTCCTATAAGCAGCCCCTCACCCACGCTCCTGCTAGTAACCCCAATCAAGTCATTTGTTTACCCAGCTAGACTTGGGTGGAATAGTACCTGCTTGGTGTGGGCAGACATTTGATCATATTTCCTTTGGAAAATAAAGTGTACCATTTCCACTATTTTTAAGTGTACACTGGGTGTCATCAATAACATTGTATTGTTGTAAGCCATCACCATCCCTCATCTCCAGGACCAGTTTCCTTTTGTAAAGCTGAAACTCCGTGCCATTAAAAGATAATGCCTACCCATCTGCTCACAGCTCCTGGTAGCCACCATCGTTCCAGGGATACAATGACTTAAACACCCCACATGAGTGGGCTTATTCTGTGCTTCCCGTGTTTTCTTCCCATCCTATTCAGTTCTTCACTTAGTTTTGAAGGCCCTACAGCATTACAGTTGCAGGCAAACTCTTTAGCTTTGCTCCAGTCCAAACTCAGCACTGCACTTTGTCTTCTTGGCTAGAGAGGATGTTTCTTCCCACATGTGTAAATACTTCCACAGTCTGTTGAAAGGCCCATAAATAATGCATGGCACTACCGAGATAACTCATCACATTTAAAAATTCAAACGAGTTACATCATACAACATCACCTCCAACTCGCTTTCCTGACTCAACGCTACATTTGAGATTTATATGCTGACACTTAAATGGCAGGTTCATTTCTTTTATCTATTGTGTTGTATTTTATTATAGGTAAACTGAATTTAAGGAAATCCAGTCTTCTGTGGGTGAAAAATTTATGTTACTCTCCCCCTTCTCTGTTTCTGACAAAGCCACCAAGAACACTCTTGTTTGTAATTCTGGTCCACATAGGCAAGTGTTTTCTAGGTGTGTCTTAGAAGAGGAGCTGCCAGACCATGGCGGGATAGCCTGCAGTTTCTTTAGCACCTACTTTAAAATTGCTCTCCTGATGAGATGAGTCTGTTTGTACTGATGGAAGCATGTTCTTGTTTGTCATTCTGTTGAATGCAAAATGGTATTCCATTGTGATTTAAATTTTTTTATTGTTTGACAGCATTTAATTAAGTTTAGCCATTTTGGACTCCTATTCCTCTTTCTCCCTCTCCTCATATATAAGTCCAATAATTGTCAAGTCTGACCTTATGTAGTAAAAAGCTTATGTTCTGCAAAGGAAACTAAGAACTGTGTGAAAATGCAGCTTGCAGAATGGGAGAAAATCTCGTTCAGTTATATGCCTGACAGAAGATTAGGTTCTAGAATACGCAAAGAGCATAAAAATCTAAATACTAAGAAAAACAATTGGATTAAAAATTGTCTACAGGAATGAACAGTAAGCTCCCAAATGAAGAACACGAATGGTTAATAAGTACTTAGAAGAATACTCAATACTCTTAGCCCTGGCTATCCTGGAACTCACTTTGTAGACCCAGCTGGCCTGCACCTCCCAGAGTTCCTCCTGCCTTTTCTCTAAATGCTGGGATTAAAAGGTGTGTGCCACCACACTTGGCTTTGTTCAACACTCATTCCTACCGATTTTTTTTTTCTAGTAGGTAAGTTAAACTTTTTGAAACATGAGGGTCATGCTGCTATCCTTGATATCTGGACTTCAGAGAAAAGTCTTGCTGCTATTGACTCTGTACAATGAAATGTTAGGATTGAGTTTGTTATATGTGATGGCTGTTCTAGGTTGTCAGCTTGGCTACATCTGGAATTAACTAAAGCCCAAATGGCTGGGCACACCTGTGAGAGATATTTTCTTAGCTAATTTGCTTGCAGTGGAAAGGCCCACTTCTAATCCGGATCTTGGAGGTGGGAAAGTGCAATTTTGGTCCAGATCTTTTGAGGTGGGAAGATCCATCTTTAATCTGGACAGCACCTTCTGCTGGTAGCCTACATAAAGGGCATGGAGGAAGGAAGCCGGCTCTCTCTTTGCCTGCTTGCTCTTGCTAGCAAGTCCATTCCTTCACTGGCACTAGAGCCTACTTCTTCAGGATTCTGGTGTATTCTGAAGACCAGCCATGACCTCCAGCCCTCATAGACTGAACAATTACCAGATTTTTGGACCTTCCATAGATAGACAGCATTGTTGGGCTAGCTGGACCACAGCCTGTAAGCAGCCCCTTCTGTCTCTAGATCCATCCTATAAACTCTGTTCCTCTAGAGTCCTGACCAATACATTGTATGATCATATAGTTCCCAAGCCTTCCCCTTGTCACAACTTTAGAAGGTCAGGAAAGATGCCTCTCTCAGCTCACCAGTGGTTTCATTTCAATAGCTCTCCACGAGTTTAAAATAGTTAAACAGCTACAACAATGTGTTTGCTTTCTCTAACCCACTGGTCATTGTGGCTGAATCACAGGGTGGGCTGTAGAATACGGTTGCTTCTGCTCATGATAGCTTGCACCTGGCTGGGAGCTAATGATCCTACCAAAAGAGAATGGCACACTGAAGATTGCTAGTCCAGGAAAGGATCAAAAAAAAAAAAAACAAAAAACAACAAAAAAAAAAAAAAAAAAAAAAAAAACAAAACAAAAAAAACCAAAACAACAACAACAAAAAAAAAAACAAAAAAAACCCCAAAAAAACAAAAAAAACAAAACAAAACAAAACAAAAAACTGAAGCAAAGTTGCTACTGTCTTTGGACTATCTCTCACCTTCCCAGAATAAGCAGCCCAGTCAGGCTTGGAACGGGTAATCCTCCTGCCTCAGGTCCCCAAGTGTGGGGACTGCAGCTGTGTACTGCAGTGCCGTGTCTTCACCACTGCTTTCTTTGACTTTAATCTTTGCACTGAGGGTTGCACCTTGGGCCTCATGCACACCAGGCAGAACTGAACAGAGTCCTTTTGTACTTTTTACTTTGAAACAGGATCTCACTAAACGGTTCAGGCTTAAACCTGCTCTATAGCCCAAGCAGGACTTGAACTTGAAATCTTCCAGCTTCAGCTTCTTGGTTGGATTACCAGCCAGTCCCACTGGACTTAGTTCATCATCTGTTTTTGGTATGTGCACATAATTTTTGCACCGTCATAAAATTAAAAAATCATTCATTTTAAACATCGCAAATCACAGGTTGTCCTCTCTGAGTTTCTGAGGGATAAAAGGACATTTCAAGTGCATCTGTGAACCAGATGTTTCAAATGCATTTTGTGAACCAGATGTGGACTATACACCTAAGAGAGCCGTGTGGGATGCTTTAGATTCTGGCTAAGATATCAAGTTGAGGGAAAATTATCTTCAAGAAGAGAGGAGACAAACATCTTATTTCATTTCTGGAGACACAGCAAGGAGTGAGTGGCTGAAATGGCCTTTCTCATTTACCCAGGGCAGTGCCCTGGCTGCGGCAGGGAGTCACTGAGTTCTGAAAGTTCAGTGAGTTCAGTCTCATGGGGACAGCTGTGGCTGAGCCAAGAGAACCAGGACTGCCACCTCCTGCCTGGCCCTTCACTGAGGTTTACCTCCCATTTCTGTTGACCGGGAGAGATTGGAAGCCTTGTTTTAGCTACAGAAAAGGAGCCTAGGCACCCCCCCCCCCCACCTGCGGGGACTCCTGCTTGCAACACTCTGATTAGGGCAGGAATAAAGACTCAACTTGAGTTAACAGCTTACAATTTGATGCTCACTGCATGTTTTAAAGTGCGAAATTATTTTGGGATTTATGTATTTACATTTTAAAAATCGACAGTCACCAGAAAATTCACCATGCTGGGTTTTTATCCCGCGGTAGGGGTGGTCTGTTTGTTTTAAAGGGGAAATGGAGAGCCTCACAGGGGCGCATGCTCAGTAGGGCTCGCTGGTATCCTTCCAACATCTGAGCTTCAGGTTAAGCCTTTTCATGCAGAAAGCCCTTTCTTCATCGGCGTGTGGCAGCTTGAGCTAAAACAGAATTGCTGTAACTTACAAAACCAAACACTCGAATGCTTGCATTGTCTGTTTGTCTACAAAAACTTGGGCAGGCCCGATATTCCCATAGGGCACAGACATCTGCAGCAGGTCTTGAGCTCCAGAGTCCCGGGACAGGTGATAGATGAGCAGGTCGGCTCCCTCAGGACCCTTCTTCTGGCTTCTAACATCATCAGCACTCTGCAGTCAACAAGCTGCCGAGTGGAGAGTGCCGCAGAGGCATGTTCCTGGGCACCACAGGATGCCCGGGCAGAGGCCTCCTGCCAGGGTGCTCTTGGTGTTGCTGGAAAGGCCATCATTGTCCAGGCAACCATTAAAGCAGCTATCCCTTCCAAACAGCGTTGATGCCAGCTAATGTCTGTAAGACCGAGCTGCTGGAGCTCAGCGAAGACTGAGCTGGTGAGTGCCTGGAAGGGACTGCTGGATGGAGTGAGAGTCCAGGGACCCATCAGAACTGAGTCAGCTGCAGAAAGCAGGGCAGCCAAGTTCTGCAACTGCATTGCTTTTTTACCCTCTCAGTGATTGGAGGCTACTCGGGGGTCATGCGGTTCCTAGGGGAGGCAGTATGCTGGGGTGATAAATGATGGAGTCCTTGGCTATTCAGACCAGAAGTGCTTCCCCACCATCCATGCTGATTTGTCTCATCTGCTGCTGGAGCTGCTGGGCCTTCCTCATCTGTTTTTGGTCCCTCGTGAACCACCACAATTTACTACTACAGGGATAAGCAACCCTCCATGGCATAGTGCTTTGCCTTGATAGCTGTCTATAGCACATTTCTTGGTGTAAAGCTCTTAAATGCACATTCTTGGCGCAGGCCATCAGGTTCCTGTGACACCCAGGACTCTTCAGTGTGTCCAAGCAAAGTGAGCATGCCTCCACTGTCATTTTCAGCACATTCTTGGATGCATTGATTATACCATTCATGACTGATTATACCATTGATTGTATCATTCATTATACCAGTAACCAGCTTCCTCCTGTGCCCGCCTCATTCCTTTCACAGTCAGCAGGTTTCATTTGTATGGAACGATGCATCTCTTGGAGGACCTCCCTGGTATGAAGAGATGCTGTGTGGGGTATTAAAATGTAACTGAATCTCACCTTTGGCTCTGGAGGTGCTGTTCTGGCTTCATTTCTGTGGTTTCAATAAAACACCCTGACAAGAAACAACGCAGGGAAGGAAGGGTTTATTGGGCTTACGCTTTCAGATTACAGTCCATCATTGAGGGGAGGTAAAACATCAGGTCACATCACATCCACAGTCAAGAGCACACACACACACACACACACACACACACACACACACACACACACACACACACTCACTCACACACACACACACACAGAGAGTGAGAGAGAGAGAGAGAGAGAGAGAGAGAGAGAGAGAGAGAGAGAGAGAGAGAGAGAGAGAGAGAATAAATGCATCATCATTGCTAGCCTGTGCTTGCTAGGTTGCAGGGCCCAGCCCATTTAATGATGCCACCCAGTTCAGGTTGGATCTCCCCCCCTCCATTAACAATCAGGACAACCCACTGTAGACACACACAAGCCAACCTTATGCAGATAATTTCCTCAATTGAGATTCTAGGTTGTGGCAAGCTGATAGGGGGATCTGGCTCTTTTCCTTTAAAGTTCTGATTTCATCATAATAGTTCAAAGACATATCATTCATTTTTTTTCTTTTGGTTTTTTCCAGATAGTATTTCTCTGTATAGCCTTGTCTGTCCTGGAACTCACTCTGTAGACCAGGCTGTCCTCAAACTCGTAGAGATCCACTTGCCTCTTTCTCCTAAGTGCTGGTATTAAAGTGTGTGCCACCACCACCTGGCTGACTTAAATATTTTTTTTTAAAAGATTTATTTATTATGTATACAGCTTTTTGTCTGCATGTATCCCTGCAGGCCAGAAGAAGGCACCAGATTTCATTACAGATGGCTGTGAGCCATCATGGGGTTGCTGGGAATTGAACTAAGGACCTCTGGAAGACCACCTAGTGTTCTTAACTACCAAGCCATCTCTCCAGCCTGGCACTTAAGTCATACTTATGCCAGGTCTTGGAATGTGGACCACAAACATTGATAGCACCAAGATTTAGATGGCCTGGTGGCCTAAGGTGCTGTTCGTGTTCTCTGAGCAGCAGTTGCTTGTATGCCCGCTGCTGCCTCTGCTGTTGTGTGTCTCTGAAGCAGCTGCCACCACCATGTCCTGGGGGAGTCTCTGCATCCATCGCTGATGCTGCTGCAGCAACTATAACTGAAGAGCAGAGTCTTGTCCTGATGCCCAGGGCATACAATTCTAGGCCACTGTCCATCACTTGGATGCTACTGATCCATTGTCTTAATGACATCTATTGATGCTGAAGAGAATCTGTGCCTCTGTCATGACCATTTCTATTCGTGAACATCTTATAGAAGGGACAGAGCAGCTGTCCTTGGTTTAGGGATGTCATTTCAGGCTGTCTGTATAGTAAGCAGCCTCGGAAGGTTTAGAACCATGTCTCCCCCAGAATAGGTGGGGGTTTGTTTGGAACCTCAGAAGTTAGAGGTGGTGTCTCCCGTGGAGACAAAATATCTGGAGATATTTTGAGCACATCTTTGTATTCTGTTTTGTTTTGTGCTTTTGTCTTGTAGTGAGGGGACTATTTTCTGTGTCAGAAGCTTAAAAATTTAAACAATCAGTTTAATGAACTTTCCCCCTGTTTATCATAACTTCTAAGTGGTGTTGTGTACAACTCTGAAACTGCAATTCTTGTCAGGGCAATTTCTGTTAGTAATTCTTTCTACCAAAGAGTACTTTTCTTTTCTTTTTTTTTTTTGTGGTGTGGTACTAGAATAACTCAGGTAGACAAACTCTCCCAGGGGTTACACAGCTTTGCCACCCATGCCAAGGCTCTCTGTGTGTAGCTGGGAACCTCACTCAGGCTAATTTTAATTTCAGGAAACATTTTATTTTTCTCCTCGGTGTTCACTTCAGAACCCTCGCTCTATTTCTTGTTTCTCTAAATTGAACTCACTCAGCTCTTCCTCTAGTGACTCTAATGAGAGGCTGGCTGTGCCATGGCTGTAGTGATGCCAGTACCATTTCATGCCCCACACCCTCCCTCCCCCTCCTTGCTCTTATTTGATGTGTTACAGCTTCCATTTTATGACTTTTCTCTTCTTCAAACTGCCCTTTATTGCTGAGAGTTCCACACTGTAATTTGAAAAGTAGGACACTAAAACATCCATTTTGAGTGATCTGCTAACTATCTGGCTGTAATTGTATCCAAGACTGATATTTAGCTAAAACTTTTAAACTATTTTATTCAACTTGAGAGGTGTTTTTGTACTTAATTATTTTTACTTATGACTTTGCTTTGAGCTTTAATTTTACAGATATAGCTCTATCTATCTATCTATCTATCTATCTATCTATCTATCTATCTAAATATATAATACAACACTAGATGTTTTCCCATCTAGTTTCAGGAACCTAGATAAAAATGTTAACAAAGACATAAAATTCATATGTTGAACCAGGGCCATAGACTCCATAATCTTGCTTTTATTCCCCCTGAGATTTATTCCTATGGAGAAGATTCCACCCAAGAGTAATGTCTACCACAATTCTCAAACACCTAACATTATGAAGCTAAAGCCTCCTTTATATGCTTACTGGGAGCAGAAGGGAAATGATGTTCAAGTGAATTACCTGGGACAGGAAGAGGAATGCCAGCCATAAGAGGAGCCGTCTTGCTCTGTTTTAGTGTGACAGAGTCTTCACTTTGGTCCTTACTCCTTAGTGATTTCTAGTTGTGCACTTTCCCTGAGGGAGGCAATGGGAGGAAGACACAGACCTCTGCATTGAAGAATAGAGACATCCTACCTGGGAATCAAGGGACCCTAGGGGCTCATAGAAAGGGGGTGTCCTATGATGGATTGTGTAGTCTGTAAGCTACAGGTATTCATTTCTCAGGGTTCTGGATTCTGGACCCTCCATCAAAATTAAGGTAGCAACAGGGTTGTTATGTGGTGAAGAGGTGGCCTTGTGCTGTCTCCCAAAGCTGCGCTAGAATTTAGAGGGACATTCCAGATGCTTCTAGGACCAACACATGCATATCTCAAGTCTGTTGTGTTTTGAGTATGTGTTTATGTGGTGTGTATTTGTGTGCATGTTGGGGCCAGAGGGAAATCTGTGTTGGCTCTTGAATGCCACCCTGTCTGAGACAGCATCGCAGTCTCGGCCTCTGCACTGGCTGTGCAAGCACTGGGGTGACAGACCGGACTTTGCATGGGTCTTCAGAGTTTAACCAAGGTCCTCTGTTATGAGCACGTCTCCCCCCCCCCCCCCCCCCGTCTGGTCCCACTGCTACGCCAGCCCCAAATAACACACAGAGACTCTCTATTTGATGTAAATCTGTTGGCCAGTTCCTAATTCCTTATCGGCTAGTTCTTTCTTAATAATTAACCCGTTTCTACTATTCTAAGTATTTCCACGTGGCTCATCTTACCTGCCAGAGTGGCTGGCGTCCTACCTCTCGGGGCTCTCCATGTTGACTCCTCCTAATTACTTCCTCTTTCCTCCTTGTCTCCTAGCCCCGCCTATCTTGCTTTCCCATTGGCCACAGTGCTTTATTCATTAACCAGTATGAGAAACATATTTACAGAATAACATCTCCCATCAGTCCTCCTTCACATTTGAAGCAAGTCTTTTACCCACCAAACAATCCCCCAAGCCACTCTCTGTAGCTTCAACAGGGGAAGGAGATACTTCTGAATCCTGGGAACTGCCCTTACCTAATTTGCTCCTTGGAACTGTGAATACCACTGCCTGGCATCAACCAGAAGTTATATCACGATAGAGCAGCGCTCAGTAATAGCTTAACCCAGAACTCTGACCACTTAGGATCTGGGTCAGCTTAATCTGCATCATTTGATTATTATATTTAGAAGTGTGGGAACAGGGAGGTCTTTGCTCGGCATGGAGGCAGAAGAACAAAAGTTATGTCTAAAATACTGGAAGCCAGACGCCATTGTTAAAAAACCTACCCACTCTCATAGTGAGTTGGGGAGAATATGGAAGAAGTTGGGGAGGGAAGTACGCCATATAAAAAATTTAATTAATTAATAACAGCAAACAAACAAAAACCCTACCCATCCGTGGGTGCTTAGTAATAGCCAATTTGCATCTTTAATGTGTTAAATGCCATGTTACTTCTGGAACATTGAGACACAAGGATGGCTTGGTAAAGTGACTGATTAGACTAAAGCAGATAGACCTCTGTGGTTAGTTAGTGGCTAGCTCTGCCTTCTGATCTTCAGGCATGCTTTGTTAGTATAAACAAGACATCACCACAACCAAACACACACTTATCTATTGGCCAAGCCCTGCTGGTACTCTGCCATTTGCTTCAGTCATTTGTGGACTCCCAGGGGAGATTGTCCTTGTTGTGACCATGCCTAGGAAGGAGTGCTTTGTAGAAGTACACCCAGAGACTTCCTGCTGGCCCTGGAACTATTTATTGCACACCTCTGATGGATGGGCCCAGTGAGATGATACCAGGGAAACGAGACCTGGAGGAACCAGGAAGATGAAGTTGACCTCCTTTCTGCTATGGTAGGGGTTCAAGGCAAAATCCAAGAATTTGTCTTCATTGGGGTGAGGGGAACATGACTGTAACTGGCCACAGACACCTGTGAGGCAGATGGTACTGGCAGAGACTTTCTGAAATGCAGGGAACATTTCTGGCAAGTTGGGAAGAGGCTATGTCTGGGGATATGAAGATTTCTGAAAGTAGCCATTTAATGTGGTGTTCCAAACAAACAAGGAAGGGGCTGGGGATTCCCCTGTTCCTATTCTCGATGACCAAGTTGTCTTCTTTTTATATAATTTAACCTT
This sequence comes from Cricetiscus sungorus, assembly GCA_030556225.1. Lineage (NCBI taxonomy): Eukaryota > Metazoa > Chordata > Mammalia > Rodentia > Cricetidae > Cricetiscus > Cricetiscus sungorus. The sequence goes on from JANBXA010000398.1 coordinate 30,634,950, forward strand.
ATTTTATGTGCATTGGTGGTGAAGGTGTCAGATTTCCGGAACTAGAGCTACAGACAGTTGTGAGCTGCTATGTGGGTGCTGGGAATTGAACTTGGGTCCTCTGGAAGAACAGCTAGTGCTCTTAGCCTCTGAGTCATCTCTCCAGCTCCTGACCAGGTGTCTTAGTTAGGATTTCTATTGCTGTGAAGAGACACATGACCATGACAACTCTTATAAAGGAAAACATTTATTTGGGGTGGCAGCTTTCAGTTCAGAGGTTCAGTTATCATCATGGTGGGACATGGTGATATGCAGTCAGACACGGCATTGGAGAGGCAGCTGAGTGTCCTCTATCTTGGCTTGCAGGCATCAGGAAGTGGTCTGTCTCACTGGGTGTTGCTTGAGCATAGATGACCTCAAAGTCCACCCCCACAGTAACACAATTCCACCTACAAGGCCACACTTACTTCAACAAAGCCACACTTCCCATTAGTGCCACCCCTTTGGGGGCCATTTTCTTTCAAAGCACTACACAAGGAAAAAGCAAGTTTCTTAATTTTTCTGTCTCATACAGAAAGATTGTTGTAATGAATCAATGTGTTAATATGTATGTATACACAGGTAGATATTACATCTATTTGCAAGTTTGTGTGTGTGTGTGTGTGTGTGTGTGTGTGTGTGTGTGTGTGTGTGTGGTCTTACAGACCTACTATGGTCCAGCCTTCTACAGGAAATAATGGGGCAGCCAGGTGTCCTTCCTAGCAGCAGGGCTCACAGCCTCTATCTTCACAGCCCCAGTCCTCATGGCCTTTATCCTCATGCCATACAAGAGAAAGCCTGAGGATTTGAGCCCATGTTTCCTGGACAATGCCCACTCCATGCTAGAGGTATTGAATCTGACACTAGGGGACATGTTCATGAGAAACTGGGAAGGCAGTTGGGGATGTCTGGATTTCATTTGTACCCTTACCTCAGGCATACCTTTGACCATTCTCTGGCTGTTTGATGGGAAACCACAGCGAAATCAACTTTAAGTAAGACCCTACCTTTATTATCACTGAACTGGAAACCTAGATAGACAGAGTCTCCTGAGAGGGAAGGGCTCTTGGCCAACACTGGAGATGGATGCAGCTGCTCTCAGAGGTGGAAACTGGTGATTGCTGAAGTCTAGCCAGCAGGGACAAAGATTTGACATCTGGGTCCCTTTTGCGAGGCATTCAGGATGTGCTAAAAGTATGAAAGGTACATTTTGAGAGTGAATTGTCTCTGTCCCAGGCCTTTCCAGGGCCACTGTCCCCATGCAGTTGTATTGCTCAGTCTCCACACAGATGCTGGCAGTAGCCAGTTAGGACCCGGACATCCCACTGCCTGCTCTTCCTCTAATTTCATAATGAGGAGTCAGCACTTGGAAGACCTGAGGCTGCATTCCCTCTTTTCCCATGATGACCTTGTTGGTGATGCCTCTGAGAGGTGTTCCATTTATTTGTTCACCTGTTTAGTAACTGCTATCTTGGGGGTTGGGAATAGGCTTCTCCAATGGTAACAGTTGTAAGTAGGCATAGAAAAGGAATCTAAGCCAGGTCAACAAAGGGGAAGGTGAAAATGGATGGCCAGTGGGGGTAGCTAGTGTGTCTTCTGTAACAGATTCTATCCTGCTGCATTAGCCATCACTGCCTGAACCCCTAGAGGCAGAGTGCCCTGGGAGGTACCTGGAGGGGCAACAAACTAAGACTGTTCTCACATAAAAGCCACAGGGCTGTGTGGGAAGGCTGTGCTTTGGGGCAACTCTGAGCTTCCAGCATGGATGCTATCATGTCTATATTCTTACTTTCTCTATGAGCACACTGTGGTGCTGGCCACGCTCCAGTCCAGACATCTACCACAAACTCTCTATAGCACATGCAATGTATAGACTAGCCCGTTGAACATCCTATGTGTTAACCCAGGAAACCCATACAGTGTCTAAATTCTACCTTTAAGGACTTCAAATCACAGGGCCTCCTGGCAAAGTATAACACCTTTTCTTGCCAGCACTGGAGGGACTCATCACAGCCCTGCATATCTTGGACATCCAGTGAGAAATGTTCACAAAAAAGTCCAGATGGAGGTGACTGGAGACTATACTGCCCCCTCCCCCATTCTTGTGAGGATCAGATATATGTGTAATCTCTTCTTTAGTAAATCATGCTAAATCTAGGATGATTTTATACTCAGAGTTTGTTCTAGTTTCATTTCTATTGCTATGATAAGATACCCCAATGCAGAGTAACTTAGGAGTTTATTTCAGCTTACAATTTCAGGTTACTTTCCATCATTGTGGGGAAGTCAAGACAGGGGCGTCAAACAGCTTGTCATATCATAATCACAGTCAAGAGCAGAGAGAAAGAAATGCAGATACACTTACTGGCTTGCTTATGTCTCCTCTCTCATGCAGTTCATCCTTGCCTAAGGAATAGTGCTGTCTACACTGGGCTAGGTCTTCCCATATCAGTTGACTTAAGACAATTCCCCAAAGTCACACTCATTGACCAACCCAATGACAATCCCTTATTGAGACTTTTCCCAGATCATCTATGCTGTTGGCTATTATAGCTAGCTATTACAGAGCCCTAATTATTTATATATGCAAATACCTTATTTCCAAATAAAGCCTCATTATAGATTGTGAGGTGGACATGAGTTTGTTGGGTTTATTACTTGGTCCACTGTGGAGTGGCTGGGTAGAGAGAGGACAGGGTTGATGTGACAGTGTTTTCATATTAGGCATTGCAATTGATGTCACCTTGATCATTGCTGCTCTCATATGGCAGATGTCATTGGGATACAAGAAACTTGATCCTGATAAATAGCGTAGTTCCCATGACATGCCACCACAAAATTTTATTTAGTTGGTGGAAGGTCCCAAGAATGGCCTATTGAAAGTGAATTCTATGGAGAGAAATCCTACTAGAAAACTGGAAGAAACAATCTTGTATGTAAGGCCAGATAACTACAACCTCACAGACGAGGCTCACATACTCTCACAGGCCAGGGTATGAGAAACTCAACAGTAAGTCTACATAATTTACTTGTTCCAATGAGTATACCTTATAATAGCATCATAAACAAATTGAGTTTGGGGTCATTACTTTTTTGTGCATTTGATGCTATTCATGTCACTGGGTGTGATTAGACATGGTAGATAACTAGAGTTGTCCATCTTTATTCCCACAAAGGAGTGGACTATGATTGCCCATTGCCAGGCCTACTGAGATTCCACTTTGTAGGATATGGTATGTGGGGCAGTAACAATGGCTATGGTCTCCTTATATGGTAGTGGTCAACTGACCTCATATGATAAAATGATCAGCTCTGGACTCTTTGTCCTGGTGGGCTGCTCACTCTAATATATCACTGATGACTGACTAATGTCAGACCAGTTTCTTTGGGTACACAGAAGTTTAGGTTTGCATATGCATTTTTAAAATTACATTTAAAAATTTTGTGTGTCTACCTGTGTATGTATGTATGTATGTATGTATGTATGTATGTATGTATATATGTATGTATGCATGTGTATACTCATATGTCACAGCACACGTGTGAAAATCAGAAGACAATTTGCATGAGTTGGCTCTCTCCTTCCACAGTGTGGGTCCTGGACTGAACTCAAGTTATTAGGCTGTCACCAGTGCCAGAAATCCCAGAAATCCCCTCTGCACTGTTTGCTATCTTAACAGTATGTTGACTGAATTTAAACCTTTAGTTCAACTCAGTATTAACAACCTGGACATCTCTGGTCTGATGCAGTTCTCTAGACCATCTCCAGGCAATGTTCATGTCTGGGGAGATGTGTCTATTACGGTCTGTTCCATGTGCAGTTATAGCTAAACCTCGGTGAGAGTGGAGTGAGGGGCCTCATTGTCACTCAATCACAAGTCAACAGAGTGGGGGATGGTACGTAAAGACTTACAGGAGTTTATGCTGTAAAGGAGGTTGTATGCCAGTCAGGAAGAAACAATAAGGCACTGTATTTTTTAGGGTTACTATTGCTTGGTGAACACCACGACCAAAGAAACCTGGGGAGGAAAGGCTTTATTCAGCTTACACTTTCACATCTCTGTTCATTAATGAAGGAGGTCAGTATGGAAACTCAAACAGGGCAGGATCCTGGAGGCAGGAGCTGATCCAGAGGCCATGGAAGGGTGCTGCTTATTGGCTTGCTCCTCATGGCTTACGCAGCCTGCTTTCCTATAGAACCCAGGACCGCCACTAGTCCAGGGATGGCGCCACCCTCCATGGGCTAGATCCTCCCCCATCAATCACAAATTAAGAAAATGCCCTACAGCTGGATCTTAAGGAGGCATTTTCTCAAATGAAGTTCCCTCCTTTCAAACAACTCTAGCTGTGTCACGTTGACGTAAAGCCAATCAGGACAGGCACTGATAATTTGCAGGTCATGTGTCGTCTGTGGACAAAGTTTGCAGATCTTAGCATTTTCACTTGTTCTTTTTCTTTGAAATGGAAGGTGTGAATTCTGAGTTTCTTTTTCTCACAGCTGGGAGATATTCTGGAGGCCTCTGCTCCATTGGTGTTACATTGTGTGGGTCATTGGTGATTTCTTTACCATCTTGTTCAGAGTCATGCTCAGCTGTAGTCAGCTAGGGTAGACTAGTTGCCGCAGCAAAGGGACAGGAGAGCTGCTGAATACATCAGAGGGTTTTGTCACAGTTCTGAGGGGTTAGTGGGTGGCTTTGGTCTATATGGTCATTCAAGGATTTTTGGCTGTAAGTGGCTCTACAATTTCCAACACAACACAAAGTTACCAGGAAGGGGAGACAGAATGTGTTTTATTGGGAGGGGATTCCTTCTGGTTCTAGGAACCCAGCCTGGAGGCAGTATGCCTCACCTTCCCTCCTTTCTTCCTGGGTGTTGCTCTTTCTTCTCAGGCTCTGCTGGGCTTGACAGGGAGGGGCAGTGTATAAATAACTGTTAGGGAGGAACTGGTTTTCAACCTTAGCCTGTACATCACACCATAGCCAGAAGAGCTGGTCCAGAGACAAAACTATAATATGGAGACACAAAGTCTCCTGAAAACACAGAACAAATCATATTCAAATATCATTTGTTTCATGTATTTGTTCCTAGTTCACTATTCCTGGTTACTAGTGATGTGAAATATATTCACTTTCTTGCAGTTTCTGGCCATTCTCAGCCTGCATTCTTCTTTTTTTTTACAGGAATAAGTGTGCATTGAAGGACATTGAAGAACTACAATGGACCAGGTTTACATTTCTACCCTCTTCTGAAATTAAGTATCAGACATTCATGTAAAGTGTGATTGTTATTCTGTATGAAAGGACATTGAGGCTCAGAAAGCTTAGAGCTCTTTATTAAGATTGTGTTTCAGTCAACACAGCCAACTTATATAACCAGCCTGGCTGTTTATCAATAAATGAGTGGATGAAGGAAATATGATTTGTATACACAATGAGCTATCATGCCATAAAGAGGAATAAATTACACCACTTGTAGGAAAATGGGTAGAGCTTGATATCACATTGCTAAACAAAATAAACCAGACCCAGAAAGATAATTATGTTTCCCCTTGTACATGGATCCTATATTATAGTATGTCGGTGGATGATATGGAAGGGAGCTCTTGGGGGGAGGGAGAGGGGACTAATGGGAAGGGGAGCAAGAGACAGTAATTAGGGAGCTATCCAATATGGTCAAAGTACATGCTTGTGCTGGGTAGTTTCATGTCAACTTGACACAAGCTAGAGTCATTTGGGAAGAGGGACTCTCAATTGAGAAAATGCCCCCACCAGACTGACCCATGGGCAAGCTTGTTGTGCATTTTCTTGACTGATGATTGATGTGGGAAAGACCAGCTCACAGTGGGCAGTGCCATCTTTAGGGTGGTGGCCCTGGGCTCTATAAGAAGGTGGGCCGAGGAAGCCAAGAGGAGCAAGCCAATGAACAGCGTTCCTCTTGATCGGTGTTCTCTATTTTCCTAAACCTGTGACCCTTTAATATAGTTCCTCATATTTTGGTGACTGACAACCATAAAACTATTCTGTTACTACTTTATAACTGTAATTTTGCTACTGTTATGAATCATCTTGTAAATATCCGATTTGCAGCCCCACAGGGGTCACGACCTGCAGGTTGAGAACTGCTGGACTATGGCTTCTGCTTCAGTTCCTGCCTCCAGGTCCGTACTTTGAGTTCCTGCCCTGACTTCTCTGGATGGTAGACTGCAAGTTTTAAGTTGAAATAAACCCTTTTCTTCCCAAGTTGTCTTTGGTCATGGTGTTTTTGTAAAACAATAGAAACCCAAATGAAGGCAGTAATTTACTTGAATGGAAATGTCTTCATGAGAGTCAACACTGTATAGGACTATACATTAATAAAGGAAACTTGTGCATTCATCACAGTGCAGAAGGCAGTACGAATTTAAAGACTGCCACGTCCTGCACAGGACTGTAGTGGATGAGATTTCAGAACACTGAGAAGTTGATATGGGGCTGGAGGCTCCCAGGGACAAAGCAGGGTGTAGATCTTGTTCATTGCTGCATTAAGCATGGCTCTCAGACTTAGACATGCTATTTCACTCATGTAACAGTCCAGTTGGAATTGCCCTAGCTGGGTCACTTCTATCTTGTGGACAGGAAGTCCCTGGCAATCAGGTGGCTTTTGGACCTGTCTATGGCCTTTTCATTAGTTCAGAGTCCCTTCTCTTGACATAAATGGCTGCAGACTTGGTTGCCTGTATTGATTTGTCTGTGTTTGTGAATCCCTGGGACATTAAACAGTATTTTTTAAAAAAAAACAGTGCTTATAAAGGTTGGTGTGAGGCCTTTGGTTCCCAATTTCTATTTCAAAGAATTAGCAGAGAAACAGCATATTTTCAACTCTACTTGAAGTACTAGCATTCTATTTTCCTTTAGCTCTTTTGTTTTCAGTAAAACTGCAATCCTTGACAGCATCTTCCTTGCTGTACCTCTCCCTTGCTCTCCTCCCTCCTCCAGAGCTGGCCTTTGCAGGTCTTTTGACAGATGCCTGGCTCCAACCTGTGCCCATGTTCTGGCAGTTCATGTTCCTGCTCAGGCTATTAACAGCTCCTTAGATGGGCTCACCAAGACTCAGCACAGCCGCAACTGGCCTTTTCAAGTTTGTCTGCCTGGGGTGGGGATGTTGCTGGCAGTTTCCAAAGCTGTTTATCATGAAAATCCCACCCTGGGTAGGAAAGAAAGCCAACCTGGCCCTGGAATCAAGAAAATGAAAAGAAACTCTTAGAGTTGATCATTACTGGTTCTTTTGGGATCCAAGAGAAGAGAGCTCAAACTGAAAAGCAGAACAAGATGACTGAAGCAGAGGGTGAATATAGACTCACTGTGTACAGAGTGGATATAACCCTACTGTGTGGTGAGAGAAGAGGGTGGATATAGCCCCACTGTGTGCTGAGTGCAGAGGGTGGCTATAACCCCACTGTGTGCTGAGTGCAGAGGGTAGATATAACCCCACTGTGTGCTGAGAGAAGAGGGTGGCTATAGCCCCATTGTAGGCTGAGTGCAGAGAGTGGCTATAACCCCACTGTGTGCTGAGAGAAGAGGGTGGATATAGCCCCACTGTGTGCTGAGTGCAGAGGGTGGTTACAACCCCACTGTGTGCTGAGTGCAGAGGGTGGCTATAACCCCACTGTGTGCTGAGTGCAGAGGGCAGATATAACCCCACTGTGTGCAGAGTAATTTGCACTGAATTACCTATATCTAAGGACTGGGCCATGGCTGTAGTAGTTTCTCAGCCACTTGATTCTAAGACATGCACCATCTCAATGGGCACGGAGAAACCCAGATGCTATTGTGTTTTCTACAGCCCCAGAGGAAATGTGACCATCAGGGGCCTCAGTGCCTCCCATTGGCTATTTGACTGCATCAGCAACAGTGATGCATCGGTCACGTGAATCAGCTTGAGCTCAAGAATGTTTACACCACACTGCTTAGCGTCAAAGTGTCCCTAAGACTCAGAGGCTCGCCCCTTCCTGTCTGGGGACAGCCTGACTTCTGTCTTGCCTTGTAAGGTCTTCAATAAGGAGCAGGCCTAAAGGGAAGGCTTATTTCCTGGTGCTCGCTCCTACCCGCAGACTGTACAAGTGAAACCACTGGGTGGCTGATGGGATGTGAGCAGAAGATACTTGATTACATGGCCTTATGTAGGAAGCCAAGCTTAGTCTCTCAGCATCGTCTCATTGTATGGAAAATGCACTTTAAATCATGGCAATTATTGAGTTTCCTTGTAAAACACATTATCTATTTAATGACAGTAGGGAGGGGTGGGTGGGGGAGAGAAAGAAATACTGCTTAAAATATGCAATTTGACTACAAAGCACACTTCAGATTTTTGAAATGATAAATGTGGTAAAATGGGAAAATGTTTTAGCTGAGCAATTGGGTTAGCAGAGAAGATTTACTGCTCCCGTTTAGCGCGCGGCCAGCTTCTTGGGCAGCAGAAGAGGCATTTTTTTTTCTTCCTCTGCAGGTTAGTTATCCCGTTTCCTGGCAGTGGTTTTGGGTCTGCAATTACCGGACTGGGCAGAAGCCAGTAGCTCCTGCACTGCTCCTGAGGGGCGATTTGTGGCTGTAATTTCTCGCTGTTGTCTGTTCTGCCGCCCACCTAGCTAGCGCTGAAATCCCACTGGTGGGCCAGCGCCTACCCCTAGAGAGTGAATTTGCAGGAAGATAAATTCCCTGTTTCCTGCCTACATTTGAATGCTATTGTGAGACCGAATAGAATACAGATCACTTCCAAATTGAATTCTGTGTACCTGCTCTGCTAAGTAGAAAATTGCATATCAAATAACGGTTCCTCAACCCGGCTCAGTCTAGACACAGAATTTACGTTTTCAGTGTTCTTTGTCATTCAGGCACACAGACCCTCTGGCACCCTCACCTCAGCATCTTGGGCATTTTATTCTGGAAATATTTTCACTGCCAATCCCACCACCCCCGCCCCTTTCCTCACAGTTACAGTGTGCTCCTTTTGATGGAGAGGCTGGATTGTGGATGCGCGGTGCTCTCTCTCTCTCTGTTTAGCACTACTGTCAGCAAACAATAGGTGCTCAATAAATGTATGATGAAATCAGGACTTCGTGAATGCAGGGAGAGCTGGCTGGCACAAGAACCTCTAAGGCTTTTTTCATTGTGTAGCCTTTGTCCTGGAAGGGAGCCAGAGGCCCCGGCTTTTATTTGTGGGATGTGTGGTTAATGTGCTAATTAGTGTGTGATTGGCACTTGAATACCCCTTTCTCCATGACATAATTCCTCATTAGACCTTGTGTCTCTTTTTCTTCTAACTAGTAGTAAATGTTGTGGCCTTGGGACACCTGGGGAGACTGCATGAGCCAGTACATTTGTGACAAGTCCCATTCAGTCTCCAGGCAGCTGCACGACCCAGCAAAGCAGGAGGGAGATGCCAAACACAAAGTGAAGAGATATGGACATCAGCTGTCAGCCCAAGAGCAGTGCCCAGAGTCCCCAGCATAGGCATGCCCAGGTACCAGAACATTTGACTTAACATGAAGACCCAGCATTTCCTTCAAAGCTCCAAAAGCACGTTGGTCTTTAGTACTAATGCCCCATTCCTTTGAGCCCAAAACTTCTATTTTGAGTTTTACCACCAGTGATCCTCTCCTTCGAGCCTGCAACTTCCATTTTGAGTCCTAAGTAAAACTAAAATTCACAGCTATGCATAGGGATGCACACTTTTAGTCCCAGCACTTGGGAGGCAGAGGCAGGCAGATCTCTGTGAGTTTGAGATCAGCTTGGTCTACATAGTGAGTTTAGGATAGCTAGAGCTACAAAAGTAACACCCTATCTTGAAATAAAACAAACAGACAAACCCCAGAAAACACACACACACACACACACACACACACACACACACACACACACACACACACACACGGAACAAAACAAAACTTAAGGAAGAAAACACTAAAAATTGTTGATCTTTAACAGGAAGAGTGAGGCATATCAAAGAATTAAAAACCAAACTTAAATTCTGTTCTGGGATGGTTTGCTAAGAGATATATTCTGGAGCTAATATGGCAAGACTCAATAACATGATATGGCAGAAATATCCCTCAGCAGAGGTCTGGGCAGAGCCTGAGCGGTTTGATGGACAAGGGCGTTGCAAAGGAATTCCTACATCCACTGATGCTCTTAGCCTCTCTGAGGCTCATGGTTTGGTTGGGTAACTCTCTGCTCCCTCCAGAACACTGGTCTTTAGGGAAGGGCTCTGCTAGCTTTCTGTGGACATAGGTTAGGATTATCATAGCCTACATTGTGAGAGGCTGCTTTAGCTTCCTTCCTGCCTTTGTGGCTTCCATGTTCTTGAAGATTCTAAGGATAGTGGCAACACCTCTGGGCACTGTTTTATGTTCCACACAAATCTGCACCACATAAATCTTTTCTCTCTTTTATGTGCCAAGGCAGTTAGGGCACCATGTTCACTGTTTCTAAAGTTATGTTTGCATAAGGTTGTATGTATGCCACCCTGACCATTTCTGACCACTGTAACCATTTTGAATGTTCACTTCAGTAGTGTTCAGCATATCTTGCTGCTGTAAACAGACCTGTAGATTGCCGTCATCTTGTGAGTGTGAAACTCTGCACCCCCCCACATTCCCAGGACTCTACCATTTTGCTTTCTGTTTCTATGAATCTGACTGTTTTGCATACCTTACTTACATCATTGGATTTCAGTAGCCATTATATTTCTGTGCCCCAGAGAATGTCCTTAAGTTCCTCCAGGTTATATCACGTACAGGATTTCCTGTCTGTTTAAGACTGAATACTATTGCAGTCTGCACATGTATCTCATTTTGTTTATCCATTGGCTTGTCAGTGAGTGTTCGGCTGATCCCACCTCTTGGCTGCTGTGAACTGCTAGTGTGACTGTGCAAATGTGTCATTGAAATTCTGCTTTGCATTCTTCTGGCTGCATACTCAGGAAAGGGATTGCTGGATCATATGGTTGTTCTATTTTACATTTTTAAGAAATGGAACAGATACTATGCTGGCCTTAGTGGTTGCATCATTGTTGTTTCTACCCATAGTAGTTCCAACTTGTCCATGTCCTTTTTTGCCAACACTTGTTATTTTCTGCACTTTTGATAGTAGCTACCATAGTGTGTGTTATTTTGGTTCTATTTTTTTATGAATTATGTTTCAAGACACAGTAAAGGGCTAGTGTGTTATACAAGGAGGGTTTGAGCTTTAAAATGCTCTAATGTCTCTTTCCATAGTTTTAACAAATTATATCAAAACATTATTTTCTTTTTTTTGTTTAAGGTTTATTTATTTATTATGTGTAGTGTTCTGCCTGCATGTATGTCTGCATGCCAGAAGATGGCACTAGATCTCATTACAGATGGTTGTGAGCCACCATGTGGTTGCTGGGAATTGAACACAGGACCTCTGGAAGATCAGTCAGCACTCTCAACCACTGAGCCATCTCACCAGCCCTCAAAACATTATTTTCATAATTTGTTAGGAAATCAATTATCGCTACTTCCTCTGCAGCAATGACACTTATCAGGCAGCTCACACCGAGGGCCAACCTGGCCTAGTGTGATTTTCACAGGCATCTTTTGTTCTCTATGGAAGTAACTACTTTATTTCTCTCTTCTGCACGGGTGATAACATGCTTTTCCTATTAAGTAGTAGGACAGAACAACTATTTTGGCATTACATCTATGACATTTACATGTAGTAAGTATTAGTGGATAGTATTTTATGCTTGGCAAGAGTGGATTTCCTAGTGGACAATGTCCTTGAGGACACACAGAAGAAACCCTCATTCCTTGAGTCCTAGCTGGGTCTCCAGAGCTTTATTGGTGTGATCCTGTGGGCCTTAGAAGCTGGGACAGCCTAGCATCTTCCTTTAGGAGTATAAATCCATTGGATGGACTAAATGTTAAGAAGGTAGGACATTTGATTTGGAGCCTTATGTGTGGTGGTGTGGACTCTCTGGGCTTGCAGTGTAGACAGATGCAGAAGTAATCTTGGATGGTCTGTCTTCCCCAGTACCTCCATCTTGGGTACATCCACAAAGGCCCATCTACATCAACACCGGGCTCACACAGGATCTCTCCAGTCCTCACCTCAATGTCTTCTCTGACAAGGGTGCTGGGGAGAAGGCTCAGCTGGTAGAGTCCTGGCTTCACTTGCATGTCCTGGGTTCAGTCCCTAGCATTGCACAACTGGTTGTGGTGGCATCACTTGGCATTCCAGGGTGGTGGGGGAAAGACGATTAAGACTTGAAGGGCTCCCTCATAACTGGTACACCAAATTCTATGCCAGCCTGGGTTACAACAAAAATACCCCAAAGAAACTGATGAGGGGTGCATTTTGCTGTTGTTTTTTTTTCCTGTTGGTCTTTTCTTAGTAACCTTCAGTCTCTCAAAAAATTTCCTAAGTGTTAGCGATCAAAAGACATAGATGAAAGAAAATTACCACACTATCTCACCTGAGATGGTGCAGATGATGCCAAGAGTATTCTCCCCCTTTTTAGTGTCAGTATTTGTGGCTGTTCAATTAAGCAGCCACCCAACAAGAGCGAGCCCACCACTATTTCTAAATGTTCCATCTTGGTGTTTGTAGCTCTCCATATGTTTGAAGTATGACATAATCCTTATGGAACACATTCAGTTCGTTGCTTCCCAACTTCAATAGAGGCAGTTCAGTCTGTCTCCTTTCAGACAAATGGTTAATGAAAAGGTAGCTGAACAATCATTTTCTTGTAATATGCAATTCTGTCTCCTTAAACACAGGAGTCTGACAGAGCCATTCAGCAGTTACTACTTTCTCTATACAACTGAACTCTCCCTGACCCCCAGAAACTAACAACTGGAGGGAAAAAAAAGGGAGAGGGGGAAAGCCAGCTAAAAATAAATGCTCACCTGTAATGCATATCAGTCTGAGAACTGAGTGGAAGGTGTATTTTACTTGATTTTTTTCAGATGATATGAATAATGGCCTTCTGCTACCAAATGTATTTTTATTGATTTTGAAGCATTTCATGATGTTGACGCAGTGTTTGGAAACTGGTAGAATTGTCCGAAGGATTCAGGATTTAGAGTACCTCTCTTTCCCTCTGTCAGCCATGTATCAGTGAGATGGGCAGTGGCCTAGATGCACAATGGCATCTTCTTCCTGTAGTTGAGCAGGGGAAAACAGAAAGTTTGTTCATATACCCCAATACAGTATGGAATTTAATTTTATTCGATAGTTTCTAATATCTTCAAGAGTTTCTTGAATAGAATCAAGCAAAGTTGGCCTCATCTTTCACCCAGTGGCATCTTCACATCATGCCCTAGGATAATTATTGGTAATTATTGTCTGCTCTGTGCCAATTCTGTACCTCGGCCATCTGTATACATTACCCATGAAGGATGGATGGGTTATGTCAATCACTCCCACTAAAGAGATGAAGAAAGTGAGTGGTCATGGAAGTTAATGAACTCTGCCAGGGTCACCCAGGGGATTTGTGGAAGAGCCTGCATTTACACTTGAGGCATTTGTGGCTTTCAATTCTCACACAGCAGCTTGGCTGCTGAAGAGTTCAGGAACATCTCAATTCTTATTGGCTCAGAGACTTAGAGGAAGAGTAGCCTGAACAGGACAGAAAGTTTGAAAGGAAACATAATCCTGTACCTCCAAGATGGATGCAAATTAAGTTGGGGGTGTGCAAATTTGCCACGAGCCCAGAAAATATTTACTATATGTTCAAAACAACTTTATTTTTCCTTTCTGAGGACTAAACCAGGGTCTCACACAAAATGTGAAAGCACTGTCCCGCCAAACTACATGCACAGTTCAAATGTTTGTCCTTTAGAATGTGTCTTGAGGCTGGAGGTGTGGCTTAGTGATTCAGAGCATGTACTGTCTTTCCAAAGGACCCAAGTTAAGTTCCCATCACCATGTCAGCCAGTACCAGACGTCCTTTTCTGGACTCTCCTACAAATGTGCACACCCCGCCCCCATATATGCAACTAAAATATAAAAATAAAACCTTGATCCCTCATAATGTACCTCTTTCTACATTAGTCTACTCTACTTTTTTCATAGAGCCAATGTGAATTGTTCCTACACTGGTGTCTTCCTTAGGGTTCCTATTGCTGTGATGAAACACCATGAATGAAAAACAAGTTGGGAGGAAAGGTTTATTCTGACACTTCCACAGCACTGTTCATCACGGAAGGAGTCAGGACTGGAGCCCAAACAGGGCAGAAACCTGGAGGCAGCAGCTGAAACAGAGGCCATGGAGGGGTGCTGCTTATTGTCTTGCTCCTCATGGCTTGCTCAGCCTGCTTTGTTATAGAGCACAGGGCCATCAACCTAGGGGACGCACTACCCGCCAGGGGCAGGGCAGTGTTTTTTGTCTAGGGATTGGATCCTTAAAAATTTCCCCTTTGCACCTTAGCATGTGTAGTGCCATTATTCAGGTCTTGTTTATGCAACCATTTCTAGAAGACAATCTCACAACAGCCATCCTAATATTCTGGCTTTTATAATCTTTCTGCCCCTACCCCTCCTTGAGCTATTCCCCAAGCCTTCGGTGTAGGCGTTATTTTGAACATGTATCTATTGGGGCTGGGATCATCATGACCCATTAATCTCTACATTGTGTCCTGTTTTAGTTTTCTGTGATGGACCCATTTGCTGTGAAGAAGGGCTTCTTTAGTGAGGAGTGGTAGCTATGCCTGTCTGTGGGTATAAGGATAAGGTTTAGAATGCAGTTAGGGATTTTGTTGGTATAGTCCTGGGTAGCTGGCTGAGTTTCTAGAACCGGGAATGATTTCCCTCTTGGTGAAAGGGCCTTGAGTCAAATTAGGCAGCTGGTGGTTACTACCAACATGTAGGTGCCTATTGTGCCTCTAGGGGATATGATGGCATTCTGGTTATTGTTGTGATTCCCAGGCATCAAGCTGGATAGGTTTGTTGATTGCTTCTCTTCTTTGGCAGTTTGGGTAGGACTCTCTGATACTGTGGATGTTAGACAGAGGAAAGAGGCTTTCAGGTTTGATCTAGGTATAGTTCAAATTATCTGAGTTCTGTGTCCTAAGAACATGGTATTTTCAGAAATAGGAGTTTATTTTAAACCTTTGAGAGGAAGCCAAGGGCAATAGCCATGGCTTGTGTTATTTTGGGAGTCAGTTGGACTATCCTGACCAATCCCTGGAATGTATGTTCTCAGGTGTAGTGTTGGCTTTTTTTTTTTTGTAGTCTATGGCATAATTCATTTAAGATATATACATATATGTGATATGTATTTTGTATATTTTTAGGTAAAATAAAATAATGATTCCCTGAGGCTTTATCAAACCTTGGTGTTATTTGCCTCTCCCTTCTCCTGTATTCATCTCCTCTCCCCATCTCCAATTAGAGCCTCCTTCCCCGTTTATCCCATTCCTCCTTCATACCATCCCTATCCTACTGTCCCCTCTCATGTCCCAACTCTACAGTCCCTTCATACTTACCTGGATTTTCTATACATCTAAGTGAAGATTTAGGCCTAGAGTTGCACGTGAGACAGAACATGTGATGGTTGGCTTTCTGGGTCCTGGTTACTTCACTAAAGATATCTTTTCTAATTCCACTCATTTACCCACAAATTTCATTTTTATGATGGCCAAATAGTATCCCACTGTCTGTTTATTCCGTTATCTACTCATCTGCTGAAGGACACTTAGGTTGTTTTCACTGTTGGATTTTAAAAAGCGTCGCTAGCTTTTGCCTGTTTAACTCATGATGGGAGCAGTGGCGATTTCACTCCTTGCTTGTTCTTAGCACTCACCCAGACACCAAGCCTGTGGAAATCGGCTTCCTTGCCATCACTCAGAGCCTGCCCTGGATCTCTGTCCTACCTTCCCTCTCCTCCACTCAGAACACCGTGCCTGTGCTTCAGCTGGTCTCCTCATTTCTGTTGTTTGTCTCTTGTCCACCTCTGACCGCCGTCTTCCACACTCATCCTTTCTCTCACTCAAAGCAAAACACAGCAATAACAAGAGCTCACAAATGGAGTCGACGAAACCTGGGTGTGAAGGCGAGGATGTAATGACCTCACTAGACCCAACATAATGACAAATGGGTGTTTATTGGGGAACGATTACACAGAAAAATACAGAGAACCTTGGGAGGGTTTCTCTGCCCTTCCTACCTGATCGGCTGGCCCACCAGAAAGAGTGTGCAACTCGGATCACAGGGAGCAGAAGCCAAGCTTCCCTCCTTCTGCCTGAAGCCACACCCAAAGGGGTGTGGCCACTGTTCCAGGCTCACAGACAAAAGGCTCTACATGGGTGTCTCCTGCTGCCTGGAAGCATCTCCCAGGCTTAATACTCAGGGGTGTTTATCATCCAACTTTACCTTTCCAGCCCCTCTCTGTCTCATTGTTCAGCCACAATGCTGATTGTGCCCTTAGCCTGAGAATGCATGTGTCCTTTTTATGTTCAAGTCTTTGTAGTGAGATGTCCACCCCGCCCGTGGGCGTGGCCACAGGTGTGGGTTTAGGTCTGTGGTCATGACAGGTGCTTCTCTCTTTTGTCTTGGGTCGGATCACAGGGAGCAGCCAGTGTGGATCCTTAGAGCAGGAACCTGGGGCGGCTATCTGCTTCTTGTGCAAGTGACTTCTTCCCGAAATAAATTATATTTAATCTACATTTGAGCCTAGTCCTGTGAATCTTTATTGGCGCATCCACAGTGCTTTGATTACTGCTGAGGGTGCCACCCTTCACCCCTAATCCTGTTATTTGCTTGTTGAACTCATACTGGTGAAGCCTTCATCCAAGTGGGCAGCAACAGATGGCTCCTTCAGTGTTCCGGGTGATTGCCAGGCACCTTGCTCACACTGCTCCTTGTTTTCAGCTGTCCCAGCTGACTTGAGCTGTTGGAAGCTGGGACTTGTGTGCGACTTCCGACGCATTGGCATCTAGTGCTGTCCAAGGTTCAGAGCAGCCATTACTGAACGTGTGAGCAGGAGGGCAGAATGGAAGGAGGGGAGGGGCAGTGTTAGGGCTTGGGAGATGGAATGGGTGGTCATACGCTATGGTTGGTGGCGTGCAGACATTCAAAGAGTAACTGCCTCTAGTGACCTGCGGTGGCTCAGGACTTGTGATAGTCTTTTATGTGCCACAGAGCTTGGCCCTGTTGCCAACAATTTTTAGAAAAGCCCCAGCCCTAATGCTTAAAAGCACATTGCTGTAATTCCACCCTCCATAAAGTGATCTTTAAATTGTGTTTCGAGGCTGCGAAGTGCACATCAGTGACATGCTTAACTGTATAGCCTCCACAAAAACAGGAATCTAGACCCATCTGTATGCAAATACGATGCTTCAAGTTCATTATTGTTATTAGGAAATGGAAATACAGCCAGAGCAGAAATCACAGTGTATTTCCCTCTGTCTAGGCTGTGCTTTCATCAATAGAGCCTCTGAAGGACTTCGTGCATTTAGTGACCCATTACAATGAATGATTTTATATCCTAATGTAAAATTAAAGGAATCCAAGGATCTGCCTAGAAGATACAGTTGCTTAAACCTAAACTGGTGTCTCTGCTGGCTATGTCAGTGGAAAATTATTGGAAAAGAAAATGTCCAGGCCATGTGAATACTTTCTAAATTCTAATGTATTTGTTTTTCTGAGCAGGTATTGAGCTGAGTTTCTTGCCTTTTGTATAATATATAAGACACAAAAGCAGCTGGAAAGACTACTCCTAGAGGTGAAAAACCACCAATGCCTTGCTTTTTATTAATCTTTTCCCTTCTCCACTTTTCCTTCTAATGAGCATCCCTGACTTCTGGTTTTCATGTCTGTCTTAGTTAGGGTTTCTAATGCCGTGAAGAGACACCATAACCACGGTAATTCTTATAAAGGAAAACATTTAGTTGAAGCTGGTTTACAGTTCAGAGATTCAGTACATTATTGACATGGTAGGAAGCATGAGGGGCATTCAGGCAGACATGGTGCTGGAGAGGCAGCTGAGATCATCAGGCAGCAGGAAGAGAGAGGCACTGGACTTGGACTGAGAATCTGAGACCTCAGAGCCCACCCCCAGGGACATACTTCCTCCAACAAAGCCACACCTCCTAATAGTGCTACTCTCTGAGCCCATAGAGGCCATTTTCATTCAAACAACCAGAGTGGCTATCAGTTTCTTTTCCCCATCAAGCAGGATTTATTGTGCCCACCAAGGCATTTTCCAGGTTGTGTGGCATCCTATGAAAATATTCTTTCATGTGGCTCTTGTCCATGTGAGCAATTCAACTGTAGAACATGTCACCAAGGAAATGAAGTGTGACCTTTGGACTTATCCTCATGGATGCTCAAGTATGGGAGACTTGGAAATAGGGAGAGATATTTACTTTTAAAGTTCACTATTTTTATTTTAGCTAACATTGCACAATGTGTGTTTGGATCAAATCCACCATCCATTTCTTCCCTTCCCTCTCCTCCCTTATTCCCTACTACTTTCCTTTCCCAGCTTCCTGTGCTTGCTCTCCTATGGCTTTCTGTCTAATACTCAGAGTCCATTTAGTGCTGCCTGTATGTGCAAGGGTGTAGAACCATCTACTGGAGCATGGGTGGCCTCTTAGGGCCCTCGTCAGGGGGAGGATACATCATTCTTGCAAGCATCTTCCAGAGAAAAGCCTTTCTGAGACCACAAGCCTTGTAAACAAGGCCTGCTTGTCCCCTCACAGCTGGGAAAAGCCTGAATTCCTGCCTCTCCCTGAAATACTTTTCTCTATCAAGAGGTACATGCTGAGGTCCCCATCCTACACTTGGAACCTGCTTTGCCTCTGCCTGTCAACCCGTCTCACCATCAGTGATCTGGGCTGTGCCATACAGCTTTCCATGTTGTGCACAAGTGGTATCTGTTCCAGGTGCGTGCATGTGGGAACCGCTCTCCTCAAAGATACTGCAGAGCTGTGTATTCACTTTTCCAGTAGGTGGCAGTAAACTGACTTGTTCAGACTAAGGTCAGGCTTAGGATAGAGGGATGTCTTGCGTAAGACGTGTCTTTAATAACATGCAGGAAAGGGCTCTCCCGGCTAGTGAGGCCTTGAACTGCCCTTGACCACCAGGGACTTAACACTGCAACGTCTGGGCTGTTCATCTTGAAAAGTATCTCCATTCATTCCTCACTGGCTTCATCAAAAGTGTTTTGAATGCCTGCTGTGTGCTGAAATCCATACAATTTCGAGGGTCTCATAAAATAGCTTTACTTGTGTGAGAGGTTGTCTAATTAAAACTTCTGGGTCTCTTCCCACTCTGCATGTGTTGCAACCCCTTTGTGTTTCAGATAACAGAGTTTGAAGAGGAAGGACAGTGTTATCTCCATGGTGAACACTGAGTCCCACTGGTTCTTTCAGGAGCCACTGGGGCTCCCTTAGTCCAGAGAGGAGTAGGAGGAGTAGGAGTAGGAGTAGGAGTAGGAGTAGGAGTAGGAGTAGGAGTAGGAGTAGGAGTAGGAGTAGGAGGAGGAGGAGGAGGAGGAGGAGTAGAAGGAGGAGGAGGAGGAGGAGATACTATTTGTGGAGACTTAATAGCATATGCTCTGTAGCTAATGGCTCTTCTCTGGCACTTGGCTTTGGGAGGGGTCTGCAATTGAGTAGTCTTGATTAGTGTTGTAGATGCAAGCATGGCTTGTCTTCAACAGGACCTGGGTTCAAGCTCCATTGTGGTCACTTATTAGCTTGGTGACCTTTGTCTTCAATCTGTAAAGACAGTTATGGCCATCTCTCCTGTGGGCAGGAGGATGGAGAGTATGTGCAGAGTGAGAGAGCCATGCCTGATACATGCATGGTATTCGGTGAGCCTTGTGTCACTCCCAGGACTGTGTGGCAGTTTAGAGAGCACGGCTGTGGTCGGGAAAATAGGCTGCCTGATGCCATCTCTGTGAGCGGTGTGACCCTCTGGACATTGTGAATTATCTTCTTGTGAACCCTCATGGAGGGTGGGTGGTATTAAAGCTGGGTGTCAGCACACAGATGGCTTTTCATGGGAGGCAGAGTGATAGGAATACCACTGGGGACTCTGTGCTGCCAGGGGACACAGCAGATTAGATATGGAGACAGGCTCATCTCCCCTGGAAGCTTCAGGACTGCGTGGAGCACACTGCAGACATGGAACCCAGCAGCCAGGACCCTGCTCACCCGAGAAGACAGACACCCGTGAGCTCTTCCCAGTTCTTCTGTGTCTCACCAAGAGTAGCTGGAGTCTGAATAACTGTTCATTTTGAGATTCATGTGACCCACTTTTCCAATGTGGACAGTGGATGCCACAGTTAGGTCCCACACTGACTCGGACAAAGGGAGCCAGGAAGATAGGTGGGCACAATAGCTGGTTCTTGCCTCTCTGAGAAGCTTCCTTTTCTTCTTGTCCCTCAGCCATCTTCTGTATGTTAGAGGGTCCCCATCTGGGACATGCTGTGTTCTTACACATCCCCTATATACTCAGAATGGGTAATTGCCAGCTGGTTTTCCCTCTTGGCAGTTCTGAATTCACCAGTTCCCTGTCACCTTCACACGAGTGTGGGAACCAAGTATGGAAACCGAGTGTGGAAACTGAGGCATAGAACTCCATTTGGGATAATTTCCAGAGTGTGCAGGGCCAGAAGCCTCCTGGCGTATGTCTTCTCTCTGGAATGGCACTGCCCTCTGCCTGGCTGGGGTGTCAGAATGGTGCTCATTTGGGGCAGGCAGAGGAAGGCAGGGCGTATGCTATGTGAGCAGGATTTCTGCGTTATCTCTGGTGGTGGTAAGCAAACCTCTAGTAAACAAATAGTTCTGTTGCCAGTGAAATTGCCTATGCTGGGATTTCTGCCTTTAGAAGAAACATGAATAATGACCAGGACAGAACATCCTTTTATTCGAACCCAGATAATTTCAGCTGCAATTGTAGCAATGTGAGAGAGGCCCAGCCAAGTGTATTCTCTGGGTCATAAATTCCTTTTCTCCCTAATGTCCCGGCCTTATCTGGATACTCTTGGCTGTGCACTCTCCTTTCACTTCTGTCTTCCTTACTCACTGAGCTCCCTTTTCGGATTTTACTTGCTCAGCAGCTGCAAGATGAACTGAGCCAAGAACACTTGCTTCGGGCGGCCAAGAAACAGGCAGGCTGGGACTGCCTCGCTTTACCTCCCTGGCTGGTTCCCTCTCAGCACACTGGTCCTCTTATGTAACGCTGGCCCTTTCAGAGCCAACTTGGCCACAGCTGGGTTTAAGAAAAAGTCAGTGGATGACAATTTCAGATGACAGGGTTCCAGTTGGCTTTCATTCACTCTTTTATAACCAAGTACCTTGCACGGCTTTTACCCTAGCATGTCCTTTAGCGCTGTCTGCGGAATACTTCAAGCTGTGCCATGATGATGTTTTTAACAAAGGAACAGAGTGACCAGATGCATTTTAACATAGTGAGTTCGTTGGATCTATCTTCTTGAGCGGGGGCTTTTGCTCCTGGGGTAGTGCAAGCAAAGCAGGACTGTAGCTGGTCTCTCACAAGCCTCAGATCTCACGCTTAAAAGGCATTCTATGTGCTAGATAGGGAGGGCAGCTGACTTCTTCACATAACTGAACCTACCCTAGGCATTTTGATTGAACTTGAAGACACCCGAGGCTGCAGCTTTAGCCATGCAGAGGAGCAACTAGAAGTCAGGCTTAGAGGAGACCAAGGACAGACAGAGCAAAGCTGGGTAAAGAGGAAAGACATTCCATGATAGTAGAAATAAGTCCAAATACATCATCATGACAACATAAAAGTGAAAATCAGGTTGAAGCAGGATGTGCAGAAAGCTGAAAATTTAATAAAAGAATATAGCAATATTCATAAATGCAGATGCATTATAACTCAGGGTGGAAAGTATTCAGGGCAAGACAGACAGTTCATGCTAATGAGTGAAGATGCACTCAGAAGGTATAGTGGCTTCCACATTGTGTCACCCCCTACCGCCCTTCCCTGGCAGGGAGAATTGGCAGGTTGGAAGGGCTTGGACATGCCCCTTTTCAGTGGGTGAATAGCGACCATGGACATATTTACACACCTTAATCCCCGAGACCTCTAAATATCATCGTATTTGGGAAAAAGGTAATCACAGATGTGATTCATTTAAGAATCCTGAGATGAGACCATCCATGCAGGCTCTCAATGCTAACACAAGGATGCCTGAGGGACAGGGGCCTAGGGAAAGTGGGTTCGTGAAAGTAGAGACAAGACTAGACAAAGATGGAAGAATAGAGGGGTCCCAATGAAGGTGGCTTCCACCTAGAAACTGAGGGGTCATAGGAAGGATGAATTCTCTCCTAGAGTACCTCACAGGCATGGCCAACCTGCGCAGGATAGCTATAATGTGTCCTACAACTAACTATACAGTTATTAAAACATGTTTTTTTCCCCCTGAAAATTTTCTCTGTAGTCTACTCTGTGGCTCTTGAGAAATAATGCTGTAGATGACAATGGTAGTCACAATGTCAAAGGGACAGACATGCTTATGAGAATTTAGTCCTGCGGACATGTTGGTTTTGGATTTCTGGCCTGGCGAATGAATAGATGTCTGTTGATTTAAGTCACAGAGTTTTTGGTCATTTGTCAGGGTAGCCATGATTAAGAGCACTTGCTGATCTTCCAGAGGTCTTGAGTTCAGTTCTCAGCACTCACACCAAGCAGCTCACGACTGCCTGTAACTCCAGCTCTAGGGTTTGAAATCCTCTTCTGCCTCTGGCATGCACACAGAGACACACACATAAAAAAAGATTTCACAAATGTAACAACAGCCAGTGTCATCTACTCATTTTTTAAAGACACATAAGTACATTTATTAAAAAAAATTAACCACATATGTATGCACTTGCAGTGAAGACAATTCTGGATATTTTAAAGTCTTCATTCAAACAGAGGCAAAGCCAAGAAAGAAAAGGGAACCAATACCAGATAGCAGGATATCCTGCTTACAAGTAGGAATTTAAAAACATCCCTCTAAATAACAAATAACTTGGAATCAAAACACGAGTCACAGTATTTAACATCAAAAAGCCATAGAAAGTTGACTTGTAAAAGCCTACAGTGTAAGATACCTGGAGAGGAATGGAGAGCCAGAAATAAATTTATTAGAAAACAGGAAATAATGGGAAGAAGTTACCTAAGCTTTTAACAAGAAATCAGTGAAAAGAACAACAAAACAATCCAAAGAAGTGGAATAAAGGAGAAAATTAAAGCAGAAATTAATAAACTAGCCTGGAAATGTAGGAGAGTTAATAAATAAGCAAAATAAACACTCTGAAATAATTAATACAATAGACAAGTTTTTGGCAGTTATAATTAATAAAAAGATAAACACTGTGAAGAAACATGAAGAAAAGGTCTGTACATGTGAATTTAATCAGCCTTCAAATTTATGAATGTATCTATCATCTATTGTCTTTGTATGTATGTATGTATGTATGTATGTATATATGTATGTATGTATGTATGTATGTATCAACCAATCTATCTAGTGATGCTTGAGATTCAACCTAGGGCCTTGAACATACTTAACACATATTTTATCATTGAGCTACATCACCAGCCCTAAGAGTTGAATACATTTTTATTGTATACTCCTAGTAGCTGATAATGAGAGTATCCTGAGATATCACACATAATCACAATTTACCAGAATCCAGAAACCTGAATAGAGAGGTAGCCATAAACTAAATGACCATGAAAGAAAAAGAAGAAGAGCCAGAGGCACTAAACCCATCAGGATTAACAAATGAGTTCTAGAAGATATCCCAGGATCTGAAAACTGAAGTATGGTAGAACTGTTGTAGAGTTGAGAAGATGTAAAGCTAACCAAGTCATTTTATAAAGTGAATGAAAACCAATTACCCAAACCAAACCAAGAAGCATGAGAAAATCCCAATGGCTTCTATGTAGGCAGATTTTTCTCTGTCCCTCTAGCCAGCTCCTTCCTTAAGAAACAAACAAACAAACAAACAAACAAACAGTTCTTATTAATTATGAAAGCTCAGCCAATAGGTTAGGCTTGTTTCTAGCTAGCTCTCATAACTTAACCTATTTCTATTAATTTGCTTGTTGATACATGGCTTATGGCTGTTACCTCATCTTCTACATGTTATATTTCCTCTGCATCTCCTCATGACTCTTTCTTCTTCTTCCCAGCATCCTCTCTGCTCTGATAGTACTGTCTAGCTACTGGCTGTTTAGCTTTTTATTAAAGCAACCCCAGTGATACATGTTCACAGTATATAGAAAGATTATTCCATAATACCTCTGCAAAACTGTGATGGGAGATGTTATTCTGTAAATATGTTTCTCATACTGGTTAATAAATAAAGCACTGTGGTCAATGAGAAAACAAGATAGGCGGGGCTAGGAGACAAGGAGGAAAAAGGAAGTAGTGAGGAGGAGTCAGCATGTAGAGCATGGAGGAAGCAAGATGCCGGCCAGCTGCGCTCAGATAAGATGACCACGTGGAAATGCTTAGCTAAGTAGAAATGTGTTAATAATTAAGACAGAGCTAGCCCACAAACAATAATGGTAACTGGCCAACAGGATTGTATCAAATACAGGGTCTCTGCGTGTTATTTGGGGCTCGCGTGGCTGCGGGACCAGGCAGCAGGTGGAGAGGAACAAAGTGGGACCAGGCGGCAGGCAGGAAAAACCTACTGGTAACATAATGGTATCAGAAGTGGGACTGAGAACTTTCACTTAAAACTTAACAAAAGGTTAAAAAATAGTTTTTAGAAACAAAGGAACAAAGACAAGCAAGCATTTTTCTGGGTTGGACTCTGTTTTGTGAGAGACAAAGGTTTGCCCAGCTCCTTTGAGGGAGGTTTCCTGACTCAGCATAAGCGGCAAAAAACCGCACAGATTTTAAAGAGCTCTGCTAACAATTCATTGGTATGTACAAGAGCTGGCAATGGCAATGATGTGGTCCAAGCTGGCAACATGCTCTTGGATGCAGCGTAGACCAAGGCAGTGAGCACAGCTCACTGCTGGCAGTGAAATAGCCACCACCATCTTGTATAGACTGGAAAACAAAACAAAACAAAACAAAACAAAACAAAACAAAACTGTGGCTTTCATTTTAGCAATGTTGTTGTTTAGCAGATAAAAGACTCGTGGCCAGAAAAAGATAAAGATTTAAAATAAAGACAGATTCATATTAAGAAAAAAATGCTAAAGGTTTACACTGTGTTTAAAAATATATGTAGGCTTGGGAGAGAAAGAGAAACAGGATAAAATGGTTTAAAAAAGAAAAAAGGAAGTAGAGTAACTGGGTTTGGTGGCACATGCCTTTAATCCCACCACTCCGGAGGCAGAGGCAAACAGATCTCTGTGATTTCAAAGTAAACCTGGTATACAGAGGGAATTCCAGGACAGATAAAAGTTACACAGAGAAACCCTGTCTCAAAATATGTAAAAATAGAAGTAGAAGAAATAGAGTAATAAAAAAAGTCACATAAAGATGGAAAGCACAGAGAAACTTTGGATATAGTACGGTGTTCTGTTATCTTTAAATTGTTTGACTGCTGAGGAAATAACAACAACTGATAAAAGATATGCTGCTGGATTAATTCAATATATATATTTTAAAAATGCTTTGTCTCTAAAATTTAAGTCCAAGGACAAGTTACTGGGGAAAAGGATTTCTATTTTTGTTTCCACAGAAAATGAAAAGCTGTGGATTCCTTCCAGACTAATGTGGTTTGGTCAAGCAAGACCACCTGAAACTGTGTCCCAGGTGACCCACCATTCAAAACAGTTGGGACAAGCCAGCCTTGCACACTACAGCCAAGATTTCTGTGTCTTCTTAGGATCCCCCATGACAGCGCCCCCTACCAGCAGGAAGCAGTTTGGAAAGAATGACGCCTAAATTCCCAAATATTGTTTATAAATGTTTATTTTCATTTAAGTGGGCTTGGTTATAAGTGGTTAATGACCACAAGCAATCTTTTTAAAGCTAAAAATGGAATTATGGTATAGATATGAATGCTTTGTTTTGGAATGGATTTTCATTTAATGATACAATTTAAAGTCAATTTTGTGATTTGTATATTTCTCTTCTTGTTTAGGTATTATGTTTATTTAGCTCATTGAAAAATGTAATGTATAATTTAGCACAGATTATAGAGAGTTACCTATGATAGTCAAAACTCGAGTTAAGTTAGTTAGGATTTCTAGATATGCAGAGATGTATTTGAGATGAATAGGCATTCTTCAAACCTTTCAGAGACCTACAGAATATGGCATTTAAAATAGTTTAGGGTTTTTCTTGACAGTGAGGCACAACTACTCCTGGTAACATCACCTCCATCAGAAAGGAAGATGGATATCAAAGAAACACATTATGGAGTTTGCTTCTAATATGGCAAGACTAGCCATTTGGGCAAGGTACTGCTCTTCTGGACTGACTTTATGCTGTATAAACTGGACATGCAGGACCCACAGAAAGGTGGCTGCTAAAATAAGATGGACATTGCTACAGGATTCCAACTTCATGGAAGAAGCAGAAATTCTGCAGGACACAGAGAAAAGTAATTGACAAACTGCCAATACAGGCAGACAGTTTAAAGTCTCCTGCTTTGTTGAGGAGTCTGCCATACACACTATGGCCTATGGGCTGAAAATGGAACATTACAGAAGAACTTCGGGTGACTGACCAGGCAGTGAGTTGTCTCTTGTCATTTCTAGAGTTTATATATTATCCTTCTGTGGTCTTTGATGGAGTTGAAGACAGTTATGGTTGTAGTTTTCCTTAGTTAGGATTAAAGATAAGTTACATATAGGACTTTAGACTCACAAAGTTAGGATAGATGATATTTTGTTTAAGTCTTAGAAAATGTTAATGGACTAAATATTGCTAACTGTGATTCTTATTTGATAACTGTTGTATGGTATATTTTGCTATGTTAAGGTTTAAACCCCTTTTTATTTTAAACACAAAAGAGGAGATGATGGGAGATGCTATTCTGTAAATATATTTCTCATACTGGTTAATAAATAAAGTACTGTGGCCAATGAGAAAGAAAGATAGGTGGGGCTAGGAGACTAGGAGGAAAGAGGAAGTAGTGAGGAGGAGTCAGCATGTAGAGCATAGAGGAAGCAAGATGCCTGCCCACTGCGCTTAGATAAGATGACCACGTGGAAATACTTAGATAAGTAGAAATGGGTTAATAATTAAGACAGAGCTAGCCCATAAACAATAATGGTAACTGGCTGACAGTATTGTATCAAATACAGAGTCTCTGTGTGTTATTTGGGGCTTGAGTGGCTGCAGGACCTGGTGGCCGGCAAGGAGGAACAAAGAGTGGGACCAGGCGGCAGGCAGGAAAAACCTACTTGTAACAAAACCGTAAAGGGAAATATTAATAAGTTGAATCCCATAGTTTTATAATAATATGGTTTGAAGCACTATAGTTGGTTCAACAAGGCTGTGTAGTCAACTACTGCGGTTAATCAGACAGAGAAGTTCCCTAATTTTCGCAGTTAATATTGTCTTTTGAGTCCCTTCCCAGTAAACATCCATTCACAACAGAAACACCTAGAAAACTAAGGAAAAGGAAATTCATTGAATTGATAAATGGGAAAAACTATAGAATCCATCAGAGCTAATTGTGTGACAAACTTAAAGTCAAGTAAATTCTCCAAAATTATGTCATAACCAAAATCCAATAACACAAATAAGAATTGGAAAGAAACAGACACAATTATTATTATTTTCAGATGCTATAATTGTTCAATTTGAAAAATCAAAAGTCTCACTTGGAAAATGATTAGAATCAATAAACTACTGTAGCAAGAGTGTGGAATGAGTTGACTGTGTAAATATCAGTAATTTCTCTTCTACTGGAATTGGCAAGAAGAAACTGTGGTATGAATATTCTGGATCATAACAGTAATAGAATTTTATTGGGTACCTGAAATAGACATGTGCTCATCAAGTCAGGGATCTAGTCATTCTACTCTCTTTTTTACTAAAAGCAGTCACAATAGGATGGCCGCCTGACTGCCTAAAAACAATCCTTTCCCAGCATCTTCTGCAGCTACTTCTGGTTATGTTATGAAGGTGCTGTAACATGGTAGAGTTCCCTTGGGGAGGCGTTTCTCACCAGGTGAGAAGATGGTTTCTACAAGAAGGTGGCTTTGGCTTTTCTGTCTTCTTGCCTGGAGCATAGACAAGACATTAGAAGGTAATTTTTTCATGGTCACATAGTGAAAACTTTTTGCTGAATGTGATGGAGGACAAGACCGAGGACTCTCCATCCCTAGTGATCTCCTGGACACCTTAACTTGGACTTCTTGTTGAAAGACAGGGAAGAGAGGGAGCCTCGGCCATTGAAGCCACTGGTAATTGGTCTCTCTCACTCACAATGTAACCCTGAATTAAATAAAAAAAAAAACTTGTAAGAAAGTGCAAAAATCAAATGCCAGTCACATATCTATGTAGAGCCCCAACCCAGAACATGGCAGTGCCAAACACTGTCAAGGGTGTGGAGCAACAGGGATGCTGTCATTGCTGGTGGGATGTGAAGTGGTGCGGACACCTTGGGAGGCAGTTTGGCAGACCCCTGTACATTAACCCTTCTCTTACCAGATGTGCATCAACTAAGACCCCTGGTGTTTACTCACTAGGTGAAAACATGTCCACACACGTACCCAGTGAGTGGATATCTACAGCAGCTTTAGTTACTTTCATGACATCCTTCAGCGGGTGAATGGATAAATGAGCTGTTGTGGCACACTCTCAGTTCTGTTCAGTGCTGAAAATGATCCAGTAATAGAAAGTGAGGTAATTTTAAATGCTTGCTGTTTAGTGAAGGAAGCCATGATCCCTGAGCATGGTCCGCATTGTATGGTTCCAGATACATGAGATCTTAGGAGATGCAAAATGATGGGGACATGGGGAGGCCTATGCTTGCCAGTGGCTGTGGGAAGGAAGAGTGAACAGGCAGAGCATGGAAGACTCTTGGGGCTCTGGAAGCTCTGATATTGTAAAAGTGGGTGCTTCTAGTTACACATTGTCCAAACTCACAGTGTGTCGATACCTAGAAGGAATCCCTATGTAGACTGTGGATGTAAGTAAAGTTGACTTGTAGACCAATGAGGGTTTCAGGAGTTTGACAAGTGTATCATCCTGGTACAGAGTGCCTGTGGTGGGAGTGACTGTGCATATATGAACAAGGATGTATACCCTGGACTGTTGAGATGACTCAGTGGGTCAAGGAACCTGCCACCAAGCTTGATGACCTGAGTTTGGTTCCCAGGACCCATATCTTAGAAGGAGAGAGCTAACTCCTGAAAGTTGTCCTCTGACATCAACTTACATGCTGTGGCATATGTGCATGTGAACACACACACACACACACACACACACACACACACACACACACACACACCACTTGTACAAAATAAATAGAAATGTAACACAGCTGCAGAGTGAATGGGAAGAATTGGTAATGTTTCATAGGACATAAAAAAAGCTTAGGTGCAGGAAGAAGCACATTGGAGCTAGAGATGGGAAGAGTCCCTGTGTTACAAAGGTTTCATTTTCTCAAACTAATACAGTCTAAAGCAGCTTCTTGTTTATTTATTTATTTTTTATTTTACATATTGATCCCAGTTCCCCCTCCCTCCTTCTTTCCCTCCCTCCTTTCCTTCCTTCCTCCCTCCCTTCCTCCCTCCTTTCCTTCCTCCCTCTTTCCCTCTCTCCCCCCTCACATGCACCCCGACCACGCTCTCCTCCCATTCTCCCCCGCCCCACTCCACATGTAGGGTGATGCCATCCAGGAGGGGTCATCTAAGTCTGTCAAATCATTTGAAGTAGGGACTAGGACTTCTCTCTTGTCTCTAGGTTAAGGGAGTATCCCTCTATGGGTGTTGTGCCCGCAAGATCCTTTTGTGCACCAGCCTGGTTCCACTGTCAGAGGTCCCTTAGACCGCTCAGGCCTTCTAGCTGAGACCCATGTTCAGGGGGTCTGAGTCAGTCCCATGCTGGATTCCTAGCTATCAGTCTGGGGGCCCATTAGCTCCAAAGCAGCTTCTTTTATTGTTTTATTAATAAATAACGGCCAGGAGTCAGATATTAGTAAAACCTGATAGATGCACAGAGTGATGGAGAACTGTTCAGTGACCTCTATTCTCCATATTGCCCCACTTGAAAGACCATGCATCTCCTTTGACCCCTACTTATTCCTCGTGTGTGTATTCATCTATCTCATCTGAGTTGTCAGAAAACTCTATGGTCTACTCTGGCCAGATGAATGTAGACTCTGCCCTCTGAACCAAGGCCTGACTCCAATGGCAGTCTTGGAGCAACACAAACAAATCTCCTACAACAATGGTCAATGCATTTCTGATGAAAATGTCTCAGAGATGATTCTTGGAAGTTAACAAATTACTTCCAGAATTCATATGGGAGAAGAACACAGAAGGAAGCCTAGACTACCAGAACCTGGAGAAAGGATGAAAAAAGTCTGAGGACATAGAAAAATCATGAACACTAAGTACATATGGCTCAGTGAGGAGAGAACCCACCTACCTGATGGTCCATGGGTTGGTGACAGGAAAGGGGGAAGGACAGCATGAGCCTGTTGATTGGAGAATGCTCCCTACAGACATCTAACTATAGAGGACACAATGGCCAGGGTCCTTCTACCACTGCAGAGGCCATGCCACCTGTCTGGGAGACAGTAGATTCCTCTCATGGGTACCTTTGACTGAAGGTGACACAAAGCCTCCAACAAATGACCCTCTAACTTCTCTGCTCTCCTGGGTCTAGCTATCACAGAGTACAAGCCAGTCTCTCATCCTTTTCTGCTTCCTATCCAGGTTTTCAAAAGGCAATTCTCCCCAAAAGTCCTCCATGATGACCCATAATTACCACATATGGGAAGCTACTTTTTCCAGGATATGGATAAACACAGCAAAAAGGACCCCTTAAATTCAGTTCTATGAGATGGAAACTAAATCTATAGGAATTAAAGACTTAGGCATGAGACCAAATCTTTAATATCACTTGAAAAAAAATGTTATGCATGGGTAATATTAATTTCAATTTCCCACACTACACATTCTCATTGTCCTCAAACAAGCAATATGAATATTCTCTTATAGTTGTTCAGGGTGGAAGTGTGTGGTCTTGGTGCAGTAGGCCCTGCTTGCTCTGGAGCCTCCAGGTAGCACAAGTGCCATAGTTCTAGCTGCAGCATTTGGTGGCTTGAGGTCACGTGACTTTAGTCACTGCCTCTGTCTTCACATGGCTTTCTCAGTGTGAGGCTGATATCCTCACTCCATCATAAGGCTAATGTGATGGTGCTAAGATCTACTCAGGATGATCATGTGTCAACATCCTGGAATTGATCCCATTCACAAGGATCCCCCCCTCATAATTGGACAAGTACAGGCGTCATTGTGACATTTTAATACATGTGTGTAATGAGCTCCCATTACCCTCTGCTGCCCCTCCCCCATATCCTTTCTCTTCCTAAATGCTTCTAACATCCCCACACAAAATCAATGTTCTGCAAAAAATACCCCAAACAAACAAAACCCCAAGTAATTTTTATAAAAAGATTCCTTTCAGATAAAGAAACACATTCTGAAGATTAGAAGATGATACATATTTTGGCATTTGTTATTAGCTTATTGCAAGCAGATGAGGTCCTAAAGCACAAAACATAAAGGAAAATATAGGTGAATTTGGTTATGTAAAAATTCAAATTATGGTGTAAAAAAACCAAAAAACAACAAACAAAACTATGCTGCATAGCCCAAGAACCCAAGATGATGCCGGACATTCAATGCTTATCAAAGATGGACATGAGAAGAGGCTCCAAGGTTGCTGCCGTGTGTCTGTGTAAATTAAAGACAACTCTCGTGGGAGTGTGTGAAGCGGAAGGAGGCTTTGGTAAGAATTAGTAAAGAAAAAAAAACGTAAGATTAGAGAAACTCCAGAGAGAGGAAGGGATTCCCAAGAGAGGAAAAGCTATCAAATCCCTTTTCATGGCTGCATCTACAAGGTCATGGCAGATACTGGACAAAAGCTGAGGTGATTTCTATTGAGACTGGTTAATCCTCTGGGCTATCAAGGTTAGAAACAATAGGGCTGTCCACATGCTCTATGCCTGACCCCTGGCCCCTGGCCCCAGCAGGGAGGGAATCATATGCTGTTCAGTTACAGGTGGTTGAATCCCCTCTTTGCCCATCTGACCCTAGTTTTGACTTTGACTCTTAGCTAGCTGCTAGTCACTCAGCCACTGTCACTACTGTCTAGCAATATTGAAGGCTTCTCCAGGGATGTTACTTGTACCAAGGCCTTTGTTTTTTCATTGACAGGATCTGCTTTTAGCTTTATCATGAGGAGTATGAGCTCCCAGCCATGAAGATTCATATCAATCGTTCTTGGTTGCCTCATAGTTAGTTCAGTGTCTGTGGGTGGTGAGTTGGTCTCCTAGGCAGAAGCTTTTTGTTAGAAATAATTTTAATTTATGGTTTAGTCTGTTAGAATGAGCTGCATTAAAGCAAGAATATTTGAAAAGATGATAGTTCCTAACATATGTCCCTCAAGGGCTTTGGGGGCCAGTGTGGGTGGAACAGCTGTCCTTCCATCCCTGGCTCAGAACCCAGGATCTCCTAAGAGTCTAGCTTGATTATCTCATACCCAGCTACATGCCCTCTTACCCATCTTCCTCAGTGTTCTAGATCTTGGTAGAATGATAACTGCTTACTGATAATCAAACGCTGTTGTATTGATTCATACACCAAAATGCCATACAAAAGCCTAAGTTAGCAATGGAGCTTATCATGCATTCCTTGGTGGTTTCAACACTCCTGATGAACGCAGAGGCAGATTAAAGGATGTCAGATGAGATGGCATAAAATTCTGCACCAAGTAGTATTGTGTTTCTTCAGCTAGAGTCTTCCTATGAAGATCAGGTGTCCTAGTTAGGGTTCCTATTACTATGATGAAATACCATGACCAAAAAAAGCAAGTTGGGGAGAAAAGGGTTTATTTCACCCATAGTTCCATATAACTTCATGATCAAAAGTAGTGAGAGCAGGAACTCAAGCAGGGCAGGAACCTGGAGGCAGGAGCTGATGCAGAGACCATAGATGAGTGCTGTTTATTGCCTTGACCCTTGTGGCTTGCTTAGCTTGCTATCTTAAAGAACCCAGAACCACTAGTCTAGGAATAGTACCACCCATAATGGGCTGGGCCTCCCATATCAATCACTAATTAAAAAAACCTGTCTCACATGTGGTCTCCCTTTCTCCCACCATG
Source organism: Cricetiscus sungorus (assembly GCA_030556225.1). Lineage (NCBI taxonomy): Eukaryota > Metazoa > Chordata > Mammalia > Rodentia > Cricetidae > Cricetiscus > Cricetiscus sungorus. The sequence goes on from JANBXA010000398.1 coordinate 30,668,253, forward strand.
GGATATCTCCAAGTCTTCCCTGTGCCCCCTGGGTTACAGTGTGACACTTCCATCTAGTGTCCTGGTAGCCCAAGTGGGATCATCTGGAGAAGATAGTTGTGTTGTGACAAAATTCTGTTTTTCACCCTGTCAGACCTCCCCTAGAAATTCTGGGGGTCAGTGCCCAGGTCCTAACAGGGAGGAAGGTGATACCCCGATCTCAGGAATGACTACCTGAAAATAAGCTTCATGCCTGGCTCTCCCCTGCACTGGTCACACAGGCCACCCAGCAGGGAAGTGGCTTGGGTTTGGTGGCTATTGCAGATTCCCTAAAATGGTTGCCTGGTCCTTAGGACAAGGCCAGTCATACAGAGAGGAAATATCTCTAGTGACCTACAGCTCAATTTGTCATTTGTCTTTGGCCTAGTGGTCCAAAGGTGTGGACATGCGATAACAGTTGGTTCAGAGCTGCCTTCTTTTCTGTTTGGAGCTACATGTTATATCATGTTGATGTCTTGCAAACATCTGCATCTGAGATGGTTGGGGATGGATGGGTTATCAGCTATTGGCTTCTTCCTTGTCACTCACACAAGCAACCTTGCTCCTACCAGGTCTTCAGTGGTCAATTTTGTAGGTCTGGGTCCACCCTCTTCCCTGTCATGCACAAAGTGAGTTTGTATTTTTGGCCAGCTGGGCTATGTCACCTCCATGTGTGGGCCACATCTAGGTCTCCCTTGGCCATGTGGGGGCTTTCATACTACCTTCTAAGGTAGTGAAGTCCTGTGGAGAAGAGGCACCTTTTGCAGTTCTGCTGAAAGCTATGTTGCAGTCCTGACACTGATACCTGTGAGTGTGGCTGGTTGGGAAATAGTCTTTGCTGACATAACCAATTTAAGATGGGATCAGCTGCACTGTTAAGGTGAGCCTTAATGTTAACTTGATGATGTCCTTGAAAGAGCAAATCTGGAACTTGCTGGGAAGGCTACTGCTAGGTGAAGATGGTATGGAGTTATGTGTATTCGAGCCAAGGAGTATCAAAGAGACCCACAGCTGGGAAGTGAGAACTGAGGCCTGAAGTAGCCTGTGCAGAGGTGTCTCTAGAACTCAACCTTGGTTTGAATTTCTAGCCTCCTGACTTGCCAGAGAATATAGATGTATTATCTTTGGACACCCTGTTTGTGACATAAGAAATGCCTAAGGGTGGTGTGTGGACAGGAGTCTTAGGATCAGGATGCCCTGTGAACACATCCTAGTTCACCCCAGCCCTGTTGCAGGTATCCCCTCTAATCTGAAGGATGCATGCTTTCTGTTCCCACCTCAGTGTTGGCCACTGCTTCTTCCAGGAATGGTCACTTCTCTTTATGTGGCCCTCAACCTGAATGTCCTTCCCCAGTCCTCATAGCTGTTGGACACTCTATGCACTCTATGCAAAAGCTCTGTGCAGACTTCAGTGTATTTTCTCATGTGTTCTTTGTTAGTTTTCTATCTGTCACCTACCTAGACATTGCCAAAGTCTCTTCCAAATAGGATCTGTCCAATAATTGCTAGCTAGACTAGTCTAACTTGAATTTATATTATTCCTGTCCCTGTCTCAACATTACACGGCTATGTTCATGTCTGTCTAGATTCTACCCTCCCCTTTTTTTGTTGAGTCAGAGTCTTAGCCCAGGATGGCCTCAAGCTCTTGATATGCCCATCTCCACCACCCAAATGCTGGGATTGTAGGTGTGTAACACTGTGCTCACACTGTTCTCTCTTTTGATAATGACACTCATACTGGGCTGGAAGACACAAATGACTTCATCTTAAATTGATCACTTGTAGAAACCCTTTTCCCAAATAAGATTGTGTTGGTAAGTATGGGCATTAGGACTTCATGTGTGTTTGGTTTCCTTGTTTATTTTTGAGTCAGAGTGTGAACACAAACCCACAGCAGTTAGTGTGTTTAGGTGGAAAGCTACTTTCCTGGTCTTGAGTGAACTGACATGGTTCCTTGCAGTTAGGGCCGCAGCTTGTTGGCTGTTGCTCTGCTGGTCTACGAGCTCCATGTGCTCCTTTCATCTAGAATGAATGATGGTTCTATCCTGAGTTGCAGGCCAGGAGGGTTACTGCCATCTGCACAAGGGACAATTCCAAATCAGGCTTGAAACACAGTGGTGTCTGTCGACTGCCAGATCCATTCTCTGACATTGTGAGGTTCTATTACTGATGATGACTCATGCAAATGAGGGAAGATAGACTTAGCCAATTTGAGTAATATTAAAAGATTCCTATGTTTTGATGTGTATGTGAGTGGTTTTATTTGTGTCTATGTGTCTATGCCTGTGTGTGTGTGTGTGTGTGTGTGTGTGTGTCTGCTCATGCACATGGAAGCCAGAGGACAACCTTGGCTATCATCTCTCAGGTGCCATTCATCTTACTATTTTGAGGCAGGGTCTCTCACTCCCTGAACCTTGCCAAGTAGGTCAGACTGCTTGGCCATCACGTCCCAGGGGCCTGCCTGTTTGACTTGTCTCCTTGCATATGCCTCTCAATACTGGGATACTGAGTAGGTCCTGCCATGCCCTGCTTTTATTTAATGTGGGTTCTGGGGAATCAAACTGAGGTCTTATTCTTATTCTTGCAAGGCAAGTATTTTACCAACTGAACTCTCGCCCCAGTCCAAGACTTCTATTGTTTATGAACTGCTGGAACCACACTCATGATAGGTAATAGATTTGCTTCAAAAGGCATTTGCAAATTTATCTAACAGGGATTCTTGAAAGTTTTGTTAAAATCACTCAAAGCATTCAAGAATGTGTGGGGAGGCGATTTGAGGTGAAAAAGTGATCGCTTTGACAGAACAAAGAGAAGGCAGTGGATGGAGTCAGGCAAGTGAGCCCCCAACAGCATTCTTCCCAGGCTTTGGGTCTTCTTGATGCTGTGAAGGCCAGAGGCATAGGTCCTAGTGGGCCCATTAAAAGGAAGTCAGACACTAAAGGAGGCTGGGTAACTAAAACACATTTCAGTTTGACAGTGCACCAGGGGGTTGAGAGTCTGCACCAGACCTGGTTGTAGGCGGCAGGTGGAGTGTCTGGGTTGCTGCAGCAGCTGATCGATAAGGCTGAAAGTGGGGGAAGGGGGAGATGGGAATTAGGGCAATGGATCTCCTGGCTTTTCTGCAGTTGTCATGGGCCGTTTTGTGGCTTGTTCACTGTGGAGATTTTGTGGTTGATAAGACACAGTCATCATCCAGAGGCTTCTGCCTTTTGAGTTCTAAGACCAGTATAATTCAGGGTAGTGCACAGAAGAGAGGGCACTACCCAGAAAAAGGGAAGAATCTGGGAGGACTCTTCACAGCTGGGAGCATCTCTACAAGGTTTGCAGGAGAGTGGGCAGAGGCCGTGGGGCAAGGGAGGGTCTCCCCAGTGGTGCTTTGGAGAATAATGGAAGGCAAGAAGCTCAACATTTTCCACTGTCAGGTATCTTGTTTGGGACAGTTATGAGAATTCCTATTTGTCTCAGAAACAGCCTAGAGTCACCCTTCTTTTCCATATTAAGATGTTTTTACATTTAGAGGACAGATGGAATGTGTCTATTTTTTTTAAAAAAATATTACTAGAATAGTTATTTTTTTTCCTTTTTGAGTTAAACCAACTTGGAAAATGTGCATTTTAAGAGCAAACAGAATGTAACTAATGGGTTGGTGTTGGGCAACAGCAGTAAGTAGCCTGCCTTGGCAGGCATGTCTCTGTGAGGTGGCAGAAGGTATTTGTGGTTCTTTGTTTCACTACACACTGTTATTTAAAAGGATATAATCTGTACTTCTTCCTAAGTGGGCAGATGAAATTCACAGTTCACCCCAGACCCTGAGGATAAACCTTTACGTGAGGTATCAGCACACTATCTTCAGGTGGTCATAGAATTGCTCTCTTTTTGTGGTGGGGCCCTCAATGTCCATTCGCATTTCAGACGTTGGCTGTGGAGCCATAAGGAAGCTCTTCATTCTTTAGCTTTGGTCTCTGTGTGAAGGGAGGGGCACTATCCTTCCCGGTTGGTCTGCTGAGTGGATAGGGGGTAAGCGGGCAACTGAACCACTGGTGAAATAAATACTTCTCACATGCTGAGCCTTCACCACCATGCAGTGACGGGAGGACATCACAAGCTCAGTAGGAGGCAGCGAGAGGTCAAGAGTGTACAGAGCAGGCGCAGTAAGCACTGAGGAAGGTGTCAGGGGGCGTTTGTTCTTGGATTCCTACAGTGTAGGTCTGATACAATGGATGGTCTTCAAGAGAGACCACTTCCTTGTGGGGGATGCAAAGCCAATGGGGGAATCCTGGTACACGCCACAGGCTTTTTAGCGATGGAGAGAAGGTCTTGAGCAGGGAGGGGTTTCTGGGTGTGGTAATAAGTTACATTGTCTGTCACCTAGAGGTCCCCAGGAAAGTCCTCTTCTTATCCTTCTGCAATATACCTGGGCCTTAGACATTTGGGTAGTTTTCAGCCCTTCCGTGCCCACAAGCAAGGAAGTAATTGACCTTTCTCCCGTCTCTTCTTGAACTCATCAGCCCTTTGGCTATGTCCTCGGGTAGTCTGTTTTGTCCACAGCCGTTTAGGAGACTTGGTGACTTAGAAGGGGACGCTGAATAATGGCCTTTAAATTATTAATGATTCCAGCCTTTTGTAATTAAAATGCTCATTTTCTTCATGAATTTTAAGCATTCATATATCACAAATACAGATAGAATGTATTTTAATGAATAACATTAAAACACTCAAATCCAAGTAGTGAGGTTACCTCCCTGTCTTGGCTGATAGTCCATATTTGAATCATGCATTTATTTAGTGGTACTCTTACTAAATATTTTTGCCCCCCATCATGGGTAAGAGCATTAATATAGTTTTGCAGATGCAGTTTCAATAAAGTATGGCGAAACAAATCTTGCATGCCTGAATAGCTCATAATTGGTCCTGTGGAAGATACTCATCCATTTAGGCATTTCATGGTATTTTTTCAGATTTCAGAACCTGAAAATACTCAGGTGGGAGAGAGGGCATCTCTGAGGTTATGATCCAGAGGACAAAGGAAGCAAAGGGTTGAGTTATGTAATTAAGTAAGCTGGGTACTGAGTAGGCTCAGGGACTGAGGAGGATGGATGAGAGGAAAGGTAGTGGGCGATGTGGAGTCATACACAAGCCCTAATGCTGGCTCCCATCCAGCAGGTTCTGTCAATAGCTAGAGTCTGGGTCCTCTTTGCCTAGACTCTGGGTAAGGATTATTTTTGATCAGTGGAGTCCAGCAGAAGTCTCACCATGTGACTTTAAAAGTTTAAAAGGCATTGTAACAGTGGCAAGCCCTTCTCCCATGCTCTCTCATGACTTGTTCTTAGAACTGGTCGCCATGTTATAAAGAAGTCTCAATGAGCCCAGGTGAAGGCCTCAGAGAGAGATGACATGTGTAGGTGTAGGTGTCAACTTGACACAAGCTAGGGTCATTTTGGAAGAGGGAACCTCAATAGAGGAAATACCCCCACCATATTTGTTTGTGAGATAGGCTGCGTTTCCTCGATCAATGATTGATGTGGGAGGGCCCAGCCTACTGTGGTGTTACCACCCCTAGGCTGGGTACTTTAAGAAAGCAGGCTGAGCATGCTACAGTGAGCAAGCCAGTTCCAGAACTCCTCCCTAGCTTGTGCATCAGTTCCTGCCTTCAGGGTCTTGCCCTGAGTTCATGTTCTGATTTCCCTAAGTGATGGACCATGGCCCAAGAGTTGTAAGCTGAAATAAACCCTTTCCTCCCTGAGTTACTTTTGGTCATGGTGTTTTATTACAACCCCAGCCAGTAACTGGTCAAGACCACTGATGCCTGAAAGTAACTGCAGCCCCATTTATGAAGTCATGAGAATCCTATAAATCCTCTGGGAAGACATCCCAGATACCACAATCAAAAGGCAGCAACCCCTCCTAGGTCCAGTCAGAGTTCTTGATCCTAAGGAGTACAGCTTAGAAACATTTCCCCTCTCTCCATTTAATCTAGAGAAGTTCGAAACCGTTTGACTCAGCTTATTTCAAGTGAGAATGACTCTTAAAACCAGACATGTCTCATATCTGTAAAGCCCCCTTTGACCCAGAGTCTCCAGGAAAAGGCTGACTTGTGTATTTGTATTTTTTTTTTTTGGAGAAATTCAGGAAAATGACTTCCATGTTGTAGTTGCTTTGTAGCAGGGGCAGCAAGAAGTCCAGGGAGAGTTTCCTGGGAGTGAGAGAAGCATGTGAGTGAGTGAAGAGGGTGGGATGGGGTGGTGGCTTGGAGACGGAGACAGAGGCTTCTGAGGTGCTGTAGGAGGTTGGGACAGCCCAATTCCAGGGCTTAATCAATCTTTCCATTAAAGAGGATGCCAAAGATCAGGCTGGCAATCCCAAGTCATGAGGCTGTCACCCAGAACATCAACACCTGTACTTGGCCCTTTGTCTCCAAATCCTTTCTTACTGGGCCTACGGGTGTCTTTCCAAATGTGAATTGGTATCTGTAGAATGTGTTTGTTTTCAATTACATTTTACATTAATTAAATAAATTAAAATATAATTATATCATCTCCCCTTCCCTTTCCTCACTCAATCTTCTCACATCACCCCACAATGCTCCCTTTCAGATTCATGACCTCTGTTTGTTTTTTTGTTTGTTTGTTTATTTATTTATTTATTTATTTGTTATTGTTATGTATGTATGTGGCTAAGTACATGGATGATGCCTGTTGAGTTTGTCTAGTGTAGCTCTTGTGTGTATGTTTTAGGACTGATGACTTGGTATTGGATAACCATTTACGGGGCTCATCCCAGGGAAGACTACCAGTTTTTCATTGTCTGTAGCTCTTGGTCTAGGGATGGGCTTGTGAGATTTCTCCCATTCCTGTTGGCGTGCCAACCAGTGTTGTCATGGTGCAGCTCTTCTTTAAGCAACTCTTCCATTGGGATTTCATGGGCATAGCTTCCCTATCATGACTGGAAGACACAGTCTTACAGCAGACTTCCTGGCCCTCTTCTGTGATGTTTCCTGAGCCTTAGGTGTAGGGGTTCTGTTGTAGAATATGTTTTCTTCCATGTGTAGAGGAAGAGTGAGGCTGGTCTTGGTCTGCCATGAATTAGCAACACCATTGTGTGGAGATCTTGGGAGACCTGGGTACTTTCTCCACTAGCCAGGACTTCTGGCATCCTTTGCAAATAACACGTTGACTCCCTCCTGCTCCCGCATCAGCTCAGCACCCCTTTCTCCCTAGGGAGGGAGTCACAGAGGGTCAGTGACCCATGTTGGTGCTTGGGATCCCAGAAAAGACTCCTCCCCTTCCTCTCTTCTACCTGCCACGGTGGATTTCCCAGAAGCTGCTCAGTATGCTGACTCCAGGAGACTGCATGTGAGCAACTTCTTTATTGGCTCCCACTTTCATCACTCTGTCCTCACCTGTTCTGTTCTAAGATGGACAGGGGTGTTATAGGTACTGGCTGACGCCATGGCTCCATCCAAAGATACCATCCTCCTTTTCCTGGTGCTCTGTCAGAGAGCTTTGGCATTATTTTACTCTTCTTAGGAGGCCTGGAGGCAGGAGGAAGAAGAGGAGGGGAAGAAGGATGAAGGGGAAGAGGAAGGAGGGAGGAGGAGAAAGGAGAGGGAAGAAAAACAAGGAGGAAGAAACAGGAGCAGAAGAAAGATGAGAAGATGGTGGGGATAAAAAGGGGGGAGGAGGGAGGATTTGTGCCTGAACTCTCTTGTCTCTAAATGATGGAGTCTCCTCGGGGAACATATCATCCAGGCACAGGCCAGAACCTTCCTGTCCTTACTACCACACCCTCCCTTCTCATGCTGCAGGCTGGACCCATGATGATCTCTGCAGCCTTCTACATAGCAGTGGAGAGCAGGACTGCATGGTGTGTGTGGGGTGGGGCTGGTGTAGCCTGGGATGGGCCTGTGGCACTGGCTTGATGATGAATATTTCTTCAGCAAAGTTTTCTTCCCCTTCCTTCCTAGCTCTTTCCTTCCTTTCCTCCTTCCCCACCCCTGTTTCCCTTCCTTCCTTTCTTCCACTGTAAAAGTAATGCGTTTATTAGTCTAGGGTTAGAGGACCATACTACAGAAGACACAATGCTACACACCCATGTTTGTTCCACTTGCTGCTCAGCCTGGTTCATTTCTTCCAGCAAAGCTGCCCTTAATGGTTTGTCGTCTTTAATCATCCGGTGGTTACCTCCACATCTCCAAACGATTGCTCTCACAGCTCTCTTTATTTATCATCACTAAACACCACCTATTGGCTTCCTGCTGGAACAGATGAGCATCTATCTCCAGCCCTCCCGCCTTCCCCTTCCTGAAAGCTGTACCACCTAGTTAGTTCTACTTTTAATTGGGTGACTCTGAGTAACGTATCTAAGCACCTAATTCCTATTACATCCACTGGAGAAAACCCTCCCTCCTTCCCCACCCCCAAAATGTCTCGTTACCTGGATTGGAAGGTTATGATACTCTACCTTTAGAGCTCATTATTAAAGCTTGTGCCATGTCTCCTCTGTCCCCTGGGATTTGTAATGGAGGGGCCCTGGGCATCAATTCTCATGGACAGACAGAGTGTGTGCAATTTTGGGCCTGTTGAATAAGGAGACTCCAGGCTTTCCAGAGCAGCTTGATTTTGGAGTGTGTGTTCTCTACGCATGGCTGCTGGAAGTGGATGGCTGGTACCCACCCCTGCTATGCTCTTTGGTTATGTGAGCCAAATAGCTGGGTTTTTCTTGTCCATTGTCCTCACTGTTAAGATGGAGACATTCCTCAGTCTAGCACAGCTTTGGTTGTGGGAAGCTGACTGTGAAGACGAGAGAAGAAAGGACAGACAGACACATGTACAGAAAAGCTGAGATTAGGTAGGCCATGCTCACTCTGACAGAGCAACACCAGTGATACACTAACTCAGGTTGGCATCTTATGTGCAGCAGGAGAAGGAGGGCTTGGCAAGTCTTGGGGGAGGACTCTGTAGGGAGCAGCATCAGATTCCAGTCATCTGGGAGGAGGAAGCTGCAGTGGCTATGTGTTGCTATCTATGTCTTTGGGAGTTACCCCTGGAGCCTCACTGGGAGGAAGGCTTTGCATGGGTGTGAGACATCAGTCCTTGTCAATCATTAACTCAAGACAGACTACACCTTCCCCTACAATCCTTTCCTCACTTTCCATCCCTTACTTGTTTATTCATCCCTTTTGTTAGAGAGAACTGCAGGTGGTTTTTTTGAAGAAAGGCCACACAGAAAGAAAATTTTGTCAATCTCTGTGTTTATTTTCTTTTGTTGCCACACAGCACACTGAAACCCTAACAGCTAAAACGACATCCATTTGTTATCTTGCCAATTGAGTATTCCTCCACCCCCCCCCAGACTGAGGTTCCATTTGCTTGATGGAGGTCAGCAGGGACTTAAACCTCCAGAGGGTGGTCTTCTCTCTCTCCCTGCTCCTGACTCTTCCCCATCTTCAGGGCTGGTAAAGCCAGGGTGGGATATTTCCTATCTTACTGTGCTTCTTTCTGTCTCTCCATCATGACTGCCCTCTATCTGGGGAGGTCCTTTGCATCTAAGAACTCCTGTGATCAGGTAGGTGTCTCCCTGGACTACCTCCTATTCCAAGCTCCTCTCCCAAGTCACCTTTGCCACATTAGATATATAGCCACAGGTTCTGAGTGTTAAACAAGGATGCTTTTGAGGTCAAGTGTTCTGCCTACACACTACCTACATCTGAAACACGGAATTTCCACTGATCATGGGTAGACTGTGACTTCTAATCTGCACATCATTTCCTCTGTGTTTCAGGCAGTGATGGTATAAGGGGAAATGGACTTTAGGAGGTGATGTCACTGGGCTGAATTATGTGAATGGGATTGGGAGCTTTATAAGAGGGACTCCAGAGAGCTCCCTCAACCATTCTGCCATGGGAGGGTACAATGAAAGGTGTCATTTGTCAACCAGGCAGGGAGGGGCTTCTTCTAGATACAGAATCTGTCTGTGAACTTCTAGAACTGTGGGGAATACATCTCTGTTGTCCAAGCCTCTTCCAGTATCAATTACATAAGCTCACAGATGAAGACTAAGACAAGCCCCAAACCCCCAAAGCCAAGGTTATGAGCCCGGAAAGCAGGCTTCTCTAGTGTGTTACCTGATATACTAGCCATGGGGGCCCCTTTACCCTGACCCTTGTCTCCTGGGTCTGAGTTCCTGCTGTGAGGTGGAGATTCTGCAGGCTGAGCATTGGTTTGACCTTAGACTTTAAGGTGACAGTTTTTCTTATTACCCCACAGATTGTTCCCTTGTCCTGGGCTTTCAGAAGACCATTCCTCCCATTTTTCTGTAAAGTGAATGGCTCCTGGACACTGGTCAGGTGGCAAGCTTGGGGGATTCTACATGATGGCCACCGTATTACCTCCTTTATCATTACATGACTGCCACACAAGGACAAACCGGGCAGTACTTTGGCTGGGTGATAAAAGCTAGTCTGCTAGTGAGGACTGAATGGACACCATGTAACTTTAGACAGAAGGACAGAGCATCACTGAGGAGCTTTCATTCAGAAATGGTATAACCTTAGTCCAGCCACAAGGAGGCACAGAACATGCAACACAGAGTGTTCTGTTAGAAACGAATTGCATCCTTCAACAGTGTCAGGCCCTAAGAGACAGGGAAAAGTGTGAAAATGTTCTAGGCTAAATGAGATCCAAGAGTCATGAGAACTAAAGGCGACCTAAGCAGTTTGTAGAAAAAATCTTAAGGACATTTTGGGATGAGCTGATGGAATGGAATATGAAAAGCAGATTGAATGAAAGCCATTTCCACAAAAAATTTGCTTAAGTCAGAAAAGACAGTGTGCTATTGAAGACAATATCTTTGGGGAGGCTCTCTGAGGGAAAGGATGAAAGGGTTCTGATGTCAGGAATCTTTGTTCTTGTGATTAAGGCAGGATGGAGGGTGAGGAAGGGAGAGAAAAATACGTTGTACAGAGTCCTGACATACAGCTTGTGAGCATGTGATGGGCTGTTTTCTTTCCTGTAGCTTTTGGTAAATTTGAATTATTAAAAAAAAAAAAAAAAGAATTGTTAAGTAACAGGAAAACACTGTGGCAAACAAGCTTACCCTTATCTCAGGACAAGTGCATTTCTTTGCATTATTCTAATTATTCTAAATGAAACTGCTTCATCTAAAGACTGCCATGCTTGTAATGTTTGGTTGGTGCTGCCAAATTACCAGGTAGCCTTTGGCTTCAGATCTCAAGATAGACTGTCACTGAAATGAGCAACGCTTGTGAAAGAGCTACCGACGGAAAGAGCCCTAACACTGGTGTGGGCCTGGGTCCCAGCTTGGCTGACTGTGGTGCTAAAGCTGATGGTCAAGATAACAGGACCTACAGTCACCCAGGAGACAAGGGTCTGGGCATGCCTGCGAGGGGTTGACCAGACTAGGGATGGAAGTGGGAAGCACCCACTTCACAGTGGCAGGCTGGGGACCCAGCGGAGAGCCTGCTCACACAACTACTTCCTTAGTGCAGATGCAATGTTGCTAGATGCCTGAGCTCTGGCTGCCATGGCCTCCCCACCTTGACGCACTGGACCCTTGAATAGTGAGCCCAAGCACAGGCTTTTCCAGTTATGCTGGTTTCAACAGAGTATTTTGTCACAGGGACAGGGAAAGTAAGGAAGACATCATCCTTATTGTGGGAGCCCACAAGTGACTCAGTTTCCATTGGGAGTTTATTCTGACTTATAAGACATTACAGTTCAAGCTTGCTTGTTTCAGTCTCCTTGAAAGCTGTGAGAAAATTCTGATTAAGCCCATGGGAAAGAGCATATTATCTAACTAACAAGCTTCTGTTGCCAGCCGAAAGGCACATATAGATAGGAAATGAAGCTGCTTGCTGCTAGCTGGACTCACATGGTAGATCGTGAACCTGGCTGCTCCTCGATTCAAGGACAGTGCAGGGGGTGGGGTGAGGTGGGGGTGGGGCTGGTTAATTGACTATACTGCTCTTTGTTCTGCTTTGCCTCTAGCTTGTATATAAGCAGGGTCTAAATTAAACTCAGGGCTGTCCGGTGTGCCGAAAGGCATGGCCTGGGCAATGTTCCTGAATCTATCCTGTATTTCTGTCTCTTTCTTTTATCTGGGTTTTCTCAATCCACACACTCCTTCTCTGGTAACCCAGCAGACTCCTTGGAGCAGGCTCCAGCATCTTATGTCACCAGTGGAGGTCTGTAGCTCTTGTCACTGCAGTGATAAAACACTGGGCAAAAGCAGTTAAGGAAGGAGAGATCTGTTTGGGCTCCTAGTTCAAGAGTAAGGTCCATCATGGCAAGGAAACATGGCAGCAAGAGCCAGAGGCAGCTGGTGACGTTGTGTCTGCAGTCAGGAAGTAGAGTGAGGTGAAAGCCCTCAGTTCTTTTTATACTCAGTCTAGTTCTAGGCCCTGTCTGTGGGACGGTGTCACCCATGATGAGGGAGGGGCTTTTTGAATAGCTCCCAGCTCCTCCATACTTATTCCTGTCAGTATTATGTCCAGCTTCCGGGTTCCCTTTTTATCTAAATCCACTCACATGGGCAATGCATCTTGGAGCCTCTTCTTTCATCTTCAACCATGCATGGCCTGCTGACCATCACCTCTTGGAGTCACTAGTGAAGACGTCTGACTCTGAGAATCTGGAAGCTCCCAGCACACTGGTTTGTCCATGTCCAGAGATGAAGCCTTGACTCTAACACCCAATGAATGAACAATGTTCAGATATAATCCTGAGGACACATCACAGTCCCCTGTTCCTTGTACCCAACTCACTAGTCTTGCTAGGAGTAAGGCTCCATGGTTGTGGTGGTGGAAAGAACTCTAATAAGGGTATGTGGGACACAAAAGGGATTAGACTCAGGACAAATTCAGGAAAAATGACAACTAGGGGTCAGATGTTCTTGTTGGCAAATCATCATGTGGGTGGGGGACAGATGTTCATGCAAGCATAGCATCACATGGGCAGAGGTGGGTGTTCATATGAACACATGGGTAAGGGTGGGTGGGATGTATTTCACAGACAAGATGCAGTAGGTTATCTCGAGACATAACAGTTGAAAAAAAGTGTTTGAGTTTTCAAGGCAGTCTGGGCTGGGCTGGCATAGCTGAAACTCATACCATAAACCAGGCTGGTTTGGTCTGTAGTTTGAGTTTGTCTTTCTTGGCTCAATGTGGTAACTATATGACAATGAGCCCAGCTAAGTCAGCAGGAAACATTGTGGATAGAAGGCCTTCTATCCTTGGAGCCCTGCATTTTATATTGAAATCCTGATTAAAACTCCTGCACATAACTACAGCTCCCCTGGGGCCATCTACTGCTTTGACCAGAGGTCTTTAAGTGGCATGTCTGTACACAGACTCATTACGTTGCCATCAGAATGCTCTGAGTGTCCTTTAATGCTGTTCATGTCAGTGCTGTCCTGTGGGCATTGCTGTATCCAAATATTTCCTTTCAAATTGAAAATCCCAGTAGCTCAAAATCATCAGAATGGAATGAAGCAGATGAAAGTCTGGTTTAATATCCTTTCTGCATATTTACAAGCAGGTGAGGAAAGCAAGGGCCCAGGGACTTCTTCAGGACAGAGAGCAGCTGGTGGCTGGCTGGAGGCAGCCACACTATCAGAGGCCACAGTGGGAGAAAGAGATGGAGAAACAGACCAATATGGCAACTGAGATTCAGGGAGTCTCCTTGGGTGTGCTGAGGAATGAGGCTTCAGATGCTGGAGTCATCTTCCTTACTTAATTTTGTTTTTTTTTTTTTTTAAAGACAGGATTTTATGTGGCTCATGCTGGCCTTGAACTTTGACCTTGATCTTTTGATCCTTCTGCCTCCACCTCCTGAGTGCTGGGATACCAGCCCAGTTTATAAAAAGTTGGCGTTAGAACCCAGGGTTCCATGCATGCTAGGTAAGCCCTTTACTCACCCACCTCTATCCCTGCCCCTCATCTTTCTTTCTACCCCCTCCTTCACCTCCTTACTGGACTGAAGAGTTGCCTTTCCTGCATCCTTTTGAAGCCATGTCTACGTTAAGCCTCAGAAGACAAGCTTGTTTACAGATGGACTGTTTGCATACCTAATGAGTTGGGGTGGTGGACATGACTGAATGACTGGCGTCCTGAGGAGAAGGGCTGACAGATGGCGATGTGGAAGAAGGATGTGATGAGACTGGTGTGACACAGCCAAAGTAAAAAACCACTGAAGCTGGGAAAGATAGGGGCCAGTTATCCCTTAGTGTGGTCCTGCTGATGCATGCGTTTTTTCATTTGTTACAATGACCTTAAAAGGGGGCAGCTATTTCAGGGCGACTTGAAAAGCAAAGCTTGTTTGTTTTTCCAGGTGGCCTAGTGATGATTTGGCTTGGACTGTTTGTGCTTCCTCCGCAACCTGCGGTGCTGAAATCACGTTGGTTTTGGGAGTGGAGCTCTGAGATACGGCTTATTTCAGAGTGGATGCTATTAAATTTGTTACCCAGGCAGAGGCTCCACAGATTTCTGTATTGAATGAGAACAAAACCTCCCCAGACACTGGATGGTGTTCACTGCACCATGTCTGCTGCTGAGGGTCTCATGCCTTCATTATGAGGGGTTTGGATCAGCAGAGATGGGGGAAAGACCAAGAACAAAGGTATCAGGGGGCCATCAAAAGACGGGGGATTGACCACTGAAGGGCAGATGTTCAGGGGAGGACATGAAGGGCAAGGTAAGCAGGCTGAGCTGCCCTCTTGGGCATCTGGCCTGCAGGGAAGGGTGATTAAAAGCAGCTGCAATATTGCCAGTTTGCAGAATAGGTAAGAAAAGGAGGGGGGGCCTGTGGGTAGAGAGGAAAAGACACCCATATGGATAGCTGTTTCCTGTGCTGTGATGAGACCCTCGCTCAAGCCATTGTCAACAGAAGAGCCCCACACTAAATCAAGAGAGGAGAGGTGTCACTCAGGGCTTCCAGACTGCCCTCTCACTCCAGGCTTCAGCTGGTCTCCGGACCTCAGTGTCCCTCCCTTCTCCTGTCCCTCCCTCCTTTTCCCCCTTCTCTTCTTCCTAACAGATCAGGCCGAGTGTGTGTGAATAGTGACAGAAGCTGGGATAGGCTGGGGTCAGTCTGTGTCACCTTCCTTCCCAGAGCCTCTCATTCTCATTGCTTTCCACGGATCTTCTGGGAAGGGCTGACAGCAAATAGGTTTCACGATGGCCTGTGTGTGTTGTAAGAATTTTGACTTACTGTTTTTTCCACCTCTGTCTTTGAGGACAAATTTCCTACCTCCATTAGACACTCCATGAGCCAGTCCATGAGACAAGGGTGAGGGGTGTGTGTGGATGTTTCATCTCATAGAAGTCCAACTTCCCGAGGTATCTGTGGCAAAGATGGGAAAATGGTCATGTGGTTCTTATTAATGAACTGATGATGGATGATTGGGTCTGATAACCTTGGCATCTCTGGTTTACATTTCTAATAATAGTTTTGTGAAACTTTTTAAAACTGGTTCAGACAGAAATTGCCATTTCCCTTCAATTTTTCACTTTTTAAATTCTCCACCCTCCTCTCTCAAACTGTGTCGTGAAAGTGAGTACAGGTGCCTTCGGAGGTCAGAAGAGCATCGGCTTCCTGGAGTTACAGGCATTTGTAAGCTGCCCTGTGGGTGCTGAGAGCTGAACTTGGGTCTTCAGTAAGAGAAGCAAGTACTGTTAGTCACTGAGCTGCTTCTCCAGCCCCAAATTATCACTTTTCAAGTGTTTCTCACTGTATGTGCAATACTGTGTAAGCATAAGCATCCTCCCTAATTGGTTCCAAAATGTGTTCAACACCCTACAAAAGAATCCCGTTTTCTTCCCCTTTTCCTCCAGCCCACAGCACCTCCCAATTTTCAGTTTTTTCCCCCCTCTGTGGATTAACATGCTCAAGATATTTCATATAAATGGAATAAGATCTTTGTGTTGGGTTTCTTTCACTTAGCATAAAGCATAATGTTTTGAAAACCCATCCATGGTACATTGTGCATCACTACTTCATTTTTTTTAACGGTTGAATTATATTTCATCATATGGATATACCACAGTATGTTTATCCATCGACAGGCATTTGGGTTGTCTCAATCTTTTGCCTGTTGTGAATAATCTGACGTGAATATGCATGCCTGCGTATTTATATTTGCGTGTGTAGAGGTATGGATTTGCGCAAGTACTAGTTTTCAGTTCTTTTGGGTGGGTAAGTGTGGAACTACCGGGTCATGTGGCAGTTCTGTGCTCAGCTTTCTGAAGACCTACCGAGCCGCGTTCTGTAGCAGCTGTGCCATTTTCTGCGCCCACCAATGGTGCACCAGGTGTACTTCTGAGCAGTCATTTGCTCTCAGGAGACTTTTCTCCTCAGCATTCCCGCTGATAGGAAGAAAATGGAAAAGCCGGTTGCATGTTGGGAATGCCCTCAGCGTTGACAATTTGCTTAATGGCTTTTCTGTTTTCTATGAAATCGGCATACACATTTCCTCTCCTTTAAGCTGCACAGCAACTGTGCTTCCTGGCTTTTGTCACACCAGGGAACCTGAGAAAATGACAGCTTTTGTGCAGGCTTGGGGAGGAGAGTGCCCACGGCTGCAGGTGAAGAGTCTGCACTCTGATATTCTGCAGGAAGACAGGCCAAACTCGATGGCCACTTCTAAGCCAATGTTTTGATTTTTTCCTGGTTTTTTTTTTTTTTTAAATTTAAATTTCGAACAAGCTTGTTTTATATGTCAACCCCAGTTCCCTCTCCCTCTCCCTCACTTCCTCCTCTGCCCCCTACCAACACTCATTCCATCCCCTTTCTGCTTCCCAGGGAGGGTGAGGCCTTCCATGGGGATCTTCAAAGTCTGTCATATCATTTGGAGCAGGGCCCAGGCCCTCCCACATGTGTCTAGGCGGAAGGAGTATCCCTCTATGTGGAATGGGCTCCCAAAGTCCATTCATATACTAGGGACACACTACCAGAGGCCCCATAGACTGCCCAGGCCTTCTAAATAACCCTCACGATCTGGGGGGGGGGGTCTGGGTTGGTCCTATGCTGGGTTTCCAGCTATCAGACTGGAGTCCATGAGCTCCCACTTGTTCAGGTCAGCTGATTCTGTGGGTTTCTCCAGCCTGGTCTTGACCCCTTTGCTCATCACTCCTCCCTCTCTGTAACTGGATTCCAGGAGTTCAGCTCAGTGGTTAGGTGTGGGTGTCTGCTTTTGCTTCCATCAGCTACTGGATGAAGGCTTTAGGATGGCATGTAAGGTAGTCATCAATCTCATTATCAGGGAAGGGCATTTAAGGTAGGCTCTCCATATTGCTTAGATTGTTAGTTGGGGTCATCCTTGTAGATCTCTGGATATTTCCCTAGTGCCTGATTTCTCTTTAAACCTATAATGGCTTCCTCTATTATGGTATCTCTTTTCTTGCTCTCCTCTATTCTTCCCTCAACTCAATCTTCCTGCTCCTTCATGTCCTCCTCTCCCCTCCTCTTTTTCCCTTCTTTTTCTCCTCCCTTTCCCCTCCCCCCATGCTCCCAATTCACTCAGGAGTTGATGGCCACTTCTAAGCCACTGTGTTGGGACAATGTTTTCTTCTCTAGGGTTGTTTCAGGTTCAAAATCATTATCCTTATAGAGATCACATTCACTCTAATATTATTCTTTTTTTTAAATCTATATATGAGTGCAGCCAAGGCAGCAAGTCAATTGTAAGATGCTGTTCAGAGATGTGTTATGACTTCATACAGGCTTTAAGATTTTAGATTCATCAAAGTCCAAACATAGAATACTTCTGTGTTCTGATCTCCACAGAGTCCAGTTTGTCTAAGCAGCAGTTAGGCAACCACAATGGCACCCCTTTCCTCCAGTCCCTCCTCATTCCATCCTCCTCACTCCAATCCCTCCTCCAATCCCTCCTCACTCCAGTCCTCCTCACTCTAATCCCTCCTCACTCCAGTCCTCCTCACTCTAATCCCTCCTCACTCCAGTCCTCCTCACTCCAGTCCCTCCTCCCTGCAGTCCTCCCTCCCTCCAGTCCCTCCTCCCTCCAGTCCTCCTCACTTCAGTCCCTCTTCATTCCAGTCCCTCCTCCTTCTAGTGCTCCCTCACTCCAGTCCCTCCTCACTCCAGCCCTCCCTCACTCCTGTTCTCCTTCACTCCAGTCCTCCCTCACTCCAGACCTCCCTCACTCCAGACCTCCCTCACTCCAGACCTCCTTGACTCCAGACCTCCTTCACTCCAGTCCTCCCTCACTCCTGTCCCACCTCACTCCAGTCAATTAATGCACATAAATGGCTTGCTAAATGGCAGTCACAACTCACACCACACTTGCTGTGGATGGGCAGGTCATCCCTCTGGTTAGAAAGCAGAATTTATTCATTGGTTTATAACTCTCAGTCACCACAGATAAGCCACGTGATGGTGGAGGCCTGGAGTTACTGTCCTCTATGCCGCTGAGAATCTTTGGAAGGTGTGCAGGAGTTGTCACCATCAGTCCTATGAGGCAGCAGAGCAGGCTTTGATACCTGTGAGTCCTGGGGAGAGAAACTCATTGAGCAAGGAGGTGGCCAAAGGCAAGCCAAGAACTGTCAAAAGATACAGAACCTAAACAGATGGATCAACAGCCCCCGACTAGCTGACAGAATCAAGCCCACAGGGCAGATGGAACAAATACTTGAACTGCAAAGACACGAGGGGAAGGTTTCAGAGTTTGAAATGAAATACTTGGTGACATAAAAAGAGATAATCAGTTGTCCCCAGCTCCTGATACTCCTTTAGAGGAAGGGTCAGTATGTGGAACATTGAAGGTCTTATTATTATTATTATTATTATTATTATTATTATTATTATTATTATTATTATTTTGTTTTCCATTGCTATAATAGAACACTTGACACATGTGTGAAACAAGGATGTTACTTTACTCACAGTTTGGGAGGCTGAAAGTTTAAGATTGAGGGGCTCCATCCATTTGGTTCCTCATGGTGACTGATGGCTTCATGGAGTAGTGTGGGTGATCACATGGCTAGACAGTCGTAACCAGTCATTTATAACAACCTATTCAAGAGAGAACTCTTTATTGGCTCAAGAATTTCCCTACTCCCACGAAGAGCATAATGCAGACAACCTAACTGAACTCTATCAAGTTCTGTCTCTTAGAGGTGCGATTGTAGCCTCTGGCACTGCCACGTTGAAGATGAAACTTTCGATGCAGGGATGCGTTGAAATCATATCCAAACGGAGCAGTGTTTGCTGAATGGATAAGAGAACACACTCCATGATGCCCCCCCCCCCCAAGCTTAGCTCTTTCCATTTAGCTAGTGTCTCGGAGAGCTATGCGCCTTGGCACATACTGACCTGTACCTTCCAAACTGCCTGACTGGATGTGAAGACAAATGGAGTAATGCCACAAACTCCCAGAGGGAGAAGACTTCACAAGCGAGTCACACCAGACCCCTCTGTCTAATGAGCCCATGAATTTACAGGTGCACTTCCAGGCATTTTCAGACTTGTGAGCGTGCAATTGAGCCCCGTGTTAGGGACTCACTATAGAGCATGCTCCGGCCTCACTGAGCACGGAATCAACAAAGCACACGTACAGTGTAGTTAATGGCGGGTCTAGCCCATAGCTTCGTCTTCCTAGATCCTACTATCCTGTCTGTCTGCCTGTCTGTCTGCTTCCTCTACTTCCTAGTCTCTCTACAGCTGTTACTTTGAAGTCTGCTCCATCCTGGCTTTGCCCTGGCAGCTTCCTCCTGTGCAGTCAGTTCTTGCCATTTAACATTCTCTTCGCCTTCTCCAGTGTACCGCTCTACACTGAGCATCAGTGTGATCTGGGCACTCCTGTGAAAATTATTCAGCCGAAAGAAACTTTCCTGTGGGCAAAACCAATTTTCTACTGTTTTTATATCTTCAAATTTGTAACTTTTTGAAAAAGTAACCCCTCATCTGGTTTTCTCTAGTTCACTTTGTCATGCTTGTCCTGACTTCTTGAGAGCTGGACATCAATTCATTTCTCCCTGTTCATTCCTTCTCACTCGTTTTTAACTAGGGCAGGGTGTTTCCTGCTGTGCTTTGCCAAGTGCTTACCCATAGGTATATGTTGTGACTATCTGTTCTTGTTTTCTAGGTGGCATACATTTCTGCCTATTTTTTCTCTTTTATTCAAGACTATGCATATTTCTTATTTCTTCTGGATGGGGTGGGCATTTTGATTTGATTTTGAATTCACAGCTTTATGGCACAAGGAGGGTAGAAGTTCCTGCATCTTCTTTTTCCCTGGAGGTTCCTTTTCTGTCTGACCTTGGACAACTGTTATTACACATTCATGCACACTTGAATTAAAGTTTTGGTTTTCATTCCAGGTTCTCTGTGTGAATAAGCATATATGTATTCTTATGCACACAGAAGTCAGATCCTCCTTAGTAGTGATGCTGCTTAAGTAATCTTTGTTTTGTTTTGATTTCTATTCTTTGATAACTTTATACATAAATCTTGATCATATCTACCCCAACTTCCCCCCTTTAGCTCCCCTCTTCCCCATCATGGCTCCTTCCCAACTTCATGTCATCATCTTATAACTATTTATTTTTTATTAATTGTTTTACTTATTTTCCATACCAACCAGTTTGCCCTCCCTCCTCTCTTCCTGCTCTCTCCCCCAACCTCCCCTCCACCCCACCCACTCCATCCTTAGAAAGGGTATACGACATTCTACAGGGTCAACAAAGCATGGCATATCAAGGTGAGGCAGGACCAAGCTCCTCCCCCTGCATCAAGGCTGAGCAAGGCATCCCACCATAGGGAACGGGCTCCAAAAACCCAGGTCATGCATCAGGGACAGATCCCAGTCCCACTGCTAGGGGCCTCACAAACAGACCAAGCTATACAATTGTCACCCACAAGCAGAGGGCCTAGGTTGGTTCCATGCAGGTTCCTTGAAATCAGTCCAGAGTCTGTGAGCTCCCATAAGCTAGGGTCACTGCTTGACTATTCTTTCTGGAATTTATTTTTGGCTCATGTATGGAAGACAGAGGGAGAGTCACACACACTGAGAGCTTTGTTTCTTTATTATGAAATTGTGTCATTGAACTTAGTGTAAAGTGTCAGCTTTGTCTTACTGTACTCCATCTTGAGAGATAATATAATCCAGCCTTGCTCTTTTTGTGTATAGTTGAGTAATATCTCCCAGGTTCATGCAACTAAAATCAAACACACACACACACACACACACACACACACACACACACACACACACACACACACACACACACACGGGGTACCATGGTATGCCTGTGGAGGTCAAAAGGCAAACATGCAGGAACTGGTTGTCTCTTTTCACTGTGTGGACCTGGGGAGTTGAACTCAGGCTGTCAGGCTTGTTGACAAGTCCCTTTGTGTCTTCAGAGCCCTACCACTGGCCCAGTGATAGCTTTCCCATAGGAACAGAGTGTATTCTTCTGTGAATACTCACAGATGTTTCCCCATCATCTCCAGTGTTAAATGGTGAACAAACTGATGATGGATGATTTCTTTGTCCACAATTTCCCCTTTAAAGGCTGAATTTACTACTATTCAGTCTAGGAGTTAATCATCGTCTGCCACCTCTCCCCTGATGTATAGAATACAGTTTAATCATAGAGATTGCCTTGTCTTTAAAAGCTTGGTAAAAGTTTTCTGAGTTATTTGCTCTGTTGTTTGGGATTACAGTTAAAAATTACGCTGCATAACGTTGACGTCCTTCCAATTAAAACATTCTTAACCTTTTCCCACATTCTGTTAGCTTCTTAGGACACCTCCAGGCTTGTCTCATGGCTGTCTGTCTGGATGCTCAGGCCTTTCTCTGTATTTAGCTAAGCTTTTGTTCCTCTTGCTGCTAGGTAGCTGCATTCTAAACTTCCTGAATCAGGCTTTGGACCTTGTGGAATCTTCCCAATTCTATAGTGACTTATAGCTGATATTTTTATTCACAATTTTAAAAATGTATTTTACATACCAGCCACAGTTTTCCCTCCCTCCTCCCCTCCCCTTCCCTCCCCTTCCCTCCCCTCCCCTCCTCTCCCCTCTCCTCTCCTCCCCTCCCCTCCTCTTCCCTCTCCTCCCTTCCCCTCCCCTCCCCTCCTCTCCCCTTTCTCCCCTCTCCTCCCTTCCCTTCCCCTCCCCTCCTCTCCCCTCTTCTCCCTTCCCCTCCCTTCCTCTTCCTTCTCCTCCCCTCCTCTCCCCTTCTCTACCCTCTCCTCCCCTCCCCTCTCTTCTCTTCCTCTCCCCCCTCCCATCACCTCTCCTCTCCTCCCCTCTCCTCTCCTCCCCTTCCCTCCTCTCCCCTCTCCTCCCATCCCCTCCCTCCCCTCTCTTCTCCTCCCCTCCCCCCTCCCATCCTCTCTCCTCTCCTCCCCTCTCCTGTCCTCCCCTCTCCTCTTATTATCTAGTTAATTTAAAAATGTTCCATGGGATAATGATCTTCTGGTGGTGTTTCTCCTACTGAGATGCATTTTCCTGCTATTTCCTAGGTCATGGCTCTTCACCTTTGCTAATGCTGTGAACCTTGACACAGTTCCTCATGTTGTGGTGACCACCTCCCCAACCATAAAATTATTTTTATTGCTACTTCATAACTGTAACTTTGCTACTGTTATGAATCATAATGTAAATATCTGATATGCAGATGGTTTTAGGCCACCTCTGTGAAGGGTTGTTTTACCCCCAGAGGGGTCTCCATGGAAAGGATGAAAGGTGTGTCCGTTCCTTTCATTGATCAACATTTGATTGCCATGTTTTCCTTGCAATTCCTTTCTGTTTCCTTGGGTCTCACTGGTCAAGAACTCACTATGCTGACCATTTTGGCCTTGAACTCACAGAGACCCCCTTACCTCTGCCTCCCGAGGGCTGCGTTTCAAGGTGTGCTTGTAGCTTTAAAGCATGGCCCTCTGCAGAGACTGCTCAGCTTCTGGCTTCTTTCTGTGATACCTGGAGGGTTTCTGTCAGTGGCTCTGACCTGTCACAGCAGCACCTGCCTGGGCTCCTTACCTTTAGAAGGTTGCATTTCTGGTCTGTTTGGATAACATCATATGCTTTTGTTTCTTTCCACATGGCCTGTACTTGGCTGCAGCTGCACGTACTGATCTTACGCATTTGGAAACCTATATATTAAACTTTTTTAAAAATTTCATGGACAGTAAAGTTTCTATGATTTCATATTTCTTATTGCATATAGAATTTCAGGAGAGGGCAAGAAATGTGGATTGCATGGATATGCTCATACTTGAAATTGATCTCTGCATTTTAAAATAATCTTTATGATTTCATTTGACATGTAACTCTTTTAAGCCATCAGGAAATTGCTTTTTATAAATATGAGGTTAATATATATATATATACATATCAAATATATATGTGTATACATAAAATAGATTTATTCATTGCATATCATTCTTGATGCAAAAAAACATAATTCTAAGGGGAAAAAGAGAGAGTTTATTTGGGCCCTGTTTTGAGTAACCATAGTCAGAAATACATACGTGGATTACCCCAATTCCATTTTCCAATGTAGAAGTAGTTTATTAGCTTGCAAACCAAAGTCATACATCAAGGCAGATTTAAGATATTCTAGTGGGTACATCAGAGGGGCAGGTCCTGTGAGATGGGGAAGCTCTCCTGTTGCCCTCAGATGCCATCTGATGGCATTCTTAGCTTTTGGGTTGTTGGAATCTAGTGGTCTGTTAAATTAATAGATCTCAAAAGTTTTTTTTATCTATTAGTCAGCCTATTCTGATGGAGGCAGGAAAGAAAAGGATTTTCAGGGGGAAAGCTAACTGAGATAAGGTAATCAACTTCTGGACCTGTAGTAGTCTAGCATTACACATCACCGGATTCCTAATCAATCATTCTTTGCAGACACAGCTTCTTTCCAGGGATTTCCATTTGCATCACTATGCACTACACACACATGAATACATACATACACACATACATACATACATACATGCATGCATACATACATTCATATATACATACATATATACACACACTCTAGCTGTCTTAATTGAATAGTCTTATTCAATTGTGTTAATTGTGTTTAAATGGCCTTTTATCATGTGCTAAAATCATAAACTTACTCTTTTTAGAGGGTTTTATTACAACTATTCTTTCAGTTACTATTGCCACATTGTTTTAACATTGTATAAAATGTAATTTTTGTGTCTCTTTTTCTGAGTTTATTTGCTGTCTTTTTCCCCCCCATGATTTTGGATTAAGTCCTATAAGGTCTAATTTGAACCTTCAAAATGAGACACAATGTGAACTAATTCTGTGTTTATTTTATATCTAACAGTATTTAAAAAGATTGAACAAGAATGTCTATCTTTTGAGGCTCATAATGAAACACAACTTGGGAAATCCTACTGTAGAATTTGAGCAGCAAATGACATGCTGAGCACTGGGTAAGAACACATCTACGATGTTAAATAATTATTAGTTTTTGTTAGTCTGAATTCTTTTAGAAATCAGAAAGGAGATTGAATTTAGCGTCCTTTTAGAAGCCTCATTTCCTCCCTTGTGATTACACATGCTTGGAGTTCAGTTCTCCGACGGTCACCTGTACATCCTACTGTTAGCTGTGTGCTCAGAGTATGCCATTATCTAGGATATGTTTTGGTTTGGTAGAATGATAGTTTTGCATCTACACTTCTGATGTAGTTGACGCACTTGACAAACTGTTCAGTTTTTTCTGCAGAGCCAAGACAAAAATGGCCTTGGCATCTTTGGGCTGCCTGGGTGAGTCTACCAATTCCAGTTAGTAGACTGTTGGGACTCTTTTAAATCTTTCCTCTGTGGATTCATGTGAACAAACAGACCCAATAATAGGGCCTGCGGTGACAGATTGTGGGTGGTTGATGGAGGATGACGCAGGGAGCACTTGGTGCTGCATTGCTCTCCATTCGTCAGGCTTCCCCCTTTCCATATGTCCCCTTTAGTCAACGGAATGCTTCTAGTATTCCTAGGCAGGCAACAATTTCAGTTGAGAGCAAAACCCTTATAGAGTTACACATGGTGTTTTTGGTATGGTTAAAAAAAACACTCCCTGAATCTATAATTACAATTCATTTTTGATACTTAATAATGCATATTTGTGTTTCCCCCCTCATTTTTTCTTAACTTGCTGTTTTTGGGTTTGCTCACCTTATTTGTTGTTTAAACTTTGGATTTGCTCACCAATGCGACTGCTTCTCTGTTCTGTTAAGTGCTTAGCTTCATTGTTTTTAACCTCCTCTTTCTATTTTGCTATTATTGATGTTTTTCTAGCTTCCAGAGTCTATTGCTTATTCCATCGATTTCTACTTCTTGTTTAGTGCTAAACACATTCAAAGTTAGAAATTTCTCTCCTAGTACTTAACATTCGATTACTATCGAGGTTGGGAAACCAAGGCTATGGGCCAAATCCATTCTGTGTCTGTAAATGAAGCCTTGTCAGAGTACGTCCATACCCGTCCACCCACACATTGCTGATGGCTGCTCTGTGCTAGTGTGCCGCAGCAGGGAAGAACAAAGAGTCATTATGGCTAATAAGCCTAAATATCTACTATGGCAATTTACAGGAAAGGCATGCTGCCTCCAATTATAAAGCATTGCGCAACTTCTGATATGTAACTTTGTTTTCATTTTCTAAATAATCTGCAATTATTAATCCCCTAAAGTTATCTAGGAAATGTTTTAATTTTCTACTTGCATTTTCTTATATATAATTTTATTAATTTTTTTCCTTGTTATTTTATTTGGTCAGAGGCTGTGACCTGTGTGGCTTCTGTTTTCATTTGGTTATAGGAAGATGATCTCTTATGGTGTAAAACACAAACACTCTTTATAGCTTCCCCAAAGACATTGAAAAAGATTATGTGTTCTCTGCAGTTAAGTTATTATTTGTCAGCCATGTTTGTTACACATTGGTACCCTGCTTCCTTCCTTATCATTTATATAAAGATTGAGAATTTGCTATAAAACTATGCATGTCATTTTTTATTGGCACCTTCTTATATTTCTTTCAGCTTTAGTTTAGATTCTTTTGACGCTAAGTCACCTGATGGACAAGCTTTCAGGAAACTCTGAGGAACACTGATTTGAAAGGTCCCTGTTTCTGGGACCTTACTCTCTCCTTGCTCTTGGGCTCAGTTCACTGTTTTCATGCAGATGAGCCTTGACCAGAGTGAGATTCGGGCAGCTCAGCAGCCACGGGTTCAGTGTTGACCTTTCTTGGGCTTAACCACACTAGGCATGGAGCAGCTGATCACAAAATGACCAGCGTACTCCAAACTGCCCATCTATTGAACCCTGTGCTAAGCACACACATAGTTCTTGCTTAAGTCATGAGGTTTTAGTGTGGTTTACTACATGACATAAGTAAAATTCCATTTGAAAAGTTGCTTCTTTCCCAGGTAAAATCTTGTCCAATAAAAAAAACCTCTCTATGCAGTTTATTTTAGTGACACTGCCTGTATGCTTTCTCCCCACTGCAGTTTTGGTTATGGTTTTGATCATTTTTTGGGGGGAGTCTGAATTGTTATTTTGTTTGCATATGGCATGGCATACTATTTTCTCCCCAAATGGCCAAACATTCTCTTCATCCACAAGCTAATGTTTACAGCAGGAACTTGGCATCCCCCTCACAGAGAAGCAGACTCTACTCTGTCTTCTCTTGAATGCAGGTAGACCTTTGACAGCAGCAGTGACACAGTGGAATGTGAAGGTCACAAGAAACCGCATGGCACCAATGTCCATCTTCACCCAGCCCCGTCCACACACCGTGCTGGTGTCACACTCATACATTTTGCTGCTTCCCTGGGATGTTGCTTTATTCTGTGTTTTACAAGGTACATTTTCTCAGCAAATGACCAAGACACCACTTTGAAAAAGTTGTTTCCCAAGGTCACTGCTCTACCTCCTCAGGTCCTGCTCCCTTTTCTTTCTGATACTGTAGTATTTCTTTCTGATACTGTAGAATTTGTTTGCTTGTGTACAGACCTGTATTCCTGACTGGAACACAGACCTCTAAGAGTTTAGATTTCAGTGGTGGCTCTTTGCAGCTGTAACCCCATGTTGCTTTTGGAGGAGGGTGCCAGACAGTCTTTGTTGCATAAGACACACATGATCTGGTTTTTGCATGATTAGATCTATCCCTCTACTTTCTATTAACATTTGCGAAAACTCAGAGGACTGATAGTGAGGTACATACAAGTTGTAAAGTCTGGAGAAAGGAAGGCAACTTACTTTTTTACTCTGAAAGACACTCATCTAAGCCTGATCCATTGAGCAGAAGGTTGGGCAGGTGACTTTTAATTCTAATTTTATCTATTCTTGAGGATTTCATACATATATATAATGTAATACGATCACGTTTACCTCCCCCTTTTCTCTCTCTCCATATCTTTCCTCAACATTATTGCCCCCTCCCAATCTCATGTCTGTCTTTCTTTCTCCTTCCTTCCTTCCTTCCTTCCTTCCTTCTTTCCTTCCTTCCTTCTTTTCTTTCTCCTCCTTCCCTCCCTCCTTCTTCTCTTTCTCTGATAACCCACTAATTCTACTTACTGTTGCCCTTGTGTGCATGGGTGTGGAGCTATCCATTGGAGCATGGGAAACCTATCAGTGGCAATAAACTCTCAAAAAAGAATGACATTCCTCTGCCAACAGCTCCTCAGCAATGGGGGTGGGTCAGGGCTGGAGATCACCTCCTTCATCTATTTGGCACATAGCTTACTTTTGCTGATAAAGCATGAGTAGGTATGACCAGTGACTTCCAGCATCACAGACTCTGAAAGACAGACTGCTCAGACGCTGTCACTGTTCCCACTGAGAGGAACCTGGCCCACAGCTCAGGCATACAAATGCTGCTTGGTAGCCCAACACACATAGTGATGCTTTAAAAATGTACCATTTGCAACGTCTAGCTCACAGTCTCAAGACTAGCTTTCAGACTTTCAGGACAGAAAGCTTTCTGAATTTGTTCATAACTGGAACTAATAGGATGGGGTGACTTGAAAGCTGCCTACCAGCCCAGCACGAGCCACACTTCCTGTAAGTGCTGAGCTGCTTCAACCAGTGTTTAAGGCTAGTTAGTGAACTTTGTGCTGCCCAGGTTCCCATCTAACTGAAATGGAAATCTTCCCCAAATATCCTTCTATTTTTGGTAAAGTACAGCTAGTAGGTGGAGTGTGAACAGTGTGATATCCTATTGTCCTTGTGTGGATGACTGTGTGGAAGGTGTAGGTTAAATAAAGCAATACAGGCACTTATCAGATGACAAACTGGATCCTAAACAAGTACCCAGAAAATATAATTGTACATGGGAGAATGCATACTTGGTTGCCCCAGAGGAGGTATCTACTTTTTTAAAGTGTAATTTTTACTTTGCTTGAGAATTTCATGTGTGTATGTATTGAAATATGAACCTACCTATCCCCATTTTTGTCTACCAACTCTCCTCATACCCTCTAATATATCTCCTTTTCAATTTCATGTCTTTTGGATGGAGTATGATTTTAGTAAATGTGCTTACCAAACCTGTGCCACACATGCATGGAAGTTTCTGTCCCACCCAGTCCTGCAGCCACTTACTCCCAAATAAACAGACAGAAGCTTATAGTAATTATAAACTGTTTGGCTGATGGCTCAGGCTTTTTATTTAGCTAGTGCTCTCCCAACTCTTAACCCATTTCTATTAATTTGTGTATCTCTACATGGTCTTGGCTTACCATTGATGCCCAGGTGTCTTACCTTCCTGGTAGCTACATGGTGTCTCTCTGCATTCCTCTTCCCAGCATTCTCCTAGTCTGTAACCCCACCTATACTTCTTGCGTGGCTACATACAACTTGTCCATTGGCCAAAACAGCTTTATTCATTAATCAATTAGAGAAACATATATTCACAGCATATAGAAGGCCTCATGGGTCTTATGGTGTAGTGGAACAGACTGTTCATCAGCAAGTGTGGACTGATGAAAATGGGGTGGAGTTGGAAAGATGCCACAACCATCATCCACGTGGGTAGGACCCTCCAAATAGACATCATTTCACTCTGTCTGCTCCGTTTCACGTATTCTCCCTCTGTTACTTTCCAGAACAGCTGTCCCACCCAGTCCCTTTACCAGAGGGACACAGAGTCCCCAAAGTCCAACTTAGTGTGTGCTGTTTCCCAACTCTGTATTTCTTGACTGTTTCATGGATATATTGATCTTATGGGTTGCTCCCGAAACATGTGTGCCACTATTGCACAAGTGGACACATCTTGACTATAGCTATTAAAAATATAATCAAATTGACAGTACAAGTTAGCACTCCCAGCTTGGCTGGCCAAGCCCAGAGACTGGGCTCTGCTTCACACACCTCCTCCTTTACTGTGTCTGTGGGTCTCTGTGAGCATAGCAAACACATGAGAAAGGGAACTATATAAGGGAACTTTCCTAAGTTTCGTACGAGTGGACTATCTCTCCTGTATTCTCCCAACTCAGTTCACACACCCAGGCTTTCCTACCTACTTGGCAAAGTGTGTATTAACCACAATATCACACTTAAGGTGGCTTAGAGAAGTGGCTTCCTTGGTGGACACCGAGGGAAAAAAACCCATGTAAACTTTTTTTTGTGTGTGTTCTCAAATTATGAATACAACCCACAAGAGAATAGCAGTTTGCATACAGTTTTGTTCTGGTGCTTGATGGCAGTGAATACTTTAATAAATCCTTTAGAAAATAGATCCCATTTTTCAAGAAGCCTCAGCTGTCAAAATCTGATTTTGTGGTTGAGTGAAATGGCCTTGTTATTCAGATCCTTTGGGTCTAAATTTATTTTACATGAATTTACTCAAGAAATTGATTACAATTCCCTTCCCACCTTGTGTCGTGGGTTGTGTAATTGGAAGTTTTGAGAGAAGAGATTGAAATAGCTTTAAATGACACCTCCCTCCCAAAATTTCCAGAACAGGAGACTTTCGGCTTACTCAGCTTTAATATCCTCAGTCTTTTAAAAACATCAATGTCCATTGGGCCTTTCCCCTGTTTGCTTTTTAGAAACAAACTCAAAGGGATGTAGTTGCTTGTCATTCTTCTCCCCATTACAACCAACAGTGCCAAGGCTGGGGGAGAAATCTGAGGCAATGCATCCTCTTTGTCATGCGTCATTCAAGACAGATCCTGCTTGCTTCTCTGGGTGTCTCTAGCTGTCAGTGATCAAGTTTCAGTGTGATCAAATGCTTTTCACTCATTCAGAACCTATTAGGATCTTCCCAACCTAAGAACATGTTAGGAGATTTGGAGCAAGCCTTTGGCATTGGAATGCCCTGAGTCCACAGGTTGTAATCAGGGCCAAGCACTCTACTTGTAGCTAAAGGATGTAAGAAAAGCACTGGAAAAATTTGACTTAAAAGTGAAGATCAGCCTCACAGGGCATGAAACAGGCTTGAGGAAGTGATTAGAAATAAGGACATCTGGGACTCCCGAGGAACTGGGTTGAGGTAGCTGGGAAGTGGTGGTGGTTTTATGAGGGGCAGTAACAATGTCAGCGCTTCTGTGATGCATGAGAATTGTGAATTATTGTACTGGGCAAAGTTCTTAAGTCCAAGCCATGGCCATCATTTGGTCCTGTGGCCTTATGACGCTCCATGTCCGTTTCATATGTCCTTCCTATCGTCTCTTCTAGTAACGCTTGCCATGCACAGACTGATTTGAATGGAGCTGATGGGGCTGTGGCACACCCTGCCAAGCACAGCCTGAGTTCTGTGCTCTTCTTCTCTCATTCATATCCCTTATTCTCCTCTGCTCACGAGCCTCCCATGTGCTGGCAGAGAGATCATTTTCTGGTTTCTATTTCCCTGCTGTGTTTAATGCTTGGCCTGTTGTTCTAAATGTGCTCATGTTTCTGATAGTGACTCTACTGACTTTGGCTGCCTTGGATACACACCTGCATCTCAGCCAACAAGAGGATCTCCAAGGGAAGTGTTCTCGTTAGAGCCTAATGTAGTCAGTTCTGGTGAGCGGAATCTGGACAGATCTGTTCTTTCTTTGTGTATGTTTTTTATGTCACTCAGTGTTCTTTTCTATTTCTCGGACATGCCCCACCCATTTTGTGGTACTGTGATGGGACCTAGGGTCATATACATTTTGGGCAAGCCTTCTATCACTAAGCCACATTTTCAGCCTTTATTTTACCTAAAAGACTTAGACAGGCTCTCATTAATTTACCCAGGCTTGTTTTGAATTTGTTATCTTTCTGACTCAGCTTTTCAAATAGCTGGTATTATAGGCTTGCCCACTGGGCACTTTTATTTTCCACACATATACTCTTATACAAACCTACAGCACCCTGCCCATCTGTTCAGAGACCTGGTCACATTACACTGTGATATGTGTCTTTATTACTAATTATAGTCTAAACACACAGCTATTTATTGGACACTTATTATTTTCTTTTCTGAGTCAAGGTTTCTCTGTGTAACCTTAGCTGTCTTAGACCAGGCTGGTTTTGAACTCAGAGATCTGCCTACTTCTGCCTCCTGAGTGCTGGGATTAAAGGTATGTGCTTTAATCCCAGAACTCTTAATGAACTTCAATGGCTATTTTTAACTGTCAACTTAGTTTGGTCAAATCTATAGTCTAGATATTTTATGGAAGGTAGCTTTTTATATAAGTTTAATCTTTAAATAGATAGGAAAAATAAAATGACGCTTCAAATGTGGTAGATGCCACTCAACCCATTGAAGACCTCAAGTGAAAAATATTCATGTCCCAGGGAACAGGTCAATCTTCAGTCTGCCTCTCCTTCCTGTGATAGCTCAAATCTTTCTTTGTCTCTAGCCTTCAGCTAACTCTACAGTGTTTGGACTTGCCATTCCCCAAAGCTATGAAGATCAAAGCTTTAGGGCAATTCTTTTTCCAGATGCACAGCTTGCTTCTTGTATTTCTTGAGAGGACTGACTAATGTGTGCTAAGAGCAACACATTATCTCACCTGACCCTTACAGCAGCCTCCTGAAGGGTGTGTTGAGACACAGAAGACTTGCCCAAGGTCATGGAGTTAGAGAGTGGCAGTGGTGACAGTTTGCTGTATGCACAGATCAAGGCTCTTGACACAACAGCCTGTCTTAGAACCTTCCTGACTTACCTAGCACCTGGCACTTCTAGAAAGTTCATCAGATGAATGAAGTCACAGGCTACCATTATTGTGTTGCCTTTTCAGCCTAAAAATGACTTAATATGTTGCAGGCATCTATGACTTCATAGTCACGTGAGCTTAGTTAGAGGACCTCTGCTTCCTGTAACACAACTCGATGGCATGTGTCCTTGGCAACCATGGGCCTATGGCATGACTCCATGACAACCATGAAAATGTGCAGTTGATCCCTTGTTGGCTCCTAGGTGTATTTTTTGCTTTTTGTTTTCACATAGAGCTAAAGTTGGTCTGTGGTTCTTTGCCATCTTCCTTGAAGACAACCAGCAAAAGCAGGAAACCCTAGAGTGCATTGCTGAAGTTGGAGCCCCCAGACAAAGTCTCTGGCAGAGCTGGCCCTTTCTTGGGGCATTTCCTCTCAGTTTCATTGTTGCTATTTATTTTAATATCAAGGTTATCTTTTTTACTCCATGAACTCTGACCGTGTACAGATTTTTTTTGAAGTCTGATAATCTGTATCTTTCTGGCCTGTGAAGATTTCTCCACATCCACACATCTCATTTCTACCATCTCATTTTTGACTTCTGAGCCTAGGAAAGCCACCCACTCCCCAAATTATGTATTTCTCTTTTGTGTCATTTAATTCCAGGACACTATAGATGATATTTTAAAAACCATATTTATGCTTGTTACTCATCAAATAAAAATTTGCAGAAAATATTTTGGTAAAAAAATAACAGTGCTATATAACTTGTTCTCAAATCTCTGTCTTAGTTACTTTTCCCGTTTCTGTGATTAAAATCTTCCAAGAAAAGTAATTTAAGGGAGAAAGAATTTATTTGGCTCAGAGTTCAAGGGTACAGTCCAGCATATCCCAGTAGGCATGATGACTGTTGGTGTCCAACTCACTTTCCTCTTTTGTGCACAGACAAGGACTCAAGCCCCAAGGATGTTAGCACCCACTTGTAGGGTGATGCTTCCCACATCAATTACTCAATTGAGAGGCGTTGGGCTAGATCATTTCAGTTTGGTGTCAACATAAACCATGACTTGTCAGGTTGGTAGTCAACATCAACCACCATGACCTGTGAGATTTTAGCTCTATAAGGGACTTTGGGCATTAAGTAGAATCTTTGAACTTTCACAGTGAACAAGCTGAGGGCCAGAGAACTCTATGGCTCCTTGGCTTACAGTGGGATGATGTCTCAAGAAACTCATCTTAAACCAAAATGCATTCAACATGCCATCTGTGCTGGGAATGCCCCCAATGGCACAGGATGATGACTGGTTATAGAGCCAGGCTCACGTCACAGGGTATGACTTTTGTGGTGTTCTCTGCACATGGCTGGGATAGCAAATGTTTTGTTGTCACCTACCAATTTATTGTATGTTTGAGCACACACAGAAGTAAAGGAAAGCTGGAGGCCTTCACTATTGGCCTTTACTACATGTTTATCATTTAATTGTAGTATTTTTCTAATTATAAAAGCGAGACACTGGTGTTCTTCTTAAGAAAGGCCCTTTCAATGCTAAGTTCACCTTTAGCATGTGAGCACTTGCTAAATATTTAATGTAAACAATTTAAGAAAGCACATGAAGTTGGGAGGGGAAAATGAGGAACAAGAGGAGAGGGGTCAGGAGGGAAGTTGATCAGAACACATGATAAGTATATATGAAACTCTGAGACAATAAAACCCATTAAGTTTAATCACTGAATGTTTTCTGGCATTCATTATTATTATTATTATCATTATTTAAAAGAGCATTAAGTATGCTCAGGTAGTTTAAGAAAAGTCAGATGTTGTTACAGAGGGTCCAAAGGCAAGTTGGCACCATTCCCTTTGAAGCCATTTGGAATGTGCCAGAAGCTATGCAGAACAGAGCTCTATGTCCTGGAAGGAAGCATTTCCAGGGCGTGGTTGCAGCATGCATAGCAAGCTGCATGCACTCTGGTTGACTTCACTGAATCTCCAGAAATGGGAGTTTAATGAATTCCAGATGGGGAGATGACAATTGTGTGCTATAAGCCATCTCTCCAGGTCTGCACACAACCCCAAGGTCATCAGGGATTCCCAATGATGCTGAACTGTGAAGTGACTCTGGACAGGGAGATGAACGTGAGCTGCAGCAGGATCCCATGTCTGATGTGGAAGGCATGGCCACCCTTGCTTCCATTGACAAACACACGTATGTTGACATGTCAGGTCTGGATATGGTGGTATGGGAGATACTAGCAGATGGCACCTGATCTCAAAGATGTTTTAGTGCTCTGGCTCAACAAGATTAATGCACCTGACCTAGGAAAGAAAGCCCCAGTGATAATAGATGTTAATGACAAAGAGTGGCAGTGTGGATGTGAGAAGGGAAGAGAGAGGCCAGCCTGGCACGGTGATCCTGTCTCTTGGCTGGAGACAGCGGTGATTGTCTCACTTTGCATGAAGCCTGTGTGAATGATACTCAATGGCCACATTAAGCATTCTATGACACACAAAACAACATTCTATATCACACAGAACAGCCCTGCCCTGAATGAACAATTTCCCTTAACATGGCAATGTGCTAGGCTGGAGAAATCCTCATGCATGATGAAGGACAAGGCAGGCTTTATAGAAGAGTTGAGATACTGTCTTCTTTTTATCCACCCTCATATTTTCCTGGTACTTAGTGTCCACTCCTTACCAAAATCTGTTTGACCCTGAGATATAGTACAGAATGAATGAAACTAGTCCAATGGCCATGGATTTTGTGGGTTAGAATGAAACAAAAATTTAAGGAAAAAGCTAAAGCATAAATATGATTGAGCCTATGACACACCGCTGAGAGGCCTAGTCCAGCCATAAATTCAGAATTCTGTTCGATGGAAGTATTGTAAAGACACAACTCGAGAAGCCAGTGGGAGCTGGTCACACGAGCACATCAGAACCAGTGTGTGTCAGGGGTTGGAATGTGGATGGTGTTGTTTGAGGTAGGAGCTTGCACACAAGTCTGCAGGTAAGTGACAAGGGGGTATTTAGGCTGTTTTACATGTCCAAGATGCAAAACAAAGAGCAGTGAGATGAATCTATCAAAGTAGACACAGCCTGCATCTGGGAATGCCTGGGGTTCAGTTCATTCCAAAGACAATATGGGATACCTAAGACTTTAAAATCTTATAGGGCTGGAATGGCAGGATCTGGTTTAAGCTTAGGGAAGTGTACTTGAGCTTTGGTGTGGAGATGAAGCAAAAGGAGAATTAGGTGAGGTGTGCAGACAGTCAAGATTGATGGGGTAGGATGGACAAGGAAGGACATTGGACCACAGGATGGAGATAGCGGTGATGGTAGACAGAGTTGAAAGGGGCTCAGGGGACTTATAAAATGTAAGGTGGCATCAAAGAATACTCCTACTTCTGCTTTGGAAAACCAGGGACTTCTGTGTGCTGTGTCCTGGTGATACAGGGTACTCTTTTGTTTGAATACTATGGAGTTCAGAATGCATTGAGTTCAGTTTTGGAGATCTGGAGTTTGAACTTCCTGAGAGATAGTCCACTGGATATGTTGACTGGCCCAGAGAGACCTGGGTTGGGGATGACTATTAGGTGACCACAGAGCGGAGGGCATTGTGGAATGAAGCTAGAACAAAAGTCCTCTGAGGAGTAGCAGCAGTCAAGTGTGTGAGCTCTCAGAGAAGGGGCAAGAGCGGTGGAAACAAAGCCAGAGCAGCGTGGCTTCTTAGAGCAGATGGAAAGGTGATGAAGGTGTGGAAGGGTGGGAGCAATGGCTCAGGATCAAGAGCACTCTAATTCTAATCAAGAGAATTAGAGTTTGGATCTTTGTACTTATGTGAGGCTGCACACAACCACCTGCAACTCCAGTTCTAGGGCATCTGATACCCTCCTTTGGCCTCTGCAGCCATCCACATACATATGTGCGTTTCTCTCTCTCTCTCTCTCTCTCTCTCTCTCTCTCTCTCTCTCTCTCTCTCTCTCTCTGTCTCCTCTCTCTCCTCTCTCTGCCAGTATGTGTCAATTTGTCTTCCTTACACACATAAAACAATTAAAACAAAACAAAAACAAAACAAAACATAAAACTAACCAACCACCCAACCAACCAAACACACAAACACACAAACAACAACAACAATAACAACAATAACAACAACAACAAAACAGAGTGCATTGCACTCTCTGCTATTGCTGGCTGCTCAAGAGAGCATCTCAAATTTTTTATAGCTTGGAGGGATTGCTCAGACCTATAATCCGAGTACTCAGGAGGCTGTGAGTTCAAGACCACCCTGGACGATGGGGTGAGTTCCAGTTCAGCCAGATCTAGAGTCAGGTCTAGTTCAAGAAAAAGCTCAAACAACCTTCCATGCTTGTGTGGATGTGGAGTTGAGTCCCTAGAGATGTGGTAGGAACAGCCCAAAAGGAACACTGTGGGTGGAAACCAGGCTGGTGAGGTCCAGAGAGTACATGCAGAGGTGAGCAGTACAAGGACCTCAGTGAGAGGTCTGCTGAAGCTGTGAGCACTGGGGTTGGCACATGGGCCAGCCCATCAGCCTTGCTCCAGATTGGCAGACACCAGAGCTGACTATTGCTCTGATAGACATATTTTTCTGATAAAAATGGGGAAAAATGGATATTTTAGGGCACATGATTATCCGCTATTATTTCATCTCTAGAGGGTGGGGACACATTTGGTACAGTTTATGGAGAAGGCAGAATTCAAGGTCATTTAAGGATGGCTGCAGTAGGGCTGTTGTGTTTTTTTTTTTTTTGTTTGCGTTGTTTTTGTTGTTGTTGTTTTTTTGCTATCCCTTTGAAATGCAGGTATTTATACCTGTAGCATAATTTGTTAGACTCCTACAGAAAATTATTAGCTAAAGGGAGAAAAATCCTCTGAAAAGATGAAGCTTTCTAAACATTTTAGATAATGTATAAGTCTTACCTAGCAAGACACTTCCATTAGCACAAAAAATAATGGCCTTTTCTTCCAAGATGCCTGTCACAGAGGAAAAATGTTGGCAGTCAAATGATTTATTCCCTCCACGTTCGAGTTTATTCATGGGGAGATTCACCTTGTGAACTGATAATTTTCTGGGCAAAGAAAAAGCAGCGGGTGTTTTTCTTTTAAGAAAATGTCTATTTTTTTATTTTTTTTTTATTTTTACAGTGGGCTCCTTTAGGCTTAGAAAATTGTCTAGGTCTATGGCTTTGATATCAAGGGAAAGACTTCTTCCAATTGCTCTAACCTTTTTAAAAAGTGACCTGTTGGGATAAATGTCCTCACGCTGAGATTCGAGGCTCTCTGCAGCGTCTAAAGTAATGCAGGCAGCACTGGACACAGACAGGGTTTTGAAGTAGTTTAGGAAAAATTTAACTTCCAGGACTGAGGAAAGGAATATTTTTTTTTGGGGGGGGGAGAGTAAGAGAGGTTAGGTTTAACACCACACTCAAGTCTGTCATGTGTTTATATATTTATTTTATTCATTTATTTTTTTTTTCTTTCTCTCACCCAGGCCCAGTGTCTCAGGCCTGAAGCAGGGGTGGTTCTAAGCCAGCCTGGGCTACATAGTGAGTTCAAGGCCCATCTCAGTTACTTAGTGAGAACCAGTTTCAAAATAAAAAAGTGAAAAGAGTGATGGGAATATAGCTTAGTGGTGAAGTGATTGCCTGGTAGTATGAGTCCTTAGGTTCTCTCCCCAGTGTTATAACACAGATACAGACAGACACACACACACACACACACACACACACACACACACACACACACACTGTCTCTTGATACACTCACAAACCTACCTACACACACTTAAACATATATATACATACACTCACACACATACAGACACATACCCATTTACATGCAGACACACAAACACATACATATATACATACTCACACTCACATGTACACATACATACACACACACATACACTCACACACATATATACACACACTTATATACACACAACACACACACACACACACACACACACTGTCTCTCGATACCCTCACAAACCCACCTACACACACTTAAACATATATATACACACACTCACACACATACAGACACATACCCATTTACATGCAGACACACAAACACATACATATACACATACTCACACTCACATGTACACATACATACATACACACACACATACACTCACACACATTTATACACACACTTACCTACACACAACACACACACACACACACACACACACACACACACACACACACACACACACACAAATGGTTATATTTTGTTTGTGCTATAACAAATAAAGCTTGCCTGAAGATCAGAGTGCTTAGCTAGCCACACTTGTTAGCAATAGAGGCAAGGCAGTGGTGGCATACACCTTTAATCCCAGCAATCAGGAGAGAGAGGCAGATGGATCTCTGTGAGTTCAAGGCCACCATGGGCTACAAGAAATTGACCCAGTCTAAAAAAGAAACAGAGCTCACACAAAGGTGATCCTAGCCCTTGGCATCACATGCCTTTAATCCCAACACTAGGGATGTGGAGACAGGAGTGATATGGCTTGGCAGAGAGGAGAATATAAGGTGGGAGGAGACAGGGCTCTGTGCAGTCTGAGCAGCAGTCAGTCCGAAGATCCATAGGGATGGCATTACCCCTTTGGTCTGAGCATTGATAGAGGTGAGAACTCTAGTGGCTGGAAGCTCTGATTCTCTGATTTTCAGATTTCACCCCATAGCTGACTCTGAGTTATTATTATTAAGAACAATTAGAATTCAAGCTACATACATGTTTACATATATATTTACATATATATATATATATATATATATACATGTATGTATACACACACACATAAGGTTCTTATGGCATGTTTGTGAAAACTACTTGAAGAACATTCTGGCAGATCATTTTACTTCTGTTGTGCCCAAACCAGAACAACAATAACACAGGGGTCAAAAGTTTTGGGGACCAGAAAGGACAAGGAGTGTGGACAGGTACAGGACTGGGTCTTGAGAGGCAGAGAGCAGCATGTGGGGTGGGTGAGAAACATTAGAATAGGACTCACTTGTAGTTCAGGTCTGTGTCTGGGCGAGTCTTTGGTAACTGCTACAGGCCCTCTGCTTCGATGGACAGGTGGTCTGGTCAGCCTGCTCCTGCTGGCCAGAGCTGTTGGGCACTGAGTAGAACAGTTCTATTTCCCATGATCCCTTAGTCAGGGATCTCGCAGATGGTGACTGGGGTTTCTTTAGTGACACCCAGCAACTCAGTCATTTGGACCTGCATGAGATTTTCCTGAAACACTATGTTCAAACACATACTTCTCACTGTAATGACACACGTGGAGTCTCAGGCGGGCTTCGCTCTCGAGGGATCCCTGAGGAGATCCCATTTAAGCAAACGTCCCCAAAGTTCAGGGGTCTTGATCCCTTTTATACTGTTCTTCTCCCCAACTTGGGACCCAGACACCTGCACTCAGCGTCTCTACTCTGCTAACGGGGATGGTACTTAGTTTAGGGAACAGAAGACACATTTTCAGAGTTAGCCATTCAACACTAGGCTTCACTAGGGAGATAAGAGCTTCTCATTTGAAAATTTTCTTTTTCCTCCCAGCCCCTAGTCTATGCAAACATTTTTGCTGAGGACTCCATTAAGGAGGCTATTGCTGTCTTTCAGCTAAGTGATAACTAGCAAATGCAGGGAGTTTGCCCTGTGTTTCCCCTCAATGTGGAGATGGACACAGTGAGAATGTCCTGGTGGGTCAAACACATTCTCCCTCCCTCCCTCCCTCCCTCCCTCCCTCCCTCCCTCCCTCCCTCCCTCCCTCCCTCCCTCCCTCCCTCCCTCCCTACCTCCCTACCTCCCCTTTTCCTCCCTCCCTCTCTTTCTCTCTTCTTTCTTCCCTCCCTTCCTCCTTCTCTCCCTCCCTCCTTCCCTCCCTTTCACCCCTGACTCTCTTTCCTGCCCCTGGATATGTAACAGCAACACTCAGAGCAGCTTTGGCCATATGTAAACATATGTAAAGAAGCCCTGCAGTGCTCATCAGACTGAGTTGCAAGCTCACTGATACCCCAGCTGCCTGTCTCTTGGGTGCCCTGACTGCCCTTGAACAGGAAGACCTGCAAAGCAAAGGCCTGGGTTTCAAGGCTGGTGGAGTTCCCACCATCCTTGTCCAGTCTTACTTTGCAAAGTATCATTCATCACATTTTGAACGTCTAAGTTGTCTGAGGCAGGCCATTCATGGAAAATGCTGAAAGTAAAAGTGAAATCGAGGAGAACCTGTGGACTTTGAGGGCTGTTCTTAACTTGCGGCCGTTTTCTGCCTTTAAAAGCACTATCTTGGCCTTTACCGGAGGCTATAGAATAAACTAACAGAAAATAGAAGGTAAGTACAGTCATCCCTTTCAATATTTTATGCTGGATTCAGATATGCATTTTTCAAAGACCATTTCCTTGACATTTTTCTGGGGGTATATTTCTTGGAGAATAAAATAAATATATTTGGTTGGTGCTCATACCGATTTATTTAGAGCCATAAATAAGATAGAGATGGCTCCTGTCATTTGTGCTAGAAAATATAAGGATCACAGGGATACCCTTGGAGGACAGGGCAGAGGATTAATCATACTGTTCAGATTATACTGAGGTTGGTTTCAGTGTTAAGCCTTTTAGTTGATCCTGTTAGGAACATGCTGTAGTCATCCAATGGCCAGAGCACTGGCCAGAGAGGAGATAACAGTGCTCCAGGCTATACGATTCATTAGGGGCAGATGAGACACAGAATTGGATTTTTAAAACTGTCGAATCCATGCAGGTCACACAACCTCTCTAACTGGGCATGCAGATTATCTGCTGTTGGAATCGCTCTGTGTGCTTCCTCGAGGCCAAACGTGACCTGGAAGAGGTAAGATGTCTAGCCGTTCCAATGGAGGGCTGAGCTACGTACACAAACTCCCAGGAGAAATAGGAACGGGACATCCATCCTGCTACTTCTCAGCAACGAGTCTGTTCTGGTACCGAATCCACAGTCATTGCCTGCTGCCAGGAAGAGATGATGGAAATAGCTTTCCTAGGGCAGTGGCCGGGGATGTACCCTGAAAGTACAGATATTGAACCAGAAGACAGAGTACAGGACCTTAGGCAAGTGAGGGCTGGGCTCGGCAAGAACCGTGGAAGCTCTGAAGAGAGGCCTCAAGGCCTGGATGGGATGGGGAAGGCTCAAGGAAGGCAAATGGGTGGAGGAGCACAGAGCGTGGGAAGGATGCTGTCACTCAGCGGCACTCAGTGGACAAAGGATGAAGGGCTAGATGCAGGGAAGCATTTTCACGATAAGAAAATAACGTCTCATTGACTGACAGTTGCATTAAAAATGTGGTATGTACACAACAGAATACCACGTTGCCTGAAGAAGTGAGTTCTACCACGTGACGCATCATAGGTGGGCCATGGGTGCAGGACACTATGCCAAGGGGCTAATCTCACTGTGGAGTCTATGATTGTCAAACTCACAGAGAGACAGAGTAGAGGGGAGGTTGACAGGGGCTTAGTGCGTGGGTAGAAGCTAGTCAGGTAGTATGGAGTTTTCCTTATGGAGGTCTAAGATTACAGTTGTGGTGTGGTTATCATTACCATACTGTGTGCTTTATGTTTATGAAGAACTTGGATCTTAATATCCCATCCCACACATGAAAATTTTTATACTCTTTAACTGTATGTAGTTTAATTTGTCGATTATATTTCTATACTGCTAAGGGTGTGTGTGGCACCCATTATTCCAGAGAGGAGAAAATGAAGGGAGGATTTGGGGGTCAGCTAACAGATGAAAAGCTGTGTGACTTGGGTCAGGGAGAGATGGGAGGGAGGAGGACTGGAAAGAGGGTGTGGCTAAGCGCTCTCTGCTCCCTGACAGCCCAGGCTTGAAGGCAACGGGAGGTAGTAGGTGATTTTTGAAGTAAATCAAATCAGATAGGAAACACCTCAGGGGAATACAGATTTTGAAAGAAGGCTTATAATAAATCCTCTCAAAAAAGAATCCATCAGATAAATGCAGTGCAACTTCTAAATTAATTTATCTCACTTTGTTTTTTGTACCTCTTCTTTTCCTGAATTAGGCAGAACTCAGGTCGCTTTGCTTTATCTCTGCACTGAGATGGCTCTATCCTGCAAAACGTGAGGTATGGGGACAAGGGGACAAGACAAACATTAAGTTGGGATCTGGGCGAAGCCGCCATGTCTTTGAGTTTTGTATTAGAACCAAAATCTAACTTCTTTTTTTCCCCCAACCTGGGTGGGTTCATTCCTTCTTAGGCAACCTGATGGTCCCCAGTTCCCGGGAGCTCACCACACTGATGCTGAACTTAGTGTGGACACCTAAGCAGTATAACGCACTGTAGCCCAGAACTACTGGTCTCAAGCCATCCTCGCGTCTCAGCCTCCGGAGTAGCCTACGCCACCGCGCCTAGTGCTTAGTTTTTCTTTACAATTTTATGGTGGCATATCAGGTTCACAGCCATTTCAGAGGCTCGGGAGACTTTTTCAGAGCTGAAGAATTGGCTGTGATTAACCAGAATCACTAAAGAGAAACCTTTGCTGGGACAATTGGTCAGCAGGCTGTAGTCAAGCTAATCCAACAATGCCTGTTTATGAAGACCCACGAATCCAGTAAGTGTTCAGTCCACAAGGCTGGATGTCTCAGCAGGTCTTCAGGAGACACGGGAATCCCAAGGAAGTAAGCTCTAACGCTGTGAAGGAATGGATGGATAGGGAGGCGAGCACATGCAGGCAAACTTCCTTCTTTCTTGTCCTTATACCGGCTCCAGCTGAAGGTGTGGCCCAGAGTAGAGGGGGGATCTTCCCACCTCCATACATCTGGGTTAAAGGTGTGTTTTCCCACCTCAAAGAACCAGATTAAAAGTGGGTCTTCCCACTTCAAATAAAGCAAAAATCCCTCACAAGTGTGCCCCCTTATTCTTATTCTTATTCTTTTGCTAATTCCAGATGTAGTTGAGTGAACATGCAAGAATAGCCATCAGTAATGGGTCATGGAGCCGAGGCTGCTTTGGGAGCCGGCAGGAGAGGCCATTGGTGAATGTGCATTGCTTCTGTAGCAGGACACCTGAGCATTTTTGCAGATGCCAGGATCCTGGGATGTGGCCTCAAGAAGAGCAGCAGCTGTGGAGCGGAGCCAGAGCTGGACCCTGGAAGATGAATTGTGTGTGCTCAGAAGGCAGAGCCAGAGAAGTGACCCAAGCCCCTTGGAGGGACCTGGAAGATCATGGGTGCATCCTAGATCTTGGACATTAAGTTATTTGCACTTTTGGAGTTTGGTTTTGCTTTGTTCAGATTGTAGCTGTGCCCTGGTTATTCCCTCTTGAAAGGAGACAATATTTAACCTAATTTTGAGTTTACAGGAGCCCACAGCTGAGAAGCTTTGGACTTCTAAGAGATTTTTCGAGACTGGATAGTTTTAAAAGAACTTTTAATGTGTATGAATTTATAAAGACTGTGGAACCTTTAAAGTTTTATTTTTTGTTTGATGTTATGGGATCAATATTAAGATAAAGGAGAAATGGAAGGCTCCAAGTGAAAAGTGATGTTTGTGTGTCAAGATGACAAGAGGTCAATTGTGATGGCTAGTGCAGTGTCAACTTGACACGAGCTAGAATCACTAGAGCGGAGGGAGCCCCGGTTGAGAAAATGCCTTCGTAAGATCAGGCTGTAGGGCATTTTCTTAGTTAGTGATAGGTGTGGGAGGGCCCAGCCCATTGTGAGTGGGGCCACTCCTGGTTTGGTGGTCCTGGGTTCTATATT
This sequence comes from Cricetiscus sungorus, assembly GCA_030556225.1. Classification (NCBI taxonomy): domain Eukaryota; kingdom Metazoa; phylum Chordata; class Mammalia; order Rodentia; family Cricetidae; genus Cricetiscus; species Cricetiscus sungorus. Next base: position 30,712,170 of record JANBXA010000398.1, read on the forward strand.
AAGCAGACCGAGCAAGCAGTGAGGAGCAAACCAGTAAGCAGCACGCCTCCGTGGCCTCTGCATCAGCTCCTGTCTCTGGGCTCCTACCCTGCTTCAGTTCCTGTCCTGACTCCTTCAGTGATGGACTTCAAAGTGGAAGCCAAATAGGCCCTTTCCTCCCCAAGTTCTTTGACCATGGTGTTTATCACAGCTACAGAAATCCTAAGGAGACAAATATATTAATTTGTTACTTTCTTTTAAATAATTTTTAAAATTTGAAACAAGCTTGTTTTACATATCAATATCAGTTCCCTCTCCCTCCCATCCTCCCCTGTTCCCCCACCAACCCCCATCCCCTCCTCTTTCTGCTCCCCAGGGAGAGTGAGTCCTTCCATGAGGGATCTTCAAAGTCTGCCATATTATTTGGAGCAGGGCCTAGGCCCTCTCCCATGTGTCTAGGCTGAGAGAATATCCCTCTATGTGGAATGGGCTCCCAAAGTCCATTCATATACTAGGGATAAATACTGATCCACTACCAGAGGCCGCATAGACTTCCCAGTCGTCCTGAGACCCACATTCAGGGGGTCTGGGTCCGTCCTATGCTGGTTTCCCAACTATCAGATGGGGGCTCACGAGCTCCTCCTTGTTCAGGTCAGCTGTTTATGTGGGTTTCTCAGTCTGGTCTTGACCCCTTTGCTCATCACTCCTCCCTTTCTGCAATTAGATTCCAGGAGTTCGGCTCAGTGCTTAACTATGGGTGTCTGCTTCTGCTTCTATTAGCTACTGGATAAAGACTCTAGAATGGAAGGGCATTTAAGGTGGCCTCTCCACTATTGCTTAGATTGTTACTTTCTTTTGAGGAGGATACTGGAGACCAAATCCAGGGACTTGTGCATGATGTGTACGGGGCATACAAATGAGCCATGCCCTCAGACCTTGGGTTTTTGAGTCAAGGAGTTGATATGTAGACTAGAACTCACTCTGTATCTAAAGTTAGCCTTAAATTCCCAACCCTCCTGTCTCCAGCTTTCCAGAGTGGTGCTCAGCAGCATGCAATACCCTCTTCCAGTTCTAACAAATGATGCTTTGAGCTGCATAATAGTTTATCCTGTAGCAGAGACCTCAAATTTTGTCACTGGTTAAGTTTCTTTCAGGAGACCTGGTCATCCTGAGGAGTTGGTAGGAATCTTGAGAGTCATCTGGGTCTGCTAGCATCAATAGCTGCCTTCCAAAGTGCCCAGAGATACACTCCCTTCCACTTCCCTGGATGCTCCAGCTCCGTACTTCAAGGCATTGTACTGAGATCATACCGTCTGCAGCTGGAGCATCAATTACTGCTCTGAGCCTGCAGAAGGCAATCCTCTTACAAAAGGTAGGACCTTGTTGTAACTGATGCTGCAATTAAGGGTCCGATTAACCCTTGACTTGAAGACAGGTTGGAGTCTTTTGAGATGAAGAGTCTGCCAAGCAGCTGTCAGAGGAAATAAAGGTGCTAAATCTACTGGTGGCTTCGAGGTGTCTGAAGGGGCCCCGACTATCTGAAATGTAGCCTTGATGCATGACAGGCCTGCCAAGGCTGGTTATCTGCCTTGTATTTTGATCGGAGTTCTTGCTTTGTTTCCTGTGCTGAGTCTTTGTCTGTATCTGCCAGAAAGATTAGCTTGTTCATTAATGTGTCATTGAAGTTTAAAAATGCCTCTTACTGTTCTTTGGGTAATTGTTGCAGGCAGGTTTGGGGAGTATTGTGAGCTCTCAGTAGAAGGAGATTGGAGAGGAATGCCAAGGACAGGCAAGTTTCACTTTTAACTAGCTGGGCTCCTGGGTCATTGAGTTATGGCTGCACAAACAGCCAGCCTGGTCTTTTTTCTCTTTTACTTGCGTAGGCTGCTGCTTGTTTCACTGATTTCTGGCCTGGAGTCTCCCTGTGTCAGGCACTTCTTACTGTGAGGCCTGAGAGGAACCTCATTTTATTTTTTTGTTATTTTCCTTTTTGAGTCTCTCTCTCTCTCTCTCTCTCTCTCTCTCTCTCTCTCTCTCTCTCTCTCTCTCTCTCTCTCTCTCTCTCTCTCTCTCTCTGTCTCTCTCTCGCTCAGTAGTAGAGTGTGTTCCTGGCCTGCACCAGGGAAGTGGCTTTGGTTGGATCTGCAGCATCACAAAGGGAAAAGAATTACCATCACTTCAGTTACTCTAGAGTACCATCTCCTTTTGTGTTATCTCTTCCTTGTTCAATTCTTCTTGGAGGTAATGTCCCCCCTCTAAGATGTACTGGGGCATTGTGCTCACTAAATTTATGTTAACTTGACACAGGCTGTAGTCATCCGAGAGGAGGGAAATCCACCTGAGAAAATGCCTCCATAAGACTGGGCTGTAGGCAAGCCTGTAGGTCATTTTCCTAGTGATTGGTTGGGGAGGTTTCAGCCCATTGTGGGCAAGACCATCCCTGGGCTGGTGGTTCAGGGTTCTATAAGAAAGTAGGCTGAGCAAGTTAGGTGAAGCAAGACAGTAAGCAGATCCCCTCTATGGCCTCTGCATCAGCTCCTGCCTCCAGGTTCCTGCCCTGAGTTCCTGTCCTGACTTTCTTCAGTGATGGACGTATGGATGTGGAGGCATAAGTAAAATAGACCCTTCTGAACTTACTTTTGGACATGGTGTTTCATCATATCAGTAGTAACCCTTGTCAGTACTTAGATATTTTGCTGGCCTGTCTTTGGAGTTCTGACATGATATGCCCTCAGCTGTTGCCACTAAGAGCACCACCCATGACTATTTAATATGTTCCCCTTTAAAAGGGCCCTGCCCACCTCCCATATCTTGCTTTCTATCTGCTCCTTTCCCTCTTTCTCTGCTTCTCTTTTCTCTTTCCCAATGCTCCTGTCCCTAGTGGCTGGTATCCCCACTCCTCTTTCCCTTAATGAAATAATATGATTATTTTCCCTTAATAAAAAAACCCACTCTGCTTGAACTCTGTTGCATAGCATCTTTCTCTCTTGAGCTGCCTTTTAAAATATTTATTTATTTATTTATTTATTTATTTATTTATTACAATAACCCTAACTAAGGCTGTAGAGAGCCTTAAAGTCTTAAAGTGGCGTAGTGCCACGCCTTAAAGTGGCGCTGGCTTCTGCCTTACACCTTCCCGCTGGTGAAGACTCTCTGGGTAAACAAGCCCTTAATTGGTTAAGTCTGTTCATCCCTCTGCTTCCGCATTAGAGTAGCCTATCTGCAGGGTCCATGTGGCTCACTGGGGTTGGTTAGCTCAAGGGTATTTAAGCCTGTGCAGGGGTCCCCTGGCTCTCCCTCTCCCTCGCCCTCTCCCTCTCCCCCCTCCCCTCCCCCTTCCCCCTCCCCTTCTTCCTCTCTCTCTTGCGGGCCAGAAGAAACATGTTTAAAGGATCCTGATTAAAACTGCATGAAGAAGATTTACCCGGAGTCGCGTCTTCCTTGCTGGCAAGGGCAGGCGCATACAAAGGCAAATGTCACCACCCCACAGCGGGGCCTTCAGACCCATGTCTGGTGAGTATTGCTGACACTGGCCTTCATTTGCCCTTCATTGTTTGGCTTTTCAAGTTACCTCTTTTTCCAGATTATTTGCTGCTTTTTTCTTTCTCTTCCCTTTTCTTCCTCCCTCTCTTTCTTTGACTCCTGATTCCTCACCCCTGAATTCACTGGTCTCATTGTGTAGCCCAGGCTGACCTCCAACCCTTGATCCTCAGTCTCAGGGATATAGACATGTACCACCATACTTAGATATTTCTTTAGGGCTCATTAAATAAATCAATAAGGTAAGTAAAACGTAAACGGGCTTCCTTACTCTTCATTTCTAACTTGGGACAACTTGGCAAGCTCTACATTGGTTTAGCTTTCTGTAGCCTGTCTTCCTTCAGTGAGCCAAGTCCTTCCTTGTATCCTTTTGGGAACATATTATTGGATTTTAAGAAACTCTTACAATGGAAACCATGCTTCAGCGAAATGGGCTCATGAATGCACCTATGTGTCAATGGACAATTTCATCTTTTATCCTCTTGGATGGGATAATTATAAAGGTATGACTGGAAATGTTCACACTCAGGTGCTGGGGAGCTCAGCTCTCCACCTGCCATGCTTTGCTTTACCTTCTTGCACGTGTCAATAAGACGCTGTCTTAGATATGCCTAAAGAAGGGAAGAAATAGGTGAAGACTGTCCAAGTAGGTTCAGTGACCAAGACTATTTCTGCAGAGCTGGTTGCAAGAGGATTCCCACCAGCATTTACATGTGGTGAGACTCAGTCAGCATGCAGTGGGAATGTCAAGCTCCACAGTTTAAAACAGAGGGCTCTAGGGTACTGGATCATTGGTTGTGGGGTTGGGGGTGTCAAGAATTTGAAGGCATTAACTAGAATCTGGGTAGACTTTATGGTCTATTACAGAAGTACTTTGGTGTTTTCTAGAAGGCCCTGATTTGAAAATAGAAGGGGAAAAAAATGAAGGAATCTGTGATTTATTAATCAAGTTCTGGCCATCTTATACATCTATGAGATAGCACAATGCCATTAGGAGTCATTTTATTGCTACATTCCTTTAGCAGAACAGAAGCATTTGGGTTTTCCCCAGGGTTTCTGGTCCGTTTCAGATTTTTGGTCACCTGAGCAGTATTGGGAATGGGTTCTGTTCCATGGATTGGGCCTTAAATCTAATTTGATGTTGGCTGGTTAAGTCTACAAGCTTTGTGTTACTATTATATCAACATATCAGGGTTTGTAGCTGGGTTGGTATTTACCTTCTTTCTTTGATAGCATACAGAGTACCTTCTAGTACCACAAACACTAGTCAGTAGGTGTGAGACCTCTAGGCAGGCACCAGCCGGACTTCATGTTCAGTGAGTTGTGTAGGTGCTGTCTTCAGCAATAGAGCATTGCTGTCAGCTTGTGGAGAGTAAACAATAGCCTTGACAATAGCCTGGGTTGTTTGGTAGTGTTAATGGAGCCCTTTAGGCCAATAGCTCTACTAAATGTAACCCACTCCTGGAAATGGAGGTTTCCTTTGGTAGCCAAAGATGTCTAGTTGAAGCTTTGTCTCTACCATTATTTAGTGATTCCAAATTATATCTCTTTCATGTATGTATATATTTAAGAAGTTTCTACTATACTAGGTTTCCATATGACCTTCAAATGGGCATTGGTTTTAGCTATCCCTCCTTATTTTCCCCTCCTAGGGAGGTCCACCCCTCCCCACTAGTCCCTACTCTATTCCTGACCTCTGTGGTTATGCAGATTGGAGCTTGTTTATTGAAGACTTAGCAGCTAATATGCACATATAAGTGATTATATATCACATTTGTCTTCTTTTTTGGTCTGGGTTACCTCACTCCGGATGATTTTTTTTTTTTTCTAGCTCCATCCATTTGTAAATTTTATGTTTTTTTTTTTTTTTTTTTTTAAGCAGCAGAGTAAGAGTAATATTCTATTATGTAACTGTATCAGTTTTTTTCTTTTCTTTTTCTTTCTTATTTATTTTTTTTTTAATCTGTGCATCTGTTGATGGATATCTAGGCTGTTTCCAATTTCTGGCTGTTAGAAATAGAGCAGCAATGAACATGCTTGAGTAACTATGTGTGTTGTAGGATGTATAGTCCTTTGGGTATATGCCCAAGAGTGATTTAGCTGGATCTTGAGATAGATTGATTCCCATTTTCCTTAGGAACCACCACACTGATTTTTCATGTGGCTGTATAAGTTTGTACTCCCAACAGCAATGGATGAGTGTTCCCCTTTCTCCACATCCTCCTCAGCTTGAGCTGTCATTTTTTTTTTTAAATTGGTCTTGCCATTCTGTTTAGTGTAAAATAAAATCTCAACTTAGTTTTGATTTGCCTTTTCCTGATAATTAAGGATGTTGAATGTTCCTTTAAGCTTACATTTGAATTATTCTTTTGAGAATTCTGTTTAGATCTGTACCCCATTTTAAAACTGGATTATTTGCATTTTTTGTTGTCCCATCTTTTTGAGTTCTTTATATACTTTAGATATTAACTCTCTATCAGAGATGTAGCTGATGAAATATTTTCTGTAGGTTGTTGCTGCCATTTCATTCAAATGATGGTGTTCTTTGTCATATGGAAGCTCCCTAGTTTCATGAGGGCCCATTTATTACTTGTTCTATAGCACAAGCACATGCTATAGGTGCCGTGCTAAGAAAGCCTTTTCCTGTGCCAGTGAGTTTAAGACTGTTGTCCATTTTTCTCTTCTGTGAGATTTAGTGTATCTGGTTTTATGTTGAGATTTTTGATCTATTTGGACAAGTTTTGTTCAGGGTGTTAGACAAGTATGGGTTTATTTGGATTCTTCTACATGAAGCTATTCAGTTTGACCAGCACCATTTGTTGAAGATGTTGTCTTATTTCTAGTGTGTATATCTGTCATCTTTATCAAAAAAATTAGGTGTTCATAGGTGTGTGGATTTATGTCTGGGTCTTCAATTTCCATTGCATTGATCAATGTATTTGTGTATGCTTTTTTGGCAATACCATGCTGATTTTTTTTTTATCACTATAACTGTAGTACGATTTGAGAATGGGAATGGTGATGCCTCCAGCAATTCTCTTATTATTCAGGTTTGTTTTAGTAACTCCCCCCTTTTTTTTTGTATGTGTGTATGTTTCCATATAAAATTGAAAATTGTCCTTTAAGCTTCTGTGAAGAATTGTGTTGGAATTTTTATGGGGTTTGCATTAAATCTATGGATTGCTTTTGGTAGGATGGTCATTTTTACTATATTAATCTTATCATTCCATGAGCAAGGGAGATCTTTCCATCTTCTGATATCTTCCTCCATTTCTTTCTTCAATATCTTCAAGTTTTTATTATACAATTCTTTCACTGACTTGGTTAGGGTTATCCAAGATATTTTTATATCATTTGAGGCTATTATGGAAGGTGCTTTTTTTCTATTATTTCTTTCTTAGTCAATTTGTCATTTGGGTATAGGAAGGCTACTGATTTTTGTGAATTTTGTATACTTCTATTTTGTGGAAAGTGTTTACGAGGTGTAGGAGTTTCCTGGTGGAATTTTTAGGGTCATTTATTTGTGTAGTCATCTCATCTGAAAATAAAGATACTTTGACTTCTTCCCTTCCTGTTTGCATTTCCTTGATATCCTTCGGTTATCTTATTGTTCTAGTTAAGACTTCAAGTATATATTGAATAAATATATAGAGAGTGGAAACCTTGTCTTGTCCCTGATTTCAGTAGAAATGCTTTGAGTTTCTCTCTGTTTAGGTTGATGTTGGCTGTGGGCTTGCTGTAAATTGCTTTTATTATATTGAGGTATGCCCCTTGTATTCCTAATCTCTCCAGGACATTTATCATGCAGGGCTATTGAACTTTGTCCAAGGCCTTTTCTCCATCTAATGAAATGATCATGTGGGTTTGCCTTTTATTTTGTTTAGATGATGGATCACATATATTGATTTACATATTTTGAACCATCCCTGCATCTCTGGGTTAAAAACTTCTTGATCATGGTGGATGATCTTTCTGATATGTTGTTCAATTTGGTTTGCAAATATTTTATTGAATATTTTTACATCTGTGTTTATAAGCAAATCTCATCTGTAACTCTTTCTTTGTTGGATCTCTATGTTGTTTGAGTATCAGGGTAACTGTGGCCTATTTTTGTGGAGTAATTTGAGGAGTATTGGTGTTAATTCTTCTTTGGAATTCTGGCAAAATTCGGCATTAAAATCATCTGGATCTGGGCTTTTTTGTTTGGGAGACTTTTAGTGACTGTTTCTATTTAATTAGGGGTTATAGGTCTCTTAGAATTGCTTATCTGATCTTCATGTAACTTTGGTATATGGGACACATCAAGATAAACATCAATTTCTTTTAGATTTTTCAGTTTGGAGTACAGGTTTTAAAGTGTGTCCTTATGATTCTCTGGATTTCGTCAGTGTCTGTCATTATGTCCCCTTCTAGTTTCTAATTTTGTTCATTTGGCTCTCCTATCTCTACCTTTCAGTTAATCTGGCTAATGATGTCAATCTTACTGATTTTCTCAAAGAACCATTTCTTTTGCTTCTTTGTATTTTTAATTTTATTTTATTGATTTCAGTCCTGAATTTGATTATTTGTTGCTATCTAATCCTTTTTTTTTTGTCTAGAATTTTCCGGTGTGCCAATAAGATACCAATATGAGATATTTGCTTTTTTAAATGTAGGCACTTTGCACTATGAACTTGTCTCTTAGAATCATCTTCATTGTGTTCCATAAGTTTGGACTTATGTTTGTGATTTCATTCTCATCTAAGTCTAAAAAGTTTTTATTTCTTGACACATTTTTCATTTAGCAGTGAATTGTTTAGTTTTCATAAGTTTGTAAGCCTTCTGTTTTCTTTATATTCAGCTTTAGTACATATAATAGGATGCTGGGTGTTATTTCAATTTCCTTGTATTTGTTGAGACTTGCTTTGTTTTTGAGAAAGTTCCATGAGGTACTGAGAAGAAGGCATATTCTTTTGTGTCTGGGTGTAATGTTCTGTACATATCTGTTAGGTTGTTTTAATTTGTAAATATCTGTTTGGTTAATAGGTTAGCATTTCTCTGCTTAGTTTTTGTCTGCATGATCTGTCTATTGAAGAAACTGATATTAAAGTTATCCATTGTCTTAACCAGTGTTCTATTGCTGTTGAAAGACTCCATGACCTTGGGCAACTCTTATAAAAAGAAAACATTTAATTTGGGGCTTGGTCACAGTTTTAGAGATGAGTTTATAATCATCATGGTGGGGAGCATGGGGGTCATGGTGTTATAGAAGTAGCTAAGTGTTCTACATTCTGATTCATAGGCAGCAGCAGCAGCAGGAGAGGGTGGGTGGGAGACAGAGAGGGGGGGGAGAAGAGAGGAGATGAGAGAAGAGGAGAGGAGAGGAGAAGGAAGGAGAGGAGAGGAGAGGAGAGAAAGGGAGGTTCCCTTTGCTGCTTAAATTTTCCTTGAATCCTTTTTACAAGTTGAAAGCTTGGCTGAGTAGCTTAGCTGGGTAGGGTCCATTCTATTTAGTACTTCTTGTACCTTGATAGGTATGTTTGTTTGTAGATTAGGAAAATTTTTCTTCTATCAGTTTGTTGGAACTATTTTCTATGCCTAAAGTTTTTGTTTCTGTTTTTTTTTTTGTTTATATTTAACTTTTTTTTTTTTAAACTTAGGTATCCATTTCATCTATCTTATCTTCCATCTCTTGAATTCTGTTGGAAAGATTTATCTTTGGGTTTTTTGTTAAACTTCCTAACCTTTTCATTTCCAGTATTCCTTAGCTTTGAGGGTTTTCTTTAGTGATTCTGTTTCTAGTTTTATGTCTTAAACCATTTTCTTCATTTCATTCCACTGTTTGTCTGTGTCTTTATAGATTTCATTCATGGATTTCCTCTTTAAGCTTCTTGAACATATTCACAATAGCTATTTTGAAATCCTTGTCTTGGGCTTCAATTATATTGCATTATATTTCCCAAGTCTTACTGTGTATGGTTGTTGAATTCCAGTGGAGGTAGATTCTTTTGGTTGTTATTGTGTTTTTGGGCTAATGTGTAGGCATCTGGGTTTGGCGTGATTTTGATTCCAGGTGTTGTCTTATTTTTGTTGGGTGTGTGTTCTATTCCTTGTTTCTGTTGCCCTCTCTAGATTTTAGGAATGTGTTCCAGCTGTGGCTTGTGAGGTAGGGAGTGCGCCTAGGTCCCCAGGTGTGGTCACTGGTGGTCTTAGCTAGAAAGTATTTCTAGGTATTAGAGGCTGACATCATGGAGATGGGATAGAGGCACTAGGGACTAAAAGGTCCATAGGGAGAGGAAATTGGGTCTGCCATGAGGTTTGGAGCTGAGTATCTGGGGAGTCAGAGGAGGACAGGGCCTTCACATGGTCTGCTACAGTGCTGGGGATGATACTGGGGAATTAGAATAGGAGGACAGGAAGGAGACTAAAAATCCTATCTAATTCCCAGACTGGAGGAGAAGAAGGAAGCTGGGTCCAACAAGAGGCTCCTCGGAGTTTCTGATTCTCAAGCTGGCATGGACAGCAGGATTCCAGGCAGAGTGCTTCTCCAGGTGTTGGTAGCAGAGGCAAAGAGATGGTGTGAGAAAGAGGTGAATTCAGAGATCTGTGAAGTCCTTTGGAAATGGGGGCAGAGAGTAAGGAGAGACCTAGGAGATGGGCTGTTCCAGGGCTGGGGATGAGACTGGGGGATGGACTTGGAGAACAGGAGGGAGAGTGAAGATCACTCACCTGATTCCTCTATGCTCAACCTTACTAATTTCACAACCTCTCGAGGTCCTTGCCATTGTGAATCTGTCATCAGGTCACTTTTGACTTGCTGGTTGGTTCTTGAGTTAGGTGTTCAGATCTGACCTCACGAGCTGTGGAACTTTGGTTTGTTCCTTTGGGCTGTCCCTATTATAGGCTTGAGGCCTGATTTGGATTTGCCTTTTGGATCTGATCTGAGGTTTGCCCAATGTGCTTCTGAGGCACTTTCTGTCCTGACTTCTGGCTAGGTTGGTTGTCCGAGCGCTCCCAGGATTTGCCTGTCTCCACTTCCTCAATTCTGGGGTACAAGCACACATGGCCATGCTGGTTTTCTAGGATGCAAACTCAGGTTTTCAGCTTGATGAACAGGAAGACAGGATCTCATGCTGTAGCTCAGGCTTGCCTCAGACCTGTAGCGATGCTCCTGTATCCTCTTCCTGGATACAGAGGTTACACATGTGATCTATGGGAGAAGTGACTTAGGCTTAACAGCAAGACTACTGGGTGCACCTCTTTGAAACCATCACTGGACTACAAGGTGATGAGAAGGGACAACCCTGGGAATGAATTGCGTACTTGTGTCCATCAGCAAAGAACTTTTCAAAGAGAACATGCTGCTTTTTGGCCTCAAATGGAGAGGCATTCTTGTTTGTATAGACAGACGATTCCAGTTCTTTGGTTTGTCTTCTGTGCTCATTCCGTTCATAGACACTGGCATATACACTCCACATCAGATTGTTCTTTAAACCATCCCTTGGGCTCTGGTTCTCTTATGATGCTCTGTTGTGGTTGTCATGCCTACCACCAGAGAGTGACTCCTGTGTTCCCCCAAGACTTCACTGCTATTCAGATCACTTCCTGAAATTTCCCATCTGATGTAGCATACATCTTGAATTTGAATCTTCACATTTTTAGTTCTTTGTTCTCCTGTGAGGTGTGGAGGGTAATTGGCTGAGGGCTATATCCTCATTACAGCTGGCAAATTAAAAGAACACCTCGGATGCAGCCTTAGGTGAGTGCAGAGGCTCACAGGCAGAGTTAATAAGCTGCCCTCATCATCTGTGTGCTTCCTGCTGTTCGGACTGTGTGGCTGGTGGTGCCCGGTGCTGGCAGCAGAAAGAAATATGATGTTCAGCTAATGGCTTGAGAAAGGGAGGGAAGGACTTGGGGTCACTTGTGGTGTATCCTATTTTGAGCTGAGCCAAAGGAGATTAATGCCGTCACTTGCTTGATTAGCGTTGCCACTGGCCTGGCTCTCAACTTCCAAATGTATTAATTCTGAGAGAGCAGCTTGCATCAGAGTCATCGTGTCCATGTTGGCAACTAACCTTGTAAAATTCCCTGCCAGTGCACTGACTGCAGGCTGGGGCTAGGACCCTGGAATGCTGTGCTTGTCTTCTTGTTTGCTTGTATGACAAAGGCTTTCACACTAATGCCCAATTTCTTAAGCCCAAATCTGCAAAGTAATTGGTGTTTTGTGTCTCAAGTTAAAGCTCCTTTTAGCAGACTCCTACAGCAAGAATCTTGAATCTGTTCGATGTGCAAACACATTCATCTATTTGAATGTTGCAAGATACATCCTTGTGATGTGGATCACAATGTATGTTTTCAATTTTTAGTAGATTGTCTCACCTGGCTCAGTTCTTGGGTATTCTGCAGATTAGTCATGACTTTACCACAGACAGTAGAAATGGTAGCCATCCTATTTGTCAATAGATTGAAAATGGGTCTGTGCTTGGTAGACCCATTATTGCTGGAATTGACACAAACTTGGTTCCAGTTTGAGTCTGGACACTTCGCAGTTACAGTTGGCTTTGAAAGTTGGTGTGTGACTTGGAAAAATTGTAATAATGCTTATTGAATAATAGAATATCTTATTAGAAGCTCTTGATATATATTGCTATTTTTCTGCCAAAAAGAACATGCCAGCTTTGTACTCTGTGCTTATACTGAGAATATCACCAGATATTATTTATAAAATTCTACAGAGCATATGGGAAAATTATTCTGCTATTGTTCTAATGTATGATGCTTGGATTATTGTGAGGAAAAACACATTTTCTGCATAGGTTCATCAGCTTTTCACTGTTTCTTTCTAGAATTGCCTGTTGTTTTTGCCATTTCCTCATCTTGCTTTTTTCTTCAAAGCAATGAAATAATAATATCAACATTTAAAAAACCACACTTGCAAACAACAACAAAAATATACTCACCTTTGAAAGTTGCAATGATATTGCCATAGTCCCTCCCCCAATTCCAAAATACTTTGTATGAATCTCGTGCAAGGCTTGGACTGTCACATGGTTTGGATTTACCGTTAGGCATGAGGGATTTCATTTAGAGTGTCATTTTCTTGCTTTGTCACAGGTGGTGTTCTCAGCCGCTCCTCAATTTTCTTCTTATTTAAAATATTTCCAGTATTTCCTATCCAAACCACCTTTCCTGGCCTTTTAGCCCTGGGCATACTGGGACATGGGTCTCTTCTCTTGACAGACTCTGGACACCCATCCCTTAGATATCCAATCCTCCATTACTTGGATCTGATTTGGTATCATGGGGTCTGGTGTTCACTTGGGTCTGAGTAGAAGACTGGTGGTTTGAAAGAAAATGGCCCCTAAAGGAAATGACACTATTAGATGTCGCTTTGTTTGAGTGGGTGTGGCCTCGTTGGAGGAAGTGTGTCATTGTGGAGGCAGGCTTTGAGGTCTCATATGTTCAAGCCACACCCAGTGTCTGTTTGCTTCCTGTTGTCTACAAGATGTAGAACTCCCAGCTCTTTCTCCAGCACCATGTCTGCCTGCATGCTGTGATGTCCTGCCATGATGGTAATGTTCAAAACCTCTGAAAATGTAAGCCCCCCCAATCAAATGATTTTCCTTTATAAGAGTTGCTGTAGTTATGGTGTCGCTTCACGGTGATAAAAACCCTATTAAGACAGAAGTTGGTACCAGGGACTTGGGTATTGTTGAGAAAGGCCCGACCATGTTTCTGTTTGGAGGAATTTGGTCTTAGGTACTATGGGTTAGGAAAACAGTGGAATGCTTTAAGCAATGCACATTGGGCCGTACTAGTAGGAGCTTGGACGACAATGATGCTGAGAATGATTTGAACTGTGTGTTGGGGGGTGGGGGTGGGCTGGATCAAGAGGTTTCCGAGGAGAAGAATTTCAATATGTGGCCTAGAGATCATCCTCGTGATATTTTGGTGAAGGATGTAGCTGCCTTTTGCCTTTGTCCAGAGAGTCTGCCTGAGGCTAAAGTGAAGAATTTTGAATTAATTCCCTTGGCAGAGGAAATCTTACAACAGCCTAGTATAGACTCTGTTGTGTGGTTATTAGTGGTAACTCTAATAGAGATTTACAATGAAAGAGAAAGTATTTGAGGGAAAAAGGAAGATTGGGAAGTGGAATGTAGCTAAGTCAAATGAGATAAACATTAAAAATTAAAAACTGGAAAATAAAAATGGAATGGTAAACTCATGGAATCCCACCCACCTAAATTTCCAACTTGTGAAAAGGAATTGAAGAAAAGCTTAGAGCTGTGTGTTGTGGTACATGCCTTTAACCCCAGCACTCCAGAGGCAGAGGCTGGCAGAGCTCTGTGTTTGAGGCCAGCCTAGTATACAGAGCAAGTTCCAGAACAGCCAAGCTTAGGCAGTGAAAGAAACCATCAAAAACAGAGAGTGAGGAAATACTGGATCAAAGCAAGACTAAAACTATCTGGGCAAACTCCAACTCTCCATCTCCATGTCTGGTGTCAAAATACTCTTCAGAGATGCAGGCAAATCTCTGTGAATCAAGGCCAGCCTGGTATACAGAGCAAAATGCTCTTCAGATATTCAACTCCTTCCAGTTTTATTGACTGCAACATACTTCTTTCCCTAGGGCTGGTTCCAGTCCCTGTTAGCAGCTCTCAGCTGGTATCCCATGGTTCTGGCATCTCCAACACCTTGGGGTCTCCAAGGTAAACCACGTATCAACTTCACAGTTTTACACAATGACCTCTGCAGGCCCCCATTCAGGGACACCTCTGACACATGCCTGGCCTCAGCAGCTTTCCCTAGTCTTGGAGTCAAATTCCATAGCTCGTTTCTTCTATCCTTACCTCCAGTATCACATGGTCAAAGTTACCAAGTGCTGCTTACTGAGGCTATAACAAGTTCTTCTCATTCAATTACATCTTCACCAGCTTTCTGCTTTCAATGGCTTCCTTCACTGTCTAAGCTGGACTGTTCTGGAACTTTCTCTGCAGACCAGGCTGCCTCAAACTCAGATATCTACCAGCCTGGGATTAAAGGCATGTTCTACCACATCGATCTCTAAACTTTTCTTTGGAAAAGTTGGAATCTTGCTGGGTGCCATCTTTCCACTTCCTTTATTCCATTCCTTAATCTGTTTATCTTCATGAATAGAGAACTTAGCTCCATTCCAGTTTCTGGTCTTCCTTGTCCCCTCAAATATTTTTCCTTGCCCAGCTTGCTCTTGTTCTTTACATAGCTTCATTAGAGTTAACACTAGCAACCATACAACAGAGTCTGTACTAGGCTGTTTTGAAATTTCCTCTGCCAAGAGAATTAATTCAATACTCTTCACTTTAGCCTAAGGCTAACTTTTTGGACAAGGGAAAAAGCAGACATGCTCTTCAGCAAAATATCACAAGAATTATTTCTAGGCAGACACTAAAACTCTTCTGAAACTCGAGTCATAACCCCACAGTTCAAATCATTCTCAGCACCAAGTCTTCAATGCTTCTGCTAGTATGTCCCATTAGACATTACTTAATGCTTAATTGGGCAGGGGAGAGTGGGGGGGGAGGGAGAGAAAGAGAGAGAGAGAGACGGGGACAGGAAAGAGAGACGAGGGTGGGAACGGGGACAGGGAGGGATGGAGAGGGATGGAGAGGGTGAAGAGGGTGAAGAGGGGAGAGAGAGGAAGAGAGAGGGGAGAGGGAGGAAGAGAGGGGGGAAGAGAGGGAGAGGGGAAGAGAGGGAGAGGGGAAGTGAGGGAGGGAGAGAAAGGGAGGGAGGGAGGCTGTAGGCTGTACTACCAGTCAGGTGTCGCCTCATCATTAGTGCCAGCTTTTTCATAGTTGATCATAATGGATTTTCTAGCCACCCCCAAATCCCAGTTTACTTGGCTTGTTTAAGCTGCACCTTGGGCCTCACTACACAGGACTCTGGCTGTGGAGGCCTGGGTTCAAGGCCAGGTTGACTCAAGTAAGTTGTAAAGAAATTTAGGCCAGGCTGTCTGCATGATGCTCCCCTTTCTGAAGCTCTCAGATTTGTTCCTGTAGTGTCGTTTATTCTTCTTAGAAGACCATCTGCATAGTGAAACTCTGGCATTATTTGAGTATCTAGTTCTTATCAGCTATGTACCTGAGAACTTAAACACAATTTGGTAGCCTTTGCCTGTGTGATGGTTTCTTAAGGATGCATATAGGGTCAACTTCCTAATTTTGAGATCCCCTCTGATGGTTATCTGGCAGCCTTCTGTAAACTTGATCTATCCTCAGCAACCAGATGGCTGATTTCTGTGGTACACTTTGTACTAGCAAAGGCTTGGCCGAAACTAAATTCTTTCATTGTAGTCACTAATTTAAAATTAATCTAGGAAATTCTCTCTCTGCTCCTCATTCTGAAGTGTTATAATGAACTGGTATATTTTCACCACTTTGATCCACTATAATCAACATTATTTTTGATTGTTCAAAAGCTTGGATAGTGAGGGCTGGGCTCAAAACTAGGTCAGCATCCTAGCAACTCTAAGTTTTTTTTTTTCCTGAATGAATACAGTTTTTAAAAAATATATATAAAATATATATAAAGAGAAATCATAACCACTTCACATACAAATTGTCTTTGATAAATCAATTTCAGAGATCTTAGTGTAGCAAAAAGGCTAATGTTCAATTCAGTGCAATAAATCTTTCATTGTGAATTCAGGAGTTTATGTTAATAGTTTAAACTTAAATTGATAGTATGTTTGCTTTATTTCTTTCATCTAAATAATTATATATCTTTATCATCACCTTGAAAAAATATTGATCCTATTGACTGAAATTCCAAGAAAAAAAAGCCACCACCACAAGAAACTTCTCACTGGGCTGATGAGCTGACGATGGAGAGGTTGGGATGTTGCTGGTTAAGAACCAAATTCTCTTGGGGTTATCTTAGCCTCCAGTTAGCCAATTTGTGCACTTGTATGTGGTCTAACATTCTTGTGACCTGTAGGAAAGTTCTTATGAAAATTCAATGGGTTTCTAGCTCTCACTAACCTCAAAACTAAAGCTAAGAATGTCATTGGATAGTATCCAAGGCCAATAGTAGAGTTTCCCCCACTTTACTGCAACATGACATTTCCAATTATTTGAAAGTGCCTTGGTTTATGACTTCATTTGTTCTTCTACTATAGTTCGGTGGTTTGAAAGAAAATGGACCCCAAAGGGAGTAGGTGTGGCTTTGATAGAGGCAGTGTGTCACTATGGGGGTGTGCTTTGAGGTCTCGTTCGCTCCAGATTCCTGTTCCCCATAAGATGTAGCATTCTCAGCCTCTCTAGCACCATGTCTGCCTGCTGCCATGCTCCCCATCATAATGATAATGGATTGAACCTCGGAAACTGTAGGTGAGCCACCCTCATGAAATGTTTTCATTTATAAGAGTTGCCATGGTCATGGTGTCTCTTCACCACAATAGAAACCTAACTAAGCCATAGACAAACTCCCTAAAATGGTTACTTTATTGGAACACTGAATATGGAGTACGCCAGGCCATAGCTGCTCATATTTGCTCCAGAATATACTGGTTTTTTTCTTATTGACAATTCCAGTCTCTTCCTGTGAATTTTCTGTGGTAGCTGTAATGAATAACTTGATACCTTAACACAACAGACATTTGTTCACCCACATGTGTTTAGGTCAGAGGCCTGAGTCAACATCACTGGGGCACAACAGTGGGTCAGCTAAACTTCCCCTAGAGGATCTCAGGGAGAAGCCATGCCTTGTTCTTTGCAGCTTTTGGTGGTTGCCAGCCTCTCATGGCAGCAGAGCTCCAACATCCTCCTGGTCCTTCTCAGGGCACTCTCTGTCCACATGAAGAAGCTGGAGGATAGTTACATTAGAGAATTAACAGCACAACTGAAAGCTCTAGAACAAAAAGAAACAAACTCACCCCAGGAGGAGTAGAGGCCAGGAAATAATCAAATTGAGGGCAGAAATCAATACAGTAGAAAACAAAACAATACAAAGAATCAATGTAACAAAGAATTGGTGTTTGAAGAAAATCAACAAGATAGACAAACCGTTATCCAAACTAACCAAAAGGCAGAGAGAGAACATGCAAATTAACAAAATCAGAAATGAAAAGGGGGACATAACAATGGACACTGAGGAAATGCAGAGAATCTTCAGGTCATACTTTGAAAACCTGCACCCCACAAAATTTGATATGTAAAGGAAATGGACAATTTTCCGGATGGATATCATTCACCAAAATTAAATCAAGAACAGATAAGAAACTTAAATAGACCTATAAGCCCTAAGGAAATAGAAGCAGCCATCAAAAGCCTCCCAACTCAAAAAAAAGCCCAGGGCCAGATGGTTTCAGTGCAGAATTCTACCAGAAATCCAAAGAAGAGCTAATACCAATACTTCTCAAATTGTTCCACACAATAGAAGCAGAAGGGTCATAGCGTAACTATTTTTATGAGGCTACAATTACCTTAGTTCCTCCATTTCATTGGCTTTCCATAGCACCATGTGACTCTTCTGGTAGTGCTCTCACCTGGCAGAGCATCCACCAAAAGGCCCTCAACAGAAGCCAGATAGTTGGACCATCTGATACTGGACCTTCAGCCTCCAAAATCATGAGTTAAATATACTTCTTTTTACATTACATAAGCTTAGGTATTTTGTTATAGCAACAGGAAATGGCTCACAACATTATACAAATATATCTTTTCATATATTCTATTGCTGCGTTCCTTGTTTTTCTATTCAAGGTCTTTTGGAGAAATATCAAAATTTAACTCCTTGAGGAAAAAAAATGCCCTTTCATGCTAGAGAGGTCACATGTTCCTAGAGATCATAAGTCATTCACTGAGTGACTTTATCTGCAGAACACAAATGGAACATGCAGTGAGTATGAAGTCTGACATCTGTGGGAAGTTGTGTGAGTTTTGTAACCCATGATACTTCTTCACATTATACCACTTCATTCATGCGGTATGAAATCTACTAGCAACTGCAAGGCACTTTACTAGATTTCTAGTAAAGTAGAATTCGACAAAGCACTAGCAATTGGGGGTAGTTGGGATTGTCCTTGTGTATTTGTGTTTGTTGACTTTTCGTATTGGTTCAGCAAATCTAAGTCTTTTCTGGGAGATTTAATAGAATTCAGACTA
Source organism: Cricetiscus sungorus (assembly GCA_030556225.1). Taxonomy (NCBI): domain Eukaryota; kingdom Metazoa; phylum Chordata; class Mammalia; order Rodentia; family Cricetidae; genus Cricetiscus; species Cricetiscus sungorus. Next base: position 30,730,811 of record JANBXA010000398.1, read on the forward strand.
TTTCCCCCCACCCCATCTTGTCTTGATTATGTGACTTGGAAAAGGAAATATGATGACTAACAGGATAGAATAATTTATGTTATGGGAGCTCTGGCTATTACTATGATGCACTTGAAATTATGCTGTTGCTGTCGTTAAATATTAATTCCATTTCCTGCAATAATGAACTAAAGAATTCAAGCAATTCTGAAGCACATGCATGAGCAACTATGTTCTCCAGAAGAAAAAATGACTAGAAGGTGAAGTAGCCATCCTGCCAGCACGCATATGCTACATTGTTCAGAATGTTTCAGCCTGTTAAACATCATACTCTAGAATGTGTTTTGACAGAGCATAGTAGCTTTGAAGACAAGGCAAGTGATTAATGTTGTACTTAGTGGGATTGTTTCTGAGAAATGAGTTAGAATTCTTAAGATATTGAAGTTTCCCTTGACTGTTTCAGTATACTGGTGAAACAACTAGGGAACAAGGTTTGGTCTCAGAAATCAAAATTCTGTAATAGTTTATTTGATTGGAATTGCTTATCAAATTCAATCTGGTTGGTATTTTGCTGTATAATTGAAATCTGATTATCATGTAACCCCAGTCAAAGTTTTCTTGTTCCCTCTTCATTTGGATTATTTTGTATGCATTTCTACCCCTAAAATAAATCATGGCAATTCAGACACCATTTTAGGTTGATCTCCATAGATGGGGGTATCACATTATGCATCATAGAAGAAAGGTCACAAAGTGTCAGAAGAGGTTTCTTAGGAGGAGGAAAGAGGAAGCAGGAGGAGCAGGCAGAGAGATAGATGTTCAAAATGAGCCTTTATAAAGGTTTTCACCTGAACGGTGCTTTGAGCTAATGCTTTGCCAGCCACATTTGTATATATGATGCATTATGAAAGGAATGTGAATCTCCAAATTTGCACGCTGAATTTCTGACTCCCAGTAGGCTGTGCCTTCAGCAGGTGAGTGATAGGTTATATGAAGTCACAAGATGTCTCTGTGTCACATTAAGATACAGCAAGCTAGGAGAGAGCCCTCAGTAGGAATCAGGTCTGTTGGCACTGATGCTATTCTGGACTTGTATTTAGAATTGTGAGAAGTGAGTCTGTTGCTTCGGTCTGTAGCCTATGGCATTTTCTTATAGCAGCATCTTAGTCACTGTCTTATTGTTGTGATGCAGCCATCATGACCAAGTCAACTTATAACAGAAAGCATTTAATCAGTGACTTGTCTACAATTTCAGAGGGTCTGTCAGTGACCATCATGGCAAAAAGAAGGCAGGTATGGTGCTGGAACAGGAGAAGAGAGATCATATCTGACCCACAAGTTCTAGACAAAGAGAGACTGGCCTGGCATGTTTGAAAGCTCAAAGCCCAGGCTCGGTGGCACACCTCCTCCAACACGGCCACACCCCCTAATCCTTTCCAAATAGTTCTACTAACTGGTGGTTAAGCATTTACACATGAGCCTCTGATGTCATTCTCTTCCAGACCACAAGCAGCTTGAGAGTGGCTAATGCACACCACACTACTGAGCCCCATCAGGTTAGAAAAGAAGCGACAAGCATGCTCCTCTCCAGTGCTGCTCCCACACCCCGAGCATCTCGAGGGTGTTAGATGTAGCTAATGCTGCAGAGTCCCTGGATACGCTGCCTGATGCACTGCCCTCCTAGTAAGAGTGGGAAAGGGAGGGATGGGCTCTCCTTGCCCATGCCCACTGAGGCAGATTCTAGGAGTACACAGCATTTTAACCAAGTTCCCAGGAGACTGAGAAGGTCTGGAACATTGAGGCTCCATTGATTTCTTGGTCTGCCCAGCCCTTCCTCTTTGCTGCAGTAGGATGTGCACGTTCCTAGCCTCAGGATTCTGCTCACACATCACCTTTGTGCTGAAATCTTACTTTCTTTTCCAGAGGGCCCTCACCAGGAATCAAATCTGCTGGCACACTGACCTTGGGCTCCTGTTTGTGTGGGGATGGGTGTATATCAACTGGGAGAAATACTCAGGGCTTCTCATTCTGTTTTATCTGTTAGTGATGGATGTCATCCCCTTTCCAGGCCTCTTAACCACAATTTTGCACTGTAGGGTCATATCCCATGTGTGTGTGTGTGTGTGTGTGTGTGTGTGTGTGTGCGTGCACACCACTGTGTGTATGTATGTGGTGTGTCTGTGTGTCATAGACTGTGAGTGTGCAGTGATACAGAGAGAGGTCTTTCTTAGTCCAGTTAGGTGTAGGGTACCCAGGGACCTTGGGGTTTGGGAGCTCTGGGCTTGAGCTAGACTTGTGGATCTTAAGGCCCTTGCCTTAAGGCGATCAGGAAAGGAATGGGGCATTTGTGTGAGAATGGTCAAAGAGCCTTGAAAGTCAGCTGGAGGATCTTTTTGACAAGATGGAGGGCCATAATTCATCAGCTCCATTAAGTGCTATCAGCTCTTACCTCAGCCAGTCACCTGAAAAGTGTTAGCACACATCCCCTTGAGGCTGAATGTGGCTGAAATGAACTCAGGTGCTTGAGCACACACACCTGCCCATCCTCTCTGGCTCTGCTAACAGTGAAGGCCAAGGTTGAATGTGATGCCCCCTAGGCCCTTTAGGGTGAAGATTCCACAGAGATGCATGCCTCTGCCAAACAGCTTCCAGGGACCAGCCCTGGACAGGGTGTGTGGTTAAAGTTACCTTGCACATGGCAGTTGACTCAAAACTGGGGCCTGAAATTGATGCAGGGGCAGGCACTCGACACCATAACCTGTCTTTTGTATCTTTCCCCTTGTATAAGGATGGCAGAAGGAGATGTTTCCTCACGAGCTCCCACAGTAGTCCAGATGCGTTTGGCTGCCATTTTATTTGATAGGAACCCCAGGAGCCTGAGAGTTTCCCTGGTAAGCAGGAGAGTAAAAATGGCTCTTGTATCTTTCCACTTGTATAAGGATGGCAGAAGGAGATGTTTCCTGACGAGCTCCCACAGTAGTCCAGATGCGTTTGGCTGCCATTTTATTTGATAGGAACCCCAGGGGCCTGAGAGTTTCCCTGGTAAGCAGGAGAGTAAAAATGGCATTCAATTTTAGACATAATCAGGAATATTCCTTCTATGCAGATTCAGAGTCATTTTTGCAAACACAATTCTTTCTCCTCAAACCATGTGTGACCTTGAGGTTTTCTGAAATGGAAGTGTCTATGTTTGAAATGGAAGGTGGTCTATACTTGGGGATATTGAGCTGTGAGGAGAGTTTGAACAGGGGTTTATTAAACTGCAAATCAGAAACTTGGTTAAAAGGGCTGGCTGTGGTCCAATTAACATATTCATTTTTAATAGTGGGACCAAAGGTTATGGAAAAACACAAACTCAGGCTTGTGTATTTGTGTCTTGTCTGCTCTCTGAGGTCAACACAGGACACCATGCCTGGTTGGTGCCCTTTAGGTCACCTCTGCTGACTTCTCCCAGGGAGGCAGCATGGGCATGCTTCTTTCATTGTCTTCAGGACTCCCCCAGTCCCCAGAGTGGAGGGCTTTGTACCAGCTGACCTTCTGATTAGCTAGGGGAGGCATAAATGTAGGGGGTATCGATTGGCTTTGACTTTCCAGAAATAAGACAAAGGTGCTTTCTGCTGATGGCTAAAACTAATTACAACCCAGAACAGCTGGGCTTTCAGCATCTTAAAGCAATGCCCTCTGGTCTCTTAGCAAATAAATAGAATCTAAGAGCAAAGGGAGAACCAAATGGGGGTGAGGGAGGCACAGGCTTCTTTTTATGCCCTCTGCTATTTGACTTTTGCAGGTGAGGCTTCTATTGCAAAGGCTGACACCATGTTATGGTTATGTTCCTTCTGATATGGAACATACATGGTGGCTATATTCAATTCTATGTCAACTGGGAAGTGGGACTCGGTGTCTCCAAGTACCCCTAGGCCTCTGTGTTCTGACCATGCATTGATGAGAGGCTCCTTGACTTCTGACTTCACAGGCGAGTCTGAAGCAAAGTGCCTTTTGCCATCTAGTCCCAACATGCCCTCTACATTTTTCCTGTCTTCTGGACCACTGCTGCCTGGCAGTTTCTTCTGCTCAGTCAGCAGAGGAGGATCTGGGGAGCCGAGAAGCTGCCATTCGTCCAGCCCCTTCAAAGGCAGGCCCTGTGACCTGGTTCATCTCGTTTGGCTTTCATGTGTGTCCCTTTGCCTCTCATCGCCTCATGGGCAGAGTTTTATGCCCAATAGCTTTCTGCTCTTTCAAGTAGCCATGACTGTTTTGTGAAAACTCCTGTGGTGATTACATGAGAACGATCACCTGTTACGAGCACGTTTTTCCCCTGTCAGTCTGGTCCTGCCACCCTGCTGCCATGCCAGCCCCCAATAACACGCAGAGACTCTGTATTTGATACAATCCTGTTGGCCAGTTACCATTATTGTTTATGTGCTAGCTCTGTCTTAATTATTAACCCATTTCTACTTATCTAAGTATTTCCACGTGGTCATCTTATCGGAGAGCCGCAGCTGGCATCTTGCTTCCTCTAGGCTCTACATGCTGACTCCTCCTCACTACTTCCTCTTTCCTCCTCCTAGTCTCCTAGCCCTGCCTATCTTGCTTTCCTATTGGCCAAACAGTGCTTTATTTATTAACCAGTATGAGAAACATATTTATAGAATAACATCTCCCATCAATCGCCATTGGCTCATATGTTTAAACACTTGGTCCCCAGTTGGTGGGACTGTTTGGGAAAGATTAGAAAGGGTGGCCTTGTTGGAGGAGGTGTATCACTGGTTTCAAAGGCCTGTGCCAGGCCTGTTCTCTTTCTGCCTCAGCCATTGTTCTAGTGCGAGCCTGCCTGCTGCCATGTTTCCTACCATGACAGTCATAGACTTGCTCTCTGAAACCATAAGCAAGCCCCCAATTACATGCTTTCTTTTATGCTACCTTGGTTATGGTGTCTCTTCACAGGAATGGAAAATTACCTAAGATGGCACCCCACTGTAAACTACGCTGCTTCGAAATCAGAGGAACTTTGAAGAGTCCTAAGAATTGCTTAAGTTCTCAGGCAGCTACACTTCCTTCCACCTTGTGAGAAGTTTCCCTCTCATCTCGCCACAGGTAGAAGTCCTTTTCCTGTCCTGGGGTCCTAGTTTCCTCTTGGACCTTGACTGCTTCCTTGGGACTCCATTTTTTGCTATGATAGTGTACCACTTAACGCTGGTATTGTGGTTGGTTTTTAACTCAGAACCACCTGAGCATGGAGCTTCTCCCCTGAAGAAGCATCCCGATTGCCTTGATTGATACGGGAAGACCCGCCCCGACTATGGGCAGCACCTCCCGGTAGCAGCTCAGACTCTGAGAGCATTTCAGAAGGAAGTTGATCTCCTCATTTGCTGGCTTGGCCTCACCTGAGCTGATTTACCCTGTTGTTGCTGCCTCTGAAGATCTCTGATAGCAGAACTAGCTTACATTGTAGACAGGGGCCAATAGGTCTCTAGGAACTTTCTGGGCTTCTAGTGCTAGGTTAGGACCACTTAAATACCCCACCTTGTTGACTGGGTACCTCCAGTTAGAAATAGCCATTGTGGGACTGCTTTGACTATTAAGGAACCCAGCCTCAAGGACCTAGTGCAGGGTTCCTCAGATTCACAGGGCTGATTTGAGAGTCACTTCATTAATTTTGACACACGCACACATATATGTAGTGCACACAATTCTCTCTCTCCTTTCTTCCCTCCCACCTCCCTCCTTCTCTCTCATCTCTTTGGTTCTGTCCCTCTGAAGAGCATGACTAAAACAGCAGGTCTCCTGAGCTTGATTGACACTTTGCTTTGCTCTTGGATGGTCATTCTAGATTCTTAAGTTCCTCTCTGGTACTTGGGAGTCCTGCTACCAACTGTTCCTACTCTCGAATTTTACTAATTTCTCCTTCTGATCTCCCAACACCACCTTCTGCAGATCATGTTATGGAAGTAGAACAGCATGGCTCACACAAAGAGAAGTCCCATCTGAATTCCAGGAACCTGTAAATAGGTTACATGGGAAAAAAACAAAAAAACACAAAATGGGAGTCAAAGTCACAGATGGGATGCAAGTTGCCAACGAGCAGATGGCGACATTAGCCAGATGGGTTCAGTGTTACCCAAGTGTTACCACCATCAGTGACTGTGCTATCACAGTGGGAAAGAAGTCACAGTAATTCCATGTGGACCTGACATAATTGCTTACTGCTGCCTCCAAAGATGGAATTGGAAGCTGCTGGTGGGATGTTGCTCATTGATGCTGCTTTCCCAGATGTTCCACTCCCTAAGGACCAGTGATTACAGGGCCAAACCCATTACAGTAGTGGGGATATAGGAGTGGACATTGCTTTAAGATGATGGCCCAGTTGCCATGGCTACTACAAGAACTGCTTGATTAATGACTAAGTACTAAGCACTGACAGGAGAGCACAGTTGAGATAGCATTTTGCTATGGCCCAGGCTGGCCATGAATTTTAGGTGATTCTCCTGCTTCAGCCTCTTGAAGTGACCAGAATTACAGATGTGAACCACCGTGCATTACTAGTATTTTAACTGAGCCGCTGGGATTGTTGAAGTTCTAGCCTGAGGAATGTGCTCACCAGGGAAGGTGACACCTGCAAGAACATTTTAAAATGTGCAGCTAGGAGCTGGTGAGGTGGCACAAAGCCAGGGACGGGTGATGAGGAGCTGGAGATATATGCATGGGGCTGAGAAAGAAGGGCTGAAAGCACATGCTGGGGACTCTTAATGTTTCAGCAACCGAGCTCAGATCTCATCTGTGTTTAGAAAGGCATTTGTGATACTTTGTAAAGGCCAGGAAGGCCAGGTCTGACAGAGAGGGAAGCCAGGAGGTCTGTGTGGAGGCTCTGAAGTACTACCAGGTGAAAGGAAGGTTGTGGGGGTTAGATCTGAGGGTTATTGCGTAGGGATAGTCATCGAGGTTAAGTGATGGTTTAGAAATAGGGAATGAGAGAGGAAGGTGTCTGCAGGGGTTTAGGAGCCCCCTGCATTCCTATGAGTGCCCAGTGCTATGGTAACACATTGTCAACATGATTCTGGGGGCCAGAAGTCCCACCATTGGTGTCAGCAGGATTAGTTATCTACTGAAGTGGCCCTTTAGTAGAATTTGTTCTGTGTTCTCTCTTGCTTTTCATCTGCTGCATCTGGTTTTTGGTATCCTTTGACTTGGAGACAAATCTTTCCAGTCTCTTCCTCTGTTTTCATATAGCCTTCCCTCCTAGGTATTTTTTTCCTGATCTCCTCCCTCTGACTTTATCTAAAAGGGCATCTCCAGTCTTAGAGCTTACCCTCATTTTTATATCCTTCATTTAATTATATTTCAAAGATGTGATTTCATGATGTCGCAGTCTGAGGTTCCAGCTGGGTCAGGTCATCTAGAGGGAAGAGCACCATTGGACCCCACTCAGTTTTTCTGAAGGAGGAGGAGTCATGAGTGTAGTTTCAGGTATGTGGAACCTGGGTTGGGCATGGGATATTCATGCAGAGATCACTGTAGATGTATAAATGAGAGCTGAAGAGAGGGGCTTAGAATCACTGGGATATATTTGGTAGCTATGCATGGGTTTTTACCATGCAAGGAAACCACATACAATATGAAAGTTAGTGGGACAGTGGTAAACTGTGTAGAAATGTCAGTAAGGAGATATAGAAGACAAAACATCCATTAACATTACCCAGGAGGAGTGGTCATAAGAGCAGAAGGAAAACCATGAGCTGGTTCTATTACCTAGGCAAAGAAGAACAATTCAAGGAGAACTCCCTGGGGCAGGATGTGGGGGAGGGAGTCAAACATAGTGGGGAGGCTAAGACAATTGCTGAGTTCCAAAGTGTCTTAGCATCCATGTCTATGTGGACATGAATTAAAAAAAAAAAAAAAGAACAAAACACCCCTCACTTCTACTTATCTGGCTGAGTGCATGCTCATATTTTCAGTGACAATTGATGACAATGGACAACACAATTTGTACAATGAAGGATGACTTGGCTATATATGGAATGCTCTGTGTTCTGGTTGTAGCATTTGGATTTCATGATCATTTCTCTAATTGGGTAGGGCAATACCCAAATGGGTCTAATTTCCATTACAAACTTCTGTCTGCTCTCATGCTCCTAATTACCACAATTATAAGGCTGTTTGAGGGTAAAAAATGGCTAGAAATAAAATTGTAGTAAATTAGTTCACAACAACAAGCAGTTTAAAGCAGAGAAGTGGGGACATAATTTTGTGTCATGGTCTGAGGCTACAGAGATGGCTTGTGGGCAAAGAGCTTGCTGTCCAAAAATAAAGACCTGAGTTTGGATCTGAAGCAGCCGTGTAAAGCTGGGCCCAGAGGTGCACATCTCTAAATAATGGATTCCTAGGGCTTGCTGTCCAGCCATTCAGAGAAATGGGACCTCTTAGTTCATTGAGAACTCCCATCTCAAGATAAACGAGGAAGACATTCTGCTATTGACTTCTGGCTTGTACACATTATACATATGAGAGTGTGGGCAGTGTGTGTGTGTGTGTGTGTGTGTGTGTGTGTGTGTGTGTGTGTGTGTGTGTGGTCTCAGAGAAATGATTTGGCACCATGGCTCACTTATCTGATGGTGATGGTATTTCTTGCAAGTGTTCAAGACAATGGCCTGGCATTTTCTGGGCTGATTAGTCATGGTTTGGTCTTCCAGCCCTGAACTGGCTGGATCTCAACTCCCTGAGAATTATGCTCTTATAATCTGATTGGTCATGGCACTTGCTTGCCCAAATCTTAAAGAACCCAAAAATCCTGCTAATTGTGAGGTGATACCCAATGGCATAGACCAATTTTGCCTTAAATTTAATTGAGGGTACTAAATGCTTTAACTAGGATAGATGGCTTTTAGTGGGGCTAGAAATAACCCCAACATTAAACAGGGTGGGTGGATACTGTTCATTTGGGAACTAGGATGATGGAACTGGATTTTATTTTTTAAGATGACATCTCACTGTGTTGCCAAGGCTGGTCTTGAGTTCTTGGGTTCAACAGGTCCTGACCCCTGAGTATGTGAGACTGTAAGTTCACACTACCATGCAGGTTTTGGTTATCTTAAGTGTACTATTCACATTCACAACACATGTACTTCTAGGTAGTGACAGGGAGAGAGAGGGGGAGGGGAGGGAGGGAGGAAGGGAGAGAGAGAGAGAAAGAGAGAGAGATACACACACACACACACACACACAGAGACTCTTTCTTACTTGTAATTGACTTAGAAACCAACCTTAACAATGGCTTCACCTCTCTGCAATAACTTAGGTGTGCAGTTTTATTCAACCCTCCCCCTCCCTTCTTCCCTTCCTTCCTCCCTCTCTCCCTCCCTCCGTGTGTATGTGTGTGTGTGTGTGTGTGAGAGAGAGAGAGAGAGAGAGAGAGAGAGAGAGGAAAGAGGAGGAAGAGAAGGAGGAGGAGGAGGAGGAGGAGGAGGAGGAGGAGGAGGAGGAGGAGACAATGACGACAATGGGCACTTGTGTCTACCAGGGACTAGTATAGTGAACACTGGTGGTCTCTGAATCCTTCAGCCTCAGGTTGAATTCTTCCTGGGTGCTCATGTTTTGGGCAATTTTCCCTTAAATCTACTCCAACTCCCCATAATGTCAATAGTTTTTGGGAGACTGTTTTCAAAGTAATGACATACTTCGGATGTATAAGTAAACAACTAAAATGTTTGGCACATTACATTAGTTCATCCTACGTTCTCACACAGCCCCTGACTATTTCCTGGTTTCAAGCTGTGATCCCTGAGAAATGTGAGTGAAACATCCTTTCATAAACTGCATTGACCCGAGTTAGTCTGAGCTGCTATACCGTTGAAAGCTGTGAAACCTGAGAAATGAGAGTGAAACATCCTTTTATATAAACTGCATTGACTGAGTTAGTCTGAGCTGCTATACCGTTGCTAGAAGTAAAAGGAAATGGAGTCAATTCCCTTCCCTCTTGCACCTGGAATTGCTCTACTGTATTATATACTCAGGTGTCAATTATTCCTTGAGTCCTACCACCCAGGATCCTCCGCCAGATCCTTAAGATCAAGGGGGTGACTTAGGTTCAGTCTTTGCTGAGGAAGCATGACCTCAGACAATCTCACAAGCCAGCAGGCTGCTGTTGTTCTTCCTCTGTGAAAGGGACCCCTGGGAGGGTGCAGGTTTGGAAGATGTCCCATGTGATTTTCCTAGGGGGTGGTTGGAGTCTACCAGCCCTGGCCAAGTTGATGGTAGGATATGTGTGCTTCAGACAGAAAAAGGCCAGTTATCTTCAGGCATCTGGGAGTCTGTGGCTAACAGGCTGATGGCAGAAATTCCACATTGTAACCCATGCTTCATGCTAACAATACAAGGGCCAGCTTTTGCCCTAATGTTTGGTATTATAGACATTTCAGACATAGAGTTACTATTACTGAGCATTCTTAAACAAATAAATTCTCTAAGTAATACCTGATATATTAATTAAAAAGATATTTTAAAAAACCCCATTAGCTGTGAATCACTGAGGACTTTTATGGAAAGGTTGTCTTGGAAGGCATCAGCAGAGACCATGAGCTGAAGCTGCTTCCTTGTGGTGAAATGTCAGCTGACTGATCATAGATGGCATCCTTCGGTGCTGTGTATCAGAAGGTATGTGAGACAGTGTTTCATGCTTATGGTTCATTGCTGTATAATTTATCAGCTTTCTTTACATTGAAATACAGCCTCCCAAACTTTACTTGGCTTCTTGTGGCAATAGACTGGAAGTTGAGAGTGGGATTTGGAAAGGAAATGATGAGGAGAGGAACTGGGTTAGTTGGGGGTGGGAGTTACAAGTTATGGAGAACTGTTGCACAGTAGGAACCAGAGATTGGGCATGGTATATTTTAAACCGTTAAGTGAAAAATCTTTTGAATGTTTTCACAAAGTATACATGCACCATATGCCACATGATACTCGGCACGTAAATATATACACGTTATTTTTGATGCTTAATTTTGTTATTATTTTAATTTATGTTTGAGTGTGTAAGGATATGTGTGCATGAGTGCAGATGGTCATGGAAGTCAGAAGAAGCTGTTAAATCCTCTGGGGCTGGAGCTACAGAAGGCTCCAGGCTTCCTGATGTTGGTGCTGGGAATTGAACTTGGTACCGTAGTGTACAAGAACAGTGTGTGCTCTTAACCGCTGGGCATCTCTTTAGCTCCACACCCATACCTTTTGTTTTAGTGCATAGTAGCTGAACATTTTAAAAGAGTACACCAGGAGGACTTTTACTGTCTTTATCTCAGCTTCTCAAGGACGTTTGTCATTGCTGGCACTACTCAAGTTTGTTGATAGATAAACAGCCACATTGTTGAGGTTGTTTGGCAATCCCTGTCCAAGGTCTACTATGGAATGCTCTGGAACAGAGGTTGCTTCCTTGGCCATCATTAAGTTCTTTCTTACCATTATCCTGTTGATTTCCTAATTACAAAAAAATGATTTGTTTTCTATGCCCATTGTTCTTCAGCAGGATTTCATAGTGAGTTGCTTGCTCAGATGGAGTGGCTAGGTTACTGAAACATTTTCACATTAAGTAGAGACTTTAAAACCTAAGATGTCCTCACAGGTGAATAGAGTTAAATGACTTACAAGGGAATCCCTACATCTCTGCAATGACCCTGTGATATTGGGATGTTATGTGATTGCTCCAAGTCTGTGTCCTCAAGTATGAAACAGGAACATTAAACGTGGTGTTCATTGCAAACATTCTTAGCCTCCATGTTCCTTCTCAGAATAGGATAGAAAGTTTTAGGGGCCTCACCCGTGAGACTCCCACACCACCAAGAGGCACCAAGCAACCTCAGAACTGTAAGTCCAGGCTCCTCCAAACTTTCTATGTTGCTGAACAGTAGAATTCAATGTCTATGTGAGACACTGTTTCCATTGTTTATTCAAAACACAATTCAAATCAATATTTGTCAGATACAAAGGGCAGCATTAGAAAAGTGGCTTTCTAAAAGGCCCCCCAGACTAACAGTGCCAATCCTGATTGAGGCTATATTTAGAATACTTGTGGGTTCCATTTACCATGATGACATCTTCCTCCCTTGTATAGTGACCTTCATATTTGTAGCAGATACACGCTAATATTTTTGTCTTAGATATAGCATACATTAATCTACTTGTTTCTGGAGAAGTACCTCCATTCCAACACTGGAAAGTGACTGTAAACACCGTGTGTCAGGCATGTAAAGTGGGGACTTGAGATAGCATTGTGTGTGCATATGTGTGTGTGTGTGTGTGTGTGTGTGTGTGTGAGCCTCTGTGTAAGTGTACGTGTGTGTGAGCCTGTGTATATGTGTGTGTGTGTGTGTGAGTGTGTGTGTGAGCCGGTGTGTGTATGTGTGTGTTTGTGTATGTGTAGGGTGGAATTAGATTGATGGCTAGAGTGTTGTGTAAGAGCTGGAGGGTGTAAACTGGAGACATAAATTTGACTCTAGAAACTTCATGTGGTTTTGTGCATGGAGCTAGAGTTATGTGGAACCTGTGAGAAGGTAATAGATTCTGATGAAGCTCAGTTTCACTTAAGCTGATGTGAGCAAACAGACCCAGAGTTAAGATCGTGGGGAGAACTGCAGTTGGATGGCCCATTCAGCCATCTCTTCTCCCCAGGTGAAGACTGTGGGAAAGAGTCCTACTCAACGTTTTCCTCTGCCACACCTTTCGGGTCTCATTCTGAGAGTTGCAGGCCTTGGTATTTCCGATCCACAGAGCCTCTGCATCCCAGGTCAGTATAAGGTGTCATCCTCAAGTTGTCCTCTGGAGGTCACTCATCCCTGTAGTGCTCCATCCCAGGCCCTAGAGGTGGCTGATGTTTATAGAAGGAATAGGAGGCGGGCACGAGTATCCACAGACATACATATACACAGCTCTTAGAAAATATCTTCTGTTTTCAGTTTGACCTTCCTGGTCATTTAAAACTGTATTTGAATGGATGATGATTAACCTATAAGTTTTGTTGACTTTAGACATGAAAACACATGTTTCTCTTACCCTGAGACATGAGACTGGGTATGACATTTTCAATACTCAAAAAGGTAAAGTATTTTTACATGCTGACTTATACTTTACAATACATATTTGTGTGTAAATAATTGATGTGCCCCTCACATACTACTGGCTACTCATGGATTCCAAAAGAATTCTGTCTCTGTGTGTTTAATAGGCCTATATATTTCTATCTGGATTTGGAAGATAGCAGATTTGGCTGGCTCTCCCTCTGCCTCATTCATAAGACATTCGGAATTAGGACCTTTATGTACTAGGTCCACTCCTGTATCAAATTCTACACTAACCCCCCCCCCCAACCAATCCCAGTTTAACTACCACTTCTGGACCCTTAAAGTTTTCTCCAACTTTTTTGGCAAGAGGAGAGGAACAAAGGAAACAATTAGCACTGTTGATAAGCTAGGCTTTACTCAAAAGGCTACATGGATTTAGGGACCTGCTGACAATCTGTGGGACCCAGGAGTTTTCCCTGGTGGCTTTAAACTCTTTAATCTTCATGGGAACATCTTGAAAATGAGTGTTGAGGTATGGGAGGATGGGGGTGGGCTGTCCACAGACATGGAGTGAGAACAGCACGGCTAAGAATTGAACTCTGGCAGTCTCTGTTCTTTTGCAGCTTGCTTGGTTGTCTCCTTAGGGAGGTGTGGGAGGGTCATGTGACTATTGCATATCCTGATGAAGCACTCTGTTAAAATCTGGACTTTCTCCATTTTCTCTTCTAGTTGTGACTAGCTGTTTCTAGATCTGAGATCCCAAATCATACTCACCCTGAAAATAAATCACAAGCACCACAAATAAACTGATCCCACCCTAGGCACTTATTGGCCTTGGACTCAATTATAATTTAAACATCTTCTCTGGGGAATGTCCCTCACCCCCACACAAACCAAGATGTCTAATAAGGTTTTAAGAAAAGAAATCCATCTTGTCCTGAGAAAGCCTTCAGTGCTAAGAAAATCAGATTTTCTCCATATTGTTATGGTAACCAAATTACATTTCCTTTAAAATATTCCACATTTAGAGTTCATTTCTTTCATTAGTCCAAAGTTGTGAGCTTGTAGTGGAGGCTATTCCAGACTCTAGGCAATCATGATAAATGAAGAACTTATTATAGTCTATTTTGATTCACTTGATGTTTCAATACACGTCGAGGGGGTCACGGTGTACAAATGATTTCCCTGTTTTATGGGAACATACTTCCTGCCAACAAATTTTGCCAAGAAATTAATCTTATGTCAAGAAACATTATCGGGTGAATGAGAAAACATGACATGTTGTCCTCTGGGAGCGTACCTCAGCAATGTTCTCCCATGACACTTGAAATGAAGCCAGACTATTATTAGAACAAACGGCCGATTCCACAGCATCCCTAGCAGTGACTACAAGGGAAAAGGCGTCTTCTAAAAGAAGTTGGGATGTTGGACAAGTGGTTAACTGGAATGATCATCCATCTACTGAGGCCCCTTTCCCAGGACTAAATTGTGTGATGACAGGAGTATACCTTATATCCCAAATCTCCCTTTCTAGGTCTCTTGGCTCCCATGCAAAGGAATGTCTGTACATTGTTTTGAGTGTTAGGGGTATGGCAGAAGGGACAAGAATTGAAGGAGAAAGGAAATATGTTTGGGAAAGTTTAAAATAAATTAAGTAGATCTGATTAGTAAAGGAAGACAGCTATACTTCAGGAAGATGGGAAATGCTCTGTACAAATCATTTTATGATGATTAAGCAGTATGCTGTAATTTCTTTTCTAAATTGAATGGGCTACAGTGAAAAATGGTCCTTGGCCCACCCCGAACAATAACTTCTCTCTGAAGACCTTTACTGTGAATTGAGAATTTTAAATTAGATGAAGAAATAATAATGCATGACGTTGCTTAGCAACCATAATATGTCTGTTAGTAATAGAGACTCCAAAACGGATAAGATTAGGGTCACTTTCTGAGGATAAATAAACTAATTACTTGAGACAAAATTAAATGAATCTCCAAAAAGCTGAACTTGGGCCAATGTCATCTATTCATGTATTTTTGCCAAGGAGAGACATTTTTATGATTATGAGTGCTCATGACTTGTGTCTCAGTTCCTTGCTCTTCTGTTGGCTAGGAGCAGTCTTTGGGTAGGCTGATCATGTGACTGGCTGTCAGGTTTGCCACTGGGGAAGACCACAGATGCCTTTCTGTGGCCACTTCCATGGATGTAGATTACCTTCCATGTGCAGAGGTGGGAGCGCCTCACTTGCAAGAGTTAACAGTGAAAGAGGGTCTCAGCCTGGACCCTGTCCCCAGATGAGCTCTGCTTATCAAGAAGCCCAAAACTGGGTCTTGGAAGCTTGGGAGAATTTCCAGCTCTGTCCTCAGCCCAATTTAGGCCTTTTGTAGAATTTAAGTCTTCATGTCATCAAAGGCCACACGGTGTTAGACTGCCAGCACTCCTCCTTTTCCCTGTTCATACCCAGAAGAGGGACCCGAAGGATGCTGTTACCCAGCATCATGTACCCTCAACACCATTTCACCAATCGTGGTTATACCATCTTCTGTGCTCACCTGCAAACCTTTCCATTCAGAGCTGAGGGCTCTGGTTGTCTGTCGGGTTCTGCAGGGTCCTGAGAGTTTCCTCACCAGCTGCTGGAGTAAGATCTGCCACTGGGGTGTAGAAAATACAGTGACCCACTCACTGGCTGGAGAATAAAATGTGTGTATCTTACCATCTCCAGGATGCTGTTACTTGTACAACAATAGATTTTTGCATTTATTTCTTTATTATTTTTGCAACTTCAAGGCATTGAATTCAGGGTCTGGCTTATGGGCATCACTATTATATACTTCACAAAGTTTGAGAGGCAAGGCTGCTGGTAAATAGTCCCACAGGCCTCAGCACCTTCGTGTAAAAGTACTCATTGAAAGAGTACTCTTTCTTTTAAGCCAGAGGTTGAGTACATACATTCATATATTAAGGCAGCGGGTGGTGGTGGTGGTGGTGGTGTGTGCAAGTGAAAAAGTATTTGGTTTCCTGAAAAGTCTATCAAAACAACTCTTTTTAATCAGTTTTGTTTCTAAAACTCTCTCTCTCTCTCTCTCTCTCTCTCTCTCTCTCTCTCTCTCTCTCTCTCTCTGTGTGTGTGTGTGTGTGTGTGTGTGTGTGTGTGTGTGTGTGTATGTGTGTAAGTCAAAAGAAGGTGTTGGAACTGGAGTTACAGGCAGCTGTGATTCTCTCAACATGCGGGAACTGAACTTAGGTCCTCCTGGGAGAGCATTATGTGTTCTTAACTGCTGACTCATCTCAATCACTTTCTTGAGTCTCCATTTTCTTTGAGATTTTTTGGGCTGTAAAGACACTGATGACATACATTTCTTAACAACAACAAACGCTTCCAAATTGCTTAGTAGGTGATGTCGATGGTATTTGGGGTTCAGAGGTGGTTTCAGTAAAAGTAATAAAAAATACGAAAACATTAAGTGTGGTAGTGATTTTTAAAATGTATTTTATATTATGAAACACAAAGATGCAAAGCTAATTTTTGCAATAAAAACATACTTACAAAATATTGAAAAATAACGTAAGGATTTTCACAGCTTCTCCTGACTGTGATTTCTTCTCCTTTTCTAGGCTGTACACTCTGCAGCTGCTCTGGATTATTGAACTATGTAACTATCATTAAATTGCTTTTACAGTACATATATTGACTTATCGTTCAATATGAAGAGCGGTTCCGACATTCAACCCTCAAGTGTCCTGACTGCCTCTATGTTGTTCTATGTTGTAGCTGTTTCATCTGAGGCAGCTGGATTCCTTCAGGATGACAGCAATGTTGTCAATTACATGCTGGAATACACGGACATCATCAGCCTTGATGATTCTAACAGCCACTGTTTGGCTTCTTAAAAGAAAATTCTAATTCTATTTTGAGTTATCTTCATGAACGACATGAGTTGTAAACAAACCACCTTTCCCTTCCATGGATGCACCTTTATGCGTCCTCATAGTTTCGTGACAAACATTTTATAATTTTACATCTTCAAAGATGAGAAAAAAATTGTACAGACTAGCTGTTCCACATGTGTCCAACCCTTTTTCCTTCGTGACCCCATGTTTGAAGTGCCAGGACTGAATAAGTCTGCTTCAGATGCCATTGCCAAATACTCAAACCGGAAGTTGTTTTCCCACAGTTTGGAGGGCTCAGTTCCAGTCTGTTTCTCCTGAGGGCTTCTCCTCTTGGCTTGTACATGGCCTTCTTATGTCTGTATTCTTCACATGGCTTTTATTCTGTGTGCATGTGCGCCCTGGCATCTTGTCTTCTGAGGAAGACAGGTGACACTGGAAATAGGGCCCTGCCTGTGTCACCCTCAATCACCTCCTGCTGTGATTTAGATGTGCATCCTTCCAAGGTTTGTGAGTTGGAAGCTGGGACTGCAGTGTCGCAGTGTTGGGTGATAGTGGTGGGATGCCTAAGGGGAAGACTAGGGCAAGGCCAGTAGGTCACTGGAGACATCACGAGGGACTTCAGTTGGCTTCTTTGAGAATGAGCTATAAAAATGAGCAAGCATGGCCACCAAACCCTGAACCCTCCTGGCTTCTTGGCTTGCCATGTGAGCTCTTGCTTTGGCACACATTACTTCTTTGACATCATCTGCCATGTTGTAATGTAGCCAAAATGCCCTCTCCAGGGTGGAGGAAGTACCCCCAGCATGCTCTGAGTGCTCTAGAACAATGCCATAAACAAACCTCATGTCTTTATAAAGTACACAGTATCAGGTACTTAGTTTGTAGCAGCAGGAAATAAATGAAAATGTACTCCCTAAAATTAAAGTGAGCAATGGGCCATGGGACTATAGCCTATATATTTTAGGGGCTCAGTCCATAGAATGGCCATATGCACTGTTGGATTAAATCTGACCTCTGTCCATGTACATTTATGTCATAATTCTAGATGAAGTGGCATGGAGTGGGGGAAGCTGTAGGGGGATTCTATTATGGTGTCTCACAATTGCTCAGCCATGGACATGACATAGGTGTACAAAGCTCATCCAACTGCTTCTACCAAACCAAACCATTGGCGTCTCCTACTCAGCCTCTTCTTCATGTTCCCTAAATGTTTGTTGTGTCTGTCACTGCAACACAGCATGAGAAGAAGCCGGATGGGAACAAATTAGAATTAAAAACCCTCTTCACTAATATTAGGTAAGTATTAGTTTTTGAGCTTTTACTTTGGGCAGCACCCAGGGCCTCAGAAGGGTCCTGTGCAAACTCTAACAAGGCTAAAGGTTATTGCTTTTGTTGGTAAGTTCGACTCTAAGGACAGATTTTGGTGGTAATTGTGGGAGTGTCTCAGGACACATCCAACTGACCATTCCCAGCCACTCTTTGAAAATTCACAGCTCCTAAGGGTTAAGTAGAATCCTATTTGGTCTATAGGATTTCTGCCTAAACTTTTTACATCTGCCTTGAAGATGTTTCAATTTCAAGATTACTGTAGCTTCCTACACAATAGTGTAGATGGCATAGACCCATCCATAATAACCATTAACCAGTTTCCTCCTGTGGGACTATCTTGTATGATTAGAATATCATGTCACATCCAGAATTGTAGCTGGATACTCTTCAAGCAGCCAAGCACAGTATCTTTCATTGAAGGATGCTGGGGTACCTGGCAGCATCCCACAGCGTGCCACTATTGTGTACGTGTTCACCGTCCACTTTCACACTTGTTTTGCTCTTCGAAACACATCCTAAGAGTTGGCAACAACTGTCGCAGAACCGCTTGAGGACACTGCCAACGTCTCAGCAGCAACACACGGCCCTGCCGTGGTGTTTCTGTGTCTCCCTTAATAACTTTTCCCTTAAACACATGGCACGTTTATTTGGGGCTTCAAACTAATATCCAATTTCTTCAAATAAAACGTTAAAGAGCCTTGTTTTCTTTAGAGCTATCTACACTCCACTTACAGTCTTACTATTCTCTGCGTAAATCCGACGAATCTCACCCATTCAGTTCAGATGCCTTTATTGCTATTCCAGTTGAACAGGCAGATCCACCTTAAATAGATCCACCTTAAATAGATCCACCTTAAATAGATCCACCTTAAATAATCATCCACATTTACAGCTTGCTTAATTAAATCCTTTTAAGCATTTTTACCACATTTATAAATATATTTGATTTCTCCTCTGTAGTTAATGTAATAAATTAAACTTATGAATATAGTAAATCTCAGGGCCTCCTAAGCCGCTCAATGCTATCTGAAGCTGAGCCAAAGTTTCTTAAACCTCCCAGCTTAAAATCTCAAGTCAAAAATAAATCATACATTTTAATGGAATCGCAATGCTAATCTGTTGGTTTTGATGGGTCCAATTACCTCCAAGCGTTTAAATCCCTAACACACACGCGGCTTGCTCTGTACTGGTAAGGTGTAGGCATTCTATGTCCATGCTGGGCACTCCCGGTTGTACTTCCTCAGACGCAGTTTCCTCTAGGTGGGTGACCATTGCCCACCCAAGCTGTAAGGAAAGCATATTGCAAGCCAGGCTGCACCCCACCCCCATCTGGACACACACTAGCAAGCACATCTAATCAAGCCTCTGAGATCAGTGTGGTTCCCAGCCTCCATTTTAAAAGAAACTAATTAGGCAAAACAGGCAAATAACAATTGCATATGTTTATTGTGTGCCACATGATGCTTTGAGATATGTATGCCTTTCAGAATAGCCAAGCAGAGACCATTGGCATCTACAATGCCTCAGGTCTTTATCATTCTTTAAATGTTCTCTGTCAGGTGAAAGGTCAACCACCCTGTATAGAAGGTAACAGGAAGCAAATATGGTTCAATCTCCAGGATAATTTTCTCTCAATTTGACAGTTCTTTATGGGCTCTTAAGACATCAAGTGTTTTCTCTGGTTCGTTGTTTATCTTGTCATGAAGTATAGGGACTGGGACTCAAACATTTACCCAGCCTCATAAGTTTGGTGCTATTGCATTCACCCATGGTGAATTTCTTAATGTATTATAATTACTATAAAACTGACATGTAATAATCATACCTGTTTATAGGTTATGGTGTGATTATTTAACACATATATCTGACAAATCAAGATAACTATTCATATGCTCATCTCTTTGCCATAGCTCTACATTTGGAACTTCTTAACTAGGTTGTTGAATATTATTTTAACTAGGCAAAGATGTGCTACATTTGTTTATGCTGCAGAATATTACTTAACCGTGTAAAGGTGTGTTACTTTTGTTTATGCTGCATTTGTTTAATTGTGAAAAGATGTGTTACATTTGTTTCACTTGCCTGCCTAAGGCACCTGATTGGTCTAATAAAAAGCTGAATGGCCAATACTAGCCAGGAAAAAGGATGGGTGGAGCTATCAGGCAGAGAGAATAAATAGGAGGAGAAATCTAGGCTCAAGAGAAGAAGAGAAGAATGAGAGAAGAAGGAAAAGAGAATCAGGGACAGGCCTGGGGCAGAAAGCCAGGTAGACACCAACCAGGCACAGAGAAGCAGTAAAAGTAAGATGTACAGCAGTAAGAAAGGTAAAGAGCCCCGAGGCAAAAGGTAGATAAAGAGAAACAGGTTAAGTGAAAAGAGCTAGCCAGACCAAGATCTAACGCTAATGCACAAACCGACTTAGTGGAATCCTTCTGTGTGGAGAGATACCTTGCCCAGTGTAGCTACAAGGGGTGGTGGGTGGAGTTGCCTTGGTCTTGCCTCAACAAGATGATGGGACAGAGTTAGGAGACTTCTTAGAGGAGGCCTTACCCTCTTCATGGAGCAGATGGGAGAAGGGAAGAGAGTGGGGTAGCAGGAGGAGAGAAGGGAAGGGGAAACTGAGATTGGAATTTAAAAAATAAATTAATAAATAAAAAATAGCTAGCCAGAAACATGCCTATGCTAGGCTGAACGCTCAAGACTAATAATAAGTCTATGTGTCATGGTTTGGGAGCTGGTTGGTGATCCAAAAGAAAAAGCCTGGTACATCCCTCTGCTATGGGCCACCAGACCTCACGCCCCTCATCTGTAGTTTGGTACCTGTCATCCACCTCATAAGAAGGGTCTTATTGCTAGATTAATTACAGTAACACTTAGTGCTGATGAGTCATCTGTGGTGTGTGGTTTGCTGACCTCTGAATGCCTGTTTCTTGATTAGGCTGCAGGGTATGGCTTACTTGTAATATATAGCATAATATAGCACAGTGTATGCTAAAGTATTTTAAAGTTGATCAAATGCATCTTTTCATCTTCAGAGAGTTATATGTTACTCATTGGAAAAATTACCTTTGCTGTTATAGGTATATATTACACTTTCCCCCTAGTCATGAAGATGTTATTTCTCTTGAAGACAATTTTGTATGGGA
The DNA here is from genome assembly GCA_030556225.1 of Cricetiscus sungorus. Lineage (NCBI taxonomy): Eukaryota > Metazoa > Chordata > Mammalia > Rodentia > Cricetidae > Cricetiscus > Cricetiscus sungorus. The sequence continues at coordinate 30,752,200 of JANBXA010000398.1, forward strand.
TTCAGGCCTGGCCACCTTGGTCTCTTTGCATTTGATATGTGTATGCTGGGTTTTTAATGGTTTATTTCAGGACTTCTAGAACATACTATGATATAGACTAGTGTTGGGCCCATTCCTTACAACTTAAGTTACTGCTCAGTAATAACAGAATTAAATATGAATTAAAACCAAGTGTGTACTCAAACTACCCTGTGACCCTACCACATTACCGTGTTCTTGCTTAGGCGTTTCTTTTCTTTTTAGAAATTCTTTCCTCTTTCCTTCCCTCCCATCCTCCCTCCCTCCCTTTCTCCCTCCCTCCCTTCCTCTCTCCCCCTTCTCTCTCTTCCTTTTTTTCCTTCCTTCCCTTTTTACATTCTGACAGCAGTTTCCCCTTTCTTCTCTCTTCCCAGTCCCTCCCCCACCTTCTCTCTGTCCCCCAATCTACTCCTCCTCCATTTCTCTCCAGAAACGGGCAGACCTCCCATGGATATCAGCCAAACATGGCTTAACAAGTTGTAGTAAGTCTAAACACCTCCTGTTGTATTAAGGCTGGACAAGACAACCCAGTATGAGTGAAAGGGTCCTAAAAGCAGGAGAAAGACGCAGAGACAGTGCCTGCTCCCACTGTTGGGAGTCCCACAAGAAATCCAATATACACAACTGTCACACACACATACACACACAGAGCCAAGGTCAGTCCCATGCAGGCTTCCTGGTTGTCGGGTCAGTCCCTGTGGGCCCCTTTGAAGCCTTGTTAGTTGGGTGAGTTGATTCTGTGGGGTTTCTTGTGGTGGCCTTGATCCCTCTGGCTTCTACAATCTTTCCTTCTCTTCCACAGGATTCCCTGAGCTCCGCCCAATATTTGGTTGTGGTCTCTGTATCTGTTTCCTTCAGTTGCTGGATGAAGCCTTCTGATGACAATTGGGCCGGTCACCGGTCTGTGAGTACAGCATGATATCACCAGGAATCATTTCATTGACTTCTTCCCAGCCATGTTAGGTTCTTCCAGCGTCTGGGTCCTGGCCCTCCAGGCAGTGTCAGCGGTGGGGTTTCCTCTCATGGTGTGGGTATTAGGCTGGACCAGGCATTGATTGGCCACTCCCACAATTTCTGTGCCAGCCTTGGTGTCATTTCTCTAGTCCTTAAAAGTCAGTTTTACATAGTAGACTGTTGGTAGAATTATTTCCATCAAGCCTGTACTGGGCCAATCTTCTTTTTGCTATTTTAAGTCAATTATATAATATTAATCTGAATAGAAGGTCATGTCTAGACTATACCTGTCATGAAGTATAAGGGACATCAAAGACACTGAATTATAAAAGTAGACCCAAAGACAGGTGGATGAACTCATTAGGTATATTAGTCAGTTTTCTGTTGCTGGGACAACACTGAGAACGACAATTTGAAGGTGGGAAGGTTTATTTGCCTCATGGTTCAGTGCACAGTTAGCTGGCTCCAGGTTTGTGTTTTTGTTTTTTTTTTTGTCTGTGGTGAGACAGAAAGTCACTGTGCAAGGATGGGGGAGGAAAGATACTTAACTCCCAGCAGCCAGGGAGTTGAAAGGGAGAAGGGGCCAGAGCCAACATATCCCCTGCAGAGCTATGCTCCCAGTGTCCCCTGCAGAGCTATGCTCCCAGTGACCTTTCTTTGGCAGGGTTCTGCTCCATAGTCTTTCCCACCTCTCAACAATACCATCACATGAACTCATTAATAGCTTAATCTATTGACTTTGTCAAAGCCTCTTGATCCAATCACTTCTAAAAAGCCCTACCTCTGGCTATTGCACTGGGGACCCAGCCTTCAATGCACGAGTATTTTGGAAACATTTTTCATCCAACCATAACATCCTTTCTCAGTCCCCAAATGCTCATGTCTGTCTTATAATAAAAAAATAATGCATTAGTCCAGATCCAAGAGTTCCCAAAGTCAGAACAGTTCTAGCATTCTTCAAAATCAAAATTCAAAGTTTCCTCTGAGACATAAGGCAGACTCCAGCTGCGAGCCCCTATAAAAATTAAAAAAAAAAAAAAAAAAACATGTTTCCAAACATAATAGCACAAAGTATTGCTATTCCACAGAAGAAAACTGGACATAGAAAGGGAGGATCAGACCAAATTAAGAACATGACTTGGAAGGGCAGATATTAAGTCCCATAGATCCACTTCTGGCTCTGGGGCCCATCATAGAGTGTCATGAGCTCCAAAGGGTTTGGGGAGCTCTGGGAAGACTGTAGACTATACAGCCTCTTGTAGTCTTTACCATTTCCTTATAATGCCACCAAATTGGGAACTAGCAATAGATTAATCTATCGATTAGATTAAAGACTAGTTCTGGAGATCCCAAAATAAGGTCTTCTGGGTATAAAAAATATGTAGGGTGTAAATGTCAATATGATGATTTACATTTAACCTTCTCCTCTGTGTACTGCTATCAAGATTAAATTCCTAGGAAGGGAAAGACAGATTGGCCTGGCTGGGTTCCATATCCAGTGCTGTGGTCAGGATGTAGAGGATCTTTTGGTTTGGAGCTCTGGGTGAGGAATAGTTTTCCTAAAGAATGGTGTGAAGTAGACCCAACAAACATCCATCAAACATGCTAAGTAAGGAGGTGCTGAGGCCTGCTTTGCCAGGCTCCTTCCCACATGTGGCCACCTGTTCCCTGTGTGTTCCCTGTTCCCTTTGCATTTTGAAGGTGTGAGCCATTCTCTGAGTTTGCTCTTTATGTAGAAAATCCTTGAATACTGGTTGAATGTCATTTTCCATCTTTCCAATTTCTCAGTATTAGAACATATTTTCTTTGAAGAGGAACATCATTGAATTGTCACTGACACTTCTTCAAAGACCCTTTGTTGCCTTTGACACCTCACTTCTAAGAATCCTGGCCTACATCCCTGGTGCCGAGGTCCAGTCCATCTGGTGTTTATTTTGTGAGGGAATTAGATACAGTACTCGGTCCTGTTTTAAACTGTGTATGATTTCTCTAGAGCTGCTGAGAAGGATTTGTATATAGGATAGGGGAACAGAAGAAGATGGGAAGAGACCAGTGTCACGGTTTAAAAGTGAATGGTCTCCATAGGCTCATATATTTAAATGTTTGTCTCCAGTTGCTGGGATTAAAGATGTCGGCCATCACCACCTGGCTCGAGCCACTTTTTAAATTACAACAGAGGCAAGTGTGATGTTTGTTCTGTTAGAGATGTCACTCTGGATGAACAGGAAACTATTAGGTATATTTTTGTGTACTCTCTGAGTCTGTGTCATTTCACCTTTCAGAAAGGAATAGGGATGAGCCGTGAGAGGGGGTTATCGAGGTAATCTTACCTTGAGAGACTCATCGCCCAGAATGCCTCTGTGTGTCCAGTCAGACAGGACTGGGCAAACGAAGGGAACGTAGGTTGGAGATCAGAGCATCTAGAACTGAGTCACTGACAGAAGTGAAACTGAGGTCTTTGAACAGATGTGGGCGACCGTTCAGTGATGCTCACCTTTCAGGCCACGTTCTGTAGCAACCCAGTGTGAACACAGCAGAACAGAGTCCACCATACTACAAAGCCAATGAATTAGAGATAGACTGAGACAGGGTTTCAAATCCCAATTAACAGGGGACTTACACGAGCATGTGGTTGCGAGAGGCAGTAAGACTAGAGATTTGGATCAGGATTGGGTCACACGCATGGGTTAGGACAAAAATGATTTCACCCAAACAAAAATGTACCTGGTTCATCTCACATTCTTAGCACACTCTTGGTTCCAGGGTCTTATCCTTAGAACAGCTCTATATAGTCCTGTGGTGGTTTTTAATCTATTTGTGATACATGGGAAACTGTGGGAGAAACTGCCCAGTGTTGTTCTCAGGTAATCACAGGTTACCACTCATGGGCTTCTGTCATGCCTAGCCAAATCCACACAGACAGGGATTCACAATCTTCTTTGTGTCCAAGATGCATTCAGCCATATGATGAGGTCCAGATTAATAAACTCTCTCTAAAAATAATGATCTTCAAAAATTATAATAAAACATACAAGGTTATTAAGGAATCAAATTCTGTTAAAATATTACTAAATGTAACTTATGCTTGTGAGTTCACTGTTTACTTCTTTATTACTATATTAAACATCAAGCTTTCATGCCGGATAGTGAGAAAGTAGCTTCTGGAGATATTTCAATAACCTCAAATTGGTGTTGATGAAAACCATCTATGATACCTCTTAGTTAGTGGTAAGGTCTTTGGAACCAGCATGGTTTGTTTCCTACATTCATACTTGAGGAAAATTTTGGTTAAGGATTAGTGAAAATAAAGATACACCCCCCCTTCAGTTGGTGGACCCCACAAACTCATACAACCTATGGTCTCTGACTTCAAGGCAGATGCATACTGGTTGACGGTGAGGCATGCTGGAACTGAATAATAGGATTTACCAAACCAGAGCCCAGTGTTCCTTATTTGTCAGAAGGAAGGCTTAATAGAGTGTGGAAAAAATTACAACAACCTCTCAGAAGGGGAAAATGTTCCTGAGAGAGGCATCTTCTTTGGAATGGGGGGTTGAAAAACCGTGTGACACAACACTCATGTGGTTGGCATGGTTTGTTTTGGGTCTGGATTTCTTTTAGAGATGCTTGCAGACAAGGGTGTGAATTTTCAGGGACAGTGCTGACTTGTCACCCACAATGCAATGGGCTATTGGAATGATTTAATGTGGCTCTCGACAGCACAGTTAAGATTTATGTGGATAATCACCTCAGTGGTGGGAATGATAAGTTATCACGTTTATTATTTGCATATAGAAAGGTCTTCCACAGATTCTATGGCTTCCCACAATTCAGCCTGATGCTTGAGAAGAAAGTGAATAGTTTCTGGGTTTAATTAGAGTACTAGAGAGTTAAATTTATAAGGTTCAGAACATCACCAGTAGGTCATGTATTCAAGCTAACAGAAAAAGGAGGGCATTTGTTCTCCAAAGTGAGTAAATATGAAGCAGGCACTATGGTCACTGAGACTCTAGGGGAGGCAGTAACCATGTTCGGGAGTGTGTGGATATGGCTGTGCGTTCTGGGAGAGTTTTATAGTTAGTACATTACAGCATCGGCAGGACCCACACTCCTGAGGGGAATTCATGCAAAGGCTTCGAGTCTCTGCATATCTTCTCAATTATACACAAATATATTGTATTCCCAATGTATTCAAAAAGGGTCCTTGAAAATATTAGGGACATTATCCTTAGAGTAGGATGTGCAATTGCTTCTATAGAAATGCCATTTCAGATTTATTCTCAGCAAATTTCAGGAAACATTAACCTGTTCAGTCACTGATACAGCACATCCCACAAGTACGGCTTTTATGACACAGTGTACTCAGCTTTAGAGTGTGACTTTATTTTCTCCTCTTTTCCATTTCTTTCCCAATAAGTCCTTGTTATAAAGACACTAGAATCTCAGTACTTAAGTTTGACTCCAGTATTATTTGTGAGCTTATGTTCATAGATAAGCTTGAATTTGTAGGTGGTAACAGGCTGTAAAGGGTTTTAGGCTGTAGTAGTTTCTAGGGAGAACTGTGTTTAAATTTGAGCTCAAATTCAATAAAACAAGAAAAGGAACTTAACAGGTTTTTAAACTCATCTTTTGAAGGTACAAGATGATGGTGTAATTTGTTGGGGAGGAATAGTCATTTTGGGGCAGATTTTTATGATGTCACACACATGTGCACATGCACACACACACACACACACAAGTGCACACCTGTGTGAATACACACTGGCTCTTTGGACCAGTGGCATGTAGAGATGTGCACACACACATGCACACATGCACACGCGCGCACATGCGCGCGCGCACACACACACACATGCATACACACGCCCCATGAGTCCACATATGAGGAAAAGCATGTGATATTTTTCTCTCTGAGTCTGGTTTACTTTTCTTAATGTGAAAATTTCTTATTCTATCCATTGTCTTGTAAATGTCATAACTTCATTCCTCTTTGTGGTGGGAAGACACTCCCGTGTGTATGCGTACCACATTTCCTTTACGCAGTGGTCTGTTGAGGGTGTCTAGGCTGGTGCTCTACCTTGAATATTGTGGTCAGTGCTGCAATAAACGTGGGTGTGCCTATGGTGTGCTGACTTCTTTCTACTCCTGTTGGTCCTTCCCTACCTCCCATTCTATCAAGAGCCACTCTATCTGTCTCTCATTAGAAAACAAATGGGCATCAACATGACTCCTGGCTTCAGCATGGACCAGGGACATCAACATGGCCTTCCAAGGCAGATGGCTTCTGTCAGAGGTGGGGTGGGAAAAGACTCTGTTCTCTTTAAGGGGCTGGCCTCTGGAAGTTTGGAATGCTCTACTGAGTATATGACCAACATAAACTGGACTTGGTGTAATTGTGGGGTAGGGTACAAGGATGGGACGGGTAGACCTGGAAGGAACGGGAAAGCAAGTATGATCAGGGAGAATTATATCAAATTTCCAAATAACTAATAAAAAATATTATGTTGGGAAAAAAACCAAATAGGCTTCTAAGGGATAATAATAAAAATATAATACACACTATAAAACAAAAACACTTTGGAATTGGACAAAACCAAACCAAACTAACAACAACAAAAAGCAAAACAGAAAGTAAAGAGCCCAAGAGAAGGCACAGGAGTCAGAGACACACTGGTTTGCACACTCAGAAATCCCATAAAAACGCTAGTCTGGAAGCCATAATGTGTGCAGCCCTGTGCTGGCCCCATGCCTGCTGTCACAGTCTCTGTGAGTTTGTATGAGCTTTGCTCACCTGATCAGAGCACCTTGTTTTCTTGGTGTCCTCCATGTCCTCTGGCTCTCACTTTCCTTCCACCTTCTCTTCCACAGGACTCCCTGATTCCTGATGGGAGGGAGGGATTTGATGGAGACATTTGCTTAAGGTTGAGTGTTTGAAGGTGCCTTACTCTTTGCATAATGTCTGGCTGTGGGTTTCTGTTTTTGCTGCAGGAGGAAGCTTCTCTCATGATGGCTGGGCAGGTACTGATTTGTTTCCTTGGGTGAAGTGCAGGATAACCCTTCTTAACACAGTTGATTTACACAGCTGTTTTAGCATTTCAGTAAGGAGGCCAAAGAGGGAAAGTGTTTCCATTTCCCATCAATTTCCTTTACAGCATGGCTTCCCAAACCCATCTCAGCAATTCTGGAAGGACCTTTCCCTATGGGAGGCTGTACATTTGACAGCTTCTGTTCGCTAGATGCCAACCATGTCCCCCAACTTAATGAAAAAAAAAATACCTCCTGGGGGTGGGAAACAAATCTCCTCTGGTTGAAAACAGCTGATATACACCAACTGTCACAACTTTGGCACACAGCTGTGATCAAGTTGTGTTGAGGATAGCATATTTTTCCAGCTTCATCCTGAGTCCCAAAGACCATTCATGACCTTGGCAGAACCTGTATTCACAGGTAAGTTAGATGAACAGAACAAAAATGCTTTGTCACTTTTGAAATTTCTTCCCTGACTGTGATGAGGGGACAGTTCACATCGTATGAATCTTTTATTTATCCACGGTTATACCAGTTGACTCTGCTTGCTCAATCTCTTGAATTTTGTTTTCTGCAAACGTGCATATTTAATGGCCCTTTTGAGACCTTGTTTTCAAGGCTTCTGGACATGCATCCACTCCATCATGTGGACTATCTCTCTTTAACTTTTGGACTGTAATTATATGTTTCCATAATGGTGCAGCATCTTACGTTTCCATCCTCTGCACAAGGGTCCCACCCCCCCACACTATTTTCAATACATTTCATCTTCTCTTTTATCTTCTCTATTTTTTTTCAGGGTGGGGGGGTTGTAGTCATCCTAACGTGTGGTGAGATTTTCTTAACTATTGTTCTGACTTATGCTTCCCTAAATATTAGTGATATTGAATAATTTTCAGGGACTTGTTTATCACACGTGTGTTAGTGGAATGTTTATTCATGCCTTTTGTCTATTTTTAAAAATGTTTTGCTTTTGCTGTTTGGATTGATGGTGATGGATGCTTCTGCTGCTCAAAATGTAAAGCGTCTCATTGTTTGAAAAAATGTCAGAATGATCAGGAAGAAAAAGTGGTCTGTTAACACAGGCTGTGCTGAAGACAAGAACACGGTAAAGGGTCAGGAAAGGTTTCGCATCAGGCTTGGCCTGGTGCCTTTAATGACTGGCCCTTCACAGAGCCCTCTCCCCTTTCTCTCATTCTCTGCACAGCTCCTTTTTGTGTGGAGCAGGGCTCGGATCCTGGCACCTAACATGTAGCCTTGATTTTCTTAAGATACAATCAAGTCTTGAGAGAGCAGGAACTTGGGGGCCTTCAGGCCATTTACTTATTGCCCATCTGTTCTTCAAGGAGCCAGAGCAGAAGGACTCATTAGATGCACATTTCACGGAGGCCTTTTCAATGAGGAACAAACATAGAAACAGGTTAATTAAAAGCAGATCTTGCTAAACAAAGGTAATCGTTCCTTTGATTATAATTACTGATTTTGTGGCAAGAGTAGAATGAGAGGAGAGACCTTAATTTAGGTGACAGCTTGACATTATGCCACTCCATTATGCTCCTCAGAGGTTGGAACTGTAAGTGAAATTAAATCCCTCAAAGTGAGTTCATTCTCAGAGAAGGTCAAGCAACGGTGGCCTCTTGATGAAGAATGATGTGGACGAGTGGCATGCATGCTTGGGGTGGGGACTTGGTTTATTCTGCTCACTGGGTTTATTAACTCAACCTCATAACTGCTCTCCCACCATCTGAGGGCTCAGCACAAAGTCTTCTGGACCTGAGTTCTTGACACAAATATTTGGCCTTCAAACGTTGGGTGAAAGTACGAATGTGTGAAGGAAAGAGTCAAGATGGCATGGTTAGATTGAGGTCAAGGTCATAAGCACTTGTTCAGTGCAAAACTGGAGCCTAGGTCAAGTCAGACATCGATCCTTTCGGACTCTGTCATCTCTTGGGGCAGAGGCAGGTGTCCTTGGTCCTTACAGCAGAGGCTCCAATCCACCACACGCCCCTTTTCTACCATCCTTCTTCACTTCTTTTTTTCTACTCTTCTGGACTCAGAAACAAACAAGGAGTGGCATGACATAGGCTCTAGCTTAGCACACAGGGTGTTGAAGATGTTAGTTCTCTCTTTCCCAAAGAGTCAGGTTTTCCAAGGCCGTGGGTCTTATGGGCTGTCCTTTTGCCAGTCACAGACATAATGTGTCCTAAAGTGTGGAGCCAAGAAAATGTCCCTCTCCTCTTTTGCCAACTGGAGTTTCAATTTGAAGGGGTTCAGTTTCTTTTTCTTAAGAGGACCCAAACATTTTTTTAAGTAATTGGGAAAAACCGTCTTAAAGGGGAAATTTGTCATCACTAGTATAAGACATCAGGAAAAATGGTTAATATAAGAGAAATACAGAAGGCATGTATTGTCAACAGAGAAGATGTTTGCATTAAGGAGGGAAAATTTTATTTGGAGGAAGGTAGAAAAACAACAAACCCTGCAAACAAAGCCTTGGATTTAATGACTTATGAACCTCTGAAGGGCTACTATTCATTAACATACCCAGGCTACCAGTGCTATTGAAATTTCATGGAATGAGAGGATTATGAAATATTTAAAATGACTCAAGGTAGGGAAGGCAAGGTGGTGAAAAAAGAAGATTGAGAAACATGTTTACATTCATATTCTTCCTCAAAATTCAGGGCTGGGGAAGAGCTCAATGGTAGAGGGCCTGATAGCACACAAATCCCCAGGTTCAATGCTATGTGTTTTGATGTGTCTGCTGTATGTGTTTGGCACATTATGTCATTTTCATGTATCTTGGCATTTCCTCCTTCACAGCCAGGCTGCTGAGAAGCTGGCAGCCCGTTTGCTTATTCTACACCTCTGTATTTTACTTAAAAAAGATTTCATATGTAAGTGAAGACCATGCAACACTTTATTAATTACCCCCTGCCTTACTTAACTCAGCATGATGTCAGATCTGTGTTTCCTAGCCTAACCCCAAACAAATCTAGACAAAATCATATAGCGTGGTATGTTAATAATAAATAATAATAAAGCCAGGTAAGGTTGGGATGCTATTTCAAAAACAAACTTGGGCAGGGTGGTTATCCTTCCTCTGTCTCTCATACCTAAGGAATGTTTTATTTTCCTCTGTTGGAAGTGAGATAGATGCTTCTGTCCTTTCTGTTTGCTTGGTGATATTTGCCTAGCAGTTCTGTAGCAAAGGAAATTATGGTCTGTCTCAGTCAACTAATTCTCAGACCTGCTTTTGTCAGGGATACAGAAATGTTCTCTTCCTAAAACCTTGGCCTGGAGAGAGTGGGTTGGGAAGGGGGGTTAATGCTACAGTCACTTTAGGGTGAGAGGTAGATTTTCTTTTCCAAATTTCATCAAGGGCACAGGTGAGCCTTCATTATTAAGAGTACAGATTTTACCCAAAATATTTTTGGAATAATCTAAACAGATCTTTAGTGGACATCAGTGTTATTTTCCACAGCAGTGTGTACCATTCTTTGCCATTGTAGGTCAGCTTTTCAGAAAAGGTAATACACTCAGCAGATTTTCATAATGAGTTATTAGCCCAGTTCACTGTGTACTGTGTCAGCAACAAAGTACCAGCTTTCTGTGGTTAGAAGTCAGAAGCAAGACATCTCTGGGTACCTAAGGCTATCTCACCGAAGTTCTGCTTAGCAGAGATGACTAGAGAGATGGCTATCATTGGGTTCCTAGCATCGGAAGGTACCCAAACTATTTTTGCAGGGAATTCAATGAAGTTAAACTTTCTGGTCCTAGTAACAAGAAGTCTATGCTGGCCACCTGAGGACATAAAAAGAGGAAAGTTTCACACAAAGAGCTGAGGAACTCAGAAGCTCCTTTACCTTTATTCACATACCTGAGCTAACCTAACATAGACAAAATTCTGACCAAGGAGAAAGAATGATGCTGGGAGTAAAAGGACAGTGGCCCACACTGTGTGTCTGTAAGCAGTGGCAACTGGCTGGGTCCTAGATCTACTCAGGGGTGGCTCTGAGCATGCCTGGCATACCTGAAAGCTCAAAGGTTTTGCAGAGGGAAGAAAGCTGTTCATGAATTATGCAAAAGCCAGTAGCAATCTCACTGGACCCCAGGTGGCCCTCCTGTACTGCTCTGTCCACCAACATTCTGCTAGGGACAGCCAGTGGGATATAGCAGGTTTCACATAGAGTTTAATGGAATCCATACTTATTTCTGTTCTAGTTTCTCTTGCCTCTAAATTGTTAACCCAGTATTTACCAAGACATATGGCTATGTTTTAAAACTTGGTTAAAATGAATAATCATGAAAAAGGAATCAAAGCTTAGAAAAACTCTAAGAGCAAGGGAGATGGCACAGTGGTTAAGCTGCCTGTTGTGCAAGTAAGAGGACCAACTGTGTTTGGATCTCCAGAACACATGTAAATACCCAGAAGGCATGGTGGCTTACCCGCAAATCCAGCCCTGGGGGTCGGGGGATGTGGGGAAACAGGGTATTCCCAGACCTGATTATTGTGATGAGTCCTACCTATGAGCTCTAGGTTGATTGAGAGACCTTGCATCAAAGAATAAGGTAGAAGAGATGGAGCAAAATTCCTAATAACAACCCCACACCCTACCCATGCACTGTGTACTCATTATGTGCATATCAACCTCAGTCCCTACCCATGCACTGTGTACACATTATGTGCATATCAACCTCAGTCCCTACTCACGCACTGTGTACACATGTATGCTCACATCAACCCCATATCCCACCCATGTACTGTGTACACATGTATGTGCATATCAACCCCATATCCCACCCATGCACTGTGTATACATGTATGCCCACACATGTGGAAATACACACTCCCCATACAAATGCACGCAGAAAAAGAAGAAAAGTGATTTTAGATTTAACGTTGCAAACCTTTTAAATACCTAGGAAAATAACCAGTTGGAAAAAAAGGAATGAGAAGCATTAAGACTAATGCAAAACTCATATACACAGAGGAACGGGACATCATGTAGTATGTTAACAATCAAGTAATTTCCTTAGAGGAGACCCCTGGAACTTGTCAAGAGTAATGGGACCCTCCTGGCTTTGAAATAAATTAGAGTCCTTGGTACCATGCTGGTTTTCCAATTCAAATCCTAATTTCCAGGAAATCACTTTGTTAACTGGCTAAACAAATGTGTCTTGTATGTCCACACCTGTGATACCCTTTCTTTGGGCTTTGATTTTGAGATAATCCATCTAGTTCTAGCTCACTGTAGAAGTGATAAGACCATAATGGAAGGCTGCAGGTGTTTGCTGCAGAGACTATTGGGTGGGCATAGTGGGGGGGTGGGAGTGTGGGGTACTAACTATGGAAACTATCTGCCCAGTTTCTGCAGTCCTGATTCGTCTCTACACTCCTGTTTTCAAGCTAGCCATGATGCATAATGCATAAATATTGACACGGCACTGCATGTAGAGGCTTGAGGATAGACAATGATACATGCGACTCACTGGAACTTGTTTCTCAAATAGAAGCTCTAAGCAATGATTACTTAATTGACGGTACATCGGCCTGCTCACCCTTCAGATATGGTGGCCAGGTCCTTTGTGATACCTCTCGGCTGAGTCAGTTGAAGGCCTCTGCAGCATGGAAAGTCCTGGTCAGGGATGTCTGGCCTGGAGGAGAATACTCTGACCTTTTCCATGATGTCCCAGGTGTAATGGGGGATTCTGGGTGTAAGGATTCAGGCATTATGCTGGCCTGATCCTGTCCCCTGGCAGAATGCACTCAGGTAGTACCCTGGTCAGCCCAGGGTTCCATGATTACTAGTTTGCACGCAGGTGCAAAGGACTCCTTTAAAAGACACCCCTGGATTTTGATGATCCTTCCTAGAAGGCATCACCTTCCCTGTGGAGTGTGTGTGGGGGGGGTGGATTGGATAGGAGGGAGGGTCGGAGGGCATGGGAAGGAAAGGGAACTGGGATTGATATGTAAAATAAGAAAAAAATAAATATATATAAAACAAAACAAACAAACAAACAAGACAGACCCTTGAACACTTCAGTTCTCTTTCCTGTTGTTCCCTGGGGCAGACAGGACTTTTCCTGTCTCCCTCTTCTCTCCTGTCCTCTCCCTCAATAAAACTTTCAATATGAGTCATGTCTACAGATCTCTGCTTCCCCATCTGCCTGCTGTCCATCAGTCCATCACCCGACTAGATCCTCGTGGTTTCAATGTGGGATCAGGAGCTGCCACCTGCGGTCCCAACTGCATTATTCCTAACATTGGGGGCAGGAGTCCAGAAACTGAGCAAGCACTAAATGGCCATGCATGATAGGATGATCAATTTGGGAGGAGTGCTTTGGTTTCTTCATATTTCATTGTCTCAGAATAAAAAGAGCCAACTGACCCTTACTCCTCAACCTTCCTTTTCCTCTGACCTTGACCAAATGGCCTGAAAGAATGGCCTTCATTAAGTAGAGAATGTGAGAAGACAAATGGATGCATTCTGGTTACCTTGTCCCTTCTTCTAGAAGAATAGAGTCATATGATAATGGTTGGGAATACGGTAGGATGAGGTGGGGTGGGGCAGGGGAAGACTGTCCTCAGCAGCTAGGATGGCTCAGCTTTCCAGAAGTGCCCCCCGCCACGCCACCGTCTTATTTCTTCAACACAGAGATCAGACCTGTTACCTTAACGTTACTAACCCTTCTGCATTCTTTTTTTCTGAATTATTTTTTTGAAAAGTTTTATATACAAGTATACCATGTTTACATCATTTCTCCCCCTCCATTTCCTCCTTCCAAGTCCTTTCAAGTTGTTTCACATCTGGTCTGGCAAGCTATCCCTAGTGGTGCAATAAGTGGCCCTTATGTCTTGGGAGTAACCAACAGTCATCTAATCAGACTTACTGCCTGCCCAATAGGTGGAATTGATGCCTGGCACTGTACATCTAAACAACTTCCTGAGGCTGGAAAGGCCGCCAACCCTAAAAGAGAAGCTGCTACTGACAGTTTCCTAAATCAATGTGGTTCCTTAACTATGTTCTAAATGCTCATCCTTATGCAGTTTGCATCCTTCCTGCTGCTCCACCTGTCTACGGGAATCCACACACAATTCACTGTGTGATAATTTAAAATATACCAGTACTTGGATATATCCTCCTGAGCAAGAATTATTCTCATAGACAATTAGATTATTTTTAATCTTCCTCTGCTATTTTTAGTAATCCACATCCTTCTAATTTCTGGATTAACAAACTACTCCATTTTCACAGACATTGTGTTGGCTCTTTGGGAGGGAATATTTATTTAGCAGATCTCCTAATGAAGCCCTTTTTAAAGAATAAGAATAATAAAAATCAAACTTTACTATAATTGAATTTCTCCTGTGGTTTTAACCATCATTATGTGGAATAGAACACTATAAAAACTTCTGAATTTTAGCTATGCTGCAGTTAAACCAATAGACTAAAACAGTTTGAATTATAGCTACGAAACTTCATTATTCTAGAAGTAATTCCAGCACAAATGACATAAAAAGATGATTTTTAACTTAGCTCTCCCTTTCCAGCTCAGATGATTCTCACAGAAGTTCAGAATGGAAACTCGGTGAATAAAGCACATTTTTGAGTCCTTTATTCCTATGCCCACATTGGTGCTGATTAAAGTATTTGACTTCATATCTTGATATGCTCAGACCTTCTGACAGCCTTTGGGTTTGAATTTAGGCTCCAGTCCTGGTTATCTGTATGGATGGTGGATCAGGTTCTGGTCATTCTTCATGCACTCCAGGAGATCTAGGAGTTCTCTCTGTGTCTCTGTCTCTGTCTCTGTCTCTGTCTCTGTCTCTCTGTCTGTCTCTCTCTGTCTGTCTCTGTCTGTCTGTCTCTCTCTCTCTCTCTCTCTCTCTCTCTCTCTCTCTCTTCCTTGTGTGTGGTATGGGGATTGAATAAAGCCACCTTGTCCACACTATGCAAACAGTCTACCACTAGGCTAGCTCCCTTATTTTTTAATGAAATTTACTTTTAGTTAAAACATTGTGTGTGTGCTCGCAGGGGTCAGAGGTGACTTGTAGAAGTCAATTTTTCTCTTCCACCATACGAGTGCTAGGAATCAAACTCAGGTTGTTAGTCTTAGCAGCAGGCACCTTTACTCACTGGAATATCTTCCAAGCAGTGATAACTTTAAATTTTTAATTTTTTGAGACTATCTTATTTTGTAGCTCTGGCCTGGAAAACATTTGTAGATCAGGCTGGCCTGAGAGCCACAGGGATCCCCCTGTTTCTGCCTCCTGAGTGCTGGGATTAAAGGCATGCACCTCCATAGCTAGCTTTTGAGACAGGTTCTTGCTGAGATTCCTAGGTTGGCTTGGAGCTCACACTGTAGTCTGGTGGGTAGACCTTGTGTTTGCCATGGTTTAGCCTTCTGAGTATCTGGGTTTGCAGGCCCATGCTACTAGGTCTTGGTGAGATTCAATTTTTTCAAGGGAGAATATGCTTGAAGTGTGTTCTAAAGCTGCCCACATAGGGAGCATTTGACTTGAGGACAAACAGAAGTAGCAAGGGAAAGGCACCATCTCTTTCAAACTGGGGGAGCATCAGTTTGCTCATTATCCATTAGTCCTCAGGCATTCTCAATCCCACAATGGCCTGTTTTGTATAGAGTGTACTTAAAATCTAATGTTGTATAAATCTGGGTAGACACTGAATCCTATGGGTGTCTGCAATAGACATTCATTTTTCTTATTAATTACCTTAACTCAAATTTAGCACCTAGACTAGGAAAATCTAATTGTTGTTATGTGTGAGTGTGTGTGTATACATGTGCATATGCATGTATTAAATGTGTGTGTGTGGAGGTCAATCATTGTTGGATGTGTCTTTGACATCTTTCTTTCCTTTTTGTTTTTGAGAACAGATCTCCTACAAATCTTAATCTTGCCAGTTTGGCCAGTGAGCTCAAGGAACCAGCCTGCCTCTGCTTTGTCAGTCAGGGCTTATGGTTCACATGTTCACTCCAAAGAGGACTAGTTACATGTTCATTCCCACAGAGGACTAATTACAGATTTACTCCCAAGAGGACTAGTTACATGTTCACTCCCACAGAGGACTAGTTATCATGTAAGGGTTCTATTTGTCCCCCCAAGCTTTTGTTGTTAAATTGCTTTTTTGATGACTCATTTTGATTTGGGTAAGACAGAACCTCAATGTAGGTTTTCATTTTTGCTTTTTAAAAATTAATTTATGTTATACATTCCAATCCCAGTTCCCCCTTCCTCCTCTCCTCCTGCCCCCCCACTCCTCCTATCTCCCATCTGGTCCTTGGAGAGGGTAAGGCCTCATCTCATTGAGGAAGGACCATCAATGGAGTTTTGATTGGTGTTTCCCTAGTGGCTAATGAGGTGGATAGAGTGTGTGCATAGTGTTTATTAGTTATTTATACTTCATCTTTTGACAACTGTCTATTTGATACTTAGCTCATTGATTGACTGAGTTGATTTCTTACAGTATTTTTTCCCTGTATATTCTAGATATGAATCCTCTGTCAGATGTATAGCTGGAAAACATTACCTTCCTGTTGTTCAAACTGTTTTTTTTATTTTTTAAATTGATTAACTGTTTCTTTTGCTGTGTAGAAACCATTTAATTACATGAGGTTCTAACTGACAATTGTTGGCCTTATTTCCCTGGATACTGTGGTTCTACTGAGAGCATCCTTGTCTGTGTGTTTTGAAATACTTCCCTCCTCTAACATTTCAGAGTTCTAGGCCTCATGTTGGAGCTGTTTTTTTTTTTTTCCCAGTGGGGGATCTGGTTTCTTCTGTATGTGGATATTCAGTTTTCTTGGCATGGCTTGTTGAAGTGTAAAAACTCTCATTCTTAAAAAAAAACAAACAAGATCTAGGTCTAAAATTCATATATGAGTGAGTACATACCATGTTCCTCTTTTTGTGACTGGGTTACCTCATTCAGGATGGTTTCTTCAAGTTCCATCCACTTGCCTGCGAATTTTAAGATTCTGTTATTTTTTTCTGCAGAGTACTTTTCCATTGTGTAGATGTGCCACATCTTCTTTATCCATTTTTCAGTTGAGGGGCATCTGGTTGCTTCCAGAGGAACTAGGATACAAGGTGTATTCTAAGAGATTCATATATGGTCCCTCACAAAAAAGGGAAGGGACAAGTCCCCCAGATCACATGGGAAATTGGGGGCCAATGAATGGAGAGAGAACTAGGAGAAAGAAGGGAAGGAGAGCAAAGCACGTGCGGGTGACTAGGTAGATTGAGTTAGAAGAGAGAGAGAGAGAGAGAGAGAGAGAGAGAGAGAGAGAGAGAGAGAGAGAGAGAGCATGAAAGAGGGAGCCATTATTGGTTTGAAGATAAAACTGAACCTGAAGAAAGGTCTAGAGACCTACAAGACTGACTCCAACTAATAATTCGAGCAACTGTGGAAAGGCTACCATAAATGCCCTTCCCTGATAGTGAGATCATCAACTGAATTATCCACCATCATGGAGCCCTCATCTAGTACCTGTTGCAAACAGAAGTTAAACACCCATAACTAAACACTGAGTCGAACTAGAATCCAGATGCAGAGAGAGGGGACAAGACCAGGTTGTAGAAACACACAAAGACAGCTGACCTGAACAAGGAGGAACTAATGGGACCCCCAGACTGATAGCTGGGAATCCAGCTTGGGACTGACTCAGACCCCCTGAATATGGGTCTCAGCTAGAAGGACTGAGCAGTCTGGGGGACCTCAGACAGTAGAAACAGGATCTATTCCTGGTGCACAAAAGGACCTTGCGGACACATTCCCCATGGAGGGATAACCCCTTAACCTAGAGACAGGAGAGAAGTCCTAGTCCCTACTTCAAATGACTTGACAGATTTACATGACCCAACCTGGATAGCATAGCCCTACAAGTGGATGGGAAGGGATGGTGGCCAGGGTGCATATCACAGGGGAATCAGGGTAAGAGGGAGGGAGGGAGGGAGGGACAGGAAACTGGGATTGACATGTAAATTTTTAAAATTATATTATTAATAAAAAAATAAAGAAACTAATTAAAAAAGAAAAAACAAACAAAAAACCAAACAAGATATATTTGCTTTCCCCCGCCTTAGTTTCTATATAAGAATAGATTTTTGTTTGTTTTGTTTTTTAGCTACAGCTCACAGAAACTCAACTCAAATTGTTTGACTTGGCCCAGGGCCATTTGGGAAGAATATAGATTTAAGGGGCCATGAAAGCAGTACATGCCTCCTCACCTCCCCCTTTTGGATCCTCTGAGCCATCCTCTTTTCATGCAGATTCTACAAGTGGAGGCAAAGATGGTTGTTACAAGCATGTTTTCCCCTGCCGGTTGGGTCTGCCGCCACACCAGCCCCCAATAACATGCAGAGACTATTTGATACAATGTTGTTGGACAGTTAGCTATCATTGTTTGTCAGTTAGCTCTATCTTAATGATTAACCCATTTCTACTATTCTAAGTATTTCCACGTGGCACATCTTACCGGCCAGAGGCTGGAGTGCTACCTCTCTAGGCTCTCCATGTTGACTCTTCCTTCCTACTTCCTCTTTCCTCCTTGTCTCCTAGCCCTGCCTGTCTTGATTTCCTATTGGCCCAACAGTGCTTTATTCATTAACCAGTATGAGAAACATATTTACAGAATAACATCTCCCATCAGATGGTCCTCAACACAGCTGTGTGCTCTGCTCCCTGGTGATGAGGTTCTCAGCAGGCTCTCAACATTTAGGAGTGTTTGCTTCCCCATTATCCAAACAAAGTCCCTGTGTTTGGAGAAAGCTTCCTCCTTTGGGTGACTGTCTATACCTGAGGTAACCAGTCTGGCCGGTCTGGCCATGGGTATCGAGAAGGGCTGAGCATCCAACATATCTATCCAAAGTTTTTCTTTCTTTCTTTTTTTTTTTTTTTGGAAAGGAAAATGTTCTTTTGACTAAGGTTTCCACATCACAGTCCATCATAGAAGGAAGTCAGGGCAGGAACTCAAGCAGGGGAGGGACCTGGAGGCAGGAGCTGATACAGATACCATGAAGGGCTGCTGCTTATTGGCTTGCTTGATCTGCTTTCTTGTAGAACTTAGGACCACCAGTATAGGCATGGCACTATCCACACTAGGCTGGGCCATCTGTTATCAATTACTAATTAAAAAATTGCATCAAAGGCTTGCCTACATTTTATAGGGGAATTTTCTTAACTAGGATTCCTGAAAGTGTTCTTTATAAACTTTCTGTTACAGAGAGGAGATGGTAGGATGGCCTTAAGAAAGTCTGCAGTTTCAGCCCACCATCATCTTTACAGAGGTCCAAACAAGACACTCTCGGGTGTCTGACTTGTTCTTTATTAATGGGAATTGCTAAGTGCCTGTGCTTTGTGCCTTTCTATATTTCCTCCAATGAAAGAGATGTGATGAGTAGGGAATCTAAGTGACTCTTTTGTAACATATACAGACGAGACATATTTCATGACATAGCTGAGGTTTAGTGTTCATTGTTCAGGTTTGAAGTCAATGAACCCCACTCAGGAATGCTCATGTATGCAGAAGGGCATGCCATACGGAAGGTCAGGGTTTAGGTCTGTGGTTAATATGTAGGTGTGGTCCCACGAAGAAGGAAGCATCAGGAGGCTTTGCAGTGTCACAACCTGATAATTGAAGGTTATTTTGAGTTTGAACTTTCCTTTTATTGGGAAACAGATACTCTTCCAATGCCTTACATAAAGAAGGAAAATTGATTGTCAACAAACTTGTGGTTTGGACATTATTCCTCAGAATAAATTGCACAGAGAAAATGGTGTTTATGAGGGTGTTGATATATTTTTAATAGGGACTCTTCATCCCTGGTACAGTAGATTACAAATGTTTCCAAGGGAAAATGCCTTAACAGGTTTATCATATAAGCACTTTCTGCTGGGTTTTGTAAATTGAGTTTCTTCATTGCCAGGAAAATCTGATAGCATTTCCTAAACAAGAAGCACACATCATGCTCTCCATCACTGAGATTTTTAAGCTGTGTGCTCTGTCATCATTTTTAATTACTTGGAGAAATCTTGCATAAGAAAAACAACCAGCCAGATACAGTTAATGGGGCTCTAAGAAAAAAAAACAACTCATAAAATTTCAGTTTTTTAATTCTTCACTTAAGAGCCTTGACCTAGTCATGAAGCAGTCTGCATTGTTTGCATGCACCTGACCTGCTCTCCCCACTTGCTGGCTGGGCTTCAGAGCAGTCGGAGATAGAAATTTTATGGTGTGTGTGTGTGTGTGGTTTGCATAGTCTAGCCAGCTCTGGCAGAGGGAGGTTGGAAGCTCCTGAGGTGGGGTGTGGAGAGACCTGTAGTTTCCTAGCTATAGCTTTTTCCTATCTTGAGTACCATTGTGCCTGGAGGGAGAGGTCCTGTCAGAGCAGCGGAAGGCACCACGATTTCATCTGACTCCTGGAGCTTAGCTGGTAGGAAGCATGTGAGAAAAGCCAGGTGCCACGGAGGGCTGGAGAAGTATAGCTGCAGAGCGTGGAATGGGCAGGACTCTACAAACTACCCGATGATTGCTTTGGACATCCAAGGAAGGGTTCAGGAGCTTAAACTCCAGAGGCCACTGAAGTGCTGAGGGCCTTGTCCCCGTTTACAGGCACAAAACATGCAGGCTGAAGAAGGCCTGGTACATGATCGATACAGGGCATCCTCATGACCTTCTTACTGTCCAGTAGCAGGACAGAGTCTTTGATCACTTTACAAGGCTGTACAAAGGAATATGCTGACGATAACCAGGTCTGCAGTCTAGATGGACATTCTGAGGTCTAGATAGAAACACCTAAATAATGGATGGGATAGCACGATGTAATATATGTGTGGTGGTTTGAAAGAAAGTGGCCCCCAAAGGGAATGGCACTATTAGGAGGTGTGGCTTTGTTGGAATAGACATGGCCTTGTTGGAGGAAGTGTGTCACTGTGGGGTGGGCTTTGAGGTCTCCTTTGCTCAAGCATTGCTCAGTGTGACAGTCTACTTCCTGTTGTCTGTATATCAACATGCTATAGCTCCTTCTCCAGCATCATGTCTGCCTGCGTGCCACCATACTCTCCACCATGATGATAATGGGCTAAACCTCTGAAACTGTAAGCTGCCACCTCTGGTAAATGTTTCCTTTTATAAGAGTTGCCATGGTCACGGTGTCTCTTCACAGCAACAAAAATCCTAAGTAAGACATTCTGCTTCCATTTCACATTTGTGTGTACCATGTTATAATAGGATACATATAATTGGACACACATCCACTTAATGAAACACACAAATGATGCTTTGAGTTGTGTATCTGCTTCCTTTTGTCCTCAGTTCTTCAGGGGACTCCTGGCCTTATGGAGCTGTGAAAACTCCTCTAGTCCGTCTGGATTCTACTTCCCCAGGTTCTTCTTGCCCTCCTCTGAGTTCCACTACAGTGTTTCTAAGTCTCTGTGACTGACTGTAGAGCATTGTAGTGTCTGCTAATGAGACCCAGACTTGGGAAGTGTTTTTCATAGTGGATTTCCCTAGCTGCCTTCACTCTGCTACGGAGTGTCTTCAAGAGACAGAAACAGTTTTCAAGGATGCTGGGATCTGTACCCATAGCTGTGGATCATTACATTTGCCTGTGTTGATTTAAATTCATACCGGAATCATTTTATTGTGTTGGGTTCAGAACTACCCTCAAATGTTCTTAGGACATTTCTAGAATAAATAAAAAAATAGCACACGACCTGTGTAGTATTGTGTGTCTCATTTTTGTGGTCCATATTTCTTTGACTTTCAAAAGAGTAGGCAGCTAAATATTTTGGTCACAGATTGCTGTGTATTTGGCTCAATTTAATACAGGTCCAACTCTAGTCCAGGATTGAAGTCTTGTTCCTGCCAGGTTCTCTTGTCTGTGGTTCCTGGCTGTGCCTACTGCTGAGAGGAAGCAGATGGAATTCTAGCACAGCCAGCTTGGGCTGGAGCTGAGAGTGGCGTCACCCACTTCTTGTTTACTGCTGCTACTATCAGGCTCTTAGTCTTGGTGATCACGGTCAGGTGCAGGCTGAACTCACACATCTCTTCAGCATCTTCCTATCCCTCATTTACCTTTCCAAAGAGGAAGGCGTGTGCCAGGCCATGTGTGCAATCTGAGCAGTCACATCACCAGCTAACTGTAGCAGTACTTGCTTGCTTTGGCTAGTTGCCTTAGTGTCTTACTCACAAACATAATTAAGAATATAAGTTTTTTAGTAGGTATAATCTCTCTGTGAAGCACGTTTACTCTTAAAAATTTCACAAATTTCCTTCATGGTGCAGTATTTCATTTGAAGTCTTCATTCTTTGATGAGAAATGGAGAAGGTGGACTAATATCAAGTTGAGCTTCATCCGTCTCTTGCCTTTGGATTATTTTAGATTTATTCAATCTCTAGTCAAGGAGGCTGGAGAATGGGCTCAACAGTTAAGAGCATGTGTTTTTGCTCTTGCAGAGGACCTGGGCTCAATCCCCAGCACCTACACAGTAGCTCACAATCACCTGTAACTCCAGTCCCAGGGTTTCTAATATCCTCTTCTGACTTCTGGGACACCAGGCATGCACATGGTTTATATACATGCATGATGGAAAAATATTTGTAATATTAAATAATAAAATCTAAAATAAGTTTTAGCCAAGGAATGCCCTTGCATTAGTTTCTTATAGCTGATATAACAAATTACTCCAAACTGGGTGACCTAAAACAGCTGAAATAGGTTCTCTCTTAGTTTGAGAGGTTACAGTCAGGGCATTGGCAAGGCCATGCTTCCTCTAGACACTCTGGGAGCTCATGCTTGCTTTCCTATTCTAGCTTCTAATAGCTTCCAATATCTCTTGGTCTGGGGATGTATTGCTCCAGCTTTGTGAGGTTGCCTTCATGCTTGAGTTTTATTTTCCGTCTTTCATAAGCATATGTACCATTGGTTCTTCTAACCCGGGATGGTTTTTTACCATGGACCCATAATTCTATCTGCAGCCCCTCATCTTATGTTTGTCTCTAGGCAAGGCCACATTCACAAGTTCCTGATAGATTTGCCTTTCTGTAGAGACCACTATTAAATTTGTTATGAGCCCTCATATTACAAGGGGAAAGTGCATTTTACCTCCTTTGCATTAAAGCCCTCTCCCTCTAGTCCTACATCCTTTAGGGCAACAGGTTTCAAAGCTTGATCCAGACCTAGGCATCAGTCTTGCCTAGGAACTTGTTAGAGATGTGACTTCTAGACATAATGCAGAGATCAATGGATCAATTGTGGGGAACTCATCCTCAGTGGATACAACTACATCACAGCTCCTATATCTATAGCTCAGGGAATGTGGAGGAAGAGGGGTTGGAAAGATTGTAAGATTCAGAATACCAGGAAGTCTGCTGTGTAACAGTGTCTCCTACAAATGGTTACATAAACAAGACCAGAACAATGAAAAAATGGACAAATGTAGCATTGAAAGGGGGATCAAATCTCATAGGGTCTCATTCCTCAACAGAGAACTACAGGCTAATGGCTGCAGAGAGAGGGAGAATTAGCTTTTCGTAGGGATGAGCCCCCAACTTAATTATCTCCTACAAAACGGTCACACACAGGGACAACACAAATGGGCTCAGCAGGTTGTATTTATATATTTGTGCACATTTATACAGGCATACACATGCATGTTTTAATAAACAAAGAAGGGGAGGTGTATTAGGGTTTCTATTGCTGTGAAGGTTCACCACAACCATGCCAACTTTTATAAAGGAAAATATTTAATTGGGTGGCTTACAGGCCAGAGGTTCAGTCCATTATCATCATGGTGGTACATGGCAACAGGCAGTCAGACATGGTGCTGGAGAAGTAGCTGAGAGCATAGGCAACAGGAAGTGAACTGAGACACCAGGCAGTATCTTGAGCTAAGGAGACCTCAAAGTCCATCCTCACTATGACATACTTCCTCCAATACAGCCACACCTACTTCAACAAGGCCACACCTCCAAATAGTGCCACTCCCTATGAGCATATGGGAGACCATTACATTGCAACTGCCACAGGAGGCTATCAGTTTGATGGTGAGGTGGAGCATGGAAGAAGTTAGAAAGAGGTGGAGAGGAAAGGGTGATCTAATTATATTTTAATTTACGATGTATGAAATATTTAGTGGACACCAGGGAAATAGCTCACTGAATAAAGGCACCATTTCCCCTACTACTCACAGACCCACAAGAAAAGAAATGTGAAGCCCATCCTAAAATTCAAAGCTGTGGCCCAGCCATCTCTCACAAACTGTCTTCCAAGAGATTCTGACTTGGCTCACATCTGAGAAGCTGTGCTTCAGGAGTCAGCTACTACCTTGGTCTCCAGCATCATGACCCAATCCTTTGCTTTAGCTTACACAGAAGAAGGGTTCACACTTTGATGGTATTGAGGGTAAAACTATTTCTTCCTTCTCCTCACACCCAATACACAAGTCCCAGCAACCACAGGTCTAGAATGGTTCCCCTGAGAGAAGCAGTTTTGATGCTGTTGCTTAAGGGTATCTTCGTCAAATGTCCAGGAGTATATGCGTTGGATGACATCCCTCAGATTTAGTTCCCATGTCGAAGTCATTACCCAATCTCAGAAAGAAATGGTTGACAATAAATTTTAACATTACATCAAATTGGGGTTGGGGCATGGCTCCTGCTTCCATGTGGCTTGTGTCCTTGTGAAAAGAGGACATTTAAACACTAATCATACCCACACTCCAAAACACTAGGTGGACGATTAAGGCAGACAGACATCAATTATCCCAAACTGTCAAAAAAACCATCCGGTGGAAGAGTGTGTTATGAAAAGAACTCGGGAAAGAGGATTTGTGGCAGTCCATCATGGCAGGGCAGAAACATGAGCCAGCTGGTCACATTGAGTCCATCAGGAAGTGGACAGAGATGAATGCTGTCACTCAGCTTGCTTTGCCCTATTTTTATTCAGTCTGGGACCCTGGCCCATGGAATGGCACTACCAACATTAAGAGTGTGTGCTTTCTCATAGACATACCCAGAAATTCATTTCCACACCTTCATTGTGGACAGCCACTACACCTCTGCTGTTTGAGGCTCCCAGTTTGTGGGACTTGGCAAATGAACAGTTGAAACATTTAGGGTTAATTTTTGTGAACTGGTCCAAGTTGTAATCATGTCAAAAGATGTACGCGCCTACCCTCGCTAGCAAGGAAGACGCAACTCCAGGAAGATCTTCTTCATGCAGTTTTAATCAGGATCCTTAAAACATGTTCTTCTGACCTGCGGGACCCTGAAGGACCCCTGCACAGGCTTAAATACCCTTGCACTAACCAACCCCAGTGAGCTGCATGGACCCTGCAGATAGGCTACTCTAATGCGGAAGCAGACAGGCTGAACAGACTTAACCAAATAAGGGCTTGTTTATGCCAGAGAGCGCTCACCCTTGGGGAGGTGGAAGGCAGAAACCAGTGCCATCTTTAAGGCGTGGCACTTCGAAGCTCTCTACAGTTCCCCCTTTTTGTTTTAATAATGCAACAGGCAAGGGTAGTGGTCTGGTCTCCAGTAAAGCAGTGGACATTGTAATGACCCTGAATCCTGGTAGTCAGCCAAGTCAGTGCCACACACATCCGGTATCTTTTTCCTGGAGGTGGGGCCTCAGACACCAACCCACATGCAACCAGACTTGCCCTTTTCGGAGTTGCTTACTTCCAGAGCTAACTCGGTGTGCAGTGCTAAGCCATACAACCTGAGCGTGAAGGATCAATACTTGTTCATGGCTGTGAGCCATGCTTGGGGAGACTGCCCTGTCCCAATGGCTGTAAATGCCTGGACAACCATAGCTGCATACCGCTTCTGAGCAAAACTCATCTTGCAAAGGCACCACAGGCCCACAAAGGAGATAAGCAACAAGAGGACAGCCATGGCTCCCATTTCCGCCCACTCTTTCAGATGATCCATGGCAATGGGTACCACGATGACAATCCGGCAGCCAATCCTGCATCCACACGTGTTGAATTTACTGCAATGATGGCCACTTGCAGCTGTATAATTAAGTCATCAAAGTCGGCAAACCAATTTCCTAAAAGATAACTAGACAACTGTTGTGACAAATTAGCAGCATGTGTAAAGTTCTCATACTGAATGCTGGTAACACACAAGCCTGGTTATTTCATTTCACATCCCAATTGGGCCAGATGCCACAAGGTATCTATTTGCTCCTGCACCAGATTAATTCTTTGGTTTACAATCATTAAACCTCCTTTTAGTTGAGTACCAATTGTGGATTGAGCATCCAAGGTGGTAGCCACATTCTTGGACAACTCATTTAGCTTAGAGGCAGTCTGCAACAATGTGCTCATAGCCACGGCAGCCGTGACTGAACCCACAATTGCAAAAGAGATAGCTGCAACTATGGCTGCTGTAATGCCAAAAACTCTCCCTGCAGCCTCTACCAAACAGGCCATAAAATCTGAAAATGGTTTTATGGGGCCTTGTAGTATCTTAGTGAGGTTACCATTCACCTCTCCCTTATTAGGTAATGACTTCCATGCTTTTATGGCAATCTGATTTACTAGTTCAAGACTTAAGTCATTTCTTACGGCTTTCCAGACCTCAGGGCAAAAGGAACGACCTGTACTTCGGCCCCGCCCTTCCTCACTCTGATCAGGAGAAGGCGCCGAATGCATTGTTCCAGGAGGGTCCCTCCCCTCCCCACATCGCCATTTCTCCTCTCCCTTCCCCCTCTGCCCCTTAAGGGATTGTTTCTGAACCTTTTCTATGAGGGCTTGCAATTCTTCCTCAGAATCTGTTTCGTCTGTACCTGACTCTCCTGTGCTGTCAACCTCTTCTGATCTTTCTTCTTGCAACATTTCTAGCGCAGCTTTCCCTTTTTCCATCACCTCTTTACAGTACCTCTGGTCTTCGATACAGCTATGCACTAACTTCCAAACAGGTCGGACTCCGGACTTTAGCATCCCTTGTTCCCAAGCTAAATCAAGATCCCTGCCTAACTTGTCCCATCACGCTACCGTGAGGTCTCCTGAAACTGCGAACCAAGGTACAATGGCATAGCATTCGCTCAGGAATCTTTCTAGTGTGCTTTTCTTTATCTTAAGTTTCTTTGACAAAAGTAGCTCCTGAAGAGCCAGAAAAATTGGATGAGACTGACTAGTCCCCATTTTGAAAATTTTACTTTCGGTTCATTACAACCTCTCACTCAATGCCTGAGACTTTATTGCCGCTTAATTCCACCGTCTTTAGTTTGGTTCCCAACTTACCTGGGACTTTTTATTGCTCCTTACCAGAGACCTTATCGCCTCTTTACTGAGGGCCTTAAATTTGGTCCCAACTTACCTTGGGAACTTGCCAGCACTGCCCTGACTGCAAGAAGTTCTGATCTGAAAAATTCCTGATACAGGCCACCATTTGTATGCACCTACCCTCGCCAGCAAGGAAGATGCGACTCCGGGAAGTTTTAATCAGTTTTAATCAGGATCCTTAAAACATGTTCTTCTGACCTGCGGGACTCTGAAGGACCCTTGCACAGGCTTAAATACCCTTGCACTAACCAACCCCAGTGAGCTGCGTGGACCCTGCAGATAGGCTACTCTAATGCGGAAACAGACAGGCTGAACAGACTTAACCAGATAAGGGCTTGTTTATGCCAGAGAGTGCTCACCCTTGGGAAGGTGGAAGGCAGAAGCCAGCGCCATCTTTAAGGCATGGCACTTCACGGCTCTCTACAAAAAGAAGTTTTTAAGCACAGTGCATTTGTCAGTTGTGGGCCTGCCTTACATTATCTGAAAGTTCTATGTCATGTTGACAATTATTTGAGATGTGTACTTCTGTTCTTCAGAGTACACAAGGTGGCATTTTTAGTGAGTTTTAAGAGATGTTAGAATCATGAAATAGGTTGTCAGAGAAACAGTATTTTAGGTTTTATGGCACCTTTGGCCTTCCATATCTCTGTTTTCTTTGTGAATTGCCCTTTATAAATGCTTCCCCTCTTAGGAGTTCTTATTTGTTTGGGACTACAAATCAATACAATTAGTTTCTAAAAAAAGGCTTGGCTGAAAATAAAAGGAAATGAATGCATATGTGGTAGGGAGATTTGATGCCCATTTTCCTCTTCCAATTAGCCCAATTAGTCAGTGACTCCTAGGATTGGTCTCCCAGAAATAAGAACAGGTTGAAAGTCCAGTTCTCAACTTTAATGAGTTGTTTCAAGGGAACTGGCCTTTCTGCACAAATTGATAAGTACAGTGTGTTCTTCTTGGTAATAATCCCAAGTGTTTATGCTGTTCTTCTACTTGTTCATTAATTTTTGTTTGTAAATTAAATTAAGGCTCTAAACGTCTTGACAGAAGTAATTTTTCATTAGTTTTATAGAAATGCCAAAAGGTTACAGTTTTCTATCACAGTGCATTTTAATCCTAGACTCTTTTATTGAAATTGTACACCTGTCCATACATGAAACACACACACACACACACACACACACACACACACATACACACACACACACACACACACACACCCCTGATACTACACCTATAAGTGGATAAGATCGGTGAAAGGTGCAGAAAAGTTGTCCCTGCTCTTGGCACCTAGTCGTCAAGTGTCACACTCTCCAGGTTCTCAGCCTGAGAGTGAGCTATGCATTCTACCCCTGAGAACTTGCACGTGGACAGTGATGGTTACATCCTTCTACAATTTAGTAGTTACCTTGAAAGAAAAACTGCAATCAAGCATCTTCCTAGGAAAAAAAATGCCTCAAAGTGGGAACTGTAGCGCCCAGCTCTCCTCAGTGCGCAGGTGTAAATTGAAACAAGGTTTTCGTTATCTGAAAAGCAACAGGACTTCCAGTTTTTCCCTGAAGTGCTTGGCTCTTCAAATACACCCTGGAGTAGTTTGAGGATTTCTTGGTATTTGAGGTCTTTGTGTCATTTGTCTCTTATCTTATTTTCTCATCACTGCCCTGTGGCCCCAGTTGACCACATGAGGTCCTCTGGGTTTCTTGATGGAGGCCAAAGTGTTACCACTGTGACCACAAGGAGGGGTGTTACTGGCCCATATTGTCTCTCCAGTCCCAAATGAAAGAAAGTACGGTATTCCTATGAGGCTGACATCAGGCTTCTGTATTGCCAAGGTTCTGGGGAATGCCTGTGGATCATAAAGTGTGTGTTTATTTACCCTGCATAGCATATGCCTTTAGGAGGTGTGGCTTTCAGAAGAGGATACTGCTCTTGCCTCTTACATAAAAACCATTCCAAGTCCCACTCCTGCAGGGTGAAAGGACCTCAAGACGGCCACCATCTGTTTCCCAGTTGAAGGTCTACCTCTAAGGTCTACCTTTTCTGTTTTCTGGGCTGGTTCTTCTGGGCGACATGGCTTCTGTATTCTTATTTCTAAGAATGTTACTCACAATTTATTCCAGGGGCTTTAAGTACAATCAAGTCAGAGTAAAACAGTGTTCAATATCAGGGCATTCTTCAAAGTCTAGGACCCATTCAGGAAGATTGTATCAGTGAACAGATTATGCAGTGACAGCTTGCCGACGGTTTGTTAGCTTTTATGCCTCATGTCTTTGTGTCTCCCCTGAAGGTCCAGGTCTCATGAGTTACTATGAAGTATTGTCATACATCCCCAGGAATACTCTTTACAAAATTTACACCAAGTCAAAAGCCATTTCTTTTCTTTCTTCTTCCTGTCCCTATTCAGCAAAAAGCCAACAAAGACACATTTTAGACTCAGTGATATATAGGCACACATGGTTTGGATGATGTGAATTCTCTGTGAGTTATATACTCCTGGACAATTTTATCACTGTACAAACACCATAGTGTACACTCACACAAACCCAGGTCACAGCCTTACTCCACACCCAGGCTATAAACCAGCTGATCAGTTACTATATTTAGTATTGTAGGCAATTATAGCACAGCAGTGTTTATGTCTAAAAAACATACAAACATAAAAGATAGAGTAAGATGTTAGATAACAAGAACTTTTTTAGTTCCTTTATGATCTTGTCACACATGCAGCTCATTGTTGACCAAACTGTCTTGTGCTTGTGACTTCATCATCATCTCATATTTATTGCCTCACCTTGACTTTCCATGCCAACAATGGACAGGCACTAGGGTTATACCTGTACAAACCAAATGGACATGCTCAGATGCTTGCCCCCAAATAAATCAGCCACTTGGAGTCTTTTCCATTTGAAATCCCAGTAGCCCAGAAATCTTAGGGCCTGGTTTCAAACAACAGAGTCCCCCATTTGTCCAAATGTCAAGGGCTAAATTTAACAAACTATTGACCTCGACAGAAACTTTCCAGGCACGTAAAAGGTCAGTTGTTCCTTCTGTGTCACTAAGTGGAAGAAAGAGTCATATGAAACTGCAGCTGACTGAGCTGTGTGTCAGGAAGGTCAAGTGGCATAGGGTGACACCATTCTCCATCATACCTCTATCATTGACCTTGAAGAGGGAGTAGTGTACTAGTGGCATCTGTGAATATCACTTTGTGTTTCTTAGCAAAGCCATTTTACTATCCTTGTCCTGTGTGGGATGTGGGTTGCTCCTACTGTCTTTTCAAAAGTTTAATTTCTCTAGGGAGTCTGGAGTCACCATGGCAGTGGGATAGGATCAAGAGAATTCAGCTGTGAGTGAGCAAGGGTGCTATCTACGTGTCTCACGGAATGGCAGGGGGGCAGTAGTGGAATTTGTTCAATACAGTAGGAAACTTTATGTAGTAGAACTTATCCTAAGTTTCAAATTTAACCTCAGAAATGTCGTTAGCTCTTTCTAAGGGCTATCACAATGACTCCCCAGTCACTGGTACTAACTTGTCTTAGGGTTTCTATTGCTGTGAAGAGATATCATGACCACAGAAATTCTTTTAAAGAAAAAAATTTAATGGGGGTGGCTTACACTTCCAGAGATTTAGTCCATTACCATTATGATGGATATGGTGGTATGTAGGCAGACTTGGTGCTGGAGCAGGAGCAGGAGCAGGAGCAGAGAGTTCATATCTTGACATGCAGACAACAGGAAGTGGTCTATCTCACTGGGTGTTGCTAGAGCATATGAGACTTCAAAGCCCACCTCCACAGTGACACACTTCCTCCAACAAGACCACACCAATCCAACAAGGCACACATCCTAATAATGCCACTCCCTTTGAGGGCCATTTTCTTTCAAAACAATAAGAGCAGCCGAGGTAAAATCACTCCTACCCACTTCACCTGGGAGGAACACAAAAACACATTCCAAGAACAAGTCTGTGTTTTGAAGAAACTGAGGTCATAATCCGCTTGTTTACTTAAGCATGAAGGATTCTCCCATGATTCCATTCTTGGATTTTGTTCTAACACATGCCATCATCCCTGTGTCCAAACTCTGCCCCTGTAAAGCATAGTTTATAAGTACTGACAAATTCTTATATACTGGAAGTTAGGACTTCAACATATAGGTTAGGTGTACAATTAGTTCAATGATATCCCATCATTCAGAGTGGAGAGTATTTGGGGAACTTTAGGGCATTCATGTTTACTCTTGGGAAATGGTGACTCCATGAGCATTTTCACTCTAAACCCTGTGCTCTGAAACAGGCTTTGTGATAGTTGGTCAGTCATTAATAGGGAATAGTCAATCATCAGTAGAGTGTGCAGAGAGAGAGAGTTGCTCAGGGAATATTTTCACTGAGGTGTCAACACAGGCTTGTTCTCTTGAAAGGCGTGTCAGCACCTTCATGTCTTGATATAACTATCTGCCAACTGGTTTGACAGGCTTACTATGTCCTTACTTTGTGTGTGTCAAACACCAGTTTATCAATAACCCAATGGGCTTGCATTGGAGTTTTCCCAAAGGAGAGAGTTGACGAGAAGAGGGGAGTATCACAGTGAATAAAGAATTCCTTTGTTGTGAAGTTAGAATCTAGAATTCTCATTTGTTCTTCTATCCTTTGAGGATGAGTGGAGCCCATCTTTTTTATTTCTCTGAGTGTATATTTTACCTAGTTTTCTTCAGATTGCCTGGTCCCTAAGGCAGGTTCTGTACAAGCAACAGTTGTTGATTGTCTTAGTAGAGGATTTTGTGGGAAGACTTTGAACCATTAGCGATTATTGCTGTTTTTTTTTATTACCTCTATACGTCTGTCTCCAAAGGCGACAGCAACTGAAACAAGAAGCTAATTTGACAGAGCCCCAAAGCATTACCTGTCATTCTATGCTTCTACAGTTGTGTTTACTTTATGGTGGTATCCTGTTAGAACAAGACTTGTCCTAGAAGTCATTTGTCATTAAAGGGAGGAAAGAGGAAGGAAAGAAGGAAGAAAGGAATGAAGAAGAAAGTGGAAGGAAAAAGGGAAGGAAGGAGGGAAGGAAGAAAAGAAGAGAGGAAGAAGAGACAGAAGGAATGAAGAAAGGAGGGGAGGAAGGAAGAAAGGAGAGAAGGAAGGAAGGAGGAAAGGAAGGGAGAAAGAAAGGAGGGAGGGAAGGAAGAAATGAAGGAAAGAAGAAAGGAAGGAAGGAAGAAGGGAAGGAAGGAGGGAAAGAAGAAAGGAGGGAAGGAAGAAAGAAAGGAGGGAAGGAAGAAAGGAAGAAAGGAAGGAAGGAAAGACGGAAGGAGGGAAGGAAGGATAGCTGTTACTGAAGTTGCCTATATAGCATGGCTCATGTATTTTGTTCCACACAAGTGTTGTGAGCACAAGGCCTTCTTTCTCATTGCAAGTTATGTCTTTTTCTCTTTCTCCTCCCCCATTTCTACTGAGGGACACTTGGGTCCAGGGTGTCATGTTCTTGCCAGTGAGCCTGACTCACAGTCCCCTAGGTGTCATTCATGTTCTCAGGGTGTCTGCATGGAGGAATATCTGTACATGTCATGTGTGACTCAGAAGGCATCTGGGCAGTGGAGAGCTGAAATTCTAGAGTTCAAATACCTTCAGTACATCATTCGAGAGTTCAAGAACAAACATTAGCATGGGAATGTTATGAAGGGAGACGTCTAAAGAAATGTAGACACAACTCACTCAAAGGGAGCTGAGGGGTTATCATGATATCACTACTGGTCAATGTAAGGAACTGTGGGTATTGTGTGAAATATTAAACAATTTTATATTGGGGTTATCTAGAGAACAGAACCAAATAACAGTCAGGGGTCATATATCATATGATAGTATCTGGGTCAACAGTAGTCTGCATTGACAGCAATGGTCTCCTAAGATGGTACCACCAAGTGATGCCCTGACTTGGACTGGGTACTATACTCTGATGCTTACAAATGATGAGACCATTGCTATTGTTTTTACTGTTATTTGTGTTACTTTTTTATTTAGCCTTTTTTTTTCTTTTTTCTTTTCATAAACAAGGTCTCACTATGAGGCCCTGGCTGACCTGAACTCACAGATATTCCTCTGCCTCTGCCTCCCAGATGCTAAGACTTAATGTTTATGCCACCATGCCTGGCTTGGTTTGATTTTTGCTATTGTTATATTATGACATGTAACTGCAGATGTCATAAGATAGAGAAGAGAGGAAGAAAGAGAGGTTTTAAAGAAATTGTCACTGTGATGATGGAGGTTGGTGGGGTCATAGTGTACAGTTTGTGTATGAGGCCTTCTGCTGTCAGGATTGCTTGGCTGTGGCATCAGCTTTTTCTTCTATTCAGGTCTTCCAATGATTGAATAAGGTTCATGGACATTATGGAAGACAATCCATTTTACTTGAAGTTCACTTATTAATATACACACTTCATCTCGTACTACTACTATTCAGTCTGACTTCTTACAGGAGCACAAAAGTTGGCACATAACAATGAATTACCAATATTCACACCTACCAATATTCTCCAAAAACACAAAATATTTTATTGCCACTTCAGACAGAAGGCTTGAGCTCTACTGGGTAAGTGGCAGAGAGGCGGCCAACATGGGAGCATATGTTGGATGGAGTGACAGCAGGAATATTGTTGTCTTCTTGTCAATCACTCCAAGTCTCCAAATTATGAAGCCTGCTTGAGTTTGGGTGTGTGTGCTTTCCTTCAGGTAGGCCTTTTGGAGTCTACAGGATAGATGCAAGGATATTTGTCAAGTACGATTGGTTGGTGGTATGCTGTCACATGTTCTATCTGAGGCTTGTGCTCTTATGCTCTTTTTAAAATCAGTAACTTGGATATATATATATATATATATATATATATATATATATATATATATATATAAGGCACACTTACTATCTCACTTTACGCTCTGAGTCTGGACTGGGCAGTGAATCAATGAACAACATACAAGAAAGACCTAGGACAGTGTGGAAAGATCTGAAAGAGAGCCTGAATCTGTGAAAACCAAAGGAACATTCCCTTTTGCAAGCTAAAGGAAGGTAGTATAGCTGTGGCTTAGCAACATAACACGTGTAAGGCAAAGCTGGGTATTCCAAGGTAGACTGGATGAGAGTACAGCAAAGCCATACAGGAGGAGAGAGCCAGCTCTGATTCTGCTTGTCGAGACACTGTGGCTGTCCAGAAGGGAGCTGAACTGAGCAGAGGGTCACAGAAGAACCAACCACACTGTCTGGTCACCATGGGCCTCAATGGCACCTCTCTAAAGGGATCTCACATAAAAACTGCTGGAAGGCAAACTTATTGAAGAGATGTTTTCCCATGCCCTTTATGGCTGCTGTCATGTTCTGCAAAAAAACTAGCACCGAGATTTGTTTCCATGGTGGAAGGCTTTATAGTATAAATCCATTTGTGATGGCAAATGTATCTCTATTAGGGTATTTTAGCTTAAATCAATTATATAAGTGCTTTGTAAGACATTTATTCAGCCCAGTGTTTCATCTGCATGAAGGGTTTGAAGAACTGTTTGATCTTTCCTTTTCTGAAATTTCTTTACAAGAGTGATGGGTTTACTAAAATTTACTGTGAAGCTAACCTGATTACTTTGGGCTATCTGTAAGAGGATTAGCCTGTTCAGGGGAGGATAGATTCTAATCCCATGACTAATATTTTGGCCAATACAGTACAATTCCTTTTGATTATGTAAATTGGTTAGTAACCATTTTAGCATGCTCTGTCCTTTTCTGGCTACAATGAGCAGGATTAAAGTGTTTCTGTTGGAACATGGCTATAGGTTGGAGCCACACTGAACTAATCGCTGTGTAGGAGGGAAGCTTGCCATGTGGCAGGAGGGGCCAAGGGCAAAAGTTCTTTGGTTGTTGACATCTGTATGGGCTCATTATATCCAAGTGTTTCCCATTATTTAATCAAGGTTGAATGTAGGATGTTGAGTGGAGTGGTGGCGGCCATGCTCATCTCAGAGTGATGTGATCTTTACCAGGCTGGAATTGTTTCTAGGGTAAGGTTTCCAAAGGGCTGTTGTTGTTGTTGTTTAAATAAAAATAAAAAGAAGTCTGTTTGTGTTTATTCTGATCTTCCTGCTAAAGCTGATGTAGGATTCTTAAATTAATTTATATCAGCTTTCAAGCTGAAGGAGGTGCCTTGCGTGCTTGGTGGTTTTATTTCTGAGAATAAAAACTTTTGATTTGATTAAGATAATAGGTTGGTGATACTCTTGAAATGAAGGAAATCTGGAAATGGGGTTTTAGAAGAATTTATAGAGATATCAGAGTAGAATATTGAGATTGGGACTGCATTAATGAAGTGATACCTACCCTGTTCCTGTGTATCCTGTCTCCTGTCATACTATCAATCTATCAGATGTGTAATTAGTAGCTTTTCCTCATTCTGTAGGCTGTCTCTTTTTCCTTGAATGTTGCTGTTCTTTGCTATACAGAAGCTTTTTAGTTTCACTAGGTCCCACTTATTACTAGTCTCCATGCCCATGCTATTGGTGTCCTGTTCAGAAAATCCTTCCCTGTGCCAATGAGCTCAAGACTATTCCCCACTTTCTGTTCGATCAGAATGAGTGTATCATGTCTTTTGTTGAGGTCTTTGATCTATTGGGGTTGAGTTTTGTGAAGAGTGATAAATCTTATGGGAGTAACTAGCCACCTCTTGGTTGAATTTAAGATCTATGCCATGAGATGAAATTGGACACTGTTAATGAGTCAAGGAACCTGAGACTATATAGGTCATGGGTCCCAGGGGAAAACTACTACAATTATTCTTCTAAATGAACACAGAAATGAAATGATTCATAAAACATATAACTACACCCACAGATCAGCCCATTACTGAATCATCAATGGACAAACTTCTTGCAGGTGATGGTGATTAATGTAGAGGTTCACAACTGGACAATGTATAGAGAGTGAGAGATGTTGCTTTAAATGGGGTTCTTTATCAATGACCTCTCCCCAAGCCTTAGGGGTCTTTACAAAAGAAGAGGAAGATGGGATCTGGGAGGAGATGGGGGAGGGAATGAATATGACCAAAACATAAGAAAATTGAAAAAAAAATGAAACATTTTAAACAAATATAGAACTGTGTATAGGCTCTTCTTACCCCCATCCTTGCCAAGTCCATTGCTGGTTTTCTAAATGACAGCCATTGTGATTGGCATTTCAAAGCAGATTTGCATTTCTGTGGTTGCTAAGGAAGTCGAACACCTTTTCAAATACTTGCTATCAACTTGACAATTCAATTCATTAGCTCATCGGTTGATTGGATGAACTGTTTTGTATTTTATTTTTGAATTTTAGAAAAAAACGCATGGTGGATACTAATGTTCTGTCAGATGTAGTTTTCAAATTTGCTGTGTAGAACTCTTTCATCTCATACAGTCTCACTCATCAATTCTGGAGATTATTTTCTGTGCTACTGATGTCCTTCAGAGACTCAATGTCTGTTCTGTCACAGTTCTGGAACCTCAAAATCCAAAAGGGAAGTGCTGGCAGAGCTGGGTCACTTGGCAGCTCTGTTGTAGAGGTTCCCTAGTTTCCTCCAGACCCTGGTGGCTCTTTATTATCATTATTATTATTATTATTATTATTATTATTATTATTATTATTAATATAATTTAAGAATTTTACATGTCGATCCCAGTTTCCTCTCCCTCCCTCTTTCCCTCTTTCCCCTCCTATGCACCCTGTCCACCCTCCCCTCCCAGCCCACCACCCCCTTTCCACATGGCTATGCTATCCAGGTTTGGTCATGTAAATCTGCCAAGTCTGAAGTAGAGACTATGACTTTTCACCTGTCTCTAGGTTAAGGGGGTATCCCTTCATGGGGGATGTGTCTGCAAGGTCCTTATGTGCACCAGGAATACATCCTGGTTCTACTGTTTGAGGTCCCTTAGACTGCTCAGTCCTTCTAGCTGAGACCCATATTTAGGGGGTCTGAGTCAGTCTCAAGCTGGATTCCCAGCTATCAGTCTGGGGGGACCCGTTAGCTCCTCCTTGTTCAGGTCAGCTGTCTTTGTGTGTTTCTGCAACCTGGTCTTGTCCTCTGTCTCTGCACCTGGATTCTAGTTTGACTCTGTTTAGTTATGGGTATTTGCTTCTGTTTCCAACAGGTACTGGATGAGGGCTCCATGATGGTGGTTAACTTAGTTGATGATCTCACTATCAGGGAAGGCGCTTGGCACTCAGAGCTCATGGAAACCTCACTTTAGGCAATGCTTCCATTTCCTTGGGTTTTTTCTCTCATGACTGTCTCTTCTGCCTCATTGAAGGACTCTGCTGTAGGATGAAGAGATCTCCAGGACAACCAGGGGTTATGTTATATTGATAGTCTTGTGCTATTATGTCTGAAAAGACTTCTTTTCTAAATAAAATCACATTCCTTTTCTAGAGATTGTGGTGCAGGAATGCTTTGTGGAGGCAGCATTCACCCCTTCCCTAGGAACACACCTTTTTCCAACTGAGTGATGTGTGGAGTAGCCAGAATCAGCTTGGTGAACTTGCCAGAGACACTGAATATTCAAATGGTCAAACCATAGATTATATTTTTTAAAAAAGAGCTCTAATTCATAATTTATGGAAATCTTCTTGAGAAAGAAGACCTATCGTCTCTAGTCACCAACCTAGGGGTACATGAGTCTATTTTCTACAAGTAAGGTTTGGAGGAAGTACACATGACTGTCATCTATGTATAGTTGTTCATTTTTTTTTTTAATGATGAAACACATGCCAGAGGCAGGGTGACTTCATAAATAGAAAGGTTTATCTAGATTACAAGTTGACAGTTATAACGTCAACAACACAGCTGAAACTCCAGTAAATGCCTCAGTGGAAAAGCATGTGGAAATGATAGACCCTTCCCAGAGAAGCTAGAGATCAGGGATATTTGATCATTGCTAAAGATGTACCCTTCATCCATTTACCTAATGTCCTCCCCAGGCTCTACCAGTCAAAGACCCAACTTCTCAACTTTGATCTGTAGAAGGCTAAGTTCAACACATGATCCCTTGGAGGACACTCATAAACCCTGTCTGAATCTCAGTACTGTAGTAGTCAATTAAGATATCACCCAATGTCTGTGACAGGCATCTCCAAGTGGCCAGAACTTGATTCATAACTGACAAGTTCTGTAACCTTCCCGACATCACTTCTAAATTAGAACCAGGTAGAAAAAGCCATCCAATCAATTCCACAATATGGAATCTTCTATTCTCCCATTAACAGCTTCCATATTGGCAGCAGCCTCAAACCAGTGCATGCTGGGATCTGTTGCCTTGCCAGTGTGAAGTTCTTCACTCCTCTGCCTGCCTTCAGGGTCCTGCTGAAGGCCAGCAGTTATGGCTGACTCTGCAGCAAGCTCTGTGTGCTGCAATGCTGTTTCCCTCCGAGAAGTCCCTCTTTCCACGATGCCTATGCTATTTTCTCATTTGAATCAAACATCCCCAACTGAGGGAATGTTTTCCTGTAATGGTCCTTTCCAGCCTTTGTAGTGTTTCTTTGTAGTGCCAAGCAGGGGCCATGTCATATGATGGAGTTGGATGGCAGTGCTGAGCATGTCTAGAGACACAATGAAAAAATGTCTCAGAAGCCAGTAACAGGGTCTGTGACAGATGTCAGAACACACTACAGAAGCCATTAAGCCTCATGCTTGAATCTATGCACAATAAAAGCAGCTCATGTGTGCAAACCAGACCTACTATAAGTGGTGTTATTTTATAGAACTCCTTTTTTTTTTCTTTTCCTGGTCCTTCCCAAGTGGCAGAATGACATTTCCTTTGGGATATGCCAGCATGGATTTTCTCTTACCCTATAGCTATAGAATACTAACTAGAGGCACCTATGGATTGATTGATTGATTGATTAATCTTTTTGGAGTGCGCGGCTGTACAAAGTTGGTTCTGAAAGAATAGAGAGGAGACTGGTGTGGGAATGAAGCATGGAAGGTACAGGCCAGGGGGGTGAGAAAGCAAGAAATTGTATGGGGAGAGGCTATGTGGTTGAGCATAAATAGCATGTGCCTTAGAACTAGGAATTTGGTGCTGTCAGATTAGGGCCAATTTATAGCACATTTGCTGCTCCCTTCTGCCCCATAACTCATGCTTTCATCCTAGTATGACATTTGCCCAAGGAGACAATCATCTTGGTGTCTGTTGAATCATGTGAACGGTTCCAGTTTTCACTATAAACAACATTCTGTAGTGATGACCAATGGGTTCTAACAGCTCTGAGGATGGGGTGAGTAGGAAATTTCTACCAGAGCTCCCAGGGCTGTAGGGCTGAGCACAGGCTTTACAGGGTCACTTGGGGCAGCAGCAGAATGTCTAACCAGATGCTGAGATCTAGTCCTCTATCCATCTAAATGACTTCATTTTTATTAGTGCTGCATGATGGGCTTTTGTCTACAGTTCTCTCTGAAGATATTTTCAGTCAACTAAATGTTTTGTAAACACTGAAGGAACACACTGTGGGAGGTACGTCACAGAACTGCTGTAACTTAGATTCTGTCTTTTCTAGAACACTTGCTTTTCTGCCTTCAGCTCTGTTTCTGTGCATTGAGCACATGCTTCAGGAAACATGGAACAGTCGTCTTATTCCATTGCCTACTTTGTAGATGTCTGGATCCTCCTACAGGGCTCTCTTACAGGGATCCTACAGGCCACCGGCTGCTGATAAACAATGTGAAAATTAGCTGACACTTGAGGCCAGTGGTTTTGCAACAGCCCTGGAAAAAAGGCAGTTACCTCTGCTCTACAGAATAAAAGCTAGGCATGCAGAGTATTTAAAGGGTCTTTGCATGGTTGAGAGTGGGTCATTAGGACAGTCAGGACTGGAGGTCCCCAGACTAGCACGGTGGCTTCTGAGCAGCTGGCTTTTGAACTGTAGTCTGCTGCTTCTGACTGAGAAGGCAGAAGGGCTTAATTGCTGACTCTTGTTGCCAGCAGTTGATACACTGGACTCCCTTCTAATGATGGCAAGATTCCACTACTGAAAGTCTACTCCAGGGGCAACTGAAGTCAAACACATGCAGGGTATCTATTCTATGCTCACCCTTCTCTGGACCCCAACACTGTAGGTGCAAATATGGACTGTGCAGCTTCAATGACCGGGTCTCATTCAGGGTCATTGTGGCTGTTGTATTTCAACTGACCAGAGCCCACTGAAGAAGCATTATTCTGGATGAGGACATGGAAAGGAGAGGATGCTTCTGCATGCTGTGACAAGTTACCACAGCAGTAGTTTAGAAAACCCATCTTACTGCGGGGATTACAGAAATACAGATCTCCTCATCTAGCACATTCCTTCTGGAGGCTCCACCAATGGGAAAGGTAGGAGTGAACCTGCCCTAG
The DNA here is from genome assembly GCA_030556225.1 of Cricetiscus sungorus. Taxonomy (NCBI): domain Eukaryota; kingdom Metazoa; phylum Chordata; class Mammalia; order Rodentia; family Cricetidae; genus Cricetiscus; species Cricetiscus sungorus. Next base: position 30,792,910 of record JANBXA010000398.1, read on the forward strand.
CCAGTTCTGTGTGGAGCACCTGGAACTCATCTGTGCAGGCTAAAGCAGTCCATGCTATCCCTTACTGTGGGCAGCCAGAGCCATGATGGCCACTAATCTCTCCTTTTTATTTATTTTTTAAACTTATTCTTCTCTCATGTTACATCCTGAATGCAGTATCCCCTCCCTCTTCTTCTCCCAACTCCTCCCCCATAACATCCCCTTTCTGATGGGAGATGTCATTCTGTAAATATTTTTCTTGTATTGGTTAATGAATAAAACACTGTTGGCCAATAGGAAAGCAAGATAGGTGGGACTAGGAGACAAGGAGGTTTGGGGAAGAGGGAGGAGGAGTTTCAACATGTAAGACCAAAAGAGTAGAACTCTGGATCCACTCTCCAGTAAGATAAGACCATGTGGAAATACTCAGATTGATAGAAATGGGTTAATATTTAAGACAGAGCTAGCCAATAAGAAATGCTAGTAACAGACCAACAGCTTTATATCTAATACAGTGTCTCTGTGTGTTATTTGGGGCTGACACAGCTTTGGGACTAAGCCAGCAGGAAAATTGCTCATAATACTTCTACCCCAGACCCACTCCTCTTCCTTTTCCATCAGAAAAGGGCAGGCTTCTAGGGATATCAACCAAACATAGCGTATCAAGTTATAATAAGATCAGGCATATCTCCTCATATTAAGTCTGGACAAGGCAACCCAGTAGGAGGAAAAGAATCCCAGGCAAGAGTCACAGACAGACACCACTCCTACTGTGAGTAGACCCACAGGAACACCAAGCTACATGACCATAACATGTATGCAGAGGATGCAGGTCAGACCCATCCAGGATCCCTGATTGTGGTTTGAGTCTCTGTGAGCTCCTATGAGTCCAGGTTAGTTGATTCTGTGTGCTGCTTTTGTTGTGGCATCTTGACCCCTCTAGCACCTATAAGCCTTCCTTGCCTTCTTCTTCAGGGTTCCCCAAGCTCTGCCTAATGTTTGGCTGTGGGTCTCTGCATCTGCTCCCATCAGTTGCTGGATGAAGCCTCTCTGATGATGATATGCTAGGATCCAGTCCTACAAGTCTAGCAGGAACACTCATGCTCTGATGTCACCTAATTCTGCCATTCAGCAAGGCCAGAACAAGCCCTGAGATCCCTTATCCCAGCTGAACCATACGTTCAGTATTTCTTTCCAATGGCCTAGATGATCTCAGGCTCTCAGGCTTCAAGTAAAAGGTGGATCCCAGAAGATGGCACCTCCATGGAAGGCAGAGTGTTGTTCCATTGTCATGTAGGACCAGCCTCCCACCAGTCACTTTCAAAACCACCCTCCCTCAGCCTATGACAGGGCCTTTTCCAACAATTACCCTTCCCAGTGCTCTAGGTGTGGACACTAGTGTAAGGCCAGAGGGTTGGAAGGTTGGATGTGGGGAGGTAAGTATGGTACAGGGTTCAGTGGTTCACAGAGCACTCTCTTGTATTTTCAGTTCCCAGTATACCCTTCCCCTTTCCCATAGCTCACCAATTTCCAGCTGCCACAGAGCCTCTCTCTATTCCTATGGCTCTTACCTTCTGATTTTCCTATCTTGTTGCTCAGTCACATCATGATTGTCATCTTTGTCTCCCACCCTTTTCCTAATTCTTTGGATGAGCCCAAATCTTAAATCAAACAAGGACAAGACAAACAGGGTTGTTTGCATCTAGCTGAGCAGGGATCTGGGTGATGCTCATTATAGCCCAGAATTATGGGTGAGCCAAGTCTTTCTGGAAGCCCACTAGAGATAGTTTGGACAGCACCAGGTACTTGTGGGATCTTGGCAATGCTGAACCTTGCAGAATCTCTGTCAACATTGCTCTCCCCCAGGCTCCTCCAATTAGGCTTCTTTTCTAGGCTGTTTTGGGGTTCTAGTAATTACTGCTGGAATTTATACTCATTGTTGTAATTTAAGCAAAGCAGGGCTCCAGAGAAAGATGCCACGCAACAGGATTCAATCAGAGGGACTTTTTTATTAGGGGGAAAGGATCATAAAGAGGGGAAAGGGGAGGAGAGAGACTGCCTCCTGGGACAGGAGCGGTAGGAGAGAGGAAAGAGAGGCAGAGAGGAGGAGCAGGAGGAGCAGGAGGAGCAGGAGGAGGAGGAGGAGGAGGAGGAGGAGGAGGAGGAGGAGGAGGAGAGAGAGAGAGAGAGAGAGAGAGAGAGAGAGAGAGAGAGAGAGAGAGAGAGAGAGAGAGGGATGGGAAGTGGGCAGGGCCGTTATTAAAAGGGAACATAGTGAATGCACACAGGTGGTACTCTTAGTGGCATTTCCTGTCAGAACCCCAAGGACAGGCCAGTACAGACGTCTGAATACTAACACTCATTATTGACTTTTTGCTGTCACTGCAAAGTTCTCTTACCTCAGAACATTCTCCAGTAGATTCTAAGATGGCTTTTAAAAGATTGCTGTTTGGGAGAAGACACTCTGTGTCCAAACGGTGGCTCCCAGAGTGAGAGCTGAGTGGGTGGTAGTGGCCACCTGTAATCCCAAGCTGTTAGAAGCAAAGGTCATTTGGTTTAGTCGGCTTTGGGTCTCTGTGACAAAAACCCTGAGACAAACAATTATAAAGGATGGTAGATACATGCTGGCAGATGTTCTCGAGGTTCACACCACTGTTGCTTGGTTTTGCTCCTGCAGGCCTGAGGCAGCAGAGTGCATCCTAGTATAAACAAATAACAGAGGACACTCTTCACCTCATGGCGGTCAGGAGAGAAAAGGGAGGGAGGGTAAGGAGGAGAAGTCCCAATATGGACTTAAAAACATGACTCAGTGACCTGTTTCTTCCAAGCCCCCTTCTAACAGTTTCCACACTTAGTAGTACGCTAGTTGGCGACTAGCCTTCAATATGTGATTTTTTAAAAAGAAATTTCAGATCCAAGCTTTACCAGCTTTAAAGTAGCACTTTCTTGGGAACATCAGCCCACTTTGTAACGAAATGTTTAAAAATGTAACCATGAGTGGGAGTTGCTTTCAGCACACATATTAAAAACATCCAGACTCTTTGTAACAGGGCAGAAAGAAGTATTTGCGGAGAGTCTACATGCCATGGCCAAAGTTGGAAGTCTCTTGCTGCTATTACCTCTGCTTCTGAGCAGGTGGCTGGAAACAGTTACAGAAACAACCGGGCCAACCTGGAGTTTCAGTGTTGATTAGCAGATTAGGTGTGTGGTTTGAGCACTGTCACCTGAGTAAAGGCCATGGGACCTGAGAGAATGGAGGCGATAAATGAGGGGTGCAACTTTATTTACAACATCAGACAGTTTATACTGAGGTTATGAAAGGTCATGTGAATAAACTCCTCATGAGTTCAAGCTGTATACCATCACAAAGGACAAGCCACAGGTGGCAAAAATGTGTTTCTCCACAGAGGACTATAAATATTTAATAGAATAACACCAGCAACCAATAATGAGCAATCTGAAGTAAACTTGCTCTTATCTGCTATTCCTGGAAGGAGCAGGAAAACACATTCCAAGAGCAATTCCATGTTGTGATGAAACTGGGGTTACAAGACTCTTTTTTGTTCTCTTGGAGTGTTCTTGACAAGCACTCAGAATCCTCACATGGCTCCCATTCTTGGGCTGTGTTCTGACAAAGCACCTGTGATTGGCAGTGGGCCACATGGGATGACCAGGAATCTGTTGCTTGTGCTGTGTCTGCCCTTCCCATTGCCCTTACTACTGATGGAGTCCAGTGTAGCCTCTGTTCTTGTTAGTGTCCAGCATCCTACATCCTTATTTCTCTCAGCTTGGTAGAGTGATAGTTTTCTCCATTGTCAAACCCTGGATGAGTCAAGTGACAACTTAACTGATATCCTTGGGAAAGAGCATGGACTTACCAACTCTTTGAATGTGGCCTTCTACTCTTCAGAGCTGTTACTTTTGTTTTAGTTTACATTTTTTTTTTTGAAACAGTGTTTCTAGATGTAGCTCTGGCTGTTCTAGAACTAGTTCTGTAGATGAAGCTGGCCTCTAATTCACAGAGATTCACCGTCTCTGCCCAAGTGCTGCAATTAAAGGCATGCACCACCACCTCCTGGCTAGTCTTTGGAGTTGTAAAAGAATAAAATTGTAATTAAAAACACATAGATCTGCCTAGGAAAGGGGAATAGATGAGTTCTCCTGAGTAAATTGGGAGGGGGGGTAGGGGAGAGGGTGGGAGGGGAGAGAGGAGGAAGGAAAACAAAGAAAAACCAATTGTTGTTAGTGTGTGTGTGTGTGTGTGTGTGTGTGTGTGTGTGTGTGTAAAACCATGAGTAAAGGCATGTAGAGAAGCCAGAAAAGCATGTCAGAGCCCCTGGATCTAGAGTAACAGGTGGTTGCTTAGCCAATGTGGCAACTTTACTGGGGTCCTCTGCAAGCCCGGATTTCCTGACTATCTAAGCCACCAGCTTTGATGTAGCAGTCCTAGAAAGTTAACACAGCAACCCATTCAGATGGTGGATGCCATAGGAGTTTTAGACAGTGAAACTACTGTGTGATCTTGTCATGGTGGATGTCTACCATCACACGCCCATCCAAGACTCTGCCCTGGTATTCAGAGTCACGAGGGAGCCATGGTGTAAATGGTGCACTTTGTGTGGATGCTGTGTGGTGTGGTATGTGGATGCTGTGGACCATAACAGAATTGCCTCTGATATTCCATGCTGATACTGGGGAGGCAAGGGCAGGGGTAGGGGCATATGGTAACTTTCTGTAATTTCTGATCACTTATTTTGTGAATCTACAACTTCTGTAAAACATAAAGATTATTAAATAAATATCTGACTGTACTCTTCTGTCTCTGACATGGTGATCATTTCTTTACACTGGCAGTTATGCGCCAGACCTTACCCTGCCTTACATGTCTCTTGATTGAGGGACTTCATGGCCATGAGTGGAACAGTTCCCTTTAGTCTCCTACACAGCCAGGGAATGAGACTCCTTCTGAAGGATGTATAATACAGACTTCATCAAATCCTGGAAACAAGCTCATGGGAAGATACTTGTGATAGTAGAGGGGTGGGCTGGGGTCTTCTGAGAGCCAGCCCAAAGCTGAGAAGTATCCCCTCATCCCCCAGGGCCCTTCTTGCTAACTCTGCCCACAGGCTCTCCTGGAGAGCAGGGAAGCTGCTAGACTTTGATTTTTGTGGGTTCAGCCACACAGTTCTGCTTACCAAATTGACCTGAAATAGATGTTTCTAGATTGATTTTTCTGACCAGCATCATTCCTTGTGGCTGACCCATTCCTCAAAGTAATCTGCTCTGAGGTAGACACATGAAAGAGGACTTGAAGACAGGTGGGTGGGAATAAGCCACCTCTTGAAATGGGGGCTCTCTCTGATTCCCCTGGCTGCCCACACTGGCTCTCAACCTTCAGGGTGATCCAGCTATACTGCTACCGTTCTCCAACAGATGTGGTGGTTTATATTAGAATAACAGTTCCTTGGCAAACCCTTTATTATGGTTTTAAACTCAACATAGATGTCAGATATTAAAATTTAAAATAGCTATCAAATATTAAAAAATACAAGATGTGTATTCTGTGTCATGGATAATATTGTCAACTTATCAGGATCTACAGTCTCCTAGGAAACATGTACTGGGCATGCTTGTGAGGGATTATCTAGGTTAGGTTAGCCTTGCTGCTGCTTCTGAGGGATTACCTGGAGCAGATTAGCCTTGAGCATGCCTGTGAGGGATTATCTTGACTGAGGTGGGAAGACCCACTTTAAGTGCTGGACAAATGAAAAAGAGAAACGGAACTGAACAAGAAGTTTGATTGATCTATGCTATTTGGTGGATCACCTGCCTAAACTCCTGCCACCAAGACTTCCCTTCCATGATGGACCGTACTCTTGAAATGTGAGCCACAATAAAGTTTCTCACTCAAGATACTTTTGTCAGTGTGTTTTATCAAGCAATAGGACCAGTAACTTTGACACTATGGAGCATAGCTATATCAAAATTTATCCTAATCTGGTTGGGCAACTGTCTCTTACCTGACAACCAGTAAGAATGATTTTCATCTCCAGCACTGGATTTGCAGATGCAGCTTTTTTTCAAAGCCATCAAGACCTTACCTGACTTGAGAACTGTCATGGAAGACTCCTTTTCCTCCTCTTGTGGATGTTTACCACCCAGTGAGTGACTTAGATATTCATGCATGAAGCTTGTGCTGGCTAATTTTATATTAGCTTGACACAACCTAGACTTACACAACAGGAGGGGACCTCCTTTGAGAAAGTATCTCTATTGTTGTGGGAGAACCCTAGCCCATTGTGGGTGGTGCCATCCCAGGGCTGGTGGTGCTGGGTTCCATAAGAAAGCAGGCTGAGGAAGTCCAAAGGGGCACCTCTCCATGACTTTAGATACAGTTTCTGTCCAGTCTGGTCCCACAGCCCCTTTGTCTGAAATAAACACAGAGAGACTTATTTAGAAGCTGTTTGGCAGATGGCTTACACTTCTTACTGGCTAGCTCTCTTAATTATTAACCCATAACTATTAATCTATATACTTCTACATGGCCTTATCTTACAGAAGAAAGCTCCAGCATGTTACTCCTTCAGTGGCTACATGGTGTCTTCCTGGAGGCTTCTCCCTGGGGCCTCTCCCCAGGATTCTCCTTGTCTGGTACACATACCTATACTTCCTGCCTAGTCAGAGCTTTATTCATGAACCAATAAGATAAACATATATACAGGAAGACATCCCCCATCACATGGGTGCTGCCTCCAGGTTCCTGCCCTGCTTGAGTTCCTGCCCTTACTGCTTTTGATTATGAACAATGGCATGAAACTATGAGTTCCTTTTGTTTATGGAGTTTCATCACAGCAATAGTAACCCTAAGTAAGACAAGTTTTTTCTAGGTCAGAGCCTTGCCGGGCAGGCCACTCCATCTTCCTGCAGTTCCTGCTCTGTGGGCCATTCTTCCTCTCACTTTAAGAACAAGGGAACTTCCTAACCTTCCATTCATCTTGATTCCTTCCTGACCAAAATTACACCACAAAGTTCCTAATGATTGTGTTTGTAGCTCCTTTATTAATATTGGGGTCAACCTTAACAGCTGTGATCCATGTTCTGATTTAATTAAGATACACTTGGTTTGGCCTACGACCATTTATAAATTTTAATTAAACTACATGTATATTAAACTGAATTATTATACAAGAGCCCACATATTCGATAAGACATGCAATTATCTGTGTTTGAAAAGCTATAGTTTTATATAATATTTTCAAATTCCTATTTTAAAAGAGAAGTTATTTTAGGTTAACTTTAGCCTCAAGTAAGCATCTAGCTTTGATTTTAATTCATAGTATTGTCTTTTGTCTTTAGAAAGCAATAATCACTCATTCATTAGTTCACCCTTGCATTTTTTCTTCGTTCTGCACTAAAAATCCTTTGGTATTACCCACTGTGTAAGTGTCCTTACTGAAAACTGAATTCTGCAGTTGTGGGAACTGTGTTTGTGAGTTGTTCACTTGGGTGCCTGGGCTTTTCTTTTTGTCATTGTTGATGTGTTCAGATCTGCTGTTACCTAGAAAAACATTTGGGTAAAGAGTATGTATGTGAACTGTCACACTTACAGAAGAGATTGTCATTTCTCATCCCTCTTCTTCTTAGTGATGACTGTCTGATGGGCGAGACATATGGCTGTATTTTGGAGGTGTTATCAGTTGTGATGTTGGCAATAAGATTTCTAGGAGGTGATGAAGGGTAAATAAGGAGTGTGGAGGGTACCTAGGCTGGTAGGAATTGAGGCCCTCACCAGATCCTGGTCATGTTAACATTTTCACCAGGGATTTTGAACCCCCAGAGCTGTGAAAAGACATGCAGGTGCAGCTTAAGCCACTCAGCCTGCTGCATTTTGTCAAGGGAGCCAGAGCTGCTGAGGGAGAGGGGTAGAATCCAACCTTTGGCTCAGGTGGGGTCTCCAGGGCCTGTTGGGGCTGAGACCCGGAGTGGTAAGCAATCCTATCCTTTTCCTACCCGACTCCACTAAGCCAGTTCCTGAGAACAGTGCGTTTTACCACCAGGGTTGGTGACACGGCCTTTGATCTCACAGTAAAGTGAATTAGTGTGTCCGTGTATTGACTCATGACCTTGACCCGTTGCCATTACATCCTGACTGATTGTTCTTTTCAGCCTAGTCTCTTTTGATTTACAACCTTACTCTCCGCGGAATGACAAATTTCGGACCCATTGGCCAGGTCTTAGGGATTGTAACCATTCTGCTGGGGAAAATTTGCTCTATTAGAAGAGGCATTTTCTTTCCCCTTTCTTGTGTGTGTCCTATTGAGTCTCATATGTCAACAGACTTTAGAACATGGGCAAAAAAGTCTCAAGTTCAGCTTAATATTTTATATGACTTTTCCACTACTGTGTCCAGTGCAGCCGTGAAAGCACGGCTCCTGTCTGTCCCTCAGAGTCGCACCTTCTCTCCCGTTTGATGCACTAAAATGCTCTCTCTGGATCAATGAGAGCGCTAGCCCACTAGACATTGAGCTGTGACAGGAAATCAATGTGCACTGAGGACAGTTGAGGATAACCTTAAATAACGTCTTAAAAAGAATCAGCACTCAGCAGCCCAGTTTTGCCCAAGTGCCTACAGAGAAGGCAGGCAGAGATCACACCAAAGAGCATGCGCATTTCTTATAGCGTGCAGAGGTTTAGGCAAACTGGCAGATGGAAACTCCAGGAAGCATCTCTATTAGGAAGCGCTTGGCTTTCAGATTTTCTGGCATATATCTCATCTCATTCCCATGGCAAGACTGTTTAAAAAATACTGAACTCAGAGCTTGATTAAGTCATGCTGAGACCTAGGATGCATATCTTATTTTCTTCTAAAAGCAACACTTAGCAACATTTGCTTACTGGCACTAAGATCATTGCACACATGCCCCGGTGTGTGCCATGGGTTGCTTCGCTGATGCTGGGTGAGCAGGAGGAAGTTGACAGTCTCCCCGTTGGTTGCTTAAGAAATAATGTTTGATAAAATTGCCAGCTATGAAAGGATCTATGGTGTGGGGCATAAACCAGATATATCTAATTGCTTTTAAGACACATGTTGAGTGAGGCATTAGGGATGTTGAGTTTTGTTAGACACCTGAGGGACTTTGGTTTCTCCTGGTGGGGCACTAACTGCCTGGAGAGCACATTGTAAACTTCCTAGCAACATTTACATTAAGTGGTGCTGCGAGCCTTTAATCCCAACACTTGGGCAGAGGCAGGTGGATCTCTATCAGTTCTAGTGAGTTCTAGGACAGCCAGAGCTACATACAGAAACCTTGTTTCGAAAAGCAAAAAACAAAACAACAAAACAACAAAAAATTTCTTAAGTGCCTAGACTTGTACAAAGATGAGGGCATCTTGGAGGGTGGAGTATTCACATTAGTTTATTTGGCTATGCTTGTTAAAACAATAACCACCGCCACGGCCACATCTAACACCACCACCACCATCACCACCTCTGCCACCATCACCATCACCACCTCTGCCACCATCACCATATCCATCACTAGCATTGCCAGCAGGTATAGCACATAGAAGACACTCCAAGGCATTGATGTGCTATTGCAATGCGCACCCCTGAGAATCCCTCCATTTGGCCTGGTTTGCTCCAGCTGAAGATTTGCAGCAGCATCCCACTGTGCTTCAGCTTGGCATTCATGGGTGTTTGTGGCAAGAATGAAGTACAGCATGCATTCCAGCATGGTGTGTATGTGTAGAAGGGAGAAGCAGAAGACGTCCAAGCAGCGTTAGACAAGTTTTATTCAAGGAATCACAGAGCAGGTCACTGCTCAACCCCTTGAAGGGGGATGCTTGGCATTGCTGGGGAATATCCTAGAGACAGAGGAAAGGACTAGAGAAGTTGAGGTAGGCAGGGACTGGGAACTGATCTCCAGGATTTTTACCTGTCTGTCATGAGTGGTTCCGAGTGTCTTCAAGTCTCCTTTAGTTGTGAGTTGGTTGATAATACCTTGGATAGCACGTTCTAACAGTAAGAAGCCCTAAGTGGCTAGAAGCAAGAATCACAGCCCCTCCCTCTCATGCGCTCTCATTCCTACCTACGTTTCTTTGGTATCCTAGTGGTTTCACTGTGGCCTGGACAGTGCATAGACTCACAGATATTATTGGGTCCTCTCCCACCTGCTCTCCTTGGGAGAAATGACTTGACTATAAACCCAGGACTTTGAATTTGTAAGAACTAAACTTTGGGAATTTGGCATTCAAGTGCCCCCAGGCTGTGTAAGGTGATTTCCATCTATTCTGTGCTCTGGGATTCTGATCACCCAGCCATCCCACATAAGCAATCTAGCCATTGCTGACTCAGGGCAAAACAGGCCTGTTCTGCAGGAGATGTCAGCATGCTGAGGAAGATGAAAAACTCTGGTTCTCAAGTGTTTCCTTGGGGAAGAGAAGGTCGGGTGAGTGTAGGACAGCAGAGATGACTTCTCAGTGCACTATTATCTCATGTCCCCAGACATCTTCGTGTGGCACCCCTAGCTTTCTCTCAGGTACAGGCAGGGAGAGCAGAGGAGGCTGAAGGTCACAGACAAATGTAGCGTGTCACAGGGACATAATCTTTCTTACTTTTGCTCGGGTCACTGAACGCACTGCATTGTGGTGCAACCGTGGGAATTATTTACAAAGCTTCAAAAAGTTTCCTTAGACAATCTGAAGTTTACTATTTTTAAAAAATAGTTTTTCTGCTCTCATCATTTTGGCAAGATAAAAAACTGAGTTTTTTAAGCCTTTAATTAGAGGTAAACCTCCAAATCAGCTTCACATGCACACTTACCTTAAAGATACTTTTTACCCGTTGTTTGAATTTCATAATGTACGTAATGTGTCTTGACAAAATCCATTCCCAGCTTCCCCCCTTCCAACGCTTGTTCTCCCAAATCCCCCTTGCTCCAGAACTTCTCCCTCATAGCTCCACACACTCTCCCCTCCTTCACTTCTTAAGAGTCCACTGAGCCCTTTAGCTTCCAGTGTGTGATGGGTATCCTCCACATCTTGTTTTACCACAGCAAATAGCATTCATTCCAAGCCTTCCCGAGCAATCAGTCAAACTCTAACAAATAGTTACCACTGCAATCCTTGGCCTGGGTGCTACCATAAAAGATCTGAGGCCTCGCCCCTACACAAGGAACTGCAGACAGCTGAGGGCTGCAGTGAGTGGGAGAAACGTGTTTACTCCAGAGAGGAGCACACCAATTAGTTATCCAATATGAAGGGGTTGGTCCTGAAAATGTAGGTACAAGTAACATTGTACAGACCGAACAGTACATGTACATATGTATATACATATATACATGTAACAACAATGAATGAAAAAAAAGAGGTCATGATTTCGAAATAGATCAAGGAAGAAAATATACAAGGGTATGGAGGGAGGAAAGTGAAGGGAGAAATGATGTAATTATATTTTAAATCTTAAGAGTAAAAAAAATTACCTTGATATATATATATATACATATATATGTATTTATATAAATATATGTACACACACACATTCTATCACACACATTCTATTTGGAGAATGCCTGGTGGTTTCCACATCACTGTTTGGATCTTCTCTCACCTTCTGTCTGTCTGTCTGTCTATTTGTTTATTTTTCTATGAATAAGCAAAAGGTCTGGGTGGGGACAAAGCAAAAAACAAACAAAAAAATAGTTGGTGTACCCACTGAGACTCTCTTGGAGAAAACTAAGTTTTCATTTGTGAGCACTTATCAATTGGAGCTAGCTTCTGGAGTAGGGATGGGAGCTTGTGGCCACATCCCCACTCAGTGCTGGGACTCCATGTGGCCTAGACCGGAGCAGGCCCTGTGCATGCTGCCACAGCCTCTGTGTTCACATGTCCTGCAGTGGTTAGAAGGTTGTTTGCTTGGTGTCTTCTGTTTCTCACCCAGCCCAAGTGTTAATCTAAACTCTGACTTCTCACTCTCTATATAGAATTGCTTGGAGCTGCATTTGGATACAGTTAAAAGGCTTAATGACTGGGACACACACACACACACACACACACACACACACACACACACACACACACACACACACACACACCACATGATCCCTGTTCAAAGAACAAGAGCCTAAAATATCAGTTCTAAACACCAAACATCTCATGATTAATTGGTCTGTTAATTTCTTGTATGGTAATTTCTGCAGAAAAAGCTGATAAGGGAGAAAGGACTTTTAAAATTCCCTTTTCAAAATGAAAGTAGATTTTAAATAACATTTTGTGCTTATGGAAATAGCATACATTTATATAAACAGTAGTTTAAGTGGATGTCAGTTAGGAGGCCCTGGGCAGTCTATGATATAGCATTTATCTTTAGTGTAGGAATGGATATTGGGAGCCCACTCTCCATAGCGGGATACTCTCTCAGCCTAGACACATTGGGGGAGGGCCTAGGCCCTGCCCCAAATGATGTGACAGACTTTGATGATCCCCCATAGAATGCCTCACCCTTTCTATGGAGCAGAAGAGGGATTGGATGGGGGTCAGTGGGGGGCATGGGAGAATAGGAGGGAGGGGGAACTGGGATTGATATATAAAATAAGATCATTTCTAATTTAAATTAAAAGAAATCTGATAGGGAAAAAAACTGCTAAAGAGAGAGATGTGGAAATAAGTGCTTTACACAGTTTAGAACACCGGTTGATCATATCCATTGCACATGGCCAGGACTCAATACCACAGACTAGACAGTTTATACAGAAAAGAGGTTTGCCGTTTCTGATTCGCATGGTGCTGGTGTCTGGTGAGGTTTCCTCTTCCCCATAGATTATTGTTGGGTCTCACATGAGTAAGGACTGCAAGTCTGACCTAGCTCAGGGGACCTTCTTATAAACCACCATTGCTCTCTGGGGCCCCTGAAATCTCATCCCAATCACCTCCCAAAGGGCCCACCAACAAACACCATAGGCATCCCACTGGGGGGGGGTGGTGAAACTTCCACACGAGTTTTGGAGGTGACAAACACCCAGGCGATGCCCAGCCTTCTGCCCCTTTAGTTTGTTTTGTAGTATCTATCATTTGGGTTTTGCTTCACAGAAAACTATCTGAAACCTTAATCTTAATGGATTAGGTTTCCTTTGTGATTCCTTAGGTTGACCATAAGTATTGGGTTCATCTGGGCAGTTGTTAGGTGGATCCAGCTGGGCTAGCTCCTATGTGAGGAGTTATTTGGTGGATTGGCCTTGACTGGCAGAGGAAGAGAATCTTGACTTTTCTCTAGTGACCTCTTTTCCTCCAGTAGATCATTGTTTTAGACCAGGTGGTCACAGGTTTCAAGAGCAGGAGAAAGATAAAGCTGGTCTTCAGCATTTTCAAGCTACTGCTTATATAGCATCTTTTGATACCCCCTGCTTTGTGAAGATGCACAGCTCAGCCTAAAGCCAATGTGAAGGGGGCTGTCAAAGGGTGTGGATGTATTGAGGGATGAAAAGATCAGGGCCGTACTATGGATGGATCACCACCAACTAAATCTGGGAAGTTGTCATCCTTAGCAGCATGAGGTCGTACTGTCCGTGATGTTGGCCACAGACCTCCAGGGAAGCTGAGCCAATGGGGTGTGTTTATATTCACGGGAAGAAATTTGTAATAAGGAATTAGCTCATTAGGGAGGGAAATTGATCTACTTTGCTTAGCATGCAAGTTTAAATGACCAATAAATCCAGAGACAAGCTTACAGGAAACTCTTGAAATGGTATCTGTACCTCAGGATTCTTTTGGGTTGACATGTTCAGTTGATATCTGTGCTTGATGGTATGAACCCATTTTCTTATTTTTAATATGATAAGATTTTGTATTTATAAATATATATACTAATATCATTTTCATAGCTGTATGGTAATATATATTACACATGTTATTTCCATTCTCTTTGCAAATACTAGCCCGCTTTTTACATTGTGCTGTTTTGTGTGTGGATGAAGCTTGATTCATGATGCTAAATTGTCCCTTTAAACAATTTGGTAATTTTTACTAAAATATTTAGGAGTCTGGCTCTAATACCTTCACTATTATTGAATGTTAATTCATTCATAAAATGCACAATGACCATCTGTCATGTATGTCCAGGTACATGTATATCCATAGCACACACAGCAGGCAAGACCCATTTCCTAGAGAAGGTTCCAATCTATGGTAGGGAATTCCAGCAACTAAACAAACAACACAGTTCCGCTGGCTAACCATAGTATGTGACAAGTGGCAATGGAGTTTATGGATGTATGCAGTTCTATGTAAGTGTAAGAGGTAGACAAAGTCGGCTTTGAAATAGAACCAAGGGGGAAATCACTTAAATTCAGGATGGCAGAGATAGATGTTATCAAGGTTAAATTTTAAGTTAGGGTTTTTGAAGTAAACTGAATAGAACTGGGTCAGATGCTTGGTGTGGTGATACTTTGCTTTTGCTTTAACAAAAGTGATCCATAGTAGTTAGCCATAGAGGCCAGGCAGTGGTGGCACATACCTTTAACCCAGCATTCAGGAGACAGAGGCAGACTGATCTCTATGAGTTCAAGGCCACCCTGGGCTACAGGATATTGATCTAGTCTAAAAGAGAAACAGAGCTCATACCTTTGATTCCAGTACTTGGGATCACATGACTTTAATTCCAGAGGTGGACACAGGAGTGACATGTCAGGGAAAAGAGAGAAATACAAGGCTGGAGGAGATAGGGGTGCAGAACATTCAGGCTGAGGATTCTTAGGGGCAGAATGGCCCCTTTGGTCTGAGCCTTGGAAAGAGATCTCTCTAGTGGCTGGTTCCTTTACTTCTGTGACCATTCAACCCTTATCCTGATATGTGAATCTGGGTTTTATGATTCATGTTATAACTTGGCAAGATGCTTTTGGGAGATTTTGAATGACCAAATTGTGAGAGTGGAAAAACAAGGTTTGGTCAATTAATCACTTAAACAAATATCAGAGAACTTAAGGCAGAATTGCTTTCCAGTCCATACTGAATGCCAACCTGCTGGAGATGTACATTTGTGCATTCCTGAGTAATAGAGGAGCCTTGCGAGTTAATATCTCCTGATCATATCACATGGTTCTTCCAGTTTTGAACAATTACAATTTGCATACTAATCAATTTTCTAGATGTAATTTTTTCTTTTTTAATTTATATTAGAAACAAGCATGTCAATCCCAGTTCCCTCTCCCTCTCCCTCCCCTCCTCCCCTCTTCCCCTGCCCCCCCCACCAACCTCTTGTCCCATCCCCTTTCTGCTTCCCAGGGAGGGTGAAGCCTTCCATGAGGAGTCTTTAAAGTCTGTCATATCATTTGGAGCAGGGCCTAGGTGTAGGCTGAGAGAGTATCCTTCTATGTGAAATGGATTCCCAAAGTCCATTCCTATACTATGGATAAATACTGACCCACTACCCCATAGGCTGCCCAGTCCTCCTAACTGACACCCACTTTCAGGGTGTCTGGATCTGTCCTATGCTGGTTTCCCAGATATCAGACTGGGGTCCATGAGCTCCCCATTGTTCAGGTCAGCTGTTTCCGTGGGTTCAATTTTCTAGATGTAATTTTATTTTCTCATTCAGCACTAAGCTTATCATCTCTAGGAAACAATGGCGGATGGTTGTGCAGATTTTCCCACAACATATGCTGGGTCTTCTCTTCCTTCCTACATTTCTTTCTTCCTCTCTCTCTCTCTCTCTCTCTCTCTCTCTCTCTCTCTCTCCACCTACCCTTTTTTCTTCGGCCCCCAGCACTAATGTTACAGACAGGCACTGTCATTCCCAGTGTTTAATACATGGGATTCACACGAAGTTCCTTTAGGCTTGTAAAGAGTTAACATCACCCACTGAGCCATCTCCCCATCTCAACCCCTTTAAAGAATGAAAGTTAAGGGAAGTTCAAACCACATTGCTTAACCTGTGCAGTCTTGAAAATATTACTTTCTGCTTATTCCCCCAATTTCTAAAGTGTATGTGCATAGCTCATCAAAACAGACATACAGTGGTGTCTGCCAGGAAGGGCTGATGGTGCCAGGATGGCCCAGCATGGCATCTAGTTCAGGTCCTCCCTGCTGGCATTGTATGTATTACAGATCTGTTTTGAGAAACTACCCAAAGACACCATCCACAGAAAGGAAAATCAATAAGTAATTTCTTTCTTGCATGTAGCTCCATGGGTGAGGATGGCACATACCCACTCATGACTGTGAGAGAGTGAGCCTTGAGTAAAAGACAGCATACTGCAGGGCTCTAAATGAAAATAAAGACAAATGGGAATGCCATGAAAGAGTTGAGCAGGTGGTGTGGGTGCAGAGAGAGGCATTTTTCATAGGCATTTAATTTTACCTCACCCAGGCGCTTTTGTGTGAGGGCTCCTTGCTGTTGGAGCTATACTTCTATTTATACACTGACAACATGGAGTATTTTTCAGGATAAAGTGTGAGTCTTTTAGTCTCTTGAATGCCAGCCATTCCCACAGCATCCCCATCTCTCCCAGTTTGGAGAGTACTCTACAGAAATTGCAAGTGAGTGATGAAATGTGAGTGGAAAGGGGAGGGGAGGCCTCCCGCCATTCTGGAGTGGAGCACACCACACTGTAATCTGTCCTGGTCTGCTTCCTGCACCTCCTGTTGCAGGGAGCTGACTCAGCTTCAGAACCAAGGGGAGGCTTCCCAGTGCTTCCTATTGACACATGCTATCTTCCCTTTGCCTTCTGAAGTGTCTATTAGGGACAGAGCTCTTGATTCTGTTCTTTCAGGGAGTGGAAACCACTAAACCATTTCTGGTGCTTTGGCTGAAGTGTCATTCTGCATAAACAAACTCAGGTGCCACATTCCTGACACTGGCCAACCTTCTTTCTCTAGGAAAGCCAGGAAACTCCTTATTTCTCGCAGGCCTTTCTCTGAAGGTGATAGAATGCAGCACCAGAGAATCTTCAGATCTATGAGGAGGCAACAGGAATGTTCCAGACAGAACCCTTGATCCATTAATAGAATTAACGACCCCATTATGGCATCTAACACATTTTATTTCCTCTGTGTGCTGAGGAGCATAAAATTATCATGTAAATAATGTCACATCTGTGCAAACAATTTACAAGTTCTCCAAGTTCAAACGAGAGCAGTTATGACTCTTCCTTTGTTAACCCTCATCTTCCCTGAAGATATCTTTCACCACCCATGGAACCTGCACATTGATTTGTCACAGGCTCATCCCTGTGTGAGCTTAAGACCTGGGAGAAAGTGCCCAGCCGCAGGCTCAGAATTAAGATTTCTATGTGCCTAGCTTTGTATGGATTTCCTAGAATCCCATGGTGCTCTCATAACACTCTTAAATGCAATTTACTTTTTCTTTTTCACAGTCACCAAGCTTGCTTTTATGTCTTAGTATCTTCAAACTGGAGGTCTCTGTGGCCTCCTAGTTTCCAGATTATTCTCAGAGGAACTCTACAAGGTAACTGCATATGTACAGTCTGATACTGCTAAGGAGTGATCACTGCAGAAATGTCTCCACTCTAACCCCCAAGCAACCTCTTACTACACATTTAAGTTCAGAATGCTGCATGGTAGACCTGAGTGGTTTTCCTTCCAAGAGAATGCTGCCTTGGTGTTGGTATTTGCTTACACATGTAAATTCACCCCATCCCCCTACCTACCCATCTTTGCTAGGAACTTGTGTGAATAAGCAATAAAAATCCTTAGTAGTATTCTAAAGAAAATAAAAGGTCATTCCTGCTCTTTTAGGTTGGTCTGGCATGTTCTTCACATCATCTCATTAAATGGAGGCCCAGCCACTCAGGGATGCAATTTCCTTAGCTGGACAGTTACTACCGACATGCCTTTTGTTCTGCATTCAAATTCCAGCAAAGAAGAGTGTCATTTATGCTTGGCACAGGGGCACCTCTGGTCTTGCTGTGACAGTGCTTCTTTGCACACTTGTGTTCAGCACCAGGCTAATTGCAAATCAAGTCTGAGCATCTCAAGGATATGAGGGCTGGAAAATATTTTGTCCTGTCACTTGGGTTCTGGCAGAATAACAAGATAACAATTTTCTGGTCCTCTCTTCCACCTACATTATTAAAGAGGCTGTCATTAGGAGAGGCTTTTTAGAGGGTGGACAGTGTGTGTGTGTGTGTGTGTGTGTGTGTGTGTGTGTGTGTCACACACAGAAAGACAGAAAGAGACACAGATACACAGAGAGGGGAGAGGGGGAAGAGAAAAAGGGAGGGAGGATGGGAGGATGGTTATGGAGGACCAGGTAAAGAGAAGATACAAAAGGGTATAGAGGTCCAGACACA
The DNA here is from genome assembly GCA_030556225.1 of Cricetiscus sungorus. Taxonomy (NCBI): domain Eukaryota; kingdom Metazoa; phylum Chordata; class Mammalia; order Rodentia; family Cricetidae; genus Cricetiscus; species Cricetiscus sungorus. The sequence goes on from JANBXA010000398.1 coordinate 30,811,191, forward strand.
AAACTCCATGATGCTACTAGAAGTTTGGCATAAGATTTAGGCCAGATATCTAGTTCCAATAATAATTAGAATTTTCATGCATACTTTCCTAATTAGCCTTCAACATGGCTGACAGCTCATGGAAGTAACCACACTGCTTTGTGACCACTCAGAGCTAGCAGTTACCATGTGCTGTCTGCTCAGTTGTGTTGTCTGCTCAGTTGACAGTGTGGTTCATGCTCAACATACACTTGCTGCGTGACTCTTTGGACTTGCTCAGACAGTCAGTTTCTTCTCTATTCAGCGGTGACTTGAGACAAGCACTCTCCTTGGGTCCTTCTCAAATGCTCAGCGAGGCCTCATAAGGGTGGATTGGGGTGATTCCTGCTCCAGGTGTTTGTTGTCCATGTGAGAACCCAAAATCCAGTGATTATTTACCAGAGACCTACTTTCAGAAATTACTGTCCTCTATGACAAAAACAGGGGCCTTGGAATTATCTCCATTATTTATGTGTCCCGGGTCACTGACACAGATACAGCCATCCATGCATGAAGTGATTTCAGAGAGCTTTGCCGCTGATTGCATTTATTTTTTATGACAGTTTGTCAGGAAAATGAAAAACTCTAGTGTGGTGTCATTTTCTGTCACCTTTGAATCATTTAAAAATATGCCCTTGCAAGGAGTCTTGGGAACTGCATGAAAAACGATACCTGTACCCTTTCCCTCACTACCTGCTGTCCCTCTGCAGCTGCTCCTGTATTGGTGTTCATGAAGAGAGTCTCTTGGTGGCCTCATGACAGGGCGGATGGACTTGAAACTTCAGTGCCCATATTAGTGCCTCCCTCATCTGTGGCAAAGACAGAGAGAAATATGTGCTGTCTCTTTCCCACCAATCACAAGTCATTTGTTTAGTTCATCCATTTCTCCCACGATGAGTCAAGGTTATTGTTGCCTGAGAACCTACAAAAAAAATTTGATGTGACCTTATGCGTCCTTTAGTACAGGTGTCTGAAAGCAAAACAGAAGAATACGCAGGCATAGGCTTGTAGTTTGTTAGCTCAATATTTTCTCCAAACACTGTGGGTTAAGCACCTACTATGTGCCAGGCTTTGTTTTAAGAGTAGAACAGTAAACAAAGTCAGGCTCTCCCTTCTTTTAGATCATTGTCTTGAGCAGACTTGGTAAGACATGAGAGCGTGCACGGGGTTGGAGTTGTGACACATGGTACAGACGCCGAAAAGGCCAATGGAGGCATCAGTGCTGGGCTTGAGGGCTCTTCAATGCCCCGAAAGCCTTGGTCTTCCAAGAGAAGGCCTCTAGCGAAGCTCAAAATAGAACACATAAGCTGTGGACAGGGTCTGCAGCATGATACCACCGAGACCAGAGGGTCATCAGGGAGGGGTCCAGGCCCAGGGCAGGTATGGTGAGACTGTTGTGTAAGCGGTGCTTCTGAGGTTGCATGTGGTGCATCTTTGCCAACTACCAAGCAACTGTGTAGAACTGGCCTCAGTTTCCCATTTGAATCCCGTGGACTTTGTCCTGCTTGTGTAAAATCTGGTGGTATCCCTGAATGAAACTTTGAAATAATTTTTTTTTAATATATAAAAGAAGACTAAAGTATACTGTACCCGTCAAACAGGTGTGGGTCTCCAGGTTCCATTGTGTATTGAAGTGGCTGCTGACCCAGAAGATGGAAATATTACTGGCTTATTTTTCTTCAGATCTCTGTGGAAAGTATCAGTGTTTGTGAGCAAGCCCATGTGTGTTCTCTTGTTTGAGTTTAGAGCACACACACTCTCCTCTTAGCACCTTGCCTACTCTTTTTGGAATGCTAATGTACTCCCTGAAGCTTGTCTTAGAGTACTGTGTGATGATGATGATGATGATGATGATGATGATGATGATGATACCACTAATGCTTCCAGGCCATTGAAAGATGTCCCCTGCCTTCCTTCAGCAGTGATTTTCTTTAGGGTTTTCATCTGGGTAAAATGTCCTGGAGTTTGGAGATTGACTATCAGTTTTATTGGGGGACATTCCATGGACCCTCTGTAGTATGTGGTATCCACATAGTTCTCATGTTGACATGAGAATGTGGGAACCTGTGCCTCCTCCACTCAGCTAAGCAAGGTCACACAAAGCACCTAATGACAGGCAGAAGAACCCACTGGGAAGCATGAGCCTCCTGTTATCCCCTTGATATCCACCATGTCTAACACATAGCGCTCATTAAATACTACTGCTAAGAACAGCTCTTAGCTTGGTGAATCACAGTAGCCTTGGATACCTCTTTACTGGACCATGGTCATGTCATCTGAGGTAGTTAAAGGTAGTTAAAGAACCCCAAACCGGCTACTGATTGTAGATATATTTTAAGACAGATTTACCATTTACAGAAAGTAGGCTAGGCCAATTCATAACAGCATACTCTCAGCCTAGTAAAACCTCACCTTTGTCTCCTAGGTGATTCCTGCATGCTTGACAGGGAAAATTCAATGACACGTGTGTGACAGTTTTTCATTGATAGAATATTGCCATCACATATGGCTTTAGACACCTAAAGTCTCCAAGTCAGTTACTGTCAACTAGACATCCCTTTGGGTGGGGCCACAGTCTTCAAATGTAACCTTTAAATATGAAGAAATGTTTCACAGTAAGAAAGAAGAAAGATTAGAAATCTGTCCCCTTTCAAGAGGCACAAATACTAACGTTTTGATGGCTCAAGAGGAACTGTTTTCTTTTGACAACTTTGTTTTTAATAGACAGATAATCAAAATTGTGGGAGTCTGCTTTCCCCTCACCCATTCATGCTCCCTGGGGATTTCCTACAGCTATTTCCTATGACTGAAGTGTGTTATGATTGGAAATGTTGCCCATAGCCTTGGTAGGAGGAATGTCCCAGTTGCCAGAGGGAGCTGGAAGATGGGATGTTGTGGGTAGAAGGATGGAGTAGAGTATAGAAAAATACAAATGGTACTTGTGGGAAGGGTGAGATGGGCAGAGCTAATTAGCATGCATACAAGCCCAGGAAATTGGCATTATTATTGTCTATCCATTACTCCCAGAGGCCCCTCCTCCCTGCTCCTGGCTCTGAACACCCACAAGGGTATTGGAGGATACCTTCATGGTTTCCCCAGGTAGAAGCTAGCAGTATAGCCTTTGAGGAGTTCCAGGGCAGTGTGCAAACCAACAGCCACACTTTGGTTCTATCAGGTGGGGGGAGACAGGGCATGCCCAGTGTGACATGCCCAGTGTGACTTTTCTTCTTAAGCCCTGACTCAGCCCTGTCTGGCTCAGAGATCATTCCTGTGCAGGAAATCAGTGTGGGTCCTGGGAGGCAGTGGACAGTGGTGCTGCTTTGGAGCTCAGCTCTCACTCATCCGTCCCAATCAACTGCATAAATTAACCATGAACTTGGCATCTTGTATCTTGCCTTATTGCTGTGCACTCTGGGCCTCTACTCCACACGTTTATAAATTTGTGCCTGCCCTTCTACTTTCTTAATTTAGTGCTTGCATAATATCTTCAGGGTTGGATTTAAACATATCATTCCTTCATGCTTTTCTTCACTTCTTACCTCTAGTTCATGTCCACAGTAGACTTGTCTTCAGCAGGGTTAGATGTTCTGTCATGGGCTGAATAGTGGGTCTTTCCAAGATGCCAATGTTCCCATCCTCAGAGCCTATGGATATGTTACCCTCTGTGGGCAATAGGGACGGACTTGCTGCTGTGATTGAGAATTTGGGTGGCATGAGCCAAGGAGATGGCTCAGTGGGTAGGCATGAGGCCCGGAGTTCCAATCACCTATTACAATGCTGATCAAGATGGTGGTGCCTGAAATCCCAGCACTTGGGAGCAGAGAAGGGAAGTCTGCCAAGCAAGCTGGCTAGCCAGACTAGCTGAATCTGTGAGTTCTCCACTCAGGTGAGAAACCCTGCTTTGACATACAAGGTGGAGAGTGATTGAGGACCTGGCTTGTACAGGTTCATTGGCACCCGTGTGTATGAAGGTGCATACACATGCAAGCATACCATACACATTGCCTATACATATGTAAAACATTAAAAAACAAAATGAAGCAACTGTGGGTAGATATTGCCCTAAGTGTGAAGGGAATATGACACAATCCCAGGCATTCTTTTAAGAGAGAGACAGAGGACGTTTGGAGCTGGAGGTCTTGTGATGACAGGCCCAGAGGATGTGGGATGTGGTGTGATTGCTGGCTTTGAGGAGAGAGAGGACTATGGGCCAAGGAATGTGGGCTGCCTCTCCTTTCGAAGCTGGAAAGGATAGGAGACAGATCCTTCCTAGAGCCTCTGGGAGGAAGGAGGCTGACTCTGCCCCCAGATTGATTTCAGCCCAGTGGGGTGCATTGTTTTCTGACTTCTGACACTCAGGATTATAAGAAAACAAATTGGTTTTATTTTAAGCCTCTGTCATTGTGGCAATTTGTTGAAGCTGCTGTGGGAATTCTGTAGGAATATATGGGGAAATTAAAGATACATTCACAGGGAAGTAATTTTCCCACATTCGTGAGAGAAGGGAAAGGCAGGGCTGGAGTAGAGGAATCTGAGGAATCTGCACCTTGGCCCCAAAGCCTGAGATGCAGGAACAGAATTGTTTCCCAGGGTACCTACAATTTAACACATCTAAATCGGGTGCAGGGTTCTCTTCCCTGGCTTGGTAATGCTATTCCCCGTGTGGTGCCTAGAGCTGTAACCTTCCCACATGCCCAACTCACCACATGGGCACCTGGAGTAGTCTAGCCTTCACCTTTTCCTCTGAGTTAGTCTACTGTTGTCCCACCTCTGACCAAAACCAAACTGTTTGCATTTTAGAGCCATTGGTGCCTCCTTTGTGGAAGGTTGTTCTCCTAGCTGACTCCTGGTTACTCTTGGGGGTCTCACCTCTAGAGAGATCTTTCCATCCCAGAGCCCCTGTGGGACGCCCTTCTCTTTTATTTTCTCTTGCTTTATGTCCTCACAGTTGATGACTACTTCTGCTAGACTTGTGCTTTTTATTGTCTTTCATGGGAATTGGCAATGTCAGGATTTCTGGGTTCACTGCTGAGGCCCCCAAGCCACAGCATTTCTTTTCATCTTAATCAAGAACAAATCAGTCTTGGAAGTTCACGCCTCTTGCTCTTTGTGTCCACTGCTGTTCTGATCAAAAAGCGTAATGCGTGCCTTGGTCTCAATGGGCACTTACTGTTACTTGGATCACGAGGCATCTGTTCCATGATGACTCTTGTCACCATTTTCTTCTCTCATTTGATGAGCAAACAACTGCCTCCAATTATACTAGGGTTGAATGGATGTCCTGGCACTTGTAAGGGCTCAGGCATGATGCTGGCCTGCCCCTGTCACCTGGCAGAATGCACTCAGGCAGTGCCCTGGTCAGCCTAGGGTTCCATGGTTGCATAGTCTGCACACAGGTGTAAAGGACCAGTTAAAAGAAATACGCCCACCCACTTACACTTTCTTTCCTGCTGTTCCTCTGGGGCACACAGGACTTTCCTTGTCTCCCTCTTCTCTTCAGTTCTGTTTGTCTCTGAATCTCTTTATCTCTTTTCTCTTTCCTTTCCCTGCCTCCCCTTTCTAATAAAACTTCTCACCAAGCTTTCTCTGCCTGGCACATTTGTCCCTCCTTCTTGGTCACTGTCACCTGCCTTGGAATCTGCCAAGGTTCTCCAGGTAAGGTTCACCTCATGCTTTATCATAACACTATGTTTCTAGCCCATGTGGGTAAATCTTTTGTGAAATGCTAAGACATCAGTGCAAGGGAGATTGGAGTCTTCAGGCTGGCCCATGGCTTCTTTGTTTTTTGCCAAGTGTTGCTTTCAATAGCAGGTAATAAGCCAGCTTGTGCTGTTTTGTAACAAAAAGCCTTGAAATTTCACCTTGGCCAAATGAAAATCTTAATATGACAGCATTTCCTTAATAAAGATATTGAAGCAGGATGACATTTCTTCTAACCAGAGTTGTGTTGTTTGCTAGAAGGTTCCAGGAATTTAGAGCCTTTTTCCATTTCTCACCAGGACATTTGCACTCTCTGCCAGAGGGACTCAGGTTGGTGGGTTTCCAGGTAGAAACTTTGTTATACTCTGGAGCCATTCGATGGATAGATTTTTGTGGCAGCTCCTCTGGAAGTTGGCAGAGTTAGGCAAAACAACTCTGGCCCAAAGGGCCTCACAAGACTGGTGTAGGCTCAATGAATTTCTTACCAAAGTTTTCCTGGCTTAAGGCAAAACGGGTTACGTTCAAATTGGCGTCCTGATGGCTTCAGTTACTTCCTCAGATATTTAATAGGGATGACTCTTCCTTTTGTGTTTGTTTTCATCATTTTTTGGCCACATTGTTTTCCTTTGAGGAACAGGCAGATAAACCATTTACACTGGACCCCATCTTTCAGGAGAAAGAGACCCTCTATACTGAAGGGTGCAACAAGATCCCTCCGGCAGAGCACTCACAGAGTCAGAGGATGTGCAAAGCTATTGAGTAACCTGCCCATTCCATGTACTGCCCTTGTCAGTGGGAGGAGGTGTAGATACAGGACTGGTTCTTGCAGGAGACCGAGTGTGGTACCTTCCTAGAGGGTTGGATCCAGAAAGGGGCATCTTTTCATGGATGGAGCATACATAGACCGTCTCTGTCCTCCCAAGGGCATTTTCCCTAAGAACCAAGGGGCAAGGAGTCAGGGGACTGGGCGACAACAGCATCCCAAGCCAGGCTTCACCTGCTGAGGGATAGGAAGAAATTCTTCACTGTGGCTTCCACACTGGGGTGGGCTTTGTGGAAGATGCCGGTCTGGAGTGTCAGAGAGGTGCATGGGGAGATCATCCCCACTTCCTCCTTAGCAACCTCAAAATGCTACTAGCAAAGCTATCCATTTGTGCAACTGGCTTTAATAGTTTGAAGCATCATCAAGTCGCTAGTTTCTTCTGTCTTCTTTTCAATCGAGCTTTATCTCATGCCTTAAAAAACTGCAAAACTCCAGAATGCACAAGTGGGACTGTCAACACCTGGGATAAAAAAAAATGCCTTCTAGAACGTTTGACACTGCTCAAGTGAGCTGGTCTTCGGTAATCATCACTCTTATCTCCTTTTTCCAATCCCACTAGAAACCACTCATCAATTATACATAGAAAATGTAAAGGTTGGGTTTCCTGCCTTGCATTCATCATGGAGATGTATAGTAAACGCAGTGAAATTGGTTGCTAAACTTGAATTTGCTTTCAATCAAACTGACCTTTAAATTATCCTTCAAACTTTCCCCCATCCTCCATCCCTGAATAGCAATTGGTCCATAGAACAACTTTTACTAATGACATATTGAATTAGATTAACTTTATTTCAGCTCCAGCTGGAAAGGTTGGAAAGTAGCTTTTATTGCATGCTCTAGGTGAAATCTAATGCAATGTATTATATTAATATGCTATTTGATCCTCCAGCTGAGATAAGGAAACAGAATTATGTTGGAGAATGGAAATCACAATGCAGTCTCAGCTGGAAAAGAAAGTCATCGAAACTAAAGGATGGGTTTCTAAAAATTCAAAGCCAGGAAGAAGCAGCATGTTTGGAAGCCATGACCCCTCTTCTGCATGGGTGGTGCTTCCTGTGGTTTATTAACAGGGAGGCCCACCCCTTCTCATTCATCTAGTGATTTCAGTCATCTGTGATCTTCCTCCTGGTCTTTCCATCTCTGGATGTAACTGGCTGATATCCTGTTTGTTGCCGATCTTTTTGCAGGAGGTAAGTTTGCAAGTGGGGCAGTTCTGAAAATCCCCTGACATGTCTGTTGACCCAAAGCTGAATCCAGGGACATTTTCTACTACATAGAAAATTAGGCTACTACATAGCCACCCACATCAACTGTTCATTCTGTAGGGGTGACAGTTGCCTTCACTTCCTCAGTTTTCTATTCATCTTCCCCAAGTTCCCTCTTCTAGGGCTCACAAATAGCTCTAAAGAATACACCTTTTAAAAGAATTTCCTCCTGTGTACAGCTGAAAGAATCCTGGTATGTTCTTTCAGATACTCTTCACATCTTCTGCAAAACTCACAAGATTTAGGGAAAGTCATAGACACTGGAGCATATTTCCAGTGCTTCTAAGAAACATTTTTGCCTACTTTCCATATGGAAATCTCTTTGTAAACTCTGCTCTTAGTTTCGCCATCTGAAGAGTGGAAAAGCCAAGAGTAATGATCAACAGGTTTTTGTTTATGTGTGTAAATGCATGCATGTGCGTGAGTACGTGCATATGTGTATGCGTGTGTGTGGAGATCAAACCTTTGCCAGGGTATCTTCCTCTATTTCTCTCTACTTTATATACTGAGGCAGGATCTCTCATTTGAGCTCAAAGCTCACCAGTTGAGATAGTCTAACTAAATAGCTTGGTTGGGGACCCTGTCTCCTTCTCCTGAGTGATAGAATCACAGGTTGGCTGCCATGACTGCTGGGTGTTTACATGGACTATGCAGCCCTAAATTCTGGTCCATATGCTTGTATTTGCTTTACTTACTCAGCCATCTTCTCTGTCACATAAGAGTTGTTTTGAGGCTTTATCATGTGAATCATTTAACACTGCTAGATATGGAAGCAGCAATGACTGTAATTAGCTATGAAGTCATTTTATGATAGCTGTGTTTACATTTAGAAGAGTAAAATGGACAGTGATTCTTAAAGAACTGAATAAATAAATAAGGAGAATGTTTTCAACTCTTATATATTTATTTTGAATTGCATTGTGTTATGATCTCTAATTATTAAAAATTCCATTTGTTGAATTCCTGAATCTTTGTACCTCAATGCATTACCTCATTTGAAGTAAAGCAATCACAGATGTAACAATTTAGAAGAAGCATAGTGATGGGAGATGTGATTCTGTATATATGTTTCTCATACTGTTAATAAAGCCCTGTGGCCAATAGAAAACTAGATAGGTGGGGCTAGGAGACTAGGAGGAGGAAGAGGAAGTAGTAGTAGGAGTCGAGATGTAGCCCGGGAAGAAGCAGGAAGCCTGCCGCGCGGCTCCCCGATAAGACGACCACGTGGAAATACTTAGATAAGTAGAAATGGGTTAATAATTAAGGCAGAGCTAGCCCATTAACAATAATGGTAACTGGCCAACAGGATTGTATCAAATACAGAGTCTCTGAGTGTTATTTGGGGCACACGTGGTTGCAGGACAATGGCGGCAGGACCAGCGGCAGCCGGCGGGGAGACCTGCTGTAACAGCATAGGGTTTGCTCTAAGCCAATGCCTGGTGTTCTTATAATGACGGGAAATGTGGACACAGAAAAACAACCAGTGTGAAATAAACATAAACAGAACCATTGGGGCAGTTGTATGAACATGGTGATAGGCTAAGGAGCACTACCCAATTCAGGAGCAACAAACCCATCCAACTCCTTGAACTTGAACTTCTAGTTTCTGGAATTGTAAGATAGTAAACTTGTGATGTTAATGGTATATGTTGCTCTTTTGTGGTAGTTCTAGTAAGCAAAAAGAAAAATTATAGGGGGATGTTGTCAGAAAGGAAATAAGCAAGAAAAAGAAATGAAATAAGAAAGTAAACATTTATTGTAAATTTTAGGTCCCATGCTCATACTACTTGAAAATTTGCATGAAACAAGTATTTAAATTGCATTTTGCCGAAGAAAATTCTGAAGCATAGGCTGTCAGGAACTATTCAGGACAGCATCAAGTTGTGGATCAAAGGTCTGAAGCTGAGTCTGCTAAATGGTTTGCTGTTTCCAGGATGTAATGTATATGTCTTAGCTAACTTTAGAAGAGACTAGGATATTGTACTTACGATAAGGCTATTGGTTATTTTTTAATTAAAATACAATTGCATCATTTCCCCTCATCTGTTCTCTCTCTCCAACCCATTCCACATACTCTGGCCTCCATTCTCTCTCAAATAATCCATGGCCTCTTTTGAAGGAATACTGAGAACATGAGAGAAAATATTTCTCAAGAAAGAGCTCCCAATTGGTTACACAGTGCTAAGGGGTCAGCCATTTTTTTTTTTTTTTTTTGTGCATTCTAAGAAATCCATGATGTCACCTGAAAGATTGCTGTTGGGTTTTCCTTTGCTGAGAATCTCAGTGAAAGAGCTCATGAAAATTTTTTGGAAATTGAGTTCCTCCATTCCCTACATAGAATTGTGACATTCCTCTGTCTTCTGACTCTCTCTCCCATGGTCTCTCTGAGGGCTACAGTCCATCTTGGTATTTGGGTGTTGTGTCCTTGTGCAATGCAGCCTCTCTTTGAGTGTAGATGGCACTTATGGCTTGCTTGTAACTCATGGAATACAACAAAGGTGCTGGATGTTTCACTTCTAGGATGAAAACATCTTCCTTATTGCCCTGTTTTCTCCATTGACTCCCAGTTCGCATGCATAAGTGAGCAGCCATGTTAGAATGGTTATGAGTCCAGAAACTGTGGCCAGCCTAACAATCAACAGAGAGACCCCAGAAACAACAGAAGATCACAAACAGCCCCAGCAAGCCCATCAGTGGATCTTTTCCCAGTAAAACTTTCAGTTGAGAACTCAGATCTGGCTGTAAACTTGAGTTTACTCCATGCAAGGACTTTGACATGGAGAATGTGATATGCAGAGCCTGGAGTTTACATCCACAGATGCTGTGTGATAACAACTGCAAGTTGTTTCCTTTGTCACACTACTAAATCTGTGGATCTTCATCACACTGAATTCTTTTCGTTTTGTCTTATGTTGGCCCTATATGGGTGCTTAGGTACTTAGTGCTGGATCTGACCTCCTGCTATGACTCAGTAACATTTGTGACCTCTGTTTTTTAAAAATTATTTTATCAACCTTTATTTTGCATTTATCCTTTGAGAATTTCATACTTGCTTACAATATATTCTGATCACATTTATTTTCTTACTCCTCACAGTTGCTCCCAGATTCTTGTCCACCCCCAACCAACCCTCTCCCAACTTCATGTAATCTTTTCTTAAAACAAACAAACATGCATGGGTATGAGACCATCTACTGGAGCGCAGTGAACTTAGAGGGAACTGATTCTAGAGGGAACTGATTCTCCCTTAGTAGTTCTCAAATGTCAATAGCTCTTCAGCTAGGGTGTGGTTTATGTGCCCCTCTATATCCAGGCAGAAATGCCAATTGGATTCATCTCTTATAGCTGTTATTTAGGTGTCCATGGCTAAATGGCTGCTATGAAAACAATGGTCCTGTTATGTCCAGGAGATACTGGTTTGCATGGATACTTTGCACCATTTGGCTTTTACAGTCTTCCCATCTCAAGCCTTACTGGGAATGGGGGCATGATATTGACATTACATTTATGGCTGAGCACTCCACAGATATTTAGTACTTTGATCAGTGTTTGAATTAACCACCATTTACTGCACAGAGAAGTTTCTCTGATGTGGGCTGAGAGTTGCATAAATCTATGGGTATGGAGATGTTTATTGAAGAAATTTGATAGAAAGTCAGTTTAACAAAATAATAGTAGTAGGTTCACCCCTAGGGCCCATGATTTTTCAGTGAAGTTTTTTTTTTCAAGGAAATGTTAAACAGAAAGTACAAAGCTCCCATACATTCTAATACACCCAAGAACTCAATAGCCTGAAATATCTCACTTCAGAGCAGTCTGCTTACTAAATCAACATTGATAACCCATTGCCATCCACAATACAACAATCACATTTTGCATTGCTCTTAGTGTGCTTTCTACCAGTCTTGAGAAATGTACATTGGCAGGTAGGCACTGTTTTAGTATCACACCGAGTAGTTTCATTGCTCTGAAAATCTTCTATTTCTACCTATCAACTCTCCTCTTTCCAATAGTAGAATTTCCTTTTCTAAATGCAATGTCAGTGTTGCTGTGCAGTGTGTAGCCATTTCAGATTGCTTTCTTTTATTTCACAATAATCATGCAAGGTTCTTCCATTTATTTTATGGCTTGATAGCTTGCCAAATTATATTCCATTGTCTGTATGTAACAACTTATTTATCCATTCACTTAGTGAAGGTATCTTAGTTGTCTGCAAAATTGGGCAGTTATATATAAAGCTGCTATAGATATCTTTGTGGAAACATTTTAAAGCTCCTTTAGATAAATACCATGGAGTGAAACTGGTCGATAACTTAGCATGTGATATACTTTATTTTATATGAAATTACCAAGCCACTTCCAGGGCTTGGCATTTTATATACTACCTCCAGTGGTTAGGGATCCTATTAGTCTACACATTCATCAGCAAATTTAGTATTTCTAGTTCTGGCTATTTTGAGAGTGATGTAGCTGTGTATTACTTATTTTGTAATCCCTTAGTGACACAGTGTAGTACATCTTTGGTGTGCTTGTTTGTGACCCCTGCCTTTCTTTTTGTTGATGGTTTGTTCAGATCTTTTGCCCAGTTTTAGATTTAGCTGGTCATTTATTTGTCCTGGAATTTTTACACTTTGGAGAATAGCCTCTTTTTTTCAGATATATATCTTGCAGATACTTTCTTATGAACCATGACTTATCTACTCATTCAATATTGCTGCCAAGAATTCAGGAAATAACTTGGCAGTAGTGTTTTCAAAGAAGGTGTTTTTAATTTTATTAGTTCTGTCTTCTATGGATTATTGACTATAGTTTGTATTTAAAATGTTATTACCATATGTCTAAGATATGTTAGATTTTTTGTTAACCTTTAAGCATTTCACATATATTGTTTGATGATTCATTTTGGGCAAATCAAGTCAAATGTAAGAGTCATATCTTGAGCTTTCTCCACCCTAATGCCGCTGGGCCCGCAGGTCTATGTGGCGCTGCTGTGGTTGCGGGTGTCTGCTTGCAGGATGGGGTTCAGGAAAGTTGTCAAGAATACGGCCTACTTTAAGGGAGATTAAGTGAGATTTAGAAGGTGGCGAGAGGGTAAAACTGATTGCTATGCTTGGAAACGATTGGTTATCCAGGACAAAAATAAGTACAAAACACCCAAATACAAGATGATAGTTTGTGTAACTAACAGAGATATCATTTGCCAGATTGTGTATGCTCGTATAGAAGGGAACATGATAGTCTGCACAGCATATGCACACAAGTTGCCAAAATATGGTGTGAAAGTTGGCCTGACCAATTACACTGCAGCCTATTGTACTGGCCTGCTGCTGGCCCGCAGGCTTCTCAATAGGTTCAGTATGGACAAGATCTCTGAAGGCCAAATGGAGGTGATTGGAGATGAATACAATGTGGAGCTATTTGGACCTAGGTCTTGACAGAACCAGAGCTGGCAATAAAGTCTTTGGGGCCCTGAAGGGAGCTGTGGATAGAGGCTTGTCTATCCCTCACAGTACCAAATAATTCCCTGGTTATGATTCTGAAAGCAAGGAGTTCAATGCAGAAGTGCATTGGAAACACATCATGGGATAGAATGTCACAGACTACAAGCATTACCTAATGGAGGAAGATGAAGATGCTTTCAAGAAACAGTTCTTCCAGTACATCAAGAACAACGTTACTCCAGACATGATGGAGGAGATGTATAAGAAAGCTCATGCTGCTATCAGAGAGAATTCATGAGAATAAGCCCAAGAGATAGGTGAAAAAGAAGAGGTAGAACCATCCCAAAATGTCTTTGGCCCAGAGAAAGATTAGGTTGCTCAAAAGAAGGCAAGCTTTCTCAGAGCTCAAGAAGGGCTGCTGAGAGCTAAAGCAATTTTCTATGAAGATTTTTTTTCATAAAAATAATAAACTTATTGACTAAGTGTGGAGAGCTGAAATATTGTAGCCGCCATTGCAAGATGGCGCTGATATCTGGCCCCACGGTCAGTAAACAAGTTCTAGAGCGCATGCGCCAGTTGCGAAAGCGCGCCAAGTCAGTGCCCAGCCCGGGGCATCACATAGGGTGATGAGTGAGCAACCAATCAGGGGACAATGCGCCACCTCATGCCACCCTGATGCGGTTAGGGCTTATAAAAGCAGCACCATTCTTGGGCTCGGGGTCTTCCTCCTTTCATGGCTTAACTGCAATAAAGCTTGCTGCAGAAGGATCCTGTTGTCCGTGTGCGTTCTTGCTGGCGAGACGACTGTGCGGGCTGCGACAACTAAGCAGCAAAAAAGAAAAAAAAGAGTCATATCTTGATTTGTGGATGTGTACAAGACCATTGTTCTACTGTCATTGTTAAAAATGGCTAGTTTTGGAAGGTACTATTTAGGCTGCTGATGAAAAAAGATACCAATGGTTTTTTTTCAGTGATGGATCCTGCATACTGCAATACCAATCTGCCAGGCAAGATGTGCCCACTGGTGCAGTCGTAGTGTGACTGGAATGGGGCAACTAATGGCTTTTTTATTATATTTGAGACCTGTTATACAGAATGGAGTTCATGTCTGTTACTGTATTTTTGCTTAATAGTCCATGGCTGGGTAAGTCGTAAGTTCTGTGGTAGAGCCTGCTATTTTAATTTTGTTAAATAGTCATATAGTCAAGTTGTCTTCTAAATATGTATGCTTATAAGCATACATCTGGACTGCTCTGAATCTTGGCCATAGAAACATCTTTCTTTCTTTCTTTTTTCCTGTCTTTCTTTTTTTCTTTTGCGGTGGGAAGTAGTCAATAGAGAGATGGATTACTGGGTAAAGTTCTGAGACTAAGAGCTGGCATGCTCATCCCTAAATGGGACATCTGCATTAACTTTCCGCCAATGGTCAGGGAACATTTTAGAAGAGGATCCAAAAATAATATAAGAGCAGGAGGAGGAAGAGTGCCCTAAATGCTATCTTGTGGATATGTCTTGGTTATCATGGAGTCAAAGTTGCCATAGTTACTGCATAAAACCCACACAAGATCAAGCCAGCCAAACTCCTGGCATAGATGGGGAGGTACCCTCCAGGCCCCACTCCTTACAGGGGGGGCCATTAGCTGTGGATGGTTGTTGGGGAGAAGAATCATTCCTTTTTGAGGCAGTGGTCTCTGAGAGGTTTCCAACAAATCATCCCACACACATATGGGCAGCACTAGAACTAGTGGGTTGTCAAAACGAAACAAAACAAAATGTAAGTTGAGAGTGGAGGTTGTATTAGTGAGGGTTTCTGTTGCTGTGATACAGCACCATGACCAAACGCAACAGAGGGAAGAAAAGAATATATTCTATCTTACAGATAGTAGTCATTCATCTGGTGAAGTCAGGGCAGGAACCTGGAGGCTACGGAGGAGTACTGCTTACTATTTTGCTTCTTATGGCTTGCTTAGGATGCTTTCTTACACCACCCAGGACCACCAGCCCAGGGATGGTACTACCCATAGTGGGCAAGGCTTCCATATCAATAACTAGTCAAGAGAACGCCCTACAGACTTACCTGCAGTTCAAGATTATGAAGGCATTTTCTTAGTTAAGATATGTCTAGGTTTATGTCAAGTTAACAAAACCCACTCAGTACAAGGAATGTATTGAAGGCACAGGTAATGAATTAGAGGATGCAAACGGGAAGTAGATATGGGCATACTTCATTTTATGCATGTATGGAATTCTCAAAGGGCGTTTTAAAAATGATCAAAGGATTATCTTTTCTTCATTATACTGCAACAGCAGTATAATATTTAAAGTGTAGGAATTTAGTTTTAGGCTTGCTATTTTGTTTCACTGCTCTGTCTCCCCTTGTCTCACCAACATCACCATTTTGATTATTATAGTCAATTGTGAAAATGAGCAGTTCTTATCCTCTGACCTTGTTCTTTGTCACACATATGGTACAGGACAACCTTAGTCACTTGCCTTTCAATATAAATGTGAGAATCAGATTATGAATGTGCTGGAACCTTTTATTGACATTGCAGTAGTCTGTAACTCAAGTTGGGAAGAAGTAATCCACTACATCTTCTTGTTCATGGGACTATCTTCCCATGCAGTGTTTACAGTTTTCCTTATGTATCTTTCATGTAATTTTTTAACCTAAATGTATTCTTTTTAGGCTGGTATATTGGAATGTGATTGATGCCTGAGTTAATCTTGTGTCCTTCAACATTGCTTTAATCAAATATGAGCTTACTTTATTGCAGAATCTTTTGAAAATTTTTTACACACATAGTCTTGGCATCAGCAAAGATAATTTTATATCCTTCCCTATCTGTCTATCTGTCTATCTGTCTGTCTATCTATCTATCTATCTATCTATCTATCTATCTATCTATCTATCATCTATCCATCCATTTATTATTTCATTTTCTTGTCTTACTGATTAGTTGTAATTTTCAGTATGCTGTCAACAAATATTGAGGGGATTGGGAATTATCTTTTTTTTTTTTTTTGATGTATCTTTAGCAGAACCTAGTTTCTCCAAATTAGATATGATATTAACTTTGGATTTTTTTTTGTGGATATTCTGTACATAATTGATAAATTCTCTTTTTTTAAGTTTTTTTTTTTTTGGTTTTGGCAAAAATTTGTTTATATGAGTACATATTAGGTTACTATCAAATAATTTTTCTTTTCTTGAACTGTTAATGGGATTTCTTTTATTTTATTTATATGAAGGGCTACATATAGTGATTTTTGAATGTCAAACTAATCTACTTGGTTATGCTATATGATTCATTTTTAATTTTGTTGCACTTATTATTATCATTATTATTTTTAATGTGTGTGTATTTGGGTGCATATGCCATGGTGTGCATATGACAATCAGACACCAACTTGAGGGAATTGGTTCTCTTTTATGACTATGTGGGGTTCAGGAGTGAACTTAGGTTGTCAGGTTAGAGCACAAATGCCTTTATCTACTGAGCTATCATGTCAGTCTCCATGTTGTGTAATTACTTATATAACTTGTCGAATCTGATTTCTTGAGAAACAGTAACTTTTCCTTTCCTGAAATGTCTTAGTCTTGTTTTAGTATTAGGATACTGTTGGACTTACAACATGAGTTAGAAAGTATTTGATATGTGACTATATTATAAAAATAATTGTAGAAAACTGATATTATTTTTTAATGTCTGGAAGAATTTGTCAGTGAACCTGTCTAGACATGATGATTTCTGTTTTGGAGGCTATTAATTATTAATTTTATTTCTTTATATGTTCATGTATTGGTTTAGCTTGTATTTTTTTATGCATTTTGACAGATTATATATTTCAAGTAAGATTATTCCATCTGTGTTATCCTACTTGGGATTATCAAAGAGTATAGTATATTGTTTTGTTATTCTTTCTAAGTTTCGGAGCTCTGTAGATGCCTCTTCTTTAAGTTATAGTATTAGTCATTTGTGTCTTTTCTTATTTCTCAGCCTGACTAGAGACTTAATCTATTTTGTTACTATTTTGCCAAGTTTGTTTCATGGTCCTGTTTCAGTGTCACTGACTTCTTCCCTGAGTCTTGCCTTTGTTTTTCCTCTGATTACTTTGGATTTTCTGGGCTCTTCTTCTAGTTTCCCAAGACAGACACTTAGATGATTGAGAATGACTTTAGATCTTTCTCTTCTCACAGACAAGTTGATGGCTGTAAACTTGCTTTGAAGCAACACTTTCATTGCTTCCTATATATTTTGAGTTGTATTTCCTTTTAAAAATTGGTGCATATTCACTATTTATATTGTTGGATTTCATGAAAACTATTTCTTTAAAGTACATCACGTATTCTCAGCATGTTTACCTCACACATACTCTCCCCCCTTTTTTCTTCTACCGTGTCCTCTCTCCTACTAACCTCCTCCTTCCTCTCAAATTACCTTCTGCTATCATGGTATGTTATGTCCTGTCATGTCATACCATATCATTGTATTTGTATTGCATAAGCAATTTATAAAAAAATATGATCCAAAAGTTAGAGGAAGTACTGTATAATCAGTATAGAATAATCTCTAGTTTTATCCATTTTCCAGAAAATGATATAATTTTACACTTCTATATGACTGAAACAATTCCATTATATATATAAACCTTGCTTTCTTTCTTTCTTTCTTTCTTTCTTTCTTTCTTTCTTTCTTTCATTTCTTTCTTTCTTTCTTTCTTCCTCTCCAGGCAAATCTTTATTGTAGTTCACAGAGCTCATAACTGGGTAAGAATGATGGTTATTGTTCTCTTCTGCAATGACATTTTTCACTATTTTCACATTTTTAAAATCCTAAAATTTGTATAAAAACAAAAGACTCTAAATATCCTGAACAGCTCCAAGCAAAGAAAGCAAACTAGAGTTATTAACATATTTTACTTCTAATTATAATGAAAATTTATTGCCTCCAAAATAACATAATGTTGACATAAAAGCATATAACAATTGAATAGAACAGAGAACACAAAAATAAAGAGATGCAGCTGCTACTACCTCTTTTTTATCCAAAACACATTGTAAAAAGGGGCAGAAAAAATGTTATTGAAAGTTTGATGAGAAATGGACCATATCTATGAATTTCTTTAGGTAACATAGCCATGTTCACAATATTAACTTTTCTGGTCTATGATTATTGTACATTTCCTAATTTCTTCAGATTTAAAAAATAGTTATTAGGTGTCTTCTATCTTCTTATTTAAGTTTATTCTTATAGTACTATTAGGCTATTGTGAATGGAATTTTTCCTTGATTCCTTTTTTAGCTTATTCATGATCATTGTGGAGAAAAATGCTTCAACTAGATCAATATCAGGTTACCAAAAACATTTATGGTACTAAATAAAACCAGGAATGGTTTCACATTTTTGAGTCATTGGTCACATAGACCCCCAAACACTGCAAGCCATTGCCAATGCTATTGGCTCTCCTGCACAATTTGATGGTTAATTCCTTACTGATGAAGACAGCACACACTATGGCATAGAACATGGGCAAGTCTAGCTGGTACTCAACTGAAAGCTTCTTCCCTGTTGACTAGCATTCATAGTGCTAGAACATGCTACTGAAGGAGAAAAGCACTCATTGGTCTCACTGATCTATGGATACTGTGAGCTGTAATAGCAACTTGCTATTACAAGTGGCAGGGACATTAAGAGAGTAACCAACCACTTTTTGGTTGGATTTAAAATAAGGATTCATATGAATTCATTGGGAATTCCATACAGTGTATTTTTATTATATTCATCCACCCACTCCCTTAGCTATTTCTAGATCCACTCCATCTCCCTACTTCCCCAATGCCATTTCCTTTAAAAAATTTAATAAACTATCCACTCATATTTGTGTTGTCCACATATTTCTTGGTATGGATCCATGCACTGGAACATACTTGACCTACCAGGAACCACACTCTTAAAGAAAACTGATTTTCTCTGTCTCAAGAAGCCATCAACTGTCCTTAGATCTTCAGCTAGGGATGGAGCTGATGAGCCCTTTTCCATTACATGGTAAAATGTTGATTGCCTTGACATCATGCAGGAAATAACAACTGTTGATAATTTACTAATGCAATTGTCCTGTTGTGAATAGTAGACATTGTTTTGTCCTGGACCTTCTTGACCTCTGATTCTTTCAGTCTTTCTGTCCTTTTCTGTTATGGTCTCTGAGCTGATGTAGGGAGGGGTAAGTCCCATTTGCATGTGAGCATTCCACTCCACAGTCATTTATTCCTCACACTTTGACCTGTTGTAAGTTCCTCAATTAATCATCATTGAATACATAAAGGTATCTGTCTGATGCACTAATATATGAGCAGAGATATGTGGACTTAGGGAGTTCTTTGATACTACGTCTATTTAGCAAAATAATAACAGTAAGTTCATACTTGAGGCCTGTCCAATCCCCAACCATATGTTTCAGTCAGATTTAAAATATCAGGCATGGCTTTCCTCCTTTAATCAAATCATAGAGTGAGAGTGTTTGGTTATCCCCATAAAATCTGTGCCACTATTGTGTAGGCATATTTTGCTATACTGGTCATTATTGCAGTACATGTTTTGACATCTAATTGCTGTTAAGATGGAGTGGTGACATTCAGACACATTGTATATTGGACCAGAAACTAGAAGGCAATGTTTTAAATAAATTATATCACTAGTTGCTAGCTAGACAAATTGCAATCACAGATGCTATAACCTTGTGGATGTTGAATGATGTATAAGTCTTATGACTCTGAGATCTAGAGATAGGGCAACCCTGTGGGAAAAACTAAAAATGAATATTCTAGCACATGTCACTACTATGGAAGTTGCAGAACTGAATTAAAATATATACAATTAGTACATGGTTAAAGATAACTTTATTTATGAATAGAAAATGTATAATAACTACTTTACAGCATCACCAGAATTTAGCAAGGTTAAACAGTGTGGCATGCTATTCAACTATGCAGTGAGTTTAAGAGTTTAAAGTTTATCCCTGGTATCAAATGTGATATGTTGTCATTCTTTGCTGGTGAAATGCATGAGGCAGAGGTAATATCAGATAGTAGCAGAAGGTTAGCAGCGATGATATCTTGCAGTCTACTAAGCCCAATATTTCTAAAATCCTTCCAGTTCATGTATGCTGGTCTGGACTTAGGAAGATGATAAATTGCTTAGTGCCAAAGCAATTATTCGGTGGTCAGTTAAAGCAAAAATCCATGGGGGGAAAAGTGAAGGGCAATCTATTATATAAGGCACCTGCCAAAGCCATTTTTCTACTGTAGTTGTACTTTTGTCCCTTTTCCAGAAAACAAATAGAACAACTTTATTTCTAGTCTTTTCAGCTCACTTTGGTTTAGACTCCAGACTCACATCACTTCTTGTTTACACAACTGAAATAATTTCCTACAGGTTGTCCTGCTTTCTGTCTTTGCCTCTTTCAATGTGCTAACTCCAAATGAGGGGTATTCTCTAAAAATATTGTGTTTATGATGCACATTCATCTTTTAAGCTACCAATGCTCCCCTTACAGACCAAACAGAACATCAAGTTCACCCATGTGTTCAGCCTCCACACATGGACAGCCATGTCATCATTTTTTCTCACCATTTCTTGGCATCACCCTTTACATCTGGCCACATGGTAGATGAGCAAATGCTTTCTTCACATCTAAGTTATACCTCAACCTTGTCTTTACTAGAATGGTAGTGCTGTCTCCACCCATACAGACTAGGAGCTCCTTTGTACCCCACCAGATTGTCTTTCTGCAAGAATTATGCTTTATTCTACCCAGTTTCCAGTGCCTTGTCTTCTTCAGCCTCTATGTCATTTCTGTGTGACGACATCCATTTGAATTGACCCATCCATCGCCCCTTACAGTCAGCTGTTCTGGTTTTAACATCAAATTCAGTATTAAAACCACGAGAAAGCTAAACTATGTCCTGTTTTTCTCTGCAGATGTCTCATGGCCTACCCTAGTGATCTGCATGGAAGGACTTGGTGAAAGCTTGGAGTAAGAGACACAAAGTGAATGGTTTTTTTTGCACCTGAATTATGGTATCGGTAGCATGGGCTTCACGAGAGAAGACAAAGCTTCAAACAGGTATTTCTCAGAAATAGGTTGTCCTTGATAAACAGCTATTGGGACCAAATGTAGCCAGTTATGTTCTTTCCAACACAGATTATATCCCCTGGACCATGAGCATCATAAAAAAACAAAAACAACAACAACAACAAAAAACAAACAAAAACAAAAACAACCAGAGAAATCCCTAATTTCCAATGAAATGTGTTGCTTCCTTGCATATGGTGCCACTGTTGATCATGGAATTGGATAAACTCAATAGACCCATTTTGGAATAGAACCCAAGGCTAGTGCCCACCTTTGAGTGATGCCAGGCCACTGGCACTCTCTGTGCTCATCTCTACTTTTTACCATTGCTCCAACAGGTGCTCTACAAATTATAAAGCAGCTATGGGAGTCATTTCTAGACACCAACAAGAAAGAGGATACTCTCTATATATCTGACCTTAGTCTGTGCTCGCCTGAAGTTTCATTGTCAATGGTCTTGCTGGCTTATTTTTAGACTAGGAATGGAACTAACTAACCCTTTGGTACTGGAATTCAGAAAATCTGGGCTGTGCAAAGTCTGGGTGGATTAGGAAATCTCCCCTGAACTCTTGTGTTGCTTTTGTATCTTGTATGCAGATTTGGGCTTGGACACATGAAGATATCTATCTCATTTTGCCTTGAACTATTTTTTACTAGAGATAGTCTAAAATATTTACATGTGTGAGCTAATTAGTTTTGCTTTGTTATCTGAGTGGTTATAGTGTCCCGTAAAAAATACACCTTCTATCTAACAGCAGGCACAGTTACCGTTTTAAAGATGTTCAATCAAAAGTCAAAGAGTTTACTCCCCATATCTTCAACCACTTTAATTAGAAAATCTCAGTGCCAGGGATAGTACATTCACACAAAGATTGATGGTGACAACCTTTCCTGAGAGGAGTGAGTGGTGCTTGTGACAGCTGTAGTGATTTCCAGTTTCTCCATCCTCCTATGGCCAGGACTGCAGGCAGCTGGAGAACCTGTGTTCTCCTGGTCAGGTTTGTCTCTGGCTTCCAACCCGATACCTTCTTTCTTCCTTTGCCTTGATTGCTGAATCTGTCTCAACTCTGCTAAGTACTCAAGGAATTCCTGAGGGTTCAAGAGCTGGGTCTGCAGTTTCCAGGAAGAGGTTGATACCTTCTTGCCAAAAATGACATAATTTTATGTGAAACCTGTTTGCCTGAAGTCCCATCTGGAGGTGACAGAGAAGTATGGGGTAAGCTTTGCCACTCCCCTACTCCCCTTTGTCACTAGAGGAGTCCTGGAATGTCCCCCAGTAAGAATAAGTTTAGCTTAGGAGGAAGCTGAAAACTTCATTTGCGTGTGGCTTCTACCTCATTCCTCTGACTTAAAGACTTCCCCCTTACCCTGCATCCACATCTCAGGATACCTTGCAAAGCTAAGATTACATCAGTGTACCACAGAATGGGGGTACTTTAAAATCAAGGCCTTCTCATGTCTGGGAACTGTATTCTTTTGGGAGAGTAGTTTACTCACACTTTTTCTCCATTCATAATAGCAGTAGACACATTAGACTAAGAGTGGGGGTTTATCTTGGATGGTTATTTCAGACCTGAAATGGTATCAGCTTATTATAGGCAATGAAAATGCATCCATTTAATCAATCTAAGATATGTATTTGTGGCTTAAAGCTTAGTCTTTACGGGGAGGAAGGTAGCTGCAGAACCATAAGCATGCCACTTAGGATTCTGGAGCAAGTTCTTGTGTAATTAGAAAACCATTGTATGAAATTCAGAGGATTAATTAAAGTTAAAAATTGAGAGGCTGCATTGAAGATGCATTTTCATCCAGTGTTTTGTCTTTAAGTGCTGTGCTTATAGATCAATGAAAGGCAAAAAGCAGGTTCTGTTGCCTTCAGGCTTCTGGTGACTTTAATCTTTTGTTCCCTTCAGATAAATTGTTCAGGGGCTCTCACCATCTTCCTTAGCACACTTTCCATTGCTTGGCTGACTAAAGCTGAGGAAGCCTGCTTAATAAAACCAAATGCCTTCTTTCTACTGATGATTCAGGACAAAATGAGCCATCCTAAGAAAGGGAATTAGGATGTCATAAACCCATCTTTAGGCAGACATAGAACACCTGCCTAGTTTGTGATTCACAGGATATAACTGAGGTTGAAAACCGCCAATGCCTCTCCATGTTCTGGGCATGATGTCCATTTGCCTCTTGAACCCAGGGGGCACAGGTAGCTCTGCCTGCACTCTGCCTTCAGAGTCCATGACACACTTTCAGAGTCACTTCAATGGCCCACAGAAGAGACTGTGCTTCTGATGTGACCTCCATTTTCACCTTGAGAAGAAATGAGAAAGTGCCAGGTGTGAGACAGCAGGTCTGTGAAAAACCCATATTCATCATCCAATTTTAGTAACTGGGGAGAAGCCTTCTGAAGTGAAGCATTTTTTTTTAACTCTAGAAGGATTTAAAAAAAAAATAAAGCCCTTTCTTCTTACATAGGTATTTCTTTCAGGTCATTTGGGTAAATCAACAGGCTCCCTCTGCCCCCAACAAGTGTTTCAAGATTATCTGAATGTAAACACTTGAGAATACCAGTGACTTACACCTGAATAGCATTTGGATGAAGAAAACATTGTACTCAATTTTTACAATGACACTGTTGGGTTGATGGTAATTTTATTCTATATATGAGTGTCTGGAGGCTCAGGGAAATTTAAATAATTTGCTGAGAGTTACATACATGGTGGTAGATCATTATCCACAATCCATTGGTTGCTTGTTGAGCTTTCTTTAGATCATTAACAATGCCTCTCTTTAAAGAACTAATGAGGGGATATGAAGACCATTTCAAGTCTTCTTGGGGAAGTAGTCACATATGTTCCTGAAGTCTAATAACTATAATAATAACTTCCCACTGTACAATATCTACACATGGATGTTTGCTAAATTGTCAGCATGCAGACTTTTCTCCCAGATCATTTCTTATTTATTGGAGCCATGCTATGGATTCCCCCTTTCAGCCTTGTGTTTATGGTCTCACATGAGGCAGAAATACTATGAACAATTATCAAGCTTTTCTGTGTTCAGAAATTATGGTCATTCCTTAGGGAGCTACAAAATAGTGTGTGCATTTAAAAAAAACTAATTTGTATTTTAAATATATTTTTTGATATTTTCATACATGTATAAAATGAGTTTTAATTTGTCTTACCCTCAGACCTACCTACCGCATCATCTAGGCCTCTACAAATCCCTTTTGTGCGTTTGTATACTTTTGGTTCTGTGTTGTGATCTACTGAGTTTAACCAGGGCTGCTTGTATAAGCATGGATTACTTAGAATTCCCAAACCACTGAACTAAGGGAAAATAGAAACAGAGCTAGACAGAGGAGAAATCAACGGGTACATGGGACTTATTGACAGGTTGTTCTCATGTCATCACAGATGAAGACCCTAGGAGGCCATCGGCTCAATCCACATCCAAAAGTTTCTCAGACACATAAGCAGATGATGTCATTCTCAGCCAAAGATCAAAGGGCCAGAGCCCAGCAGGGCATGGTGAGCACTGTGTAGTGTGGGGGCCTGGAGTTCTGATGTAGAGACCAGGAGAAGAGTGAGACAGGGAGAGAAGACATTTCCTTTTTCTCTCTCTCTTACTCGGACTCTCAGCTGATTGGATGATGGCTTTCCCCCATTAAGTATCTTTGACAAATTCATGCTCCTATCTCTTCTGAAAATACTCAGAGCAAGGCTGTTCCAGCCCCTAGCTATTCCTCAACCCCATCAACTGGAGACCTAGAGTTCAACATCACAATTAAGTGTGAAGAGAAGAGGTTCTTGTGTCAATGAGCATTGGATCCAATTATGAGCAGTTAGACCCAGAAAATGCAGCCACATAGAACATGCTTAGGGAGACGTCAGGAATCCAGCATGATTCCTAGTCTTTGAGGTGCTAGAAGGGTCTTAATTGTTAACAGACACAAGGGTAGGCATCATAGAATGGCTTGTGAACTGGTCCAAACCAATTAAAGTGGCTAACGTTAAGCTGTTCTCCTGTATACCCAATGCTACATTGTTATAGAATATTATTTTAAGGTGCATTACATTTTTCTAAACTCTGGAACATTTGCTTACCTATGTAAAGATGTGTTGCTTTTGTTTATGCTGCATCAATTTAACTCTGTGAGGCTGTGATTCTTTGCCTATGTAAAGTACCTGATGGTTTAATAAAGAGTTGAACAGCCAATAGCAAGGCAGGAGAAAGGATAGGTGGTGCTGGCAGGCAGAGAGTATAACTAGAAGGGAAATCTAGGTGAAGAAAAGAAGGACAAGTAACAAAGGAACAAGGAGAGGAGAATGTCAGGAGCCAGCCACCCGGCTACCCAGCCAGCCAGCCAGCCAGCCAGCCAGCCATGGAGTAAAAGTGGAAGTAAGATATACAGAAGTAAGAAAAGGGGAAAGCTCAGAGCAAAAGATAAACAGAATAATATAATTTAAGAAAAGCAAGATAGAAACAAGCCAAGTTAAGGCTGGCTATTTATAAATAATAAGTCTCTTCATGTGTGATTTATTTGGGAGCTGGGTGGTGCCCCCTCCCTCAAGCCAAAAGAACAAAAGAGCCCCAAGAATAAAGAGCAATAAAACAAACAATTTCACCACATTCTCACGAAAGCAAGTCTCAGCGGAAATTGGGTCCTACTTTGATGGTTCCTATATAAACATTCATTAAGAAAGACATACGACAGAGAATCCACTTGGTTCTGTAAAGTGGATGAAGTTTAGTTCTGTGCTCTTTCTGGGAGAGGCAGGCTCTGACTTTATGATTGCGCTGTATAAGCAGAAAACTCTAGTGCTGGTGGTTAAACCTGAGACACAGGTCAGTTTCATTCTGAACAGGGAAGAAACAGATCTCTCAGGATTTGTGTAAGAGCGGGGTGTCCTAGAACATATTTGCCAGTACACAGGGATTCCTTGAATACCTTCGATTTTAATAGAAATTAGAAAGAATTTCTAACATTCCCCATGGAACTTTTAGAGGCCTCCGTTTTAACCATTTAACTCCATGATAAAGAGAATATGGATGAGAGTGGGGCAGGGTGGAGGTTGGTACTCAGGTAACGGATGCACTTGTCTTATGCCGTGCTGGCGTGGGACTCAACCAGACCACCACGGAGTTCTTCATTTTGTTAACTAAAAATTGTCTTTTTATATATTTGTGTGCGTGGTGTGAATGTATATATGTATCATGTGTGTGCATGCTCATATGTATACGGGTTCACACGTGGGATCCATTTGTGGAAGCCTGAGTTTGATGCCATGAATCTTCCCTGATTGCTCTTCTGCCTCCTTGGAGGCAGGGTCCTTTAACCAAACCCAGAACTCACTTACAGGCTAGTTTCACCATCCAGATTTCTCTAGGAATCTTCTGCTTCTGCCTTCTGTGGCTGGAAGTACAGGTGTGTCACTGTGCCTACCTAGCATTTACAGGTGTTGTTGGGATCTGACCTTGGGTATTCTTGCTTGAGAGCAAATGCTTTGACAACTGAGCCATCTCTCCAGCCCTCCAGTTTTTTTTTTTTTTAATTAGGATAACTGACACTTCTAAAACTGTAATTTAAATGAACTGGACCACATGCAATATCCTACTATTTGAGATAAAATATTTTTAAGAACATTCCAGACAGTGTAATAAAAGGTGGTTGGGCAGGGCAGACCTGTTGATACAGTGCCTGGAAGGGCAGACTGCATATATTGGATTTGCAAGACAACAGATCTGTAACAGTTATTGTCTACTCTCAAAAGTGTAGGCCAAATAAGTAAGTAAGTAAGTAAATAAATAAATAAATACATAAATAAATAAATCTCTCAGGTCTTTGCCTCTGCAGGCTTTTTGAGACAGCCTGCTGCCCAGAAAAGCCACAGTGATTTTGTTGGGCAGCAGCCACTGCCTCGTGGCAGGGGGTATTGACTTTCAAAGATGACAGTGGTGCCTTCATCTGTGCATTTCCTTTGAAAAGAAGTTATTTTCTCTGCAACTGTGCATCCTATTTATAATAGCTTATTGATCAAAGCCAGGTCCACTTTCAAAGCAGGAGAAAGGAGAAGGTTCCTCATCTCCATGAGCTGGCTTTGCATCAGAGGTATTCGTTTTGCGTTTCTTGCTTTTCTTCCTGTGACATAGTGCTGGGTAGTTTTATGTCAACTTGATACAAGCTAGAGTCATTTGGGAAGAGGAAAACTCTATTGAGAAAATGCCCCCAACAGACTGGCCTGTGGGCAAGTAAGTGTGTGGTTTGTTTTCTTAATTATTTATTGACGTGAGAGAGGCCAGCCCATTAAGGGTGGTGCCTCCCCTGGGCAGGTGGACCTGCTGCATGCTATAAGAGAGCAGGCTGAGCAAGTCATAAGAACAGTCCAGTAAGCAGCACTCGTCTATGACCTCTGCTTTAATTTCTGTCTCCACACTCCTACTCTGTTTGAGTTCCAGCCCTAACTTCCCTTGGTGATGGTCTGTGATGTGGAACTGTAAACCAAGAAAGACCTTTTTCTCCACAAGTTGCTTCAGGTCATGGTTTTTTACTACAGCAATACAGACCCAACAAAATTGATACTAGGAGTAGGGAATGGCTGTGACAGACATGGCCACGTTGTTTGGAGATGATTGGGGAATGACTTTGGAAGTTTGGGTTGAAGAAGCTATTGAGTATTCAGATTTTTGTAAGCTGTTTTGGAAACTAGAAAGATACAGCCAAGATCAGTGTGGACATTGGAGGCCTAGGTTGTGAAATTTCACAGGGAGTTTGAGAATCCCTTTGAGACTCCATTGGGACTGTTGATATTTTGAATTAAGGATCTGTGATTCTGGTCCTCTGGACTGAAGAATTGGCTGTTGATGGGAGATATCATTCTGTATATATGTTTCTCTTATTGGTTAATGAATAAAGCACTGTTGGCAAGTAGGAAGGCAAGATAGGTGCGATTAGGAGACGAGGAGGATGTTGGGAGATGTTGTAAAGAGGAGTCAAAATGTAGGATGTGGGAGAAGAGGTCCAGACCCTTTCTCCAGTAAGATAAGACCACAGGCTTGATAGAAATGGCTTAATATTTAAGACAGAGCTAGCCAATAAAAAGCTCTATCCATTGGCCAATAACTTTATAGCTAACAGAGTCTTGCATGCAGGGATTAAGGTGAGCAGCTGATGTTTGGCATCATGAGAAAGCAGGAGAGGACACTGGTGAAAGTACAACCTCAGGTGAAATAGAAGTCCCAGATTGAAGGGGCCATGGAGAGAGGCTGAAGCCTGGCACCACACAGCAGGGGTAGGGTTCCCGAGGAGAGTCTAGGAAAAGGCTGTTGGTGAAAGCACAGCCCAGCTGCAGTGGAAGTCCCAACTGAGATGTCACTATCACGGAGTGACTACCAAGGACAGCAGCAGCTATAAAGTAGAGTGGGTCTGAGCCTTTGAGACCGGCTGCATGTGTTGTGGATGGTAGACCCAGCGAGGCGGTGCTGACCAAGCTCTCTGGAAACCAGAAGATCATGAGTCTTAGAAATCTGACACGGTGCCAGCCATGGCTCTTTACCAGGAAACATACTGACCGTTTTCTGGTTTCTATGTATTAGAAGTATGTGTGCATTTAGGTTTAAATTTCAAAAATGTATCAAACCTCTTTAGGAAGCTTGAGAATAATCTGATAGAACTTACTGGGGAGTTTGCATCTTGTCTAGAAAGGTACTAATAGAACAGGATAAAGAGACATCTGGAATGGTTTTGAGTAATGCCTGAAGACTGATGGTGTTCAGTGAGGCATTTGTAGTGTTCAGTAATGGGGCCTTTGGATAGCCTTAGCATTACGTACATCGCATTACTTTGCCATAACTACCATAACAAAGTACCACCTACTGGGCTCTGAAACAACAGTAATTTATTTTTTCAGTCCTAGGGCTAGAAGTGTTGGCAGGAGTGATCTCTCTCCTTAGTTTCTCTCTGTGTCCTCACATAAACTTCTCATCTGCCCCTTCCTGATGTGTTCTGTTTTTAGTTTCATACCTCTTCTGAGAAATACACAATCACTCAGAGTATGGCACATGATAAGGAGTCCATTTCATTTAATTAATTAAAAAGACTTTATATGAGGCTGACTTCAGAGACGCAGGAGCCACGACTTCAGTGTAAGAATTCTCGCACACCCCATAGATAGCCATATTTCCCCATCCTCCAGTGTTCCTAGGTGCCTCAAGGTCACATTCAGCATAGGATGTCAGCAGCCTTTCTCAAACCCAGCTGACCTCAGTCTTGTGAGCAACTTTTAAAAGATTCAGGAGCCTTTCCAAAATTTTGTTCTGTGGATACATATTGTGACTCTGTGTTGATTACATAGAGTACAGTGGCCCTTAGCCTAGACAGCCAGTTAAAAATACTCATTTGTTTCCCTATTGTTTCAGAGGGGAAGGTTGGGGAGATGAAGGAGTGTCTATTATATGTGCATATTTCTTTGGTGTGTACACATATGCTTATTCGGGGTATGCATGTGTATGTTTGTGTGTGGAAGCATGTGCATGTCCGTACATGCTCATGTGGATCTAGTGGTGAACACTGAGAATCTTTCTTCCTTGAGTCTTCATCTCATGTTTTGAGACAGGATTTATTGGTGAACCTGGAGCTCAGCTAGCCTGAGTGGCTAGCAAGCCATGCCCACCATCCCCTCAGGACCTCTCCTGCCTTTGCCTCTGTGGAGCTGGGATTAGAGATCCCCTGTCCCATCCCTGGCTTTGTTACATGGGTGCTGGTGATCCATAACAGTCCCTCATGCCTGTACACTGACTGAGCACTGTACTGACTGAGGACTCTCCTCAGCCGCATGTATGTATTACTGTTAAAATGAAAGTTATTAATTTAAAACTAAAGAGAATTTTTCAGGTGAATGACTTGACTAGTCGATTGTAAAATCTATAGCTGTATGAACATTGGCCTCTAGGAACTTATTATTTCTCATGAACACCTGGATTTTTTTAAAAGCTCACATAAAATAATATACGTATTTATTGGATTCAGTGTAAGACAGAATCAGTGTAGTTGGGTTATTCATTACTTCAAATGTCTATCTTTTTTTGTGATGGGAACATTAAAAATGTCTTTCTACTAGCTGTTTTAAAATATAGACTTAATGTTTGTCAATTGTAGCTACCCGGTTGTGCCACAAAATGGTAGAAATGAGTACTACTACCTAGTCACCTGTATCAACTGACCATCCTCAGTGTTTCTTTGGTAACCACTGTTCTACTCTGCTATGGGGTAAATATTTTAACTGCCACATGTTTGTGAGAACATATATGATTTGTCTTTTTTCATTCACCCAATGTCCTTTGGTTCTGTTACATTGCAGTAAATTCTTTCTATAAATGAATAATATTTGTTTTCTCCCTCTCTTTCTCTCTCTCTGTGTTCATGGACACTTGACACCACATATTTTTTTCATTTATTCTAAACACTTTGAACAGTTTCCCACATTTTTCAAACATAAAGGCTTTTACCAGTGAAATAATTTTTTGAATATAAGAGGACCTATTGTTGCTAAAGCAGTTTCCAAATGGATACACATGTAAGGCCTATCTATAGGATTCGTGAGAACATCCTGGCAACAGGATTTGGTGAAGGCTTTGACACAATATTTAGATGCATACTTGCATTTAACTTCTTTGCAATGTAAATACTTACATGAGGGTCCCAGAAACTTGAAGTGGCTAAGGCTTCCCCACAATGCTGACATTAGGTCTTTTAGACTTAATAAAATCACAAGCACAAAGAATTAGTTTCCCAAATACTTGCACAGAAAGGCTTTCCCTCCAGTGTGAATGTTTTTACTACTCTTGTGCCAATTGAAACTATAGAAGTATTTTCCACAACGCTAAAATGCATTAGGCTACTGACTAGAGTGAAGCATGTCATGTCTGCTATTATCACCAGAATGACTTAAAGCTTTTCTACAATGCTTAAAAGCATAAGCCTTCTCTCCGGTGAGTGTAACAACTTCTATGTCTGTGTTGACTACTGGGGTGACTAAAGGCTCTTCAAAATGCTTACATGAATAATGCCTGAGAGAACTCATACTGGGGTGAAGCCATATGCATGTAAGCATTGTGGGAAAGCCCTCAGGGACTCCAGTAGTCATAAGAGACATGGAAATGTTAACACGGCAGTGAGGCCATATTCGTGCAGGCATTGTGAAAAAGCCCTCAGCCAGTCCAGGAGTCTTAAGAGACATGAAAGCAATCACACTAGACAGATGTATTATGTATGCAAATATTATGTAAAAATTTTACCCCTTTTATATCCTAACTTGAATGAAAAAAGTCATTGGTGAGAAACAATTTTTTTTTAAGCAAAATATGTGGGGAACTATTCATTCAGTGTAGTGATCTTGATGCCACATCTTGACCATTGTGAACAGTGCTGCAGGAGGCATGTTACTGCACATGTCTCTAGCATACTGATTTCTTTCTTTTTTGGGTGTGTATCCCAACAGTGGAATTGCTGGATCATGAGGTTTTACGATCTGCTTTTTCTTGCAGGTTCAGAGGAATGGCCATGCTAATCTTCACAGTGACGGGACTGACTTAACATGCATCAACACTGTAGGGAATTTCTTTTCTCTCACTATTACCAGTATTTAATACTTTTTAAAATAAAAGTCATTCTAACTGGGGTGAGATGTTATCTCATTGCGTTCTGGTTCATATTTCTCTGGCCATTAGTGATGGTTAGCATTTGCATGTCCTCATTGGTTATCTGCTCATCTTCTTTTTAGAAATACCTATTCAGGTAAGTTTTTGTTTTAATAATTAATTTGCTATTTAGTTGTTGTGTGGTCTAGATATTAATCCCCATGTATCAGTGAATAGTTTTGGCTATTCTCTAAATTTTCTATTATTTACTCTTCTGTGAAATATTTTGTGTATGATTTTGTATAGTACCATCAATAAACTTTTGTTTTGGTTGCCTGTGACTATAGGGTTATATGAAAACATTTGAGAGCTCTCTGTTCTGGTCCATAGCCTATTTTTAGAATGGGACTTTTTTCTGTATTTTAAGTTCCTTATCTATTCTGGATGTTAGTCTTCTGTCTGATGTATGACTGAGCACTTCCATTCTTCTGACTTTCTCTTCACCCAGCTGTGCAGGAGATTTTTAGTTTTATGAGGTTTCACTTATCAGTCATTGGTCTGAATTTTTGGGCAAATGGAATCTTATTCAGGAAGTCCTTCCTACACCTCTACCATGTACGTAGTACTGCCTATATTTTCTTGTGGCAATTTCAGGTTTCACACTAAAGTATTTTTCAGGTTTCACATTGAGGTTTACAGTTAATTTATAGCTGTGTAAGGTATTTTGTGCAAAATATAGATATAAATCGAATTTTGTTCTTCTGTGTATGGACATCCAGTTTTCCTAGCATCCGGTTGTTGACTATGATGCCTTTTCTCTGGTATATGTTTTGGAGATCTTCAGTCTGCTTGTGTGTCAGCACTGACTGAGTTGGTCTGGTTGGTGGAGGTCACTGGTTTCTGAAACATGTCCAGGCAGTTCCTTTGTGAGTCTCAAGGCCTTTGCTGGTGTATGACCTGTAGTCAGGTATATCTCCTTTGCTCCTAGAATCTGTGACAACATTGTCCATTATCAACAGAGAGTTGAAGGATTAGCAGTGTGTCTTAGTCTTCTTGAGCAGAACTGTTTTTGTTTTGTTTTTGTTATTTGTTTTGTTTTTGGTAAGTCTCATGCCTTCATGTTTTCACCAGTCCAGTGAGTTAGGGGACATTCAGATGGAAAGAGTCAGTTTTCTTCTTCACACAGTTCTAGATGTGGAACAGTGGAGGGATGCCAAGTGCAGAGGTTCTGGGAAAAGATGTGGACTAGACATCTGAGATCGCAGGTTCTTGGCCTTTGTTATACTTTGGCATATCTAAGGAACTTGGCATAGCTCAGTGAAAACACACATATTCAAAACTATACACTTAATATGCCCCTGTCCTCATCTTCTAGAACAAATTATCATAGACTGAGTAAATTATAAACAACAAAATTCTATTCTATTCCTTGACTGAAGTCAAGGAATGGGCTTCTTGCTGTGTCTTCACATGGTTACAGGGAAATGGACAAAAAGGGTTAATACTAGCCTCACATAAGTAACGGGTGAAATGGGAGAATTCACTTCTCTGTGAACTTTTTAAGAGTGACATTGATCCATTCATGAGGGCAGACCCCTTGGTAACTGTGTCCCATCAAGTTCCACCTCCCAGTGATGGTAGATTTGAGACTATATTTTAATATGAGTTTTAGTGGTGGCAAAATATTCATACCATCCTGTGCATTTTTTTGATGTATGTGTGTATGTATACTGTGTGTGAGTATTTGTGCATATGTTTTCACTTTTGTACATGTGCTCAGCTGAGCATGTTGATGTATGCTTGTTATAACATTGGAGGCAGAGATAGGAAGAGCCTGTGCATATTACTTAGATAGCCTAGCCAGGGCAGCGATTTTCAGGTCAATGAGAGACCTTGTTTCAAAAAAATTTTAAGGTGAAAACTATTTGAAGAATGGTATCTGACATAGTCCTCTGGCTTTTACGTGCATACACACAGGTGTGAAAACATATGCATATATATTTGAATATGTATATCTTCATTGGGCAACAGGGGTCTCCGGACATCCTCAAACTAAGCCTTGAGAAGTATACTAGAAGGAGGAGGTAGGTTGTTGCCTCTCAGAGAGGAGTTCATGTGGAAGAGTAGGATTCCATGGAAATGTCTAATGAAGTTTGGCTGCAGTTCAACTTCTACACTGAACCTGAGCCTTGGAGTCTCTGTTAAGGCTGACTTATGATCAGATCGAGCACAGCAACCCATAAAATGATGACCAATAAATCTCACCAACTTTGCCACTTAAATACTGAATTGTCAAAGAAGAAAAGGAAAGAAGGAAGGCAAGGCTGACTGGAAATGATTCCTTTCCGTGGGCGCACTCATGTTTCAAAAGCCATTCTTTGTGGAGTTGTGTTCTTGCTCACTTTAGACTCATCTTTCTTTGTCAGGAAAGGAGACTTTAGAATGATACTGCTGAGAATACTGTGCCATATTCTTTATTATTGTGGGATAGACAGCAACATGAGCACTCTAATGGCATGTGCAATAGAGTTTGAAAGGCAGGGAGGGGGATGTCATGTTGAAGTGTGGAAATATAATTGGTTAGAAAACCATACCAGAGAGGGGATCTTTTGGAGTTACTAGACTCTTTGATGTTAAGTGGGTCATGAGATTATTAAAGGCTCTGGTTTGGGGGAATCCTGGATGTTAAATCTTTGAACCATGAAGGTACCATGATGAAACCTTTGAGTTGGAGATTATAGAATATGTAGAGCTTTGTACTCTTAAACCAAGGGCAGGCTGCTTATTTTGGGAAAGACACAGAGATTCCAGTGTCTTTGTGACTTGCATTCTCTAGTTCCTCTGAAGGCATCTCCAACTCAGCGTAGTCCTGAAACTGTAGGATTTCTGAGTCTGCGTTCCCCTTTCTGTCCATCTTTATTCTATTCACACCCACACTTCATTACCTGTTACTCCCAGTGACCTGGCAAACTCAAATCTTGGGGTTTGACCTCTCTCAACCTCATGCCAGTGACTTGACACTGCTACTTGGCTTTTTCAACTACATCTTCCCATCACTTGGAAGTTGACTCCTTCTATATCCACTAGCCCAATTCTCCCCCCTATTGCACTTTTTCATGAATACAACCAGCCACCATTTATATTTCTAGTACATACTCTAGAGTTTTTATTGGGTTTTGTTCTAGTAAGTTTTGACTGTCAATTTGATGTAGTCTAGGCTCACCCAAGAAGGAAGGGAATGCCTGAATCAGATTGATCTGTGGTCCTGCTTGGGGTGGGGTTTGTCTTGATTGTTAATTATTATAGGAGGGGCCAGTTAGCAAGAAGCTGTGAGCAAGCTATCAAGTAGCATTTCTATATAATTTTGCTTTAGGTCTCTGCTTAGTTCCAGTCCCAACTTCTCTAAACAATAGATAATAACCTAGAAAATATAATCCATATGATGTCTTTCCCCCCTTGTTGTTTTTTATCAGAATGTTTTATTGCAGAAACAGGGAAGCCTTTCATCATCAGCCTGGCTTACTCCCTTTCCAAATTTGGATGACCCATGTCTACTAATCCTGCTTCCTCCAATCCCATCAGAGGGGCTTCCATCTCTCCTTACACTCTTCACATTCCTTTGCATGTGTTTTCTCAGGAAACTCTGCACACTGGAAAGTCAGTATCCATATTTGATAATGTAAATGTGTAAATTTACTCAGGCTGTTACCCATACTCTAATGAGAACCATTGAGCTGTAAGCCTTCACATGATGCCCTAATTCAAACTGGAAACTCAATGGCTTAACTCAAAGTGGAAACATTGTTTTCCTGGTGGCGTACAGGACTCAAGCCTGAGTTTTATTCTCTTGGCCAAAGTTTAACTTCCTGGAATCCCTTTCATGAACATGTGAGTGCATGTCAGTGGGATGTGGATGGTAGGTTTGGGGATATCCAAGCCATTTATAATCCAGTAAATCTCCAGTTATTTTTTTGTTTTCTTTTTTGAGATTATAATTTAATTACAACATTTCCCTTTCCTCCCTCCAAGCCCTCCTGTATACCTCTCCCTGCTCTCCTTCAAATGCATGGTTCCTTTTTCCATTAATTGTTATTGCATACATATATGTATCATACACACACACACACACACACACACACACACACACACACACACACACCCTATTCAGTTTCTATAATGTTACTTGTATGTATATTTTCAGGGCTGACCATTTAGCATCAGATAGACAACTGATAGAGTCTCCCTGAAGACTGCCTCTCCTGGTCCCAGTTTTTCTCAGTTACCTAGTTCTTTGAATGGGGTTGAAGCCTCGTGGGTTTTTCCCTATCTGCTTTGACATGTATGTCCATTGGTGCCATCCTTGTTCAGCTTATGTTCAGGCAGTCATGTTGATGAGATTTTGTGGAGTAGCTTCTGTTCTTTCTAGGAGACTCAATCTCTCACAGCAAAGCCTGTTTTCCTCTGGCTTCTACAATCTTTCCATGCCCTCCTCTACAATGTTTCCCAAGCCTTAGGTGCGGGAGTGTTGGAGTGTTTTGTGGATGCATCTATTGGGACTGAGCTCCATACCTCTGCATTTTGACTGGCTGATTTATTTATTTATTTATTTATTTATTTATTTATTTATTTATTTATTTTGCAGTTGTTCAGTTGTCTCCATCTGTTTCAGAGAAGTTTCCTTGTTGAGGGGTGAAGGCCACACTTATCTCTGGGTATAAATAAACATGTTTATGTATTGTTGTTCAGTTGGTTTAGTAAATCAATGGTTGTAGATGAGAAAAACTTCACTAGGGACTTCAGGAATTAATTGGTGTGAATGGGCGTCTGCCCTCAAAACAATTGGGGATCACACCCAGTCTGTTCTTTTTCAAAAACTCAATTTCCTCCATTTTCTTTTCTTTCTTTCTTTCTTTCTTTCTTTCTTTCTTTCTTCTTTCCTTCTTCCTTCCTTCCTTCCTTCCTTCCTTTCTTTCTTTCTTTCTATCTTTCTTTTTTGTCATTATTGATGCTTTCAGTGAGTTGCTTGTGGTACCTGATACCAAGTTTATAGGTCTTTATATTTTAAAGTAGTTTCACCCCTGTATAGTTTGGAGGAAGGTTGTTCCCTGTGAGCTACTTAGCCAATATAGCCATTATGTTCCCAAATTGTCCTCCAAGTGTCTATAGGAGTCACTTTTTCATCATTACTTAAACTCAGTTTCTAGCTAGCGAAATGCTCATCCTTCATTCTGCATGCTTCAAGCATAAGCATCTCAACGCATGCGTATGGAGTGATTAATTTTTAAAATAGTTTGTCAGACTGTGGCAGGTTCAGGATAATAGAAGTCCTTTCCAATTTCATGGAAGTTTTAGAATTAGCAGAGGACTTCAAGTCTTTGGGCTTTGGGAAAGTGACCTGATGGAGGAAATGTAGGCCAGATTGTATAATGTTTTTGAGTTCACACTTTGAGATAGCAAAGGCTTTCTCTGCAGAACTCCAGGAAGAAGATAAAAGGGTAGCTACAGGGGCATCCACAGTCAGGCAGTCCTTGTAGAAGTTTACCAGAGGTTGAGTGGTAGAGGAAAAACATGGACAAGGTGTTTTCATGCAAAGGCTGGAGGGAGAAAGTAAGCTTGTGGATTCACTCTTTACCTAGGAAGGAGGTAGTAGATTTGGGAAGTTATGGAGCAGGTGGGGAGTGGAAGGCTCAGTGGTCTGGGGTCAGGCCTATGATTCGTTAGACCACCTGACTTTACTGTGTTTGTTTGTGGTTGGACCAGGATAGCAGGGCTATCTTTCATCACCCTTCCCCCAAGTGTAGCCTTGCAAAACTCCCAGTCCTTTATCCATTTTCTGGAATACTGCCAGCCATCATTCATGATTCAGCTCAAAGTTCCATTCATTGCATTCTCTTCATAAACAAACGGACGTCTCCATTTTTATGGTTGTTTTTATTTATATTTGCTTATTTCTTCATTCATTCTTGTTATATTTATTGAGCTCACTGCACTGCTTATTGGTATATCTATTCCTTTCCTGATGAACTGTGATCTCCTTGGGGACAGTGTTTGTTCTTAGCGCTAGCTTGGTGACAAGCACAGAGTAGACAGACCTCAGATAAATGGCTGCCGTTCATAGCCAATGGGTAGATGAGTGACAGGTTAAGGGAGAGTTGTCAAGGGAGGGATGGGATTCATGTTTGCTATCCAGGTGGTGGACAGAGAGACTTTGTGTGACCAATGTTGCACCAGTTTGAGTTGTACCTACTGTAGATAGTCTAAGGGCAGTGGTTTGAAGGCCATAGGACCAGCAGGAGGAAAGATTCAATGTTCTTTGAAAAATAAGGTACACATTCAGTGGCACTGCTTGTATGGTTGTGTGGCTTTTATGGTTGTCTGAAGTATTTGCCTACAAGTCATTGAATGGGTACTATATCTTTTCACTTGTTAATGGTGTGGTAAACATGTCACATGGTTAAAATAAGGTCAATGACAAAGTAAAGGAAACCGTGACTCTTAACACTCTGTAGAGGAGCAAAAAATGGTCTGGTTATTGTGGAAAACTTCTCAACAGTCTCCACACTAGGGAACTACATTCACATTTTCTGCTTTCTTGCTGATTCCAATGGAGATGGTTCCACATACACCAATAAATATATATATATAATTCTAATGTGAAAATAATACTTATGGTCCTAATGCCAAAGCTTCTCAGATGGCCATCTGTTGTAGGAAGGATAATTTTATTGTAGACTTCATGCAATAGACTTCAGGTGAGTCATGAAAACCAGGGAGTTTCTGTAGCACACAACACAAGTAGAGTCCAGTGACAAATGAAAGGAACAAGTCCCCAAAGAATGTTATACAGTGAAGTTCACAACTTATTTAGGACTAAGAAAGCACAATTAACTATTCTGAGGTGTTTGGAGAAGGTGGTAAGGTTACATCTGGGGAATATCTTAGGGGAAGTAGTTGGGAGGAATCTGAGTGGACTTTTGGGTGTGGAAATGTTGTATTTCTTGACATTGGTGACAGGTGTATGGCTATTTCACACTCTGACTTTTATTGACATGTACAAATAGAACTTGTAGTGTTAGTATGCATGTGTTAATGGAAGGAAACAGCTCTAGCATGGTAGATATTGTTCTCAATATTTTAAACACCCTTTCTCAATGAGAAATCTACTCTTTAGTGGTGCTAATAGTTGTACTGACATTTCTTTTCCTGAATTCTTAAATGAATTGAAGTTGGGAGGGAGATGAGACAGAGCATCCTAGGGAGTATTAGAAGAGATAATGGTTTGGATAATATAAAAATACATTGTAAAAATATTAAATTTTCAAAGAATAAATAAAAATTATTAAAATGAGTACTTTGGTGATTTTGTTTGAGGAATTAAATCCACATCTTTAATATTTTCATGAGCCTTTATTTACTTATTCTTCAGGTTGATTTTCAAGTTTGTATTTTTTTTCTTCCTGCTTCCAACATTTTTGATTCAATGCAACTTGTTCACCTCATCTATTAAAAATTATCAAGCTGTTCTTGTCACCATAAGAAATACATTTGCATTTTGGTGGAATATTTGAATAATACTATAAGGGAGACAGCAGCATTTTATGCTTTAGTGTGTGTCTTCTCCCGACTTGTGCTATTTCTAGTTTGGTTTATTAAACACACAAACCCAGCGCTACATGTCACTGAAAACTGTTTGATCACAGCCACAGCAATGTTTAGAAGCAAGATCATGGCATATTATAGCCAGAGACTGGAGTCCACGACATTGAGCAATTTCTAGTTTCACTATAGTGGTAGTTACATAAAAACGGTTGAAAGAAATTAATATTCTCCTGTGTTAGCTAAGTCAGCAGTCTCTGAATTTTTAAGTGATCATAACTCTTGTATTTTTTTAAAACCAGATGGCTGCATTTGTATTTAACTTTTCTTTTTAAAAAGAGAGAAATCTTAACTTCATAATCATTGTGGAAAAAAAATGTAGTAGGCTTTCTCTATCCTGCCAATAAACTCCCAAATCATGATAAGGAGACTTTTTATTAGTTATGAATGCTTGGCCTTATCTTATGCTTGTCCAACTAGGTCTTTGTAGCACCCACACCATGATCTGTTCCATGAATTGGGTGAAGGCCTGGAGATTGAAATAAAGAGACAAGACAGCAGGTCATTGGTTCAAAGGCAATGCCGGAACGCCAAATGCTGAATGCCATTTATTGAGGTGAAGAAATGGGCTTAAATACTGACTTACAGCACAGTGGAAAATTATAGGATTTTTAGGCTTAGCTCCTCTCCACGAGGTGTGTGTTGTCACGAGGTGTGTGTTATCAAAATGGGAAGAGTACCAACAACAGTTTTGGGGCAAGGAGTTCCAGCCAACAGCTTCAGGCTTGCTCAAGGTGCCTCGGGGGTCCATTCAGCTCCCTACAGGTCTTAAACTTATATCAACCTGTTTCTCTTCATCTATATTTTGCCTTGGGTTTTTCAAAACTGTCTTTCATTCTGTGTGACCTACATCCCTGATTACTCCATGTCAGTCTGTCTGGCCCCAGGAGTCACCCTTGATCTCTTCTTCTCTTGAGCTTCGATTGAGCCTCCTACTTATTCGCTCTGCCTACTAGCCCCACAAATCTCTCCCCTGCCTAGCTATTGGCCATTTAACCTTTTATTAGCTCAATCAGGTGCCTTAGGCATGCCAGGTGAAAAAGCAGCACATCTTTGCATTTTTAGACAAATGCAACATAGACAAATGTTGTACATCTGTACATAGTTAAAGTAATATTCTGTAGCATAAACAAATGTAGCATGTCTTTACATAAAGTCCTATGTCACAATAAAAAAATAAAAGTTTCATTGAGCATAACCCATTCAACATTACAGAGGCAATCGTGTTGTGATTATCAATGAGGGTTCTGGGTCAGATTTCTGGGGTTCAAATCTAGCACATATCTTAGCTGGGATGAACTGCATTTACTTGGCCATTGCCTAGATTTTATAGCCTGGTGATACATTCATCACACCACAAACCAATGGTCACACATAATCTTTGTCAACACCATTTATTGATGTGTTGGAAGATGCTCATACTGTAACCATCTGTACAGCACATGAAAATAGTTACTAGGTAAATGGAGTATCTCAGTTTATGTGTAAAATCATTCATTTCAAAGACTTAAAGAATCCATCTACTTGCAGATCCTGATAATCCTGATATAATACCTGGTATATAGCTGGTACTCAATAAGTGATAGTTGTGTTGTTGCCACTGTTACATTAGCTGAGATGCTATTTAGGAAGCAGAGTGAATGACAGTTTGGAAGTGACACCATGTCTTTTGAGTTGCCTGGGGTTCACGTGATCATTTAAAAGGGACTGTGTGAATGTAAAAGGACAGGGAAAATAAGTGATTCTTCTTGGCCTATGACAATGTTATTCTGAAGCCAATGAGTAAGCAAGAGAAAGGAATAGATCTGTGTTGGTGTGCAATCACTGTGATTATCATTCTGACAGTGTAATAATAGGGGAGCCTAACAGTAGACCGTCTACCTAGAATAACATTGTGGTGGGGAATCAAAGTCGTTTTGACTGACAGAACAGTTCAGGTGAACAGACACCAGATGCTCATAACCCATTTGCCTAAGCACATGGGAAATTTGGCTCACACCTGGAGCAGCCCTGAATCTGTAGCTGACTGCAGATACATGTGTGAGTCCATTCGGGACCACAATTGCCATGGAACCATGGACCCAGGAGAAGTCACAAGACCTATTATCTGAGATACCGGTGTTTTGATGTGTATAGTCGTATAGTCACAGCTAACTAATGTAACTGATTTTGTCTTCAGGTATTGAGAGCGATTCTACTACTTTTAATTATTACTGATGTTTCTAAGGTCTTCAAACTCTTCAACCAATGTTACCAAACTCTTAATGGCTAGCCAATCAGTTTCAATTGTGCTTCCAGTTGACCTCCCAGTCTGCCTTTGTTTGAATCTGACTTCATCTCCTGTGTCTGTTTTGATGCTATATGGCATGTGGTGTATCTGGAGACAGGCTTGGTGTAGAGCACACATATTTGCAGTTCTGACTTGGTTTGACTGTCCAGTCCCTCTTTCTTTGATTCTGAACTCTGAGTACCTGACGGTGTATTGGTTTTTAGTTTGACTTTGTACCCTGACATCTGCCAAGGCACCTGAGTTGCTTTTGGCATGAGTAGATCTGCTATTATGATCATGTGGTAATGTCTGAAGGTATTTTGGCTAGCACAGCTGGGGTTGGTGTTGTTATGGGTCCCTAGTAGTTGGGGGTTGGGGATGCTGGTGCACATTTTTTCTAGTGGATAAGACACCACCAACCACAAAGTGTTAACACACAAAATGTCACTGGAAGCCTCCACTCTAGAACAGCTACAGAGGTAATCAATCATAGATAATAATCTTCACCTTCCTCTTATTGGATATCAGATATTCTCTGTCAGTCTCAAAAACAAAGGTTTTTTTCTTTATGAGGTATGGTTCATTCACACAGGGTCCAAGGACCTCAAGTAGTAGATGTTTGCCACAGTTTGCAAGTTAGCTGGTTTAGAATCACTTATAATAAGAGACTGGTCCATAATTCCACAGCCTATGATGTCCACAAGGATCCAGAAAGATGATTTCTTTTCTCTTGAAGTTTATTTTGTGTGTCCTTAGCAACCAATGCTCTTAAACACACTAACAGCTTTCTCCAATGGGGTTTAGGTCTGTGGAGTTCAAGTCTATTTAACAGAGCCTATGACTTCTTCAGAGGATGCTTGCTTTGTCTTTGTTGCTGATAAAGTACAAATCAAACCCAGCCAGGAAGAGAATCAGCAGACAAGGACATCTTCATTATATACTCTCCATCAGCTGTAAAGCATTGGCTCCATGACCATGGCAAGCAAGCACAGATTGTGGTACTTAGGGCAAGAATTTGCCAATGTACATCTTGGTCCCATGGACCCAATGGCTCTCACAGGTGGAGAAAGCTGTAAACATGTCCTGAAGTGTGTGTTTTCGGCCTCAGATATACTCTACTCTGTACTCACTCAACAGATTTATAAGGCTGCCACTTATCAGATGCGTCAAACAAACATACTTAGAGCTGCATAACTGAATATAACCATCATGAAAGATTTAGCAAGAGTAAAACAGTTTCTGAATGCACAGAATCAAAAATTAATTCAAGTTCAGATTCCTAATGAGTCTGATGTGTTCCTGGCAGTTTCTGCCTATGTTGCATCATGTGAATTCACGGCAACCTAGCTTCTAAACATACAAAATACACACTTTACTTCTCACATGCTATCACACCACACTGTGCAACACAAGCAAATGGCTGAAACACCTTGGCTCCGACCCGAGATGGCTGTTCATCACTAATCATTGTATTTTCACTGCACACACGTAACAGACTACACTTCTAGAAACGTTATAGTTTAATTATAGAAATAAAGTCTCCAAATGTCTTCCTACCATCAATTTCCACCACATAATATATAAAATTAGCACATATTTATACTATGCCCACAGATTAGGGTAGCTCTCAACAAATGCCAGAGAGGCTGCTTTTTGTAGTGTATGGCGACCACTGCAAAAGCAACCACCAGTCAAAATGCAACTGACCATGGGGTGTCAGCCCCAGTTCATATATTCATAACATAACTCCTGTACACAAGGTTTAGGGTATGTTAAGAAAATGGAAGCAGAAGGAGTTCCAGAGCCAGAAGACCAGGAAGTCTGCTGTGAGATTGCGCCTTTTAGCTATGACAGGGAAGCAAACCCATGAAATCCCAGCAACAGGGCTGCTGTTGCTGGACCTGTTCTAGTACTTGTTTAAATCCGGAATAGATGAGGGAAAATCTCATGGGTGCCCATCCCTAGATGAAGAATTGCAAATAATTAACCCCTGCTGACAGAGAGGGAGAATTAGTCTTCCCGAAGGATGAGTCCTCCTATTGGTTACTCAATATGATGCGGTCATCTCTAGAAACACACACATAAAGACAACACCTTGATGAGCCCAGCCGGTTGTATTTATATGTTTGTTTATATAAATATGAGTAAATAATGTGCATGACATACGTGTATAAAGTAACCACAGTGGTAAGGAAACGGAGGCTGTGAGTTTGGGAGGGAGGGGTAGCAGGGAGGAAGGAGGGGTAAATGATGTAATCATATTTTAATAAAAAATGTAAAAGCACAAATGAATTTTGATTGTGATTAGAACAGACTTCTCAACAGTTTCTGAAATGTCCCTGAACATACTTCTGCCATTTTGTACTACATATTTATGTGAGGCAGCAATATCAGCATAGATGATTATGACATCAAAATATCATCAACCTCTGAAAAACACTGAAGATGAAATACGCCCAGTATCAAATACTCGGCCGAGATATAATTCTCTTTGAAAAGTAAAGCACATGCAGTTCGTTAGGGTACAGATTTGTTTTTATCTTTCAAAGATTATAAAATGATATGCATATTAAAGAATTATTTTAAAACGAATCCCTTTATTATTTACTTTCAGGTCAGGGTTGCCACTGCCCTCTCACTGAATCAGAGCGAGCCTGGTGGACAGCTGGGTGTGGAATGGCATTTCGACACACTCAGCCCCACAGGTGAACGGGTACCCACTAGAGAAGCTG
The DNA here is from genome assembly GCA_030556225.1 of Cricetiscus sungorus. Taxonomy (NCBI): domain Eukaryota; kingdom Metazoa; phylum Chordata; class Mammalia; order Rodentia; family Cricetidae; genus Cricetiscus; species Cricetiscus sungorus. The sequence continues at coordinate 30,855,872 of JANBXA010000398.1, forward strand.
CAACTCTTGGCTGCCTGTCTCCTGCTCCATCCATTGCTGTGGGTGACAAATGGGTGACACACAGGTGTCCTAGCTGCAGATCCTTGTGTGCTGAGGATTCAGAGAAGCAGAAGAGGGTAGAGTTCTCTCAGCCTATGAGTGAGGATTATCGATGCTCCTTTGGGCTCAGGTTGCAGCACTGCCCCTGTCTAGGTTGGTTGTTTGTTTGATTTTTGTTTTTAGCTGTGTTTGGTGTCTCCTTAAATGTTGCTCACCTCACCTGCACCTGTCTCTGCGTGTGGAAACAAAAGGGGATGAGGGTTCGCATGCCCTTGTCTCGCTCCCCAGGATTGGCTGCTGACAGTGTGTGAGCCCTCAGCACTGGCCTCTTGCATAGAACTCCAGAGTGGAAGGCAATGCGTGTTCATGTCCTTTCAAGTCTGGAACACAATGCCGATGTGGCCAGTCATATCTCAGGACTCCTCAGGAAAGGGAACCCTGGGCAATGCCCCTTCAGTTTAGCTGACACAATTGAAGGCACTACAATGCTCCCACATTTGAGTATAATTTTATCTTTTTCAGTGGAAGGTCTTGTTGGGGGCCTCCAGATTGTCCCCTCTTCTAAACTGTGTCTCCAGGCTGCCCAGTTAGTTCCCTTGTCCCTTACAACATTACTGTGTTCCTAACCCATTAGAGCTGTAGACCTAGGCAGAAGGAACCACATGACCTGACTAAAAACAACAGCAAGGTAAAGAAATGGATGGCTTTTAAGGGACCATATTGTCTAAGAGCAGATGGCTGCTGCTTAGATACTGGGGCTCTTGGTCTGTGTCTAAATGCTCTCAGGTTCTGTTATTTTCTGGTGTGTCTCTATGCTCATGTGTGTTTAATCTGTCTTGAGTGAGCAAGCAAGTGTATTCTTACTGATGGCCTTGATGACTCCTCCTGGAACCCTGCTGTGTCATGTGCTCCCAGGTGTGGACACGGAAGTGGGTGGAGGACTACTGAAGATCTATGGGCGTTTCCGCACCAAGATGTCCGGGGGTGTTTGTGGGGTGCAGCAGTTTGCACTGCAGTGTGTGTCCTGTAGAGCTAAGGGAGCTGCTTGTTTTTCAAACCCTTGAGGGGACGCTGTTTCCCATGTGTGACAGTCAGCACCATCTTCCTTACCAACTTTTAGTGGCAACGGTTCTAGTCGATTATGGCTTCTGGTGCAGAGAAGCCAACACATGACACATGCCTTCTCTGCTGATCTCCTTTCCAGTGAATTGGATCAATTTCTCCATGAGGAGGTGAGCCACAGCTGACCCAAGACTCCTTTGTTCTAACCTAGCATGAGATTGGTATTCTGTTGATGTTCTGTTTGGCAGAGGAAAGGAAGTGTCTTAAAAAGGGCAGAGAGGAAGAATAACTTCACAACCCTCCCTCAGCAGGCGACCCCTGCTGAGTCCCCACAGTACGTGGTCCCTGGGCAGACATTCAGTTCATTCCTTCCTTCAACTGTTTCATTTGAGTCAGCCCTACCAAGATGAGCACTTCTCAAAGCCTGTGCAACCAGCCAGCAGGACAGCTATTAATTCTCTGGGAAGACATAGGCCAGAGACCTTCCTGCAGCACAGTCAACCAGGCTGATGACAACATTACTTCTTGGATTTATTTCTGGATATATTAATTGGAAGCCTGCACATTAGTGTTATAGTACCTAAGGAGAGTCTGTATTTTAAAAGTTTAAATCTCCCTATATGATATAGGGAGAGTGAGGTATATTTTGCATGTTGAATTTTATTCACTGGGGCAATATTAAAATTTATTGGTAAGACAGAAATAATCCCCCTCACTCCCCCCCCCCCGACCCCAGTCCTTCTATATCAGGGAAGAGACAAGGGAAGGAAATGGTAGATTAACAGTAGGAAAGACACACAGGTTGGGGAGAAAACTAATCATTTTCTAAAAGAAATGCTCACAGTTCAGTCTGCTAGAGCAGTGTGGTTTAAGAAAGGTCAGTCTGGAAACATATGGAAACCTCTGTGTTAAGTGTGCCTTGCGGGAGTTTGACATCTGAGCAATTGTGCTTGAACAGGAGTGTGTGCAAACTGTGACCTCATGTTCCTGTCCTCCGTGGAGCAGTGAAAAAAATGGTGAGGGAGAGTGATAAATCAGAGTTTGAAGAAGGTCGTACTCCTTGTGGCGTGTGTGCACATCTGGGGTACTGCTGGTCTCCCCACTACTTTCCTTTACCTGCAAAATGACTTTGGACTTGGACATGTGCAAGAACTTACCATGCCACATTTAAAGGTGAGAGAAGTCCTTTGCGATTTCTGGAGCTATTTGACCTCCCTTGGCTTGCATCACCTCCCACATCTGATGTCCCTTCTGTCGCTGTTGTCACTGTCTATCCTAATCCCTCCTGAGAGGCTGAATCCATAATTTTTGAAATTAAGAAGTCATTACAGTGTTATGATTTGCATTTCAGTTTAGTTCCTTCCATCTGCTTTCTTTCATAAAATATTCTTCTGCAGAGTGTGTTTGGCAAAGGTTTATTTAATAATCACATTAAAAACCCCACCCACCATCAAAAGCAACACATACTACTAGCACTACTAACAGAACAGGAGAGAATCTGGGCATTGCAGATTTTTGTGTGCAGATAAAAGAAATATTCCTTGAGGCTTCTGTGAAGGAGGGATTGGCAGCCAGATTTCTAAAGGAGGTGATGGATTTCAACAGCTCTAATTTAAGGGCAGGAAACAGACAGAACTAGGATTGTCATCTCTTTTGCTGTAAGGAAGCCAGCACAGGGTGCTCTAACTGCTCACCTCACATGTCTTCTGAGAAGACATCAGTCATCCTCTCTGGACCCTGCTGCTGCACAATGAGCCCTCTCACCGTCTTGTGACTTGTCATCCCTTTCTTCAGCAGCTTCCCAGAGACCAGCTTCCTCCACCAGGCAGCTGGCCTGAGTTCCCAGGCCTTTGCTCTTTGGAAGCTCTCTAAGCATATAAGAATTCTTGCAGACCTGTGTCGGCTCTTTGGTGCCCAGTGGACTTTGCATCTATGGCTCTAGATGCTGAGAAAGGATGCCATTCTCTCTACAGGGCACAGCAGAGAGCTGGACACAGATGAAGCTTGGCCAAGACTCCCTTCACCACCACATCTTACACTGACGTCTTCTCTGAAAAGTTGCGGTAGAGTAAGTTCAAGTATCATCATAGAAATGGGGAGGCTTACTTGCACATCACATGGTATAGCAGAGGTTCTGGCAAAAGCTCCTACAGGGTTAAGCCCTTTGCATCAGAGACCCTGTCCCGGGGTCTCACCTGACAAAGTCCATCCAATACTAATTACCAAACCTCCTTTCAACCCTCCACAATGAAAGTGGTGTTCACTTTTTGGAATCTTGTAACCACCTTTCCTTTGCACCCTATTCCCTTCGAGTTCATTCATTCCCCAGCTGAACTGTTGACTGGTGGCCAACTGTTTAGAGTTCAGCACATTGCTCAATGCTTCCTCATGATGCCTCACTCCTGACTTCCCACCAAGCCCACAATAGTGTTGTGGGGCAAGCTGTGGGATTTCATGCTGCATGATGGTCTAGGAGAGAGCATGGCATCTTGTGATGCTGTGCTCTGTGAAGTCTGCATGCTACTGCTCTTGTGCAGCCTGCTACTAGGTTTGCATATAAAATATGCTCCCAAAGACTTAAGTGCAGAAAGAAGCCTTGATGCCAAACCAGTTGATCCAATCACTGAAAGGGGCTCATCCTGAGGGCTCTGACTTTGTCAATAGATTAACTTCCAATAGAATTAATAGTTTATTATCACTACTGAGAGCCAATGAAGTCCAAGAGAAGGGTTCTGATTGGGAAAACAGAAGAATGGAGCTGACCCCACCCACAGCCTTATTTGATTTGGCTGGCATTAAGTTGTACAAACACTTAGATCCAGATGATTGTATGGGAGATGCAGTCTTTCCAGTTCACTTTCTCTTGGCTCCCCTAGACACAGTTTTCCTTAGTTATGGTATAAGATAAATTAGATTTAAAACTGTAGATTCACAAAGATAAGATAGATGATAGAGTATTTTCTGTAATTTTGTCAAATACAAATAGACTATTATAACTGTAATTCTTTCTTGACACCTGTTTTACTATGAAATTTTAGTATGTTAAAATTAAAACTCTTCTTTTTTAATGAGACAGAAAAAAGGGAGATGATGTAGGATGCCCCTGATTATGCTTTGAATATGTATTGCTTTTATTGCTTGATGAATAAAGCTGTTTTGACCAATGACCAGGCAGAATATAGCTAGGTAGAAAATCCAAGCAGAGAGATTGGAAAAAAAAGAAGGTGGAGTTGGGGAGATGCCTTATAGCCACTTGGGAAGCAAGATGTAAGGTGATAAGTCACATAGAATAGTAGAAATGGGTTAATTTAATTGTGAGAGCTAGTCAACAATATGCCTGAGCCATTGGCCAAACAATTATAATTGATGTTAAGTCTCAGAGTATTATTTTATAAGCAACTGCAGGACCAGACGAGGTGAATAAAAGCTAGCAACTACAGAAATGTGTTTGAAGGACCATCATGGTAAGCTTGCGAGGAGACCTGGCTTAGATGACTAATGTCCTTCATACCATCCTCTGGGAAAAGTGGAAATTAATTGGTTTGGCTTGAAGAACAAAAGTTGATGGGATCAAATAAAAGGTAAGATCAATAAATGGCCTTTAAAGGACCTTCGGCTTGCTTCCTGAGAATTAGGAGAATGAGTTGAGAGAAATGGACTTACCGTTCAGAGTCAGTGTTTGTAGCCAGATCTTTTGGCTCACGCCTAGGGCTTTCACCTCTGTGTCAAGGTCTTTCAGTCTAGAGTCTCAGACATTGCACAACACCCACTAAGCCTGTTTACATGGATACAAATGATTTTAAAAGTAGAAAAAGAAAACTTTGTGGTTGAAATGCCCTGAAGCAGGAAGCAGAGGTGAGCTCTTAATGGGACTTTGATAGTCTGATGTCGCCTTCATGGTCTAACCTGGAGCGTGGTAGCAGATACCAGCTCTTGGCACAGGCTATCCATTGTGGGGTACCAGCAAACAGTAGCCAATGTAATTATCTTTCACTTTTTCAAATTTACTTAAGGACATGGCAGCCACATGTTTTTGTTTGTTTTTGTTTTGTTCCCCTGAAAAACGCAGCATTGTCATGTAGAACTTTGAAAGCAAAGTAGAATAAAACCAGTGCCACATGCTATCCTCATAATCAAACATTTTAAAATTAATTTGTCTTTATTGGCACACAAAGTCTAGGTATCATTATGGCATTTTAAAGAATTTGCTCTAATTAATTCTCATTTATCCCCTTCCCCATTCTCCCTGCCCATGTACAGCTAGGCTTTTTCTTTTACCTTCATTTATAGCTTTAAAAAATGTTTCTAATTAAAATAAAGTTGTATCACTTCCCTCCTCCTTTCCCTCTTTCTATCCCTTCCCAGGTACCTCCCCTCAAACCTTTCCCATTCCCTCCCCTCAAGTTAATTACTTCTCTTTATTTAATTATTATTGGTGTGTGTGTGTGTGCGCGCGTGTGTGTGTGTGTTTCTATGTATTTGTACAAAAACCATTTCTTTTTAGTGGGCTTTAACACATGTTCATTACTCCCATTTATAAATGTTGCATATGTACAATAAAGGCTAGGCTCTTGATATTAGAGAGAACATATAGCTTTTATCTTTTTGAGTTAACCAATGGGCTTTTGCAGACCAAAGTCAAAGAGAAATGATCTCCAAGAGAAAATAGTTCTTATAAACAAAGAAACAACACTAACAATAAAAACCAAGTTGGCAAATTTCTAATAACAATCCAGAAAAAATAAAACACACAGTTTTAAAATATAAGATACAAAGGAAATGCATTGTTAAATTTTCTGTGATTGATTTCTTACGACAATTCTGTTAGTTTGAGAACAAGTATTTGAAGCTGTAGAAGATGTTAAACTCTTACTACCTAATTCTTCCTACATAAGATCTTGTTCTTTCCTTTGTGTTTTCCCTATCCTTACTCACCCAGGATATAAGGAGTAGGAATCCTCCCAGTTCTTGACAGCCTGATAGGAGAGCGTTGATACTGTTTCAAATGTTTGTAATGTCCCCTCAATATGACAGCAGGTATATAGATGATAGTCCTTGTCTAAAAATAGCTTCTCCTCTTGTGTGTGTGTGTGTGTGTGTGTGTGTGTGTGTGTGTGTGTGTGTGTGTGTCAGGCAAGGCCAGCATATGCTTCTGGCTGTGTGAATTCCAAGGGAAGCTGTCTAAGATCAGCCTTAAATGACCCTCAGGAGTGGTGGTAGAAGGCTAGAACTCAGAGAGATGCCAGGCTCAGGGGAGCACTCCAGGGGACCACACAGACCAGATGTAGCTAGTGACAGCTGGCTCCTGGGTATGTGACTAGATAACACCAGCCTGTCAGCCAGCTTTCAACTCAGGAAATGTGACTCCGCTTTCAGGCTCTTTTCCTCACTTGTAGAATGAACTGAGAATAGCTTCACCTCCCCAGGCTGCAGTGGGGGCTACCTGAAAGATGTTGTACATCATTATCAGATCTGTTCTTGGGGCTGCAAACTCTGAAAGAATGGTGGTAATTGTTATTATGCCACTTCGTCTGACCAATTAGTGGTTAATGGCGTTAATGGACAGCTGATGATATCAGAATGCTAGAGTTCGCAGGGTTAGTAGGCAGGTTCTCTCTTCAAATCAATATCTTTGTGCCCAGCAGAATGACTGGTATCTTTTGCTTCTATTATTTTCATACTTAATTAACAAATAACTTAATCACGTGCTGGAATGAAACCACTTGATTAGTCTGCCTACCCAAGGGTAGGATAAGTTTACATGTGAAATTTACAGGTGAAATTGAAATTTACATGTGAAGGTGAAATTTACAGGGAAGACTTCTGAATCTATTTGCATTCATGTATCCTGTTCATTTCAGAGGGAAAATCCCTGAGTAACAAAGGCAGAGGAAATGAAAAGGTGTGACCACCCTCTGGAAATATCTAAATTGTGTGACTCAACTTGGTTTATCCATTCTCAGAGTGATGTTTGGACAAAGACTATAACAGAGGCTAGAGTTTTGAATTTTAATATTATTTTTTGCTATAGCTTGAAAAGTCATTTTCTGAAAGTGAAAAGTTAGGATTAGTACTTCTAGATACACAAATATGATCCTCCCTTCTGGTAGTGCCAACTATGGTGGGAAGAAGTCACCCTCCAGACTAAGCAGTTGGTAAGCTTGGAAAACAGAAAGGTCAACATCCTAGCATGAATTATGTCACCATGTTTGTAAGTCTTTTGCTGTACCACAGCTCAGCTTTGTGAGTTACATGGAGCAGTTTCAAAAATAGAACAGGGAGTGTTTGATGACTTCTTTTTTTTCTTCTTTTTTTAAAATTTAAAATTGAAACAAGCTTTTTTTTACATGTCAATCCCAGTTCCCTCCCCTCTTCTTCTCCCCTATCACCTCCAACCACCATCCCATCCCCTTTCTGCTCCCCAGGGAGGGTGAGGCTTCCCATGGGGGATCTTCAAAGTCTGTCACATCATTTGGAGCAGGGCCTAGGCCCTCCCCCCATGTATCCTTCTATGTGGAATGGGCTCCCAAAGTTTTTTCATATACTAGGGATAATTACTGATTCACTGTCAGAGGTACCATAGACTGTCCAGTCCTCCTAACTGAGACCCACATTCAGGGGGTCTGGGTCTATCCTATGCTGGTTTCCAAGCTATCAGTCTGGGGTCCATGAGCTCCCCCTTGTTCAGTGCTGACTTCTTTTTTAAGGTCATAGTACTATTAAAAATGTGTTTATAAGTTTGGGAAAAAATGTATATATAAATAAATTTACTTTTATTAATCTAGAGGAAGAGATGTATTACAGTGGAATATTTATACACATGTATTTCTTTGTTATATGATGAAATCTACACTTTGATGTTAGCAATGAGTCAAGATTATTTGTTATCATTTTATTGCCATTGATTTTCTTATTTTTCTCTGAACATATGTCCATATAGAAGATTAATCTCTGATCATTGTGTTTTGTAGCAATAGACAAATTTGAAAACTTCAGCTAGGAAATTTACTTCTTTGCATTGTGTGTGTGCAGGAATCATGCGCTTTTTTTGTATGTTAACAGGCTTAGCAACATCGACTTGCTCATGAAGAATACCTGGCTACTATGGGTCTGAATGACAGCTGTCAATCAACTGTTCTTCCCTTGTTTGGGGGCAGATTCCAGGGTCTCAAGTGGCATGTTTTCTGATGTGAAATGAGGAATATTATGGGGTAAATTCCTTCTGTGGACATTCTTGTTCTCCCTTGTCCTGGAGCAGTCTTCCTTATCTGATTGTGAGCAGCAGGGGAAGTGGGGACAAGGAGGAAGCCTGGTTGTTCTGCTGAGCCAGGCTTGGGGTCTTTAGCTTTGGATCTGGAAAAGTGGATGCTGTGGTCCTTCTCCATCCAAAAGTTCCTTCCATCAGCAGTGGTGGCATCAACTGAGGAAAATATGATGCCTAAGCGAAGGCAGCCAGGCTCTGAAGTGGACATGTTGGCTAGCCCTGGCATGGACATGTTCAAACACTGATTCATATAAGAAGAACTATCTGGAATGGACTCTGCCCCCTTCAATAGGGGCCCCTGAATGCCTCCTTTGCCACAATGGGCTCTCTTAAAGGTCTCCTGATGACTTGGTTTATTCTGATGATGGGGCAGAGGTTTCATTTGGCTCTTGGCTCCTGCTTTTGTTGGAAGGAGAACGCCCACCAGCTGTGCTCATGAAATTTTGCAGCAACCAGCTAGGTGTTCCAAACTGTGCCCATTTTATTCTCCTATTACTTCTGGTACTCACATTGTAAAATGAGTGCTACTTCAAGAAGACAGTTCCCCTGTATTTTAAGTCAGTTTAATTTTTTTCCGTGACAGGTTGTGTTGTGACTTTTTATAGGTATGATGTGGCATATCCCTCCCTGTCATGTCCATTTCATCCTCTTGCCTTTAAGATCTTGATCATTGGTCACTGGGAAGCCTATACCACCAGCATCCTGTCTTCATCTTCAGGGAAACCAGAATTCTGTCTTGCCCAATTTTTTAGTTTATATTTAGTTTTTAGTTTAGTATTCTGAGTGTGCTCTGCCATTGAATGAATCATGTATACATCACGGTATTTCCATGTCTGCTATCACTTGTCAGCCAGTAAAGCCTTGAAAGACTAGGTCTCTGTGTTAACCACCTTTGTATCCCTGGTGTCTGGTAGAAATCATGCAGAAGATGCTACATGAAGTATCAACTCATTAAGTAAAAGGGTTGTGAACAAACGGAGAAGATCCTTGTTCCTGAGACCAATATTGTAAGCAGATGATTCAAAGGCAATACAGTGAAAACAAGAGACCAAGAGTACACAGTCTGTCCATGTGAAGCCAGATAAAATGTGGAGGAAGAAGAGGTATTGAAGCAAAGAGCCTGGTTTGGTATTTCATAAGAATGGTCATGTAGTTCAGGATTCAGGGCTACTTTGAACTGTCTAAGAAATAGGCAGGATGTTGAGATCTAGTTATGGGACCTGCAAGACCATAGCTATAAGCATGTATAGAGGACCTGTACAGAGGATTACTCAGAGCTGTGGGTGCAGATGAGAGACTGAATGTGGAGAGCACATGGCAAGAAACACAAAGTCCTGCATGTGTGGGGAAGGCAGAAGAAGAGGAGAAAAAGTAAGGCTGGTGACAACCCAGCTACAAAGGCTGGCACAGCCATCTTCTCAGGAAGAAGGGTAGACAAGTAGGACCAGAGGTTCCTACTGAAACAGTGAATGGACAACAGGTCAAGAAAACAGTGAGTAATTTTGCATTGTGTGTCCAGACTACAAATTCTTATTTTCCCCAACCCATTTGCTCTGTAGTGGGAAGTCCTGAGAGTCATCTCCACATTTGATGTTTTCTGGAAGGGTTCTCAAGGCTCAGCCTACAGTAATGCTCTTAGCATGATTTATTTAGGGAAAAGGACACCAATACAGTTTGCAAAAGTTTAAAAGGCACAAGGAGTGAAGTTTGTGGGAACCCAGGTGCAAGTATTCACCATTCCCTCCCTACACAGTCACAGAGGAAATGTTTAACTCCCCACAGTAGAGACTTGGACAAATACATTTGAGATCCTGCCAGCTGGGGTGCTTGTTGGAGGCTGATCACATAGGCACTTTCTTCCTATTTGGTATGTACATAAATTCCAGATTCCCAGAAGGGAAGCAAGCAGACAGCACAAACCAATTGTTTAAATACTTCAGACTCAAGAATCGATGCTTACCAGTTCAGGAACCCCCTTGAACCTTAAGACTCCAGATGCCAGAAAGGACTGATGTCATTCATACGTAGACATTCAAGGGCAATAGTTGAGTTTGCTATATAAAAGCTCTTCTACTTGGGATAATTTTTCTAAAATTCCCTGACATTATCATCAGTTTTATTAAGTATGTTGAAAATTCATATGTCACTCCCCCCCCCCATTTTCTGCTTTTGGCTGACTATATTGTGTTTGGATCCTGGGAGAGCAATGGAAAAAGCTAGAACATATGTGCACACATGTGTAGACCTACAGCTGAAGGCTTCAAGGGACTAACCAGAAATAGGCATTTCTGGGTCTGATACATAAAAGGGTAGATAATGACAGATGGCTAGCATTAGGGGCTGATTCTTTCTTTTCATGAAGCAGAGGCAGAATCAGAGAGCAAGCACACCAACCAAGTTATTCATGGTCTCATAAGGCCGAAAGGGCAGAAATTATAGAGAGGGACCGACCATGTAAGGGAATGTCATATAGTCATGCCAGGTTTCTGGTTGCAATGATGAAGACCCACATACTTTGAGTGAAGAGGAACAAGGAACATCCAATTCCTCACCGAAGACCATAAACCACCTTCCACCTGTCTCAGTCCCGTATAGTAGCAAAGTCATTTTCCAGCACAGAAAGGGAGTATCCCTGGAGAGTGATAACTTGGTCGAAAGCCTCTGATTGTATCACCCTTTTCTCATATACAATATGTGTCATATAATGAAAAAGGTGTAGAAAAATATAAACTGTAAACAATACTAGAAGAAAAACAGATCATAGAAAGAGACATGAAACACAAAAATAGTTATTTGCTTTTACATTAAATACCCAAAATTGACATATAATGAAATAAAATCGTAAGATTAAAAAAATTCCTATAAGGAGCTGAAAAGCATGGAAACAACTAAACAACTTCCAAGGACACCCTTAAAATGGGAAATATGAAAATAAATTAAATTTGACTCTAAATAACTGGACTTAATATCATAGCAATGGACGGTAGTAAGGGTGGGTTCAGAAACAGAAAGCCTAAAGAATAAAAACACAAAATATATGGGACAATGAGAGATACATGCCCAGAAAAAGGGAAGAGAAATACAGTGGATGGAAAAAATGCTTGAAGAAATAATAGTGGGTATTGCGGTTCAATAAGGGTCAGGATAAACAAATAGGTCAAATAGATGTTTATTAAGGGAGAAACAACTCACAACACAGACAGATGAACACAGCAGTTAAAACTGGATGCTCCTCTCTCCGTGTCCCGCCAGAAAGGGCCTTTCTCCGCCTCCTCCCGAGACTAAACTCCATCGGTCACTTCCGCCCCTGGCTCCACCCCTCAATGGGTGTGGTCAGTGCCACAGAAGCAGACACGGTGAATATCCCACTACAATTCCCCTTTTAGTCTAAAGAAAAGATTTAAGCTTGATACAAAACTATATACAAAACAGTGAATAACAAGTGTGCTCTAAGAAAAGGAAAATCGAGACCAAAACCACAAACATACCTAGTCCTAGGGTGAAGGCATAAGGGAGTTTACGATAGAGTTGTCCTAAGCTGAAAAGCTTAAGTCTAGTACTTAATATCTAACTAGGAAGAGAGAATAATACTAAGATAGTTTAATCTACAACCTCACCAAGACCTGAGAAGGAAAATTACAATACTAGGGTAGACGGGAAGTGCAGATGGGCAACTTCCAAAAGGTGCAGTGAGGACAGAAACAGCAAGCTACCTGGACAGTCACCCAAGGTCTCACAGCAATGTTGGTACAGCCAGATATGACTAAGGCCAGGAGTATTTGACAGACCACAACAAAAGCAGGGAGGTAGAAAGGCTGTTTTACCGTGACTTGGCAAGGTTCAGCAGTCTTCTAAGTTTGTCTCCTGCAAGCATATAGGACCGCATGTCCAAAACAGTGGTCAAGGCTGAGGCAGTTCCTTGCCCAAGAGGCCATTAGCCGAAGCGAGGATGAACTCCAGAAGGAGCAACAACAGTGTCCAACATACTTTCGGGAAAGTGCACGGTGCTGTCAGGAGCAACAGTGTCTCATGTCAACAGAGTACTAATATATAAAACATTTAAATGCCATGTTCTGCAGGTCTATGAAGTGATTGAAGATTAAGCATCTATGTCTGACTAATCTCATAGGCAAAGGAAACATGGGTGAGGATAATCTGTAATACTCAGGAACTTAGCTAACAAGCCTGAATAAAACTTCCTTGAGTAAAGCAAGGATAAATACCTAAACAATATAACTATGTACATGTATATATATATATATATATATATATATATATATATATCTCACATGTAAATTCCTAAAGTAGAGGTAGAGTAAAAATGTCTAAACAAGAGGTAGAGCTCTAAAGGGCAGCAAGACAAATATCCCAAATTGTAACAAATACAAAATGTCTTGAACACAAGCAATAGTATACATACATAGAATATGGCAAGTATAATGTACATAAAACATCATAAATGGAAAGATTTCACACAATACAACAAATATAAGATACAATTCTTCCAGGAAGGGAATAAACTTAATTTTACATAGGTTACCACAAATAATAATATATAACAATGTAAGCTGTAATACTAATGTCTCATTCTTACTGAATAATTCACAAGAAAATAGGCTAATCTACCTATATCCATTCTGAATCACACCTTTCCCAACCATACCCTATTCCTGTCTAAAAGAGATAACCAAGTCTAAGTATCACCTTACAAACCCAACCCCAAGTAACTAAAACCAACCCTATGAAGATGAATATTATTCCTAAATTCCAAGAGTGGGGAAAGGGGCGTTGTTATCTTAAGATTACTTCCTGCTGAAATGGGACGATGATTTCTCTATGGGATCCTGTTGGAAAAAAAATTTTTAGCAACCAAATTTCTATACAGAACTGGCTGTAACATATGTAGGTAGTCATTGTATGGCAGAAAATGCTTGACTGGAATTCTAATTGAAATTTGGCCAGGTTGTAATAAGAAGGTGCACCAATACAGCTAGCTAGTCATGAGTTGTCTCGAGAAAAGCAGTCTCAAACCGGTTTAGGGTGCAGTTTGTAGTCCAGATGCATCAGGTTGAGTCAAGTAGAAATGTCCAATTGGGGCCCCATCTCCTTTCCAGAGTGTTCAAAGATTGCTGTTGAGAACTGTTATAGTCCTTGTGGAAATTTTAAATATCAATATCAAGGTAAAATTTTTAATTTTACAGTATGCATTAGGGCAAGGCAACAGTAAGCATTAAAATGTAAATGAGAAAATTAGGATTTCAGACAGAAAATTGCGAATAAGTGAATGAGTCCTTCGATTTTGTTTTCTTCTGCCTTACACCAATTGGCTTCTTGATATAAGGCAGAAACTGTGAATTTAATCTTAACAACATGCTTGAATTTAGAGAAGGAAAGCCAAATCCAACTCCAAAGCCAGCACTGGTTTACATGAATCGGGACTACAGAAATATTAGATAGTAAAGAAAACTAGATTTCAGTATAGAAACAGTTTACTAGACTTAAATATTTTTTACCATAAATCATATTCCTCTTCATTAAGTGATTCTTTCTGGAGAGCTGTCTTCTCTTCTGTAGGTACCTACATGTTTAGTGTCCTTTGGTTGTTTGAAGATAGGTGTTCTCTGTTTTCCTGTAAGGACAAGAGCAGAACACTTCCCCTACCTTTGAGAAGTCTCCACATCTCTCATGGGACCTTATTTATTGGATTACTTGTCATTTCTCTTCATTAAGATGTTACTCTTGTTCAACCCGGATCTTGATTAACTTAGATGGTATCCATAGCTTTTCTTCTCCTGTAGATACAAATGCAAAACCCCTACCCCAACGTAACACATATCCTGGTTTCCATTCTGAGGTCAATACATCCTTGAAGTACACTGGCTGATGTAGTTCAGAAGTTTTTTCTATTGTCCAGTGTCTTTCTGCAGCTGTTTTTCCTTTTTCATCAGCATTAAGAAAGTTTAATGTTAATAAAGCATTATGTAATCTGTGTTTGGGTGTCTTGGTTCCTCCTGCCTGTTTATGGAGCATTTCCTTTAAAGTACGATTAGATCTCTCAACTACTGCTTGTCCTGTAGGATTGTGTGGTATACCAGTTATGTGTTTTATGTTATAATACTCAAAAAACTGTTTCAATTTGCTGGAAATATATGCCGGAGCATTGTCAGTTTTTATTTGTGCAGGTATGCCCATAATGGCCATTACCTCTAAAAGGTGTGTGATAACAGAATCAGCCTTTTCAGAGCTCAGAGCAGTAGCCCATTGAAACCCTGAAAATGTATCTATAGTGTGATGTACGTATTTTAATTTTCCAAATTCTGCAAAATGAAACACATCCATTTGCCATATTTCATTTCTATTTATACCTTTAGGGTTACTGCCTGGTGGTAAAGGAGTTTGGTTATAGAATGAGCAAGTAGGACATTTCCTTACTATTTCCTTGGCTTGTTGCCAAGTGATAGAAAAAATCCTTTTTCAATCCTTTGCTGTTCACATGGTGTTTCTTATGAAACTCTGAGGCTTCTAGCACACTTCCTATCAATAACCGATCAATTTCATCATTGCCTTGTGCTAGAGGACCTGGCAGACCCGTATGGGATCTGATGTGTGTTATATATATAGGATGAATCCTCTTTCTGATAGTATCTTGTAACTGTATAAACAATGAAGTTAATTCTGTATCATCAGGAATAAATTCTGCAGTCTCGATGTGTAAGACTACTCTCTCTGCATATTGAGAGTCAGTAACTATATTGAGGGGTTCTGTAAAATCCATAAGTACCATGAGAATGGCATACAATTCTGCCTTTTGTACAGAATTGTAAGGGCTTTGAACTACTTTGCTTATTTCTCCTGATTTATATCCTGCTTTACCAGATTTGTTTGCATCAGTGTAGAATGTAGGAACTCCAGAGATAGGTGTTTGTCTTACAATGCGTGGAAGGATCCAAATCGTCTTCTTTATGAATTTGATTCTTTCAGTTTTGGGATAATTGTTGCTAATTATTCCCAAAAAATTACTGCATGCTCTCTGCCAATATTCATTATCTTTCCATAAGGAGGAAATTTCCTCATTAGTTAAAGGTACAATAATTTCTGCTGGATCTCTTCCTGTTAATTGACGAAGTCTTAATTTACCTTTTAAAATCAAGTCAGAGATCTTTTCTATATATGTTTTTAGTTTTTTATTCTGTTTATGTGGTAAGAATATCCATTCTAATATGATGTCTTCTCTCTGCATCAAAATCCCTGAAGGATATTCTCTAGATGGTAATATAACCAGAATACAGTCTAGATTTGGATCCACACGGTCCACATGTGCTTCTAATATCCTCTTTTCTACCCATTCTAATTCCTTTTCTGCTTCAGCTGATAGTATTCGGGGACTATTCAAATCCTTGTCCCCTTTTAGGGCCATTTTCAAGTTTTTTAAATCATGCCCTTCAACTCCAATAATAGTTTGCAGTTGAGAAATCTCTCCTAGTAATTTTTGAAGATCATTAAGAGTCTGGTAGCGATCTCTCCTGATCTGTACTTTTTGTGGTCTGATTTTCTGTAGACCTATTTTATATCCTAAGTAGTTGATTGACTCTCCTTTTTGTATTTTTTCAGGTGCAATTTGTAATCCCCAGCGAGGTAAAACTTCCTTCAGTTTCTCAAACATTTTTTTCTAATATGTCTGCTTTCGAGTCAGCTAACAATATATCATCCATGTAATGATAGATTATGGATTGTGGAAACTGTTTACGAATTATTTCCAGTGGTTTTTGTACAAAATATTGGCACAGGGTTGGGCTATTTAGCATTCCCTGTGGCAAAACCTTCCATTGATATCTCTTCACTGGTTGAGAATTATTGTAATTAGGTACCGTGAAGGCAAATTTCTCTTTGTCTTGTTCTTGTAAAGGTATAGTGAAGAAGCAATCCTTTAAATCAATAACTATAATAGGCCATTCTTTAGGTATCAAAGAAGGCAACGGCATTCCAGGCTGTAAAGAGCCCATTGGCTGGATAACTTTATTAATGGCTCTCAGGTCTGTAAGCATTCTCCATTTACCAGACTTCTTTTTGATAACAAATACAGGAGAATTCCAAGGGCTGGTTGATTCCTCGATATGCCCAGCATTTAGCTGTTCCTGAACCAGGTTTTCTAAAGCTTCTAACTTCTCAGAAGTCATAGGCCACTGCCCTACCCAGACAGGTTCCTCTGTTAACCATTTTAAGGGTAAGGCTTTTGGTTCATCTGTTTGTTCAGCACTTGCATTCTGTCTTTGTACAGCCTGGATATTTGGTGTCCATCTTGTATAGTACTTTATAGCATTTTTTCCACAATCATGAGGTCGTTTATGGTTCCTATCTAATACTGGAGGAATGTTAATCTGTGTATTTCATTGCTGTAATAGATCACGACCCCATAAATTTATCAATACATCAGCCACATATGGTCTTAACCTTCCTCGCTGTCCTTCTGGTCCTACACATTCAATCCATCTCATGCTTTGTTTTATCTGAGACAGGGTTCCAATCCCTAAGAATTGAACATTAACCTCTTTCAGGGGCCAATTTCGAGGCCAGGATTTATTAGTTATGATAGTTACGTCCGCCCCTGTGTCCAGGAGGCCTTCAAACAGTCTGTTATTCATTTTAACTATCAATCTAGGCCTTTGACTGTTTATAGAGGTTTGCCAAAATATACGTTTTTTATTTTCTTCTGTCATGTCTGATTCAACTTCTTTCACTAGTTTGTCAGCCAGAGCGGTATGAGTTTTTACAATAGGCCAAGGATTTTCTAATTGTCCTGTGGGAGGTTGTCCTCCACTGTGACTGGGAATGTTCGGACCACCTTTGACATGGGGGCCTTCGAGAGGCCCCCCAAGGAGTTTCCGGTGGTAAAGGGTTTCCTTGCTTGTCTCTAGTTGATCTACACTCATTTGTCCAGTGTCTGCCTTTGCCACACCTTCTACATAACCCAGAAGGCTTAGGCCTTCTGTTCCATTCATTCTTGGGAGTATTATTTCTAGAGATGCTTTGCCTACAATTTCTTTTTAGATGTCCTATCTTACCACAGTTATAACATCTGACATGTTGATATCTCTTTAAACTTTTGGAGACGGCTTCTCCTATCCAAGCTTTTATGTCACCATAGTTACAACTTCTGTTCTCTTGATTACTGCTCAAACCTTTAGATATAGCTTCTCCTACCCATGCTTCAGTGTTATTGCTATTATAGTCAATGTTGGCTGTATATCGAATCCATTCATCCAAAGGTGCTGATTGAATTTTTAATGGCCAAAGCACTTGTTTGCATTGAGGATTTGCATTCTCATAGGCTTATGATTCTATGAGTATTCGCCTAGATTCTATGTCAGCTACCTGTAATTGTACTGCTCTAGACAGCCTTTCTAGAAACACACTAAAGCGTTCTCTTGGTCCTTGCCTTATTTTGGTATAAGATTCTATCCTCTCCCCTAGTTCATGAACCTTATCCCAAGCATTCAGAGCTGCCGTACTGCATAGAGACAAGATATGTTCATCATAGGCAGCTTGGGTTTCTGGGTCAGCATAAATACCCTCACCAAGAATTTTATCTTTGGGAGCTTCATAACCTTTCTTTAAGCCCTGAAACGAGCCTTGTACAATTGTTGAGACCACAGGGAAAACAGGAGCCGCAAGCAACTGCAGTGTGTATATTTTCTGCCAGTCCACAGGCCGCAGCTGCCGCAGCCGCCACAGCCTCCAGAGCCTGCAAGCACACAAACAGAGCAGGCAGAGTCCGGGCCTAGTGCCGCAACACAAAAGGCAGGGCTAATGCTGCAGGGCTCTGTGCGAATACAATCTGAGGGAATGGGCAGAAGATGAGCAGTAGTCTCAGGGCCAAGATGGAGATAAAAGGAGTTCTAGGGCAGGGTATATCCTGCCCGTTCAAGGAAGGTGGGGGAAGGGTTGCTGCAGCACCTGGGTAAAACCCAGGTGCGGTGAAAATCCTGATCCCGCTTCTGACACCAGATATTGCGGTTCAATAAGGGTCAGGATAAACAAATAGGTCAAATAGATGTTTATTAAGGGAGAAACAACTCACAACACAGACAGATGAACACAGCAGTTAAAACTGGATGCTCCTCTCTCCGTGTCCCGCCAGAAAGGGCCTTTCTCTGCCTCCTCCCGAGACTAAACTCCATCGGTCACTTCCGCCCCTGGCTCCACCCCTCAATGGGTGTGGTCAGTGCCACAGAAGCAGACACGGTGAATATCCCACTACAAGTGGGCAACTGTTTAAAAAATATCAGAAAGCAGCCAAGCTCCAAACCAAGGCTTCTGAGCCTTGAACATGACAACTACAAAGACACCATGGCTTGGTTCTATCCTCGTCATTTTGGAATCCAAGGACAAAAGGAAACTTTCAAGGCAGCCAGTTGCTGTAAAGCAGATTTGCTTTGTTAGGAAACACAAAAACCAATGATTGACTTCTGATAACAATTCAACTGAACTTAAAGCAATGAAAACAAGTGACTGGGAGTTGTTGCGGAATATTATTTTGACTGGGAAAAGATCTGTTGCAATTGTTTATGCTGTGGAATATTATTTTAACTGTGTAAAGGTGCGTTACTTTTCTTTAGGCTGCATTTGTTTAATTATGAAAAGATGTGTTGCATCTGTTTCACTTTGCCTGCTTAAGGTCTAATGAAAAGCTGAATGGCCAGTAGCTAGGCAGGAGAGAGATAGTTGGGGCTGGCAAGCAGAGAGAATAGGTAGGACTAGAAATCTGTGCTTGAGAGAGAAGGTGAGAGAAGAGAGGAGAGAATGAGGGGCATGTGTGCAGCCAGAAGACAGGCAGTCGCCAGCCAGTAGGCACTAGAAGCAGTGAAAGTAAGATATACAGAAGAAAGGTAATATGCCCTGAGGTAAAAGGCAGATAAAGAGAAACATGTTAATTTAAGTTAAAAGAGCTAGCCAGAAATGAGCCTAAGCTTGGCCAAATGTTTATAATCAATAAGAGGTCTCCCTGCTATGACTTGGGAGCTGGTTGGTGTCTTAAAAGCAAAAGCCTGGTACAGGGAAACAAGGATTGAGCAAAATAATAAAATTTGAAGGTGAAAACAAAACAAAACAAAAAACCCCTTTCCAAGAAGCAGTAGCGAGGCAAACTATCCAGTAGACCATGTGCACTCTGGGAGGCAACAGATAAGTTCCTGCTGGGAAGAGGAACATGATCCCAGATGGCAGCAGAACCAGAACACGCAGGGTGAGCAGGAAATGGATGACTATAAAAGTGTAAAAAAAAAAAAAAAAAGCATGTTGAGGTATGAGAAGACTAGCATGTTCAGACAGTGACTCAAGAACATGACATCATTGTACTGTGTATCCACAAGGACTGAACTCAAACCTGGACTCTGTTCTGTTGGTTTTGTGTCCTATCTCTTGATTCTGTATTCATTTCTCCTTTCCCTGGCCTGCAGTCTATTCCATGCCCCATCATGTCTGTCTTTGGAAGACTACAGTTTGGCCCTGACCATCCTGCCCGCCCCTGCTTGGGCCTCTCCCTCTACCAAGCAGCCACAGTGGTCCTCTGACAGCATCCAAAGCGATTTCTTCCCTTGTCTTCCTCAGCCTCCTCCTAGGAGGTAATTATTCCTAGAATTCTCCTGCTCAGCTGAGTGGGGAGGGATGAGAAGGTCACTCACCTAATTTTTGAGCCACCACAGATTGTCACCCAAGGACCTTGCATGACTATAAGGAAGTTCAGCCTTATAGGGCCCTTCCATGTGTCCTAGACTAAATGTCCTTCTGGATGTATTTTGCCAGAACACAATGTATAGAAACATGAGGCCACACCACAGGAGACATCACCTTCCATCAAGGGATGGGATTCCTTCTGAGGCTACCCCCTTCCTATGAGGGGAGAATGCTGGCATGAACCTCCCTCTCTTTCTTTCCCACCACAACATTCTTGATGACTTCATTCTCTCTGGTTCACTCCAGCATCTTGATCTCTCCTTTGAGGATGTATTAATCTATGCTTTCTCCCCCCCCACCCAAGAAGTCAATGGGACAAATCCCCTCTTCCCACTTCCAGAAGAGGCTATTAAAGAATGCCCTTATTTGGATTCAGCTCAGGAATATATTTTCTAATCAGAATGTAATTTCTAATCAGAATGATTGTTGAAATCCGCTTAACTAGTCACTTAACACAGATCCATTCTTCCAATTGCCATTGAGTTCACTCTTTATAGGCTGGGACTTTTCAGGGAGTTGTGTGTTCATATTGGCTCATAACTCATCACCACCATCAAAAATGACACTAGTACAAAGGACCCCATGAGTAGGACAACCCAGAAGGGAACACCCCAGTTGACTCTTGCTCTGAAAACCTGGTCTACAGTGTGAAGCCTGAGTTTCAAGTGCAGAGAACTGAGTACAGATGGCATGACCTAATGCCAGTTAGGTAATGTGGAGTTGAGTTCTAAACCTAGGAAGAGAAGGGACTCTATCCACCCAGCTCGGTAATGCTCTCTAGACTTTGGTTGGGTTCTGTATAAAATGAGAGGACTGGGCCAGACCAGTGATGTCCTTATACTTTGAAGTCAGGGATGGCAATGCCTCCGGAACTTCCTTTATTGTACAGGGTTGTTTTGGCTATCCTGGCTCTTTTGTTTTTCCATATGAAGTTGAGTATTCTTTCAAGGTCTGCAAGAATTGTTCTGGGATTTTGATGGGGATTGCATTGAATCTGTAAATTGCTTTTGGCAAGATTGCCATTATTACTATGTTGATCTTACCTATCCAAGAGAATGGGAGATCTTTTTATTTTCTGGTACCTTCTTTAATTTCTTTCTTTAAAGACTCAAAGTTCTTATTATATATGTCTTTCACTTGTTTGGTAAGCATTACCCCCAAGATATTTTATGTTGTTTGTGGCTATTATAAAAGATGATGTTTCTCTGATTTCTTTCTCAGCCCCTTTATTGTGTATATATAGTAGGGCTACTGATTTTTTTAAAGTTAATCTTGTATAATTTTGAGTTAATCTGCCACTTTGCTGAAGGTATTTATCAGCTGTAGGAGTTCCCTGGTTGAGTTTTTCGGGTCATTTATGTAAACCATTATATCATCTGCAAATAGTTATAGTTTTATTTCTTCCTTTCTAATTTGTATCCCCTTGATATCCTTTTCTTGTCTTATTGCTCGCTAGAATTTCAAGTACAATTTTGAAAAAATATGGGAAAAGTGGACAGCCTTGTGTTGTTCCTGATTTTAGAGGAATCGTGTTGAGTTTCCCTACATTTAATTTGATGTTGGCTGTTGGTTTGCTGTATATTGCTTTTATTATGTTTAGGTATGTTTCTGTTATCCCTGATCTCTCAATTACCTTTATCATGAAGGGGTGTTAGATGTTGTCAAAGGCTTTTTCAGCATCTAGTGAAACGATCATGTGGGTTTTATTTTTCAGATTTTTAAGTGGTGGATATTTTTATGTTGAACCATCCCTGCATCCCTGGGATGAAGCCTACTTAGTCATGGTGGATGATTTCTTTGATGTGTTCTTACATTCGATTTGCCAGTATTTTATTGAGTATTTTTGCATCAATGTTCATGAGGGATATTGGTCTGTAGTTCTCTTTGTTGTGTCTTTGTGAGACTTGGGTACTAAGTTAATTGTAGCCTTATAAAAAGAGTTTGGCAATGACCATTCTGCTTCTATCATATGGAACACTTTGAGGAGTATTGGTATTAGCTGTTCTTTGAATTTCTGGTAGAATTCTTTACTGAAACCATCTAGCACCGGGCTTCTTTTGGTTGGGAGACTTTTGATGACTGCTTCTATTTCATTAGGGGTTATAGGTCTATTTAAATTGCTTATGTGTTCTTGATTTAATTTTGGTAAGTGACATCTATCCAGAAAATTGTCCATTTACTTTAAATTTTAGAATTTCAAGGAGTACAGTTTTTCAAAGTATGACCTGAAGATTTTCTGGATTTTCTCAGTGTCCATTGTTATGTTTCCCTTTTCATTTCTGATCTTGTTAATTTGCATGTTCTCTCTGCCTCTTGGTTAGTTTGGATAAATGTTTATCTATCTTGTTGATATTCTTAAAGAACCAACTCTTTGTTACATTGATTCTTTGTATTGTTTTCCTTGTTTCTACTTTTTGATTTCAGCCCTCAATTTGATTATTTCCCACATCTACTCCTCCAGGGTGAGTTTGCTTCTTCATGTTCTAAAGCTTTCAGTTATCCTGTTAATTCTCTAATGTGACCATTCTCTAGTTTCTTTATATGAACTGTCCTGTTAGTACTGCTTTCAAAGTGTCCCATAAGTTTGGGTATGTTGTGTCTTCATTCTCATTGAATTCTAGGAAATCTTTAATTTCTTTATTTCTTCCTTGACACAGGAATGGTGTAATTTGGGCATTTTTCAGTTTCCATGAGTTTGTAGGGTTTCTTCAATTTGTATTGTTGTTGAATTTTAACTTTAAAGCATGATGGTCTGATAAGATACAGGGGCTTATTTTGATTTCATTAAACCTATTTAATGGTTTACTATGTTGCTGAGTATGTGGTCAATTTCAGAAAAGGTTTTATGTGTAGCTGAGAAGAAGGTATATTCTTTTGTGTTTGGATGGAATGTTTTATAGATGTCTGTTAAACCCAATTGGGTCATAGCTTTTGTTAGTTCCTTTGTTTATTTGTTAAGTTTCTGTCTGGTGGTCTTGTTTAGTGCTGAGAGTGGGGTGTTTAAATCTCCTACTATAAGTGTGTGAGGTTTTTTTTTGTGTGTGTGAGATTTGAGTTTTAGTAAAGTTTCTTTTACTATTGTGGGTACCTTTGTTTTGGGGGCATAGATGTTCAGAACTGAGAGTTCATCTTGTTGGGTTTCTCCTATGATCAATAAAAAAAGCCCTTCTTCATCTCTTTTCATTGATTTTAGTTTATAGTCTAACTTGTTAGATATTAAGATTTTTTTTTTACACTCGCTTGTTTCTTGGGTCCATTTGATTGGAAAATCTTTTCCCAACCCTTATTTCGGAGTTAATATCTATCTCTAAAGTTGAGGTGTATTTCTTGTATACAGCAGAAGGATGGATTCTGTCTTCATATCCATTCTGTTAGCCAGTCTCTTTTTATAGGTGAGTCAAGACCATTAATATAGAGAGATGTTAATGACCATTGATTCTTGTTTGTTTCGGACTTGTTGTTGGTATTATGTGTGGATTTCACCCTCTGTTTTTCTTTGGTCTATTGGTAAAATGGGATTATCTATTGCCTATGTTTTTGTGGGTGTAGTTGACTTCCTTGGGTTGGAGTTTTCCTTCCAGAACTTTCTGTAGAGCTGTATTAGTTGATATATATTGTTTAAGTCTGCGTTTGTCATGAAATATCTTGGTTTATCCATCAATAGTGATTGAAAGCTTTGCTGGGTATAATAGTCTGGGATGTCATCCGCGATCTCTTAGTGTTGGTAGAACATTTATCCAGGACCTTCTGCCCTTCAGAGTTTCCATGGAGAAGTCAGGTATAATTCTGATAGGGTTGCCTTTATATGTTACTCGGCTGTTTCCCTTTCCTGCTCTTAATGTTCTTTCTTTGTTCTGTATGTTTGGTGTTTTGATTATTATGTGGCAACAGGACTGTTTTTTGTGGTCCACTCTATTTGGTGTTCTGTTTTTTTTTTTTTTTTTTTTTTTTTGTACTTTCATTGACATGTCTTTATTTAGGTTGGGAAAATTTTTTTCTCTGATTTGTTGAATATATTTTCTGTATCTTTGAGTTCGGTTTCTTCACCTTCTTCAATACCTACTCTTCTTAGGTTTGGCCTTTTCATGGTGTCCCACATTTCCTTCATATTTTGTTGGACTTAAGATTTTCTTTGGTCGATGAATCTATTTCTTCTAGTCTATCTTCAATGCCAGAGATTCTTTCATCTCTTGTATTCTGTTGGTTATGCTTTCATCTGTAATTCCTGATCATTTACCCAGCTTTTCTATTTCCAGCATTTCCTCAGTTTGTGTTTTCTTTATTGTCTCTGTTTCAGTTTTCAGGTCATGAACTGTTTGAATTGTTTCCTTCATCTGTTTGATTGTTTTTTCTTGGCTTTCCTTAAGAGATTTGTTGATTTCTTGCAGTTTTTGCTTCGTTTTTCTTCTATTTCTTAAAAGTATTTTTTTCATTTCCTCTTTTAGGGTCTCTATCAACTTCATGAATTTGTTTTTATGCTCATTCTCTCTGCTTCATCTGTGTTGGGATGTTCATGTCTTGCTGGTGTGGAGTCCCTAGACTCTGGGGGCATCATATTGATCTTTTTGCTGTTGACTGTGTTTATATACTGCCATCTACTCATCCCTTTTTCCAGTGTGTTTCGGTGGGTTCTTTTCCTCTCCTGGTTAGTACGAGACCAAGGTAGCTGCAAGCAGGTCCAATATTCTGATGGCTTTCCTCATACAGTGGGTGGAAGTGGA
Organism: Cricetiscus sungorus; assembly: GCA_030556225.1. Lineage (NCBI taxonomy): Eukaryota > Metazoa > Chordata > Mammalia > Rodentia > Cricetidae > Cricetiscus > Cricetiscus sungorus. The sequence goes on from JANBXA010000398.1 coordinate 30,880,691, forward strand.
ACAAGGGCATTGGCAAACTGCAGATGGGCTGGTCCTTTGGGACCTGTTACCCTGTGCACAGTCTCAAGTCCTCAGGAAGCTCTGAGCAGGGCACCTGAAGGTGGGCTCCTTAGGTGAATGTAGGCAGAACCAGGATGCTTGCAGACTCTGTGTGTATGCGCAGATCCCAGGCCTCAGGAGGCTCTCAGCAGGGCCAGAAGGCAGGCCAGAAACAGGCCCAACCTTATCTCCTACCATGGGCAGAGACAGATCTGGGACTCTGGCATACTCAAGGAAGGCCAGTCCAAGGGGATGGGCCCCTCTGCAGGCAATCCCCAGTCCTCAGGAGGCTCTGAGCAGGGCACCAGAAGGTGGGCTCCCTCCTTGGGCTGAGTTTGAAGCTTTAAAGCCCTTTCGCTGCTGGATATGTCCAGTGAAAGACTCCTTCAGGGTGGGAGTGTGTCTGAGCTGGGAGCCATAGTGGGGGTCGTTGGAGGGAAGACACATTTCTTATGTATATAAAAACAAAAATATTTTAAAGTCAATCAAGGTGAAAGCTGAATGTACAGCTACTTCTCTTCCTTCCTGGCCCACCATAGTACGTCATTGTATACTTTCTTATCCCATGTAGGGGTCATGTGACAGACACATGCCAAGGACCCTGTATGATGCTAGCTGCTAACTGCTACTGGCTTCGCCTTCTCCCCAACCGCTTCTCTGGACAAGGCCAGTGTAGCAAGCTGCCTAGAAGCCAAAGGCACTGGCATTACTTTGTCAAGGTTTCACATTACAATTCAGCTTGACTTGAAGCTCACTACCTAGCCCAGAATGCCCTCAAACTCATGATGGTCCACTTGCCTAGCCTCTCCTGTGCCAAGGCGACAGGTGTGAGCCATCACATCCATCTCTCAGCTTTGATTTTTAAAAATCAAAGTTGTTATTTTAATTGTGTATGTGGTGTGTGTGTGTGTGTGTGAGAGAGAGAGAGAGAGAGAGAGAGAGAGAGAGACAGAGACAGAGAGAGAGAGAGAGAGAGAGAGAGAGAGAGAGAGAGAGAGAGAGAGAGAGAGCAGATTCCCTTGGAGTTACAAGCAGTTGTGAGCCATTCAACATGTGTGCTGAGAACTGAAGTCAGGTCTTTTGTAAGAACAGTACAGGCTCTTAATTACCGATCCATTCCCCAGTCTTGCAACTTTGACTTTAGTAGTGGCAAGATTTAGTCTCAAAACACAGACCATCCCTATTGCTTTAGCTGGAATGGATAGAGTAGATACAAGACAGTGAGAAATGGGATGAAAAATTGGCTCATATTTTAAACCTTATGTTCCCTGTTTTTAGCAAGTAAAATGGACTTAAAGGAGGCCCATTTTCTCCTAATGGGTTTGCCAGGCTCGCCTCTAATCAGATCGCACAGGGTCCTCTCTGCCTTATCATCTGGTAGTCATTTTCAGAGCTGGTGAGGCACCACAGGGGACGAGCCTCTGGCAGCCGTTCACAGTTTGATTTGCAACATTTGTCCATGTGCATTTTTCTGCCATTTGAGGATTGCGTATCACACCATCACCAAGCGCAATTCTCCCCATTATGCCTAAGTGTGTGTGTGCGCGCGCACGCTCTGGACTGAGGACCCCTCACGCCTGGCTTCCTTGGAACATGGCCCAGAGAATATTTTGTAGCCAGGGAAGGAGCAGAGATAAGCTCAGCACAAATCCACACCGTCATTCTGATGCGGAGAGGCAGGAAAAAATCCCAGAGAGGGTGCAGGGCAGGCATTGGTGGAACTCACTCTGTATCTACACACTCATTCTGCTGCCCAGTCTGTTGCCGCACTCCTCAGAACAAGCAGGGGGGACTGAAGTGTCTAGTTCCCACCTTCTCCTGGCTCGGGTGTGGTGCAAAGCCAACCCCAGAAATAACTCGGAAAGAAATATGGTTCCACCCACCCGAAACTACTTCTTCCAAAATTATATCACGATAGATCTGTGTGTTATTGAACCAGGACTTATGTATTGATCAACTGTTGTCTTCCTGTGGTCTTCAAAGGCAATTAATTCATACCAGTGGCCCAAGCAGATGAGGTTGTTGTCCTTGGGGGGATATGGTATTGTCATTTGACACAATGTGTGTGTGCATGAGGACATGCTGTATTTATTCATGCAAATGAGTCCCAAGTTCAAATGACTGGAGGTGACAAGCAGTAAAGCAGTCGGTAACTGAGACTGTTCTAGCCACAAGGGGCCTGTGTCTAACTAGAGAGTGGATGTCACCTGAGGGAGGCACAGCTTTTCTACCATGAAGGAATGCTGGCCTCTTGTATGTCATTTCAGCTGAAAATGTGTACTAACTCTACTGTGTGTGTGTGTGTGTGTGTGTGTGTGTGTGTGTTAATAAATTTATTTGTTCATTTTTGATCCTGACCACAGTTTCCCCTTTCTTCTCTTCTTGTAGTTTCTCCCTCTCCTGCTTCTATTTCCACCCTTAATCCACTCCTCCTGTTCCTGTTTAGGAAAGGGCAGGTCTCCTGAGAATATCAACTCTACCGCATTTCAATGATAGTAATTAGATCAAAAGTTTTAAAAAACATCATTCAGTACTCAAATCCAGAAAGAGGAATATAACAACAGCCAAAGCAAGGACCAAAACTGAAACGCCTCTCCCAGACCCCACTGCCCTTAGCTCTTTGAACTTGGTTTAACAATTAAAGGTTCTTATCGTGTGACCAATAGCATAAGACATTTCTTGAGACATGGCTGTTTACAGATTATTCTGAAAGTATATTCAGCCTATGACCCCATCTTCTGCACACTTCCTCACCATATTCCACACACGTTCTCTATGCACACAGAGAACACCCACTACAAAGGCTGTTAGCACACTGCTAAGCATGGTTGGGTGCTGAGGCATGATACAGCTTTAGTTGGCTCACGGACTGCCCACAAACTCTTCCAAGCCATGTTTCCTGTGGTAAGAGCTTCTATGTACACACACATGTGTATGTGAGTATACACACACATGAGGAGGTCTGAGAAGAACTTAGGTGTCTTGCTCGCTCCCTATGTGCTTTACTTCCTTGAGACAGGGTATCTTAATTGAGCCTTTACTAGTAGGCAACCAGTAGGACCCAGTAACCCTCTGTCCCTACCCTTGACAACACTGTATCTTCAGGCAAGTATGCTGGATTCTTTACTGGGTGTTTGGGATTAATTCTGGTCCATATGCATCCAAAAGTACTCTTGCCCATAGATGCCCCTCAAACCCAATTACAGGCTCTGTTCCCCCATGTCCTATCACTTCCCTTTCATAAAGTGAGACCTGCTTTCCTGCTCTAGCTTGGAGCATCTTTCTAAATCGGGTCACCTTCCCCATCAACACTTTGGACATCTAGTCCTCAGCAGATCTCAACAACAGAGGGTACCCGAAAGGCTCAAACAGAATGAGATCCACTTTCCCAGACGGATTTCACAGGAACTAAGCATGAAATTCCCTACCATTTTCTCCCTGATTTGTGACTTGATATGTTGGACAGTTTTAAAAATACCTGGGGGCTGGGGACGTGGGGTTGGGAGCAAGGAGACTGAGATGGAGCTTGAGGGATGTGAAGGATGGAGAACAGGACAGTGACAGGCCTCATGTGATAGGAATAACGTAGGGTAAGAGATGGTAGGGGAGAGGTTAGGCTTATTGTAGAGGAAACATCTAGGAAAAAGTTTGATTTCTTTCATGAGGAGGAGTTTTTCACACCAGCATCTTCCAAGATTAAAATGAGTTATTTTCTTTCAGGACTCCGCCCTTGCTTCCTTTGTTTCTGCTTTGGATAATTTCCAGCCCCACCTCTCCTCCCTCTTCCCCTTATTGCTGCTTTCTTCACTTAACATCCACATGCTTCCAGCTTAGGCTCCTGAGCATTCCCGGGATGGCAGACAGGATATGAGCTCCATGGTGGTGATAAAAGGTGGGATTGTTGACTTGATCTTTCATGACAATGCACGCGGTGCATTTAGTTCCTTTGCGCTGATGTTTCCACTCATCCCTATTTGTTTAGATTTTTGTTCCGTCCTACGAATGACGTGCTAACCGTCCTTGCTGTGATAATTCTTAGGGGAGGGCACAGATGGAACCACTTGCTCCAGTGCTCAGCAGATATCTTCTAGACAGTGAGGAGACTCGCTGATACAGTGCTCTGAGAATCGCTGAAGTAATTCATTCAGTTATGAGAAAGGGCAAGCAGTGACCAAGGTTATAATGGGCTGCTTTTATCTGGCTCCTCTGTGCCACTTTGCTCAAATGTGTGTGACTCAGGACGGAATAGTGGACAGTCTTCCAGACAGCCAGGTGACAATAGATCTGTGTCTTGCAGGAGCAGATGCAAAAAATCAATGGGGTATTATAAACAAAACCATCTGGGACACATATCACTCTAGACAAAAGACACTTTGGGGTCCTAAGTGATGACTAACCTGCTCTGTGAAGATCAAAATGTGGTTTGTAAATGGAAGTGTCTTGTTAGGCTCCGAAGGTCTGCAGTGGCCATCAGTCCCTCACACTGGCTCTTTCTGCAGAGTAACATCTATGCTGCCAATCTGTGCTTTCCCTTCTGTTGGTGTGTGTGTGTGTGTGTGTGTGTGTGTGTGTGTGTGTGTGTGTGTGTGACTTTGTTACCTTGACCTTGTGGAAATTCCAGTCTGGGTTACATGGAACTGTAGATATATTTGGGGACCAAAGGGAGTGGCTGTCAGAAGATGAGGGTGGCCATTAGGTGGGGATTTAATTGTCCCTGTCAGGAAAGATAGGACCATTTTAATGAAAAGGTTTTGAACTGGGAGGAAATTAGTAAACGATCGTTTAAGGAAGGACTGTTATTGTTCTTGTATCTGACACTTTAAACACAACCATTAAACCATCCACCTCACACTGACTGAGACATGAAAACCAGCAGTCGGCTTCATTTCCGGCTCCCAATTGTGCAGCTTGTCTGCTACCTACCAATTTTGGCTTTCACTTTTCCAAATCCAAGACTTGGAAGAGACATTTTGTTTTTAAGTAATTGCCTTTGTTTTACTTTGAAGTACCCACATGGAAAAGTACATGAGATGTAAACACCTATCGTTCAAGACAATGGGAAATCAAGAACCCAGTTAAACCGCAGTCTCAGAAAACAGCCTCCCCAGGCTCCCAAAGTCCTTACCCACTCTATTGTCCCCTCAGGTGCTAAGGCTGGTTTTGCTACTTTGATAATCTTTTCCTTCCTTTTCAAACATATTTTTGTCTCATAAGCTGTATTACCAAATTACTAAATACTTCACTGCGTGTACAGTTGAAATTCTTACCAGGAGTTTAGCATACTCAAATCAGTGGGTTTTTTGTTTTTGTTTTTGTTTTTTTTTTGTTTATTGAATGCCATATACTTGCAAGTGTTAGGCGTATACTGTGTTTATCACTGAGAGTCCACAGAGCAATTCTATGTTGGTGCATTACGTATTCTTGCACCAACTCTAGGCAGGAAGTGATGCAGGAAAAGCTATACCCTCAGCCGTGACTAGAAGAGGGAAAGGGGGTGGATATTGGATGTTACCCTATATCCAAACACTAGAATTGCCCTGGTAAAATCCAGCCCCAGGCCCAGTGTGACTGAAGACTCCAGGTTAGAACCCTAGACTAGGCCTCCTAGCCTGGACCAGCTTCCTAGTATTTAGGTCTACATCACGGCCTTAGCCTCCAGGATTGCCTCCATGCCAGGCCCATTCTAGCAGCCTCAGGATTGTAGACAGGCTCTGTGTAGGAATGACCCCACCAGGCTAAATTCTGTCTATATCAGGTTAAAGGATAGTTCCAGTGCCAGATCAGCGCAGACTCAAGCTGCAGGTCCATTCAAGGGTCAGGCCAACCCCAGTCAGTCCCAAATTTCAGACCATCCTTAGCACTAGTTTGTCCCCTGTAGCCCCAGTTAACAGGCCAATGGCAACATCAGCCTGGTAACCAGTACTGGGCAGACAGACGTCTGTGCATCCAGGGACTAGACCTTCCACACTGGTCTGTCCCTGTCTTAGATGCTGTCTTGGAAATAATAGTCACTCAGTGTATCACAGTGAATCAATATCTTTCTTTTTAACCCAGACAGTAGAATGCATTAGTGTCTGTCCTCAACCCAGAATTGCTTGCATTTGTATTACTGTTTTAGTTAGCCATGCAAGACGTCGTTTATATTGTTTTGCATGGCTGATGTTTATCCATTTTATAACACAATTTTGTTTAATTTTTTTTCATTCTCATCTTCTCTTTTGTAGCTATCTTCCTTTTTCCTGAATCATATATTTCAGGATTTTAAAATGAAACTCTGCATGAGATAAAGAATGCTGCTGTAAGTTTCCTGAGAGTATATTTTACTCTCATTCTGCAACTGTATTTTGATGATCCAAAGTTATTTCCTTTCAGCTTAACTGAGAATATGAGATAACTATACTCTAGCTTTCATTATTGCTGTGGAAAACCCAGCCGGGTGTTTTAGAAATTAAGCCATTTCTTTGACAATTTTATGTATGTATAAACTGCATTGTAGGTATTTGCTCTCTTCGCCCTCCTTTACTTTTCTTCTCTCCCTGTACAAACCTGCTCCTTGCTTGTCCCTTTCCCAGGCTTATGACTTTTGAAAAGTTTTGTTTTGTGACCCATTAGTTACACTCAGTCATCGGTGAATGAATGCATTGATTTGGGACTTTCCCTGGCAGCCAGTGGTACATGACTAAAGAATATGACTACCCCATCTCTGAATCTGTTAGTAATAAATATTGTTATTCTGTGGTCAGGTGATATCCCTGGGGGGGGCTCACTCTTTTTCTTGGGGTGGGGAGTTGGGGAGGAGTGGATTTGAGGGATAAGGGACGTGCAGGGGTCTTGGAGGAGTAGAGGGAGAGGAAACTGTAGTCAGGATGTACTGTATGGGAGAAGAATAAAAACAAAGAAAAGTAATTCAGCACTGAGCTCTTCCTCTATCCTTTTCTGGCCATCGATGAACCATTTGTGTCCAGATCCAGTGCCTTTATCTACTTTTAATATTTCATGTTTATCTCACGATGGAAATACATTCAATTCATCTCTAATAGTCTCCAAAGTCTTAATGGTTCTGACATTGTTTGAAAAGAGCCTAGAGTCTAAAGAGTCTTCTGACACTCTGGGTAGTCTCTTGAATGTGAGTTCCTGTGAAAAACACAAAAAGATATTAAAAAATAAGCTTCATACTTCCAGTACACAAGGGAACAGAATAAACACTCCTATCTCAGAAAGAGGAAATAGAGGTGTATCAAGGAAATATAAAAATGCAACAGGACAAATACAAAACCATGAAGTTCCATGCTGGCATGCAGGACTCTGGATGGCGTCATACAGGCTCCGACAGTCTTGGATATCTTCATTCCTCAATCTCTGTGACTTATAGCAAACACTGTGGCCTCTCTTCAGCTGACTCTGACAGCTTCTCTTGGTAAATGCCCTGTGATCCTGGCCTTTCCAGCATTCTAGGTTCTCTGATGCAATGCAGGCTTCACCTTCATAGCTTTCTACAGTGACCTTTTCAGGCCCTCTTTGAATCCCAGGTAGGGATTGACAAAAGAGCCACTGTAACCCCTTCACTGGGAGCTCTCAACATGCTTGGGGTGAGCTGGGTATCCTTACAGAACTGTAGGCATAGGCTTTTCAGGGGGAGAAAATACTAAAACTTCAGTTTTTCTAGTTTCCCTGCGATGCTTTTATTCTTCTCTGAGTTTTACATAGTTATGCCACATACACAACTTCTAACTGTCATATTCCAGTTTCTGATACCTGGTTCTTTTGTGTTGGAGGATACTTCAGGTTTTTTTTTTTTTTTTTTTTTGAGAAGTCTGGCTTTTGATTTTCTGTTGACTCTGAGTTCTCCTCCAATCTTAATTTCCCTATTGTTACTTTCTTCTACTCTACCTTTACCTTTGCTGTGACTCTGGCAGGATAGGCCCGGATTTTCATCTGGGGAACAGACAGACAGCAGGTTGTTTTAATGGTCTCATGCTAGGGAAAATTATGTGTTGAGTTGAGCCCCACCAACTCAAATTTGTATTTGAAGTTCTAAACCTCAGTAACTCAGAATGTGGCTTTCTTGGGAAATTGGGCTATTGCAGGTGCTACATTATAGAAAAATGATTGGCTAATCAATAGTTACAGTATCTCTATTAAAGGGGGAATTTAAATAAAGAAATACAAAAATAGGGAAAATGAAATGGAGACACGAAGTACAGTTGGGATGACACATCAATGAGCTCTGCTGAAGATTCAAATAGCAAATGACCAGAACCCAGGGAAAGAACCACTGTGGAAGTGCTTCCTATCATTGCTCTTGAACTGTCAGTCAATAAATAAGTTCTGTTGCTTGAGCCACAGAGTATGGTGTCCTGGATGATTTTATTGTCAATTTGACACAACTTTGTCATGTAAAAAGAGAAAACTTTAAATATAGAATCACATCTATCAAATTGGCCTATAAGGAATTGTTTTGACTGATGATTGATGTGGAAGGGTCAAGCCTACTGTGGCCTGCGGGCCTAGAGAGTATAAGAAAGCTAGCAGAGGGCAGAGCCGGAGAAATAGACAGTAACCAATATTCCTACATGGTTTCTACCTCAGTCCCTTCTCTGACTTCCTTCAGAAGTCAGATTGTGATCAGGAAGTGTAGACCAAAAAAACCCTTTTCTTCCCAAGTTGCTTTTGGTCATAGCATTGTATCATAGCAACGGGAAGCAAAATAGAACATATGGGTTTTCCATCAAACTAATGTAGAGAGAGAGTGTGACTTGTAATGGAAATGTTGAAATGTTGAGTGATTAAAATAGTTAAGAACCTTCTTCATGGGGAGTCAACTTGGAGGCTCAGTAATTGTCAGTATCATTGAGTTTACTGGCCCCAACTATGCTTTCTGTGTGTGTGTGTGTGTGTGTGTGTGTGTGTGTGTGTGTGCGCCCCACACACACACACACACACACACACACACACACACACACAGGTGCTATAGCCCTCCATCATCAGTCACTCTGCCTCAATTCTTTAGCCTCCAATACTTTATGTGTGCTTTCATGGGATCCATTATGTGGTCCCCAATGGCCTAACAAGCAGCCTAACTTGCTCCAATGATAGAACCTGCAATACCTTCAAGGGTTTCATGTGTATCTGGGGACAAAGCCTGCACTTAAAGTCATGTTTTCATTCTGGTATATCAAACATTACATGAATGGCAAGAGCTGAAGTCAAAACTACCATGTTCTATGCATCCCGTGTATCTCAGACCCCTCCTGCAAACCCATCAAAGAACGTTTTTTTCCTATGTATTTTCCAGTGTCAAAACACATCCTACACTAACTAGCTCAGCTAGGAACCTTTGAGATGGTTACCGCGGAGAAGTGTCACACTCGCTCACTGACTGGGAATGATGCAGCAAGATAAATGAGACTTCTTTTTCTTACTGCAAGAAGGAAGCCAGAGATAGGAGCCACTAGTCCAAGTTAAAAAAAAAAAAGTTGAAAATCAGTGTCATTTGTCACCATCTGACACTGTACAAGGATGTCAGTGCTGTGATGAGCCCACCAATCCTTGTGGGCTATTTCCTGGTTGTCTCATTTTAGACAGGATTTATGCTTCTGTGTCTTGCTGTCGGTTACTTCTGGGACAGATGAAAGGGAACCATTTATAATTGTTTAACATGTGTGCACAGGTCAACACATCCCACCTTCAAATTATCTGCCTTCTTAGGAATCACAGTTCTCTGGAGATTGATAGGAGGGGCTGGGCTTCAATCACAACATTAAATTTAGTGACCTTCAAGGGGAACCAGCAGATTATGGCTGCCTCAGTTTGTATATGCCATGTGTCAGCCATTCATTCTACCACCAGACAAATGCACACTGCACGGACTTCTGCTTGTAACAGGAGAGACTGGCAGCAAAATTCCCAGGTTGTGAGAATGAGTTAGACATATCTGGGACCTGCAGGTTGAATCACTGAAGGAAGGATGCTAACACTAAACTCTCAGATTTACCCTAACTTTTTTACATCAGAAAATAGATGAGGTCCTGAATCTTTTTGGAAGTTATAGAAATCATACTAGAACGTTAATTTCTTTAAAACCGTTTACGTAGTTAATCTAAAACCTCCCTTAGGACAGGGCTTGACTCAGTATTTAACACTGCATAGCTGAGACTCATACTCATCAGCATGGACTTTTTTGTTTGTTGTTTGTTTTGATGCTTGACAAAGACAACCTCCAGAGCTGTGACAGTGAGACAGTCCCTCTACAGCAGCCAGTCAAGCTGTCCTCCCCACTCTGACCTCTCCCTGACTACATTCTTCGAGGATACTTCATCCCCAGTGCATCCTCTGTCTGGAGCCATCTGCCAGCAGAGTGGCTTTTAAAATGCCAACAGTAAACAGACTGGAGAAGCATCAGACACCCTTAGTGTGATCAGAAAAGCATCGGGCCTTAGGGGTCTTGGCTTCCAAATGTCATAGCCCAGAATGGAAATTTGTAGTTTGTCTCAGAGGTGAGTGTCACCCACTTCAGGCAGTGTACTGGTCCAACCACGGGGCCTCCTGCTGGCTATTGGGCACTGGCTTTGCTCAATGATCTGTATTTTCTTATGGGGCTTTCCCGTGATACTGGGTTTTATAGAATATTCCAAAGATGACAAGCTAGGATGCTAAGATTTCCTCTCTCATATTCCAACTGAGTCTTGGGTATTTTAGGGTTTGGAGAATAAGAATTAAATCCTGCCCATGAGACCCATGGATCAAGTAGCTCAATGCATCTCTGATATGTCATCAGCATCTAAAGGAGACCAGAGGTAAAGTGCCTTAGAGTTGTAGGCAGCATTATTTCTTTGTCAGTTTTAAGCCTTTAAGTTAGTAATGTACATCAAAGGCCACGCTGGCAGCTCCTGATATTAACTTTGTTGTCTAGCCATCCTACATCATCAGACAACTGAGATAACTGAGCCAACAAAGGCTTTCAGCCTGGTTCCTGATGTTAGTGCAAGTAGCTTATCAATGAAGTGGGTTCTCCTTCTTTCTGAATCTGTTCTGTGGAACGTGGCTTATAGAACGGGCTTCAGTGGGAAGAGTTTAAACTTACCCATCCTTGTGTGTGGAGGTGTGCTGGTCCCTTTCAGCCTCTGGCTCCCTGGTAGCCACATAAGTCCCAAGGCTTTAGCTGTGTTTTACAGAAGCCTAAATCTAAACTCCTCCAGGGGAGAGAGCATCTCACTCCAGCTCCATGAACACCATCAGCCAAGGGAGATAGTATTTTTTGTTTTCCAACTCTTTTTCATTCTCATCCCCTATCTCTGAAAACCAAGACTCTTTAATTATGGATTGTGAAATTAGCATATAAAAGTAATCCCTGTGCAACCCCTATGACGTGTATACTGTTTGGATACAGGTGACACCGTCTATAAGAGACCAGTCTGTCATTTAGGAGCTCCAAACTGATGTGCATTCTTAGTCCCTGGCACAGTTACACTTGTGCCCATCTGGTTGGGTGGCAGGAGGCCTGTGGAGAATGATGAAAGCCAGTTCTGAGGAGGCCCGTTTGCTGGTGGAAGAGCAGGTTCAGGGGTGCAACCCGCTGAGCACGCCGTTTGTGCCAACATGCCTGCCAAGAGAACCTTCTGTTTGGCAATTGCATCAGGACAGGGCAACGTGCTGCTCTGCAATGGGCAACATCTGTGGGTGGAAGTTGGTGAGTGTTGCTCTCTGTTAATTCTGCTGCACACCGGGACCCAGTGCTCTTTAGAACAAGGTTGGTGAATAAAAAATACCTCACAAAAGCAATTTAGCTCAACATGGAGGACCATACCAGTTACTTTTCTTATTGTAACAAAATACCCACAAAGGCAGCTTACAGACTAAATGGTTTATTTAGACAAAGTTTGAGAGTGCAGTCCATTGTGGTGGGAAAGGCACAAGGGCAAGAGTGTTAGGTAGGTGGTCGCCCAGCAGCCACAGTTGCAAAGCGGGGAGAAGTGAACGCTTGTGCTTGGCTTTCCTTTTATTAACTATGGTGCCTCAGCCCATGAGATGGAGCCACCCACATTCAGGGTTAGGGTTTCTGATCGGTTAAACGTTTTTGGAAACATTCTTGTAGATACACCCAGAGATATGTTTCCATGGTGACTCTTAATTTCGTCAGGTTGACAGTGAAGATTAGCCATCAGAGAAACTCATTCTGGAAACTTTCATTGAGTGGCTACCGCTTGACTCTGTGCTAGATGCTTAGGAATGATGTAGTTGACTTTGATAGGGGCCCTGTATTTATTTGTGTGTTTGGTTTTTTTTGTTTATTTATTTATTTTTCTATTTATTTATCTCTCATATATTACATCTCAACCACAGTTTCCCCTCCCTCCCCACCACCTCCCTCTTCTCCACATCCATTCCTCACCCTTCTTCAGAAAAGGGCAGGCCTAGCAGGGACATCAACTAAACATGGCATATCAAGTTAGGGCCTTGGTTTTAAGAGTTTGTGATTATAACAGAAGCAGACATGTGCATACACAGGAGACAAGGACTGTTATAATCCTACAACACACACACCTACATACAGCTACACACACACACACACACACACACACACACACACACACACACACTCACATACCAGGCTTTTGGAGGGAAGGGATATTCTGAAAGGAGGTCAACAGTAGGCAAGAGTACACAGTGGGAGGAAGCTGAATGTTCAGGCGAGAGACAATGGCACTTGCAGTGAACTGATGGAGAAGCAGAAGGGGATTGAAAAGTTATTTCAAAGTTGGACCACAAGGGACCGGAATATCAGGGTGAGCCATGACTTCAGAAATCTGGTCAAATAAGGACAGAGTTAAGTGCTTGATTCCGGAACCACTGAGACTAGTCCTGGCTTTACGTGCCAAGAACCACATTTGGGCCTCCATAATTCATCAGTTGTGGGGCATTCATTAAACCCCTTTATGAGGACTGAGTAATATTTGTCCTCTGTACCCAGGAAGGAAGATTTTAAAGAAATGTTTGCAATGTAGCCCAGTAGGATAAAAAGAAGAGTTACAGGATACCTGTGGCATCCTGGGAATTCAGAGGAGGGCTTTGAGAAGCTACCGAAAGCCATCCACAGAGCAGAGGACAGAGTGAAATCCTGACCCCAGGTCATCCTTGCCATGTGGCTTGAGGTGAATTTCACTACATGCCCTTTTTCCTCCTTGGTCAAATGTTCTTAATAACAGTGCCTAATTGATAATGTTGAACATAGACATTAACTGGTTTGGTATATGTGCACTGCAGAGAAATGCTTGGCTTCCAGAATATGATCAGGACACGTGGCTTTTCTTTTCCTTGTGTTACATTGCAACTAACCTAGAATAGTGATTTAACACACGGCTGCTTCCCTCACCTGGATTTGGGGCTCAGGAGAGGCTCTTCTGGTTTTACTTGCTTCACACTAAGCTCAGCTCTGATCCATTCAGGGTTCTCTTCAGTCTGGATCCCAGAGGCTTCTCCATCTTGGACTTGCAATTTCCACAGAATTCTGGGGCCCAAGTCAGGCAGCATGTCTCCACACAGATGCCAGATACCTTTCATTTCTAATGGGAGGAACAACACCCAGAGAGTAGGTGGAGAGGGAATTTTACATAAGTGATAGAGAAACACAGTCTGCCATATCTGTCATGGTGTGGGGCATTATTAGGAGGTGTGGCCTTGTTGAAGTACGTGTGGCCTTGTTGGAGAAGTAAGTTGTAGCATTTATGTTTTCCACCAGCCCGTCCACCACCTGTCTGGGCCCACAGCCGCGCCAGCCCCAAATAACACACTGAGACTCTGTATTTGATACAATCCTGTTGGCCAGTTACCATTATTGTTTATGGGCTAGCTCTGTCTTAATTATGAACCCATTTCTACTTATCTAAGTATTTCCACATGGTCATCTTATCGGGGAGCAGTGGGCCCGGCATCTTGCTTCCTCCTGCTCTACCTGCTGACTCCTCCTTACTACTTCCTCTTTCCTCCTTGTCTCCTAGCCCCGCCTATCTTGCTTTCTCATTGGCCCAACAGTATGAGAAACATATTTACAGAATAACATCTCCCATCAGTAAGTATCTCCCATCTAGCCTCAAAAAGGAGTAGAACTTGGCAGCTTTGGCCATATGGTTCTAGCTTTATAGTCAAGGATAGAAGAAAGGCATTATCGGACCTTTTTGCATGATGATCCCAAGATGTTGGAGATGAAATAAAGCTTCTAACATGGAGTGAAACTGGCCTAAGGCGAGGGGATATGTTGCAGTCAACAAACAGAGAGATGTTGAAGATCTGACATCACACATGGAGATGCAGAGTTTGGAGTTTGCCCAGATGGTTTTCAGTCTTGCTTTGGTCCAGTATTTCCTCATTATAGTCCTTCCTGATGCTTTGGGATGGTGTTGTATATTTTATGAAATTATATGTTGGAAGTATGTGATCTGTTTTCTATTTTGGTTTTATAAGGGATTAGAGTTAAGAGATTGTATGGGTCTCAAAAGAGACTTTGAAATCTGGGCTTTTAAATATTGTAGAGACTATGATAGACTTTTCAAGTTGGACTGAATGATTTGTGTGTGTGTGTGTGTGTGTGTGTGTGTGTGTGCGTGCGTGCGTGCTTGATATGGCTACAAGCTTTTGGGTGCCAGGGAGTGGAATGTTATGGTTTGAAAGAAAATGTCCCTCAAAGGGAGTGGTACCAACAGGATGTGTGGCCTTGTTGGAGTAGGTATGGTCTTGTTGGAGGAAGAGTGTCACTGTGGAGATGGGCTTTGATGTAGCCAAGATATAGAACACTCAGCTACTTCTCCAACACCACGTTTGCCTGCACACCACCATGTTGCACCATTATAAGGGACTGAACCTCTGAAAATGTAAGCCACTCCACCTAAATGTTTGCCTTTATAAGAGTTGCCTTATTCATGTTGTCTCTTCACAGCAATAGAAACCCTAATAAAGACACATGGATAGGAAGGAGGTCATGGGCATAAGATGAAAAAAATTAATTTTAGGTATATTAATTTGAGGCAACAACAAAAGGCCCAAACAAACAAATATAAAAATGCAAAACTGACCAAGTTGTGACAAGTGTTAGGTTGACAGTTTCTTTTTCCTTATTTATTCCCCTGGGTTTATTAAGATATAATGGACAAATAGATGTTGCATATAAGTTTACAGCACACAACGTGATTTGTGATGATTACATACACTGTGAGACAATTAAAATCATGTACTCAATAGAATGGAAGGGAGTACCCATCCTCATCCCAGCCTTTGCTTCTGGTGGAGCTGGCTTAAGACAAGATGGTCTAGAATGCAGAGGACTCAGGACAAGGACCCTACTTCTTCATGGTTCCAGAACCCTAAAGGTTGAGGGGACAGGGCCATAGTTATATACAAATCACAAAGGTTAAGACCCAAATAATTTTGTTTTGTTTTTAAAAGGGGTCTGAAATAGGAGGAGGTAGAAATATTCCTAATGGTTTGATCATAAATAAGATGCAAGTGTTACTAACACAAAGGCATCACGTGGACAGTGATTTGTTGTTTTGGAGACAAGGAGCTACTTGGGCCTTGTTGGTGAGGTTTTGTGGTCTATAGAGACAACTGTGACTGTTTCCTGGGTCTCCGTTTAGAGCCGGCTGGGGAGCAGAACTCTGTGAACTATTTTCCCAGTGTGCAGTTACACCGTAGATGCTGAGGAGGTTCTAAAGGCGTGGATGAAGAAGCTTTACATGGCCAAAGAGTGAACATGGGAGACCTCCCTCACATCTACCTGCGAGAAAAGCAGACTTGAAAGAAAAAGGAGAGAAAATAGTATGCTTAAAGCTTTAAAAGGGTCAAACTCCCAGGAATATATGCATCCACCCTCGTTTTGAGTTCATCAGCCGCATTTGGCTTGTATTAAATATTGGTATTTTGATGCTTTAACTCTATGATAGTTTGAGTGAGAAATGCCTCCCATAATCTAGGGTAGTAGTTCTCAATCTATGGGTATTGATCCCTTTGGGGGTTGAATGACCCCTTCACAGGATCTCCTAAGACCATTTGAAACCATAGAGATTTATATTATGATTCACAACAGTAGCAAAATTATAGTTATGAAGTAGCGATGAAAATAATTTTACTGTCGGGACAAACACAACATGAAGAACTATATTAAAGGGCTCTAGCATTAGGAAGGTTGGGAATCACTGGTCTAGAGCATTTGAACACTTGGGACTCCTTGGTGACGCTGTTAAGGGAGGGTTAGGTGTTGTAACCTTGCTGGAAGAGTATGTCACTGTGGGTAGGCTCTGAGATTAAAAGTCTGGTGCCACTTGCTGTTTGCTCTCTTTGCTTGGTGCTTATGGTTGAAGAAGTGAGTGCTCAGCCATGTACTTCCTGATGTGGCCTCTCAGCTTTCTGGCCTTGCCTCTCTGCCTGTGGCTTGCTGGTATACCTCACGCCATGATGGACTCTTACCTGTCTGGAACCATAAGTTCACATAAACTCTTTTCTTCTGTAAGTTGCCTTGATCATGGTGTGTGTTTTTGTGTTGTTGTTTTGTTTTTTGTTTGTTTATTTTATTTTTATAAGCAAAAATGTTACTAATATAGCCCTCCAGAAATTTTATTTTCTAAGTGACATTCGTTTGTGTATGTGTATGTCTATATGTGTACATTCATGTTCCGTGAAGTGTATAGATGTGGTTGGACAGTCAAAAGTAAATGCAGTTTCTCAGATGAATTCATAGTTATGGCAATGGTGAGCACTGAACATTTGAATGGAGGTGTGTGTGTGTGTGTGTGTGTGTGTGTGTGTGTGTGTGTGTGTGTTAGTGGATCTGTATATGGGATTTATTCAGGTTGTCTTTGTTCTTCCTTCTTCCAAGAGAGATATCTGCACAGATTCACCTGTTCATTGTTTGCCAACCTGACACAAGCTTGAGCCATCTGGGAAAAGGAGCCTCAACTGAGAAAATGCCTCCCTTAGATAAGCCTGTATTCAAGTCTATGTATGGGGATATTCCTGATTAATGATTACTGTGGGAGGGCTCAGCCTACTGTGGGCTGTGTTAGACTAAGAAGATGTTGCGGTATATGAAAGCAAACTGAGCAAGCTAGTAAGCAGCTCTCCTCCATAGCCTCTGATTCAGTTCCTCTAGGTTCCTGCTTGGAGTTCCCATTCTGGCTACCCTTGATGATGGGCTATAAACTACAAGACAAAATAAGGGTTTTCCTCTTGGTTTTGGTCAGTGTTTTATCACAATGAGAGAGAGAGAGAGAGAGAGAGAGAGAGAGAGAGAGAGAGAGAGAGAGAGAGAGAGAGAGAGAGAGAGAGAGAGAGAGAGAGAGAGAGAGCGCTAAGACAAAATGCATGTGTGTAGACATGAAGGGTCAGATGGATACATACATTGCAGTTCCAGAGTTGGACACTGTCAGGGACCATCCCAGATTCTGAGCAAGAGTCTAGGTAAGACAACATTACTGTCTTCCAAGCATCTGCTTTCTTATCCCCCACAGACAGGGTATGGTTTGAAGAAAAGATCTACAGAAACCAGCCTGAGTCAGGGTGCCATCTCCTCTGTATGGTTTGCGATTTATCTTTGTTTTCATTTCCACATTCAAAGACCTTCTTTGTTCTCTTTAGCCCGTCAGCAGAAATCACCTTCCTGGTTCATATAAATCTCATCTAATTATATTTGTGTTATACTTTTTTTCCTGCGATTTAAAAATATTTTATTGCTTTCATTTCCCTGCACGTTCCTGGAAGTAATTGGTCCCAGAATGAAGCAATGTCTTCAAGCTTGTACAAATGTAGGGATATTTTTCATCTCTTTTACATTTTATTTTACAATTTGCCAGTGTTTGTCTTTTACTTGGTTAGTTTCGGTTTTGTTTCTGTTTTGGATTATTTCCCTTGAGTGTGCTTCCTTAAGAGGAAATTTTGGCTGCACTATCAACAATCATGTAGTCATCAGTAACCCTGGTTTCCAAGAGCGGAACTGACCCATTGGGTCTGGTGGACACCAGCAATGTCATCATGTTATCCATCAGTTGGTTAATTTAGGCTTCATTTACAAACAATCAGGTTCCACTTTGGTTTCAGCATCTATAGTCTTTCCTTTATTCTTCAGCTTTCCAAATGTGATGTCCCTCCACTGTCTGTCACATGACTAAAGTACCTGGATCCAGTTCCACTACACTGGTGCAATGCATCTTTTAGAAACATAGCAAATGAGACATATGGGACGGATGTCCTGTCTTTGGGGATACTGTTTTTCGCTCCGATTTGAAACTTTCCAAGAAACCAATTTCACTTGCCATTCATTGAATGTTTGCAGTGTGCACAGTTCA
Organism: Cricetiscus sungorus; assembly: GCA_030556225.1. Lineage (NCBI taxonomy): Eukaryota > Metazoa > Chordata > Mammalia > Rodentia > Cricetidae > Cricetiscus > Cricetiscus sungorus. The sequence goes on from JANBXA010000398.1 coordinate 30,899,062, forward strand.
GGTCTAGGTTGTGTGGAAGACATAAATCGCTGTAGACTTTCAAACATTTAATACATATTAATCTGTCAAACAATTACACCACTCATGTCCATTCTAGGAGGTATTCCTAGCATCAGGACTGAATGATATTAATAAATTCCATGACAAGAAAAGTTGACAGGAAGAAATTGCTGGGATTTATTTACAGTGAGGGTTCCCTAGCAAACAAAGGAGAATTAACTTGTTGACTGTATTCACATTGGTAGCACTGGGCACAGCTGGAGTTCAGTGCCCACAGTGGTATGCTGGTAAATATTTTAACAACTGGCCCTCTGGGGGCTGGGAACGCCTGTCAATATTGACAGCATTTGACCATGCCATGGTGTAAATATACCATTCACAGCTGTTTTCAGGCTATCTGCTGGGCTTTGTTGTATGTGTGATAGGGAAGAAATGCACACGAGGTCCCTCCTGTGCTGGTGTGAGTGTACCCATCAGACCACTGAGCACAGGCTGAAGTCAGAACCAGTGAAGCATCATGAGTTTTTCTTAATATATCCTTGCATTTACCATGTGTTAAAAAAGAAAATGGATTTCCATCATGTTATAGAACTGCAGGGCAGTTCTTCATCTTCCTTGTGAATTTAGTTTTTTGGCTGGTACTCTAGTGGCAGACTGAGTGGAGAGATACGGAAAGATGGAGGGCAGTGGACCACATTTTGAGGTCCTTGGCTCTCTACAAAGAAAGGTGCATGCAGGTATTGACCCTGAAGGTTAACGGCATTGGCCCCTAAAAATACATCTGATGCAATGTTTTTCTTTTGAAATATGTTAACGACAGGCCACTAGCAGATAAATGCAGGATGCCATGTAACTTGTAAAGTGCCCACTGTGGATGTCAGGACAGCCTGAGTTGGTGATGAGCTTTTAGAAAGCACCTTCTTTCATTGGGGAGGTGAAACAGGGGAAACTTGTCATTGGTACAGGCCAGTCCTGAGCTTGCACACCCTCCCTGATCCTCACATTGACACAAGAAGCCCATGGAGCTGCCATGCCAAGCCGTGAGGGGAGCAACACTGTCACCACGTTGGCTGGTAATCATGGCTCATCCAAAGTAACTATTCTGGGAGAACAGGATTGGTGAGCAGAGTTGATGATGGTGTAGTAAGGAGAAGAAAGTTGCCTTTCTCTTAGGTGTGTGTCCCAGTGACTCACACATCAATATTCTGTGTGCAATTGGCCAGGGTCTGAAGAGCTGCTACATGTCAGAAGGTGGGGAAACTGACTGTCTTTATGGAAGTAATTACTATAGCAGACGTTATTTTTTTTTCCAAAGGTATGCTTATCCCTGAGGCTCTGACCGCAACTTGCATAGACTCCAATGGCCCTTCCTTTCTTCAGCCGTAGAACTCGGTACTGCCAATATTAAGTCGGTGTACAGTTTTGTTTTGTCCTTTTTTATTGGGATAGAACCTTAAACCATTTTGTACTTGTGGATTCCCTGAGCTCAATTTCTCATGTTTCAATGTGTAAAAATACCTGCTTCATTTTGAGATTGCCAGGGATGCTAGGAGAGCAATTCTGAGGTGTTCCGTCATGTCGTCGTAAGCTTCACTTTCCATGGTTTCTCTGCAGGAAGAAGAGAGTAATGGATTAGGCTTTCATTCACTTAGAAAATCAACTCATTGTGTAGAAGGCTGAGTCCTGTCTGCAGGTATTTCATTGTTTTCTATGCTTAGGTTTTGTATGAATTCTCACAGTTTGCCTTTTTACATGGCAATCCAAGTGTCAGACCTGGCATGTTTAGGCAGTTTCCTTCTATCTGCCTCCCCTGTGCTCATCCCTGCATCAGCTGTGAGCTCCCCATCATGGCTTCTTGGATTTCCGCAACAGTCTTTTCTACTAGCTTCTGCCCAGCACGGGATTCATCTCAGTGGCGCCAACACAGACCTTTCTCAGGATGACCACATAATGATTGTGAATCAAGACTTGGCTTTTAAGAGCAGAGTCTTCTATAGGGCTGCAGCAAGAAGCACTCTAGCTTGAACTTGCATGATCTCTTGAAATCTGAAGCCCAAGCTTCCAACCTCCTGGCAATGGGTATTTAGGATTCTAGTTTAAACGCCCCGCTGATGTTTAAACACCCCACAGAGCAAACACTGTCAGTCAGTGTTCCAAGCATGAATCATTTCCAGCTCTGAAAATGACCTTTGTAGACCAAACTGCCTCCACAGTGAGATCATTGCATCTTACTCTCCTCCTAAAATATTTATCTCAGTGCAGCAGCCTTTTCACTGGATGCCTATGACGTGATGCCCAGGAGAGCAAGCGTGTTCCTGCAGCATTTAACACTGTGATCCTTTAGCCTCGTCTGTCTTTGTAATGGTGGGCATTAAAATCAGGTCACAGTCAGTACTAATTGTGCCACTATATGACAGGAATCTGCATCTTAGGAGTCCCTGCATACCATGAAGACTTAACTATCAAGTACCGCTGTGTGTGTAATGTGTGTTCTGTATATATGTGTGTGTGTGGTTCAGGTGCGTCCACCAGGCTGCATGCTTGTAGACCAGAGGAGGACTCTGGGAAACCTGCTCTATCATTTTCTCCCTTATTCCTTCCAGACATGGTCCTTCACTGAGCCTATAGCTTCCTACCCTCTTACAAGCTTGGCTGACACACAAGCCTGGGTGATCTTCCTGTCTTCACACTCAAACCCAGTGATGTGCTTACAGCCTGTTTGTTTGGGTGTTCAGGAATGATACTCAGGTCTTCGCATAAGGGCTTTTATGTAATGAGCCATCCTCAGCTCTGTGTTTAGCTTTTTCTTTGCACTCAGATGATGGTGTCAGGCACAGACCTCTTCTTTAGGTTAGGAAGCTACACATGAGAGACACAGCCTATGCTAGTTCCTCCTATCCCTTCTTATTTCTCACAGCTCTCTGACTGGGTTACTACTGATGTCCCTGGAGTGAGATGAAGATAAGACATTGAGGTAGAGTTCAGTGTGGACAGACTGAAGCATGTAAATGCTTCTAAGATATTTTTTATGGATTTCTAGGCCTTACCTCAAACCCACATAATCCCAGGATCAGTACCTTCCCTGAGCTTTCCAACAGGGTCCTGATTGTAATCTTGGCTTACAAAGTCCCACTCTGGGACTTTGCTTACCTTTCATCATGAGCCTGGTAGAGACATTCACTATAGCCCAAGCTTATTCTGTGTGCCCAAATGGAAGAAATAAAGGCTAGGATCCAGGAACATGAGAAATAGACCATGAAAAGCACATTGTTGTGCTCACCAGTGAGGTGGTTTGAATGGGATGACCCCATAGGCTCATATGTTTAAATGCTTGGTTCTCGATTGGTGGAACTGTTTGGGAAGGATTTGGAGGTGTGGCCTTGTTGGGAGAGGTGTATCACTGGGGGTTAGGCTTTGAGGTTTACAAGGCCCATGCTATTCCCAATTAGCTATCTTGTGGTTGTTTCAACATGTAAGCTATCTGCTACTACTCCAACACCATATCTGCCTGCCTGCTGCCATGCCCCCTGCCATGATCATTATGAACTCTGCTACCCTCTGGAACCCTGAGCCCCAAATAAAATGCTTTCTTTTATAAGTTGCTTTGTCCATACGTGGTATTTTGTCACAGCAATAGAAATGAAATTGAGACAATCAGTATGCATTTGTTCATCCAGCACTTATTTCTCTTGTTTCTGCTATATACTGGCTGTTTTTCTAAGTGCTGGGGGCAGAGCAATGGACAGGATAGACAACATCTGAGACATTATAACAACACATAGCATCTCTCAGAACATTGCAATCATGTGGAGAGATGTGTAATAAACAAACCCCAAAGTTGTTCCGCAGGGCAGAGATCTGCTAGAAGCCAGGATGGTGGTCAGTGTTTGGAAAGTACTGGTGAAATGATGGAGAATGCATTTCAGGAGACATGTTCAGTGAGAAAACTAGAGTTAAGATGGGAGAGAGGAGTGTATGGTGGGGATGGTAGGAGCAAGGTTTGAAAAGAATGGGGTCCTGAACTTTGGAAACTGTATATGGGGTCACCTTACCATTATGCCTGTCAGACCTCCATCCATTCTTCCTGCTAGAGCAAAGGACAGGTTAGGAGACTACACATCGATTTTCTTCTACAGAACTGTCATCAATTAGACATCATCAAACATTCTGATTACTGCTTTATTCTTAACTGCCCACATGGGGAAAGGTACCAACACCATCTTCTAGTTAAGCACTACCCATGGGCTCTGCCAGCCCGTGATTCCATTGTCCTCATAAAATCAGGGAGCCCATTGTGGACAGGACCTTCACCTATAGAGCAGAGCTACCATAGGCTTTCAAGAATGTGAGTCTCTTCTCCTTTCCCAATTCCTAAATGAGAGTCTCCGGGGGTTCTCTGTGCATGTGTGGTGGTGCTGGTGCTGGCTATGATGGTGGTATGAGTTGTAAAATACATGTATATGTGTGAGGTACATGTATGTAAGTGTGCACATAGGAATGTGCATGTGGAAGCCAGCACAGCATGCCCAGCACTCTGCCTTACACTTATCTTGAGATGGGGTCTCTTGTTGAGACTAAACATTTCAACCAGGAAGCACTTGGGCTCTGACTGTATCTGCTCCCTAGTGCTGACATTATAGGAACAAGACATTTACAGCCATGGTCAGTTTCTTATGTGGGTGCTATAGATTCACACTCAGGTCCCTCCGCTTGTAGAGCAAGCTCTCTTAACCATACTCTCCTAACCCCAAACCCCACACACATATACACACAATTTTATTTTTAAACAGCACAGCCAAAACACTGACTATATCTGGCTCTGCTGATCAACTTGTTCCCAAGTTCTTCTAGTGGCTTTTCCTGTATTATCATCCCAGACATCACAAATCTTCTTGGAATCAGGGAAGTGAGTGAAGGGTTATTTTTCATCCAATATTACAGTCCCAGCCTGGGTCCAGGCAGGGACCTCTTCCCATGCCGTCTGCCTCAATCCCTTCCTGGTGCACATTGCAGACTACAGGAGGAAGTAGCTGTCAGGGTGGCACTCAGGGCTCTCAGTGGGCGTTGCCCATTCCTTGGCAAAGCTTCATTTGTAGCAGGATGTCTGGCAGTATGATGTCATCCACGGTGTTGACATCCTGCTGAGAGAGGAGCTGAATTTTTTTCTTCCAAATTGGCTCTGTTGGCAGTTGAATGGGTGACAGCAAGCAATTATTCCCTTCCTTCTTTTGCCTGTGTTCTCTGGTCTTATTCACGGGCACAAAAGGAAAACAGTTCTGCAGTGAAGAGTGCCAGAGGTTTGCTGTGAATGGCTGGAGCTATGTGATGCTGGGTGAATGCAGAACGGGCTATTCCCAGCATTTTTCATGTTTGAGTCTGTCTGCTTGTCTCAGCATGAGTGTGAGGGCTGGAGAGCTCTTTCTGGATGCGGAGGAAAGACATCCCCACAAACTCCCTGCCTCAACTCAACCATCATCAGGCTTCTGGTCTTCCAAATATCCCCCATCAAGCATGGACACACCTGCCCCTTTTAAAACCAAAGCCCTCCTCCCACCCCCACCCCCACCCCCGTGCCTTCACTAAGCTCACACTGGAAGAGAGAACTTTCAATTTCCTTTGACACTTATGAGCCTTGAGAGTCTGGGGACAAACATTTCTCTGTGCTGTGGTCCTGTCCTGGGGAGCAGGCTGCCAATCCATTTCTAACCTGTTGCTGTGTAGCTTATGCCTCATGAAAAAGACTTAATCTCCAGTGATTAAACTTTAAGATCCGTCTCCCCATTTAAAAGTTGGGCTTGTTTTATGACTGAAAGCAGCAGTTAAGCAAAGGGGAGAGAAGTTTACTGCATCTTAACTTGTGCAGCAAATTGAATTTCTATTGATGAGAAGTACTTCTCTCCCCAAGAACTTTCCAGGAGCTCGGACTGAGAAAAACGGGCAGAGGTATGTGGATTTAAAAAGAATAACAATGCAGTAATAACATCTACAGAGATGAAACTGTCGGCATTGCCTCTAATGCTACAGATTAATTTGACAGGCTTCTTTCTAACATGCACGGAGGGAGATATTGCTTGTGTCCCTGGGGAGTGAATGGAGATGAAACCAGATGAATGCATAGGTTTGCTCCAGTTACTGGCCTCTGTTTGGTCTCTCCCTCCCCACCCCCACCCCCCATTCTACGAGCTCTTATCCGTAAGTGTGAACACATTAGCATGAATATCTGGACTCTGGGCACTTTTCTCTGTATGTTTTCAGCACAAACAGTGTTTTCTTCTTGAGATTGCATCCATCCACATAAAAGGTTAGAATCACAGCAATTGGTAATATCCACTGAGCTGATGTTCTGGTCATTGTTTATCCACTGAGCTGACGTGCTGGTCACTGTTTGTTCTAAGTGTCTCACGTGTGCCAATTCACGCTCTGAGACTGGTATACTGTGCTCTGATTTCCAACTAGGCAAGACGTCTAGGAAGCCCACGGCAGGGTTTAAGTACAGAGACCTTGATTCTAGGACTCCTTGCACTGGCCTCAGCTTGACTTCCTCTCCTACCATCCAGGGGGGACCTTTTGCTCTGGTGAAATTAGCAGGCCAAAAGTGGGGAGCCTGGGGTAGGGATGTGGTAGAGATTAGAGGAGTTGGCTAAGATGTGGAATGACCCCAGAGATGAACAACAGGTGCACTGAGAAGCTGCTCACTGAAGAGAGGGTCCTGTCCAGCTGCATTAACTTGGAGCATCAATGGAGTCCACACTAATGTCTTAAGTCTTTTTTTTTTAAAAAATCAATTGGGATTCTGGAGCTACAATAAAGGATAATTTGAAGGTGAGTGGTCCAACTATTACTCACTCAGAGAGGAAATACAAGCATTTTTATGTATTAATGTATCGGGAGGAACCATTTCAAATGGCCAGTATTAAACTACTCAGCCTACTGAAGCAGCAGTTTCCCGCTGGGACAGCCTTGTGTTCAGACTGCATTAATAGTTACATGTGGTTTCCCTGTCATGTGAGCACATTTGTGGAATGGCTTTCCTTTTGTACCCGCAGGCATCTTCCTTCTTTTAAAGACACTTATTTTTAGTCCTCTTTTCTCTTTCTGGGGTGTCACGAAGTCTCTTTTCTATGATGTAAATGCCATCCAACTTTCTTTTTATTTCCATGTATCCAAGAAACTCAGGCCACCTTTTTATTTTTCAACCCTGTAACTCCCTTGACTAAGCATTGCATTTCCACAACTCACAAAGCAAGTTCTGTGTAATAAAGAACACTTACTGGTAATATCAAAAAAGCTTTAAAAAAAAGCCCATCAAAAAACCCTACAAATAAATAGTTTAAAGAACACTTCTATTGTGTTATTATTGCTTTGAATTGGTGTGTGTGTGTGTGTGTGTGTGTGTGTGTGTGTGTGTGTGTATGTGTATACAAGTCTGTGTGCATTCATGCCTATAAATGCACAGATATGTGCATGTGTACATGGTAACTAGAATAAAATTTATAGTATTGTTCATCAGGCTACCTTGCCTTTTGGTACAGGATCTCTTACCGTCTGGAAAACTGGTTTATATGACTGCTCAGTAAGCTCCAGAGATTTGCCTGCCTCAGGCTCCCCAGTACTGAGGTTGTAAATATACCACCATATCTGACATTTTCCTGTGCTCACTGGGCTGGCTGGCTGGCTGGCTGGCTGGCTGGCTGGCTGGCTGGCTGGCTGGCTGCCTGCCTGCCTGCCTGCCTCTATCAGTCTGTCTTTGTTCCTCATATAGGCCCTTTCTGCTTGTGGTGTCACCGAGTCTAATTTTAACTGGTATTTCAACTCTCTTGTTCTCTGACAGAAAATATTGTTTATGTAACTTGAACCAATCATGACTCCCAGTTGCTTCTACAGGGCTCATCTTTTGTAACATCAGCAGCGGTTATCAGACTGGATTCCCCTCTGTCCAGCAGGGTGGTCCCTGCTACCCACTTTAGTAAAAAGCAGAGGAGGAGAGAAGTTTTGATTCAAGAATCATCACTAATTTGACCATCAATAAGAGATTTGGGTACAAAAATGATTTAGGCATGAGAAATGTCCTTGTCTACAATACCACAGACAGTAGAGAGTGTCATGATATTAAGACAGTCTCAGAGATGTGGCTGGATATTGTCTCTGTGAATCTTCCTATTCTGTGATTTTCATCTCTGTTTTATGTCACCCACTTGGCATCAAATGGCAAAAGCTTAGTGGTTTTCGTTTTTATAGGAATCATTAGGTCTGTGGATGAATAAAACAAGAGCAGCTGAGTTAAAATTTTAATGTCTTTGATTATTCAAACACTGTATCTCCAGAGTTTTTGGAGCAATTTTGGCCTCTGGCTAAACAATTACTACACTGTGGTAGTTTTCCAACTTAGCAGTATGTAGCCTTGCACCCACTGCCTCCCTTTCCAACATAAATCCATTTGTTTCAGCTTCTCAACACATCTGAGATTCTTGTCAGTGGTTGATCATCACACACACTGTGCAGAAACACAGTGTCCATGGCACTGTTCAGGCAACAATCTCCACCTCTCAGGGGGAATTCCTAAATACAAAGGTCTGTTCACGAAGCAGACAGAATAAAGCAATTCTCTGCTAATCTTAAGTGAAACGAAAGTATCAAAAAAAGTGAGAGAAATAATAAAAACATAAAAGCCACAGAAATCCACAAACAAAAAGCAACCCTACACCATAGGAGTTTGTTGCAATTAAGCACACTTCAAGACTGATACCTCATCTCTATGTTTTAAGTAGGTTAGAGCTATGAATAAGAGCACAATTTGTAATATTTAATTAAAATAGACAGCTGCTTGACCTAGACCTAGAGCCCAACTACATCATTCAGAGTGGATTCTCACACCTATTTCCTTATAATTCTATCAAGTTATAAACCACACATTGGGCGAGAGATACAGTTTGAGGGAATAGTCACGGCCTAGATTGTGTGAGACTCCGTATTCAGTCTCTTGTGCCACAAGGAAGAAAGGATAGGAAGGAAGGAACATTTTCAAGCTCTGCTCACAGAAGAGTTGGGATGCAAATTGAATCAAGGATAACATGGTTCATCTCAAGGATGAACTCACTTTGCAGATAATCGTGCTACCCGTGAACTATTACTTGACGCTGGTGATGGACATTTATTGGAAGTCTGTTTCCTATCAGACCCTACCCTTGTTGTGTTGGAAGCATCCATGTTTTGATGACTCTGCTGTAGTCCCCAGACCTGCTAGTTGTAATAATTAAGACACAAGAATGCATATGAACTAAGCACCTGGGGTAAAGGGCAAACATGGTATCTGACAGAGAAAACAGCTACGCATAGCAAAAAGCCTTAGGAGTTATTTGGGATTCTGGAAAAGAAAAGGAATTTCATCCAAATTGAATTTGCTTGAGGGAATTTGTGAAAGGGTTATTAGTCTTGAGAGTCAGGAGGTCAGATCTGGACTTCACTGTGAGAATGATAAAGAGTTGTTGAATTTTAATCAGAGGAATGCTGAGATTTGATTTTTATTTTTAAATGATTAGTCTGGATTCAGCCCAGAGATTAAAAGAGGATGAAAAAGGAGGCGTTGGAGTAGATCAGACGAGTCAGCAGGCTTGCTCTACCCAGGAACTGGGATGGATGGGGCAACCATTTGCTCTGGGATAGGATGGTGAAGGCAGAATCAAGAACATTTGAATCCATTGGTCCTAGAGCAGGGAGGGAAGGTGATGGTCCTAATCAGGGAAGCCTGTCAGGTACTATTCCTACCACATGAAGTGGGGTGCAGAGGGAGATCATGCGCTTCATACCAACAGGCTGAACGTGCAGTGTGTGGGGGCAGACAATGCGGGAGTCTGCCACAGTATTTCTAGGGCTTAGGAGGCAGATCACCACCACAGACCTGACAGTGCTCAGGAGTTAGGTCAGTTATAGAGCAGGTATTATAACTGAATAAAAGCAGCTCAAGAGAAAATGACACATGACAGGGTTCAAGCAAAGGGTCTTTTATTGGGGAAAGGGATCATAAAAAGGGGGAGGGGAGAGGAGGGGATAGAGAAGCCTCTGGGGACAGGAGCAGCTGGTGAGAGGAGAGGGGGCAGAGGATGGGGAGGGAGAGGAGGATGAGAGGTGTGCAGGGCTTTTTTAAAAGGGAACTTAGAGAATGTGCACAGGTGGTGCTCTTAGTGGATGCAGCTGAGGGCATATCCTATCAGAACCCCAAGGGCAGGCCAGTACAGATGTCTGAATACTAGCAGCAGGGTTTCACACAGGCGTAGAAGCAAATCCAGAGATGATGTGTGGAGTAGAGCAGTGAACTCCCATAGGAAGGAGTGGTGAGAAAAAGCAAATATCAGCAGAAACTGAGAATTACATGACAGGAAAGCAAGGATGGTACAGTAACACGCAAGTAAAAAGGAATATTGGAAAGGAAGCATGATTAACGAATGCCAAGCGTCACCTACTAGACAGCCACAGTTAGACCTAACAATGTCCTTAATGTTTAACCTTGAACATCGACTTAAGAAATTTTAATATGAGGCTTTAATAATGGGGCTCGTGCTAGGAAGTTTCCCATATGTAGTAAGTGAAGTCTCATTGACTGGTGTGTTCAGGTGCACTAATTTTTATGAAAGTGAGAGATATCCTTATTTCTTGTGAACTTATAGTGGGCATCATCTCCTGTTTTAACATTGAATCACATAATTATGTATTTCAAAACAAGTTGAAATCGATGTGATTGTGTATTAAACTGGTAATATGATAAAAGATTCATTACAAGTGACTCTGATATATAGAATAAGTGAATCTGAATCTTCAATACTTCTAATAAGTTTACTGTAATATTGCAATCATTATTTTTTATTATTTATATATATTTATTTATTTATTGTTTTTTCATGACAGGGTTTCTCTGTATTGCTTTGGAGCCTGTCCTGGAACTAGCTCTGTAGACCAGGTTGGTCTCAAACTCACAGAGATTCACCTGCCTCTGCCTCCTGAGTGCTGGGATTGAAGGAGTGCACCACCAACGCGTGGCTACAATCATTATTTTTTAATTATTTTATTTTACCTTGATTTTTCTGTGACAGGGATTCAGATGTAGCTCTGACTGGGCTGGAATTCTATGGAGACCAGACTCACCTTGAACTCACAAAGATCCACCTGCCCATAGCAAAAGCTGGTGTAGGTACATGCCACTACACAGAGCTTTAATTCTACTATTTATTTATCTGAAAATTTATTTATTTATTTATTTATAATAAATAATGTTATTTATAAATAAATGTTATTTATAATAGCAACAAGGTTTCATTGTTGATCAGGATGGCCTGAAGCTCATTGTGTAGCTCTGACTAGCCTTAAATTAATAGTGTTCTTCTTGTTTCAGTGTTCCAAGTTGTTTTATGCCCACTTAACACAAACTAGAGCCTTAGCTGAGGATATGATTAGAGAAGATCCAGCTGTATAAAAGCCTATAGGCATTTTCTTAGTTAGTGATTGATGTGGGAGGGTCCAGCCCATTGTGGGTGGGGCCACCTCTGGGCTGGTGGTCCTGAATTCTATAAGAAAGCAGGTGAGCAAGCCACTAAAAGCAAGCTGCAAACAGCACCCGATCCATGGCCTCTGCATCAGCTCCTGCCTCTGGGCTCCTGCCCTGCTTGAGTTCCTGCCCTCACTACTTTTGATGATGAACTGTTACATGGAACTGTGGATGAAATAAACCCTTTCTACCCTAATTTGCTTTTGGTCATGGTGTTTCCTCACAGCAGTAGTCACCTTAGCTAAGACACAAGTTTTGGGATTGCAGGTGTGACCACCCACACCCAGTCTTAAGTTTATTTTATATATAATTGGCCGAAGCTAAGAACTGATTTTCATGAGTAACTTAACCTATCTCATGAATTACTAGTTTAAATATTACTGTCTCATGGCTTGAGATGTTGCTCAGTGGTAGATCACTAGCCTAGTGTACACAAGGACCTGGGCTCCTTTCCCAGTTCCAGATGATGAGGGTTACAGTTTCTGTCTCTAGCACCTGTCAGGGATGATTCCCATGGTGCATTTCAGGCTAGGAGAGAAGGGAGGCATCTGCTGGAGCTCATTCTGGAAAGCAAGGATGGTTCTCAGATGACCAACACGGCATAGGATCAGGCTGTTTGCAGTTCTTCTTGTTCAAAGTCTCAAGTTATCCATGCAAATGGTCTTAATTGATGTCTATAGGTTGAATATGTGACAAATCCCTGAGTCTCTAATGCTGTTTAAAAATGGAAAACCAGAAAGTCTCACTGATGCCTCCTGGGGCAGCAATTCAGTGTACTCCTTATTTGAAGATGGAAACAAAGGAAGTGGAGCTTATGCTGGTCTTTCAGGAAGGGATTGGAATTATGACAATTCAAATTATCTCATTTGTTGAAGGAAGGTTCCAGTCTGCAGAAGCATGCTGGCTGCTTGTAACTGAGGCTTGGTTCCTCACTGTCTTCCCACAGCAAGACAGAACAGCTTTGGAAAGACTCGGATTGGTTAAAAAATCATTAGGTGAGTGGTAGGAGGTGCTGAAGTAGGGCTAACCAGCACTGTCCTGGAAAACCTCCTGTTGAGCTGAAAGACTGTTTATGTTCAAGGATCTAAACAGGAGGGACCAGTATTTTCATTGATGTGGCTAGGGCATATGACATGGGTTTAGTGATGCAAGACACAGGGCTGAGGATCATCCACTCTTATGGTGTAATCATCTCTGCAAAGTTTCAGCTGGAACTTTGGGTCTAATTTCCAGGTTGTTGGAAATGCAAAGGGAAGAATGACAAGCTGAATAGCACCACAGGAAAGTGGTTGGTTGTGTCCAAACAGCAAAATGTTTCACAGGCTTCTACTGACTGCTCTTCTTTATGTCAGGACTTAGAAGACAGTTATGTACTGGATTGGAGGAGAGCTAAGAGCCTGAATTACCGAGCATGGCATGAGTATTCACCAATTCTCTCTCTGTCTTCTCTCTCTCTCTCTGTCTCTCTCTCTCTCTCTCTCTCTCTCTCTCTCTCTCTCTCTTCCTCTTCCTCTTTCTCTCTTTCGTGGGTGTGTGTGTGGCACTAGGCAGTATTATGTGACGTCCCTATGCACTGAGTTTTATGTGATTGTGGATGACTGTCAGTTTTAGTTTTATATGATGTGGATGACTGTCATTACATGTGAGCTCTGTGTTTTAGGAAGTGGCCTGTGCAGCTATAGGTCTTTCAGGCACACAATTGCTCCCTCACAGCTTTGGCTGTCCTGAGACTCCAACCATAGATTTTTCTTCTCTTTCTACTCCAAGAAAGTTTAGTGTTTTGGGGAGTTGGGGACTTTAATTCTGCCACTTCTTCCACAGTGTTATGCTGAAATATAAGTAGGATTTCTATTCTCACATGAAAGGGTCAGATACTGGATCAGAATGTGCAGTTAGGGCTCACTTGGTGGAGAGTAGGAAGACACAGTAGAGTAGAGTGGGCCTGTGCAATGATCCCAAAGAGGAAATGAGGCTGGCACACTTGCGGGGGACATGTTGTAGGAGCTGACAGTAACAACAGCAGTGTGGCATTTTTTCAGTCAACTGGAGTGTGCTCTTCCATCTTGATGATGACCTCCCCATCACATCTGAGATGATACTTTAATGTGGAGTGTGTTTGTTGTACTTTAGGTTTCTTCCCAGGACATGTGGTAGCCTTGAGTCTTATATGTGAAACCCTGACACAGGAACTAACTTCAAGGTCTTTCTTTCTTTATGTCATAGGCAGGGAATTCATGGAGGGTAAATAGAATAAAAATGTTTCATCTTGTGTCTCTTTTTTATTATAAAAGTTTTAAAGGAAGTGTATATGATGTAATTAGGCACAAGCTATGTTCTTAAACAACGCTCAAAGTGACTGATTCCCATCTTCTTTATCCTAAAGGCAACATCTGTTATCAATTTCCTCTAAGTTCTTCCAGAGACATTCCAGTTGCCACAGCATCAGAGAGAGAGAGAGAGAGAGAGAGAGAGAGAGAGAGAGAGAGAGAGAGAGAGAGAGAGAGGAGCCTGTACACAGGTTGCCCATGCAAATGGTATGCGACTACATGTGTATGTATGACTATTGATGTCATTCCTCAGGTACTATACATCTTGTTTTAAGATGCAAGATGTCCCACTGGGACTTAAGGCATGTGACTAGTCTAAGCTGGCTGACCAGCATGCTCCAGGAATCCTCCTGTATGTACTTCTTTTATACTGAGATTACAAGCATGAAATTCTGTGGCTCAAATTGTTTATTGATTGATTGATTGATTTATTGATTTATGTATTTATTTATTGTGGTGCTGAGGATTAGTATCAGTTCCTTGTGGTTTTATGGCAAGGGCTTTACCAACAGAATCACCTCCCAGGCCCTGATATAGCAGCTTACATTCCTTTACATGGCTACCCAGCCATTCTACATCTAGAACTATATCTTGTTTCCCTAGTCTCTTTGTTCCTGCCTATGGACTTTTTGCTTCTGTCTCAACATCTCCAGGCATCCTATGAAGAAGCAAGCCATGATAGAATGTCCATCTGTCCATAGCAGAAGACTCATCAAACTTCCCTCCTCCACTCTCCCTCCAGATTAAAGTAGAGTTGTCATTGGTACTGACTACCAGACTTGGAGGCTATTTCAACCGTGACTTGTAGAGGAAGCACAGAGTAGTGATCCCGTGGCATCCCTCTGCCCTCTGGTGGGTTGAACGAATCCCTTCTGGAATTGACAGCTGGAAGGGGACGAGTTCCAAAGGTAGATCAGCCGTGTAAGTTTCTGTGTAAGCAGCATCAGTCCTGTCCACTTGCTGCTTCCTGTACTCAGAACCAAGATGAGTGCTCACAGCTCTTTACCCTATGTCAGCAGCAGGATCCATGCTGTCACTTCCTCCCATGAAGCTTCACACCTCAGTGAGCATCAGCCAGGAGCCACTTCTCTTCCTGGTGTGTCTTCCCTGACACTTGTGTTTTGTGCCTCTGTGTAGAATAGACACGGAAGTGCCCAGGAATGTGGGCAGAAGCAGAACTTTCAGCCCAGTGTTGGAGTGTGCTGGGCGTGTGGGCTGGAGCAGCTTTGCAGCAGATGTCTAGAGGACAGAAAATACTTTCTTGTTTTTGTTCTTCTCCTTTATTTCCCAGAGGAATTTGTTTTATAGACTTTAAATTTGCAGCGAATGAATGAAGCCCAAGTGGGTTCCTTGCCCTAAACACTTTGTGTCCCCTACGGTTGTCTTTTCTTGGATGAGGAACTCTCTTTGGGGCCAAGCTCTCGGGTCTGCATTTGTGTTTTGTAGGCATGAGGAGAGAAGATAGAAGACTGTAGAAACCACCATTTCCTGTTGTAAGTGATTATACAATCTTGGTGACCAATCTTTCTGGTGATTTTATATTATTTTATTAAGTTGATGCTCATGACTGACAATGATTTCTTTCTTATTGGCCACTTAATATTTTCACTATTCCAGTGAAAAATTCTGCAAAGACTGCGTGTGAGACTATTTGTAATGTGTAAGTATAGTCACATGTTTTGACATAGCCTGGTCATGATAGGGATCATTTTTCCTCTTACACTTTCTGGTTCTCCTCCTTTTGTGGAGACTGGGACCCCATCATTCTGGAATAGAGACAGATGCTTCCCTGGTTCCTCTCTCTTGGCTCGCTTTCTGTATGACCAATTCTGACCAATATCATGTGAGTAGAAGTGATATGAGAAAACCCCAGGAACCATGAATTTCCTTCACTGGAGGGGCTGTTGTGGTATTTTTTCTTCTCCCTCCAGCCTTGTGTCTAGGTGTGAATTTGAGAGCTGGAATGCATCCCCACCCTAGACAGTGAGGTTGAGCCATGGCAGGTGGGAAATAGGGGAACAGCTGACTCCTGCATGTTTATAAGGAACTGGCTCACTAGACCAGTGCTGGGCTGCTTAGGTAGGAGCAAATTCATTTCTACCCTGCTACTCTTTTGGTGGGGTCTTTGTAATTTTCACCTTTATGCAATCTTGCCATGATTATATAAAGATAAAAGTCCTGGAGTTCAAGCGCTAGCAAGACATGGCTTAAGAATGGAACTGAGTTTCTGGTGAATAAAGTAGACAGACTCTAGCAAAATTAGCTCCCTCGGAACTTTCCCCTCTATGATTAGCTGAGATTACGGGATCTGCTTCAACATACTGCATTGCCTATTAGAACATCAACTGAAGTCAGACAGGGTAAATATAGTGACCTCATGCCTCATGTAATGAAACCAAACTTCCCAGACAAATGGAGAGGCTGGCTAAAATGACAGGCTTCTGCACAACCTCAGGCCACCTGACTCATAGTGCCTGGGGATGCAGGCTGAGTGGTACTTATACTCAGTTTATTGAATGATTCTGGAGTGAGGACATGCTTGGGACATTTGCCCTAATTCTGCTGCATTTTGAGATAATTAGTTTGCTATCCAGTAACTTTTTGAACTCTCCCTGTGAAGACTGAACCCATACAAAATAGATACATGATGTAACCGGCTCACTATTTCTTTGAGGGCTGGGAAACTGAGGCAGAGATGTAGCCTATTACTTTAGCTAGCACAACCTAGCTTGGTCTCTGGGCTTGGAGTTACTGGGAAGCTGAGTCTCCATCCATGCCTTTAGCTTCTCCCAGCAACTCTTGCTGAAAGGTATTGAGTCAGGTCTCTTGTACCTGCAGTTCTGCTCTCCAGGGAAGGCAACAGGACTCAGCGTGAGGTGCAGATACATGGCAGCTAATTTGGAGATGCTTTCTCTAGTGGAAGTGCTTTCAATACTATAACCCTTTGAAGTCATTAATTCATTATGCTCCTTGTGTCACCCTAGGAATGTTGGCTCTTCAGATTGAGAGCCCATGAATTCTCCCGTGTTCCCAATTTCCCCAGCTTATGTCACAGGTCTCACAAGATGAGTCTACCTCCCCACATCAAGAAGTGATGTCTGATTCCTCTCTCTCTCAGGTCCAAACTGGCCTGTGACCTGGGTGATTGTTAGTTGTTGTCTGTGTGGATTCTGGTATTACAAGCAGCACCTATCCTCTAGGGAGGCTGTTCTGCTGTGGGAACAGTCCAGGGTCACTTGTTGGGAAAGGAAGGGGAATGCAGACCAGTTGCCAGTCACCCCAGAGAACAGCCAGCTAAACCAACCTGATCACCTGCCAGTTGGGCTATGAGGGTCTCATCTGATAGCTGCAGAATCATCAGCTACATACATCTTGGCTGTCTTGAGTACCAAATTCTGTGATGGTTACTTATGTAACAAAAGGAAGGTAGTTCAGGTAACAACAGGGACTGCTAAGGTGTGGGGACAAGAGCTGGGTGGGGGCATACTGAGATCACATGCCCTGAAGAGTGGCTCCTAAATTTCTGACCCTGTATAAGTGAGGATATTTCCTGTCATAATGAGGCTGGATGATTCTTTCCTAGAAGTCTCCCTTAATGTAGGCTGATGCTTCTGTCTGTCTGCTCACTGCTGCTTGATTAGCAAAAGGCTCAGCTGAAGGAGAAAAGCCCTCTAGGACACCATAGCCTCTGCTTTGACCCTGTCTGCATTTGGCACCATGCTCTGCTGTTGGACCAGAATGAGGCAGAGTGAGGATGACGGAGAGGGGGGAACAAGTCCAGAAACTCAGTCCTACATCCAAGGCGATTTCTGCAGTCCCTTCTGGCTCTGTTTAGAAACATGACTCATATAGAATAAATTTCCATCCTAAAGTACTACAGTTCAGTGGGTGGCTTTGCCAAGTGGCAGGGACATACAGCCTCTACCATTGCCTAGTTCTCAAGCATGTACCAGAACAAAAATATATGCCTTCATTAATACCATTTTCATTAAAGGGCAAACATTTCCCAAGAAAGCAGCAAGGTGTAAAGTCAGCGCAGAACTTAAAGACATAAGTATAAAATAAAAACAAAGTTCAGTTGCATCGCATGCTCAGCTGAGGGCATCTCTCTCTGTAACTGATGCTGACGCTGACTCACAGAAAATTTAAAGTGTGTGGGTTTGCATCCAATTTCCATAATATTCTGCCTACCAGACAAGCCCGAGACTGTTTTTTGAAGATTTTGAATCACATAGACACACTGAAGTGTGATATCTAGCAAATGGAAATACTAGACAGTTTGGGGGGAAACGTTATATTGAAATTGTCATTTTAAAATATTTGTGTTTATTTTTAAGAATTTCATACATGCATACAATGCATTCATAGCATATTTGATTCCCCACTCCCCATCTCTTCTTTGGGTCCCTTCATCCCACTCCCAACTTCATGTTCTTTTTTTGTGATTTTCCTGTAGCCTCTGTGTCCAGTTAGCTGCTGCCCATATATGCATGGGTATGAGGCTCCCCACCAGAACATAGTCAGTCTCCTCTAGAGGGCCACATCTCTAAGGAAAACAGACTCTCCCTCCTGTAGAAACCATCAACTCTCAATAGGTCCTCAGATATGTGTGTGGTGGTGGTGGGGGTGAACATGTGTGTCCCTCTCCTAACCATGCTGGCCTGGCTTGATCTTGTGTGGGTCTCCTGTAGACAACCAAGGGTGCTGAGAGTTCATGAGTTCAACAGTCCTATCATTCCCAGAAGACAGGATGGCACAGTAGTACTCCTGGTCAGGTGGCCCTTACAACCTTCCCACCCCATCTTCTGTGATGTTCCCTGAGTCTTGAGGGAAGGGTGGGATATAGATGTTCCACTTATGGTTCACCGGTGTGATTCTCGGTGTTCATCTCTGTCCACCACACAAAGACACACCCCTGGTAAGGGCCTGAGATCTTCTATGGGTGTAGAGATACTTACTTAGAAGGCAGTTTGATACCAAGTCCGTTTAGCAAAATAGTCACAGTACGTTTGCCCCTAGAGCCTATGAAATTTCCAGCTATGAATTCTCAGTCAAATTTGTAGTACTAGGCATGTGTTTCCTCATGCAGAATAAACCTCAAGTCCAATCAGAAAGTGTTTGCTTATACCTGTAGTCTTTATGTCAATTACTGCATATAAGAGCACGTCTTGCCATGCTGGTCTTTACTATGTCTATCAGGGATCACAGCTGGGGAAGAGTATTGATGACTTTTCTTCCCTAGCAGCTGACACAGGAAGGCCTATCAGCAGGGAGGAGGTTGCCAATGCTGACTGTGTATTTTTGGGAGTTTGGGAGTGGGAAAGAATGAAGTAAAAAGGACCTTTCATCATCAGACCAATTGCAAGTTAATCACTGTTGCTCTTAGTATATTTTATTTCAATATTATTCGTACGACCTTAATGTAAATACTAAACGTAAGCATTGTGGCACCTTTATTAGGGAGTTATCCTTAAAGTGTAAAAATTATAAACCATATCATCATTGGAACAATGAACTGTTTTGAGATTTCCTGGCTCTTGTGCACACCTACTGGGACTTTAGTGGAGATTACCAAACTTTAGTGGAGAGCTGATGGTTGGAATGTCTCCAGAAATGTTGCTTTTTATTACATACTATAGTGAAATACCTCCTGGGAGACACTATTCCCTACTCATTCTGAGAGGCATCTCACATGAACAGGAATGTCATGCTGCCTTCAGGGATGTTTACAGAAAAAAAAACCCGAGAGATTTTCAATTTATGTTTAGCTGTCTTTTGAGACTGTTTTCATTAAAGGGATTTGTTGTTGTTTTTTTTTTTTTTTTTTTATTTTTTTTATTTTTTGAGACATAGTTTCTCTGTTTAACAGCCTGATTGTCCAGAATTCACTCTGTAGACCAGGCTAGCCTGGAACTCACAGAGATCCTTCTGTTTCTGCTTCCCCAGCTTTGATATTAAAGGCATGCACCTCCACCACCCTGCCCAGATCATTAAAGAGAATTAAGATTGCACTTTAATTCTGATTTATCCCTAGTCACTATTTTATGTTTATTTTAGTTTCAACATCTTTATCTTGATAATATTAGATTATATCTTTTCTGGCTTTGGTTAAGACAATGATACAATAAAATCAACCACAATTCATTGTCATATACAGTCATATTTTATGTCAGCTGAACTTCCCATACTCTCTTTTCAAATACTGGGGCCAAGAAAAACACGTTTATAATTGGTCATGGTGAAATACAGGAAAGCATACAGCACTGTGAATGGGACAGTTGATAAACTGTAGATCATAAGGCAGTCATTGCTTAATGGGACTTACTTTACATAAACCCATTATATTTAAAAAGCTTTACAATAAAGACATCATCTTTGAGAGAGGAAATTTTCACTTCGATGGCTTCAGTCATACTAATACATAATAGCCCACAATAATCTAAACAATGGGCCTACCTCCTATACACAATGTTGATTATTAGGCAAGTGCTTGTATTAAAGAAGTCTAGTAACACCAGCTTCCGTGATGTGTAAATTTAAAAAATATTATTGACACTTAAAGTGACCAGTTCCTATTTTCAAACAGTTGGAACTACAGAGCCCTGTAACATAAATAGAGGTTTTGGGTTTTTTGTTTTTGTTTCTTTGGTTTTTTTTTTTTTCAGCTTGACTTTCCTGAAGAGTTGAAATTTTGGAAAAAAATACAAAGAATGTTGATCTTGAGGTATTTTCTAATTACTGGGAAGCTAGCCCAGCAATACACTGGAAATACACACAGGTGTTAGGCAGCCACATTTGTAGTTGTCCCGGTTCTGATATGGCCCTTCCTGAACACTGAAAATAAATTTAACTGAAAACAAAACAGTACAGACGCTTCAGTGGCTACTGTTTGTCAGAGTTCCTCCCCTGAGCTTTGCATATGTAATGGAAGTGTTTCCGTGTTTCTCTAAGGGGCTACTGGTCCCTCCATAGGGGTGTCTTTTTGTGGTTTTGTACTGATCTCTTGACTTCCATCATTAATTGAAACTATACAAACATATTTAGCTGTATGAGAATGAAGACCAGAGAGAGGAAGGGAGGTCAGAAAAGGGAGGGGAGGAGAGACAAGAGGGGAATAACAGAGATAGAGGGGAGGGGAGATGAAAAGATAGGAGGGGGTGCTTACTTACACCAATCTGAGCTCAAGGCTATAGATAAATATGGTTGTTTCCTGTGCTGGCCAGCATCTGATCTGCCTTTTTGGCACTTTCTCTCTGTCCTGGGAAGTCTGGCTTCAATGGCAGTTGCTCCTCTGCTAGCTGCCCCAAACTGGTCCCCATCTCCAAGTGTCATGGATTCTGATTTATTACTTTGATCAGTTAAGATCTCCCTTTCCGTTTCTTAAGTGAAGTTCATTTGGAAGGCTTTTAGGGAGCTTAATTACATTTCCTTTTATCCATCTGAAAATAAATTAAATAGCATTTCATTCACACAGCCCATGTGTTCACCATTCTGCCTCGCCTCCTCCAGGCACACCATGCAAGAGAAAGGAGAAACAGCGCATTAAGTTGTGTATTTTACACAGAAATTTCAAAATGTCCTGACAGATTGCAGAAATAAATGTTAAACAATAACAGTGTTTATGCTCAGTAATGAGATAATTTATTACTAAGTGAATGGGATTTTGCTTTCTCTGCTTTGAAAATGAGGAGGCAAAGACAGGGACAGGATATCACCCCCTCCCAAGGTCATATGCATTTCTTTTCCTGACAGAGCCAGGAGAAGAATCATGATATTTCCACATTTTTATCTTCTGCTTAGCTCAATGAGAGACTAACTGAAATTCTGCAAGTGAAAATGGGTGATGGGGAAGATAAGTTGTGTCATTTTGCTGAATGGTTCAGATGTATCCATGTTGCTCCTCATCCTAAAGAGAAAAGGAAGGTAGAATTGATTAGTCCGTGTCTGCAGAACAATGCCTCAGTGAGTTTTAATTTTGATCTGGAATGTAGACTGTTCCCCAATCAGACTCTCATGGGGTATCTGCATAAGAACAGGCTTCAGGACATGAAGACAGATCACACTGACAACTCCAACCCCATCCTGGTTCGATGTGCAGAATTTCTTGTAAATATTCCAGCTTAGATAGAAGTCCTGTCATAGACATTCTTTAACATGAGATAATTTAGCCACCACTGGGAGCTGCACTTTTGGGGTCCTTTTCTTTTACTTCTATTGATCAAGAGAAGTCAGGCCAACAGAAGAGGGAGAGATGGGGAGACAGCGAGGGAGGGTTGGGTAGAAGAAGGGAGGGAGGGAGGGAAAGAGGGAGGGAGGAAGAGAAAGAGAAAGAGAGAGAAAGAGAGAGAGAGAAGAAGAAGAAGAAGAAGAAGAAGAAGAAGAAGAAGAAGAAGAAGAAGAAGAAGAAGAAGAAGAAGAAGAAGAAGAAGAAGAAGAAGAAGAAGAAGAAGAAGAAGAAGAAGAAGAAGAAGAAGAAGAAGAAGAAGAAGAAGAAGAAGAATACATAGACAACAGCCTGCAATGTTTTGGGGGGGTCTGTGGGACCTCACTGAACAACATCTGCAAAGAAGATAGCCATTCCTGACACTGGGCTATTTGTTAGTCTGTATTATATAGTAGGGCCATTGTTGCCTTGTTATAGGGTAGCTCCATTTAAATCATATGTTTGTGTATGCATGTATCTATGCATGTATGCATGCCTACATAGTAGGGAGTTTCTACAGAGGAAGGGTTCCATAAAACTGTTTGTAAGGTCTTCAGTGTTCTTTATCATGAACTCCTGTACTCCATCCTCTACCCTGTCTCTGCATTCCTACCTCATTTAACACTTTCTCTTCCATTATTCCCCTTAACCCCGTTATACCACTGCAATCTAGTCCCTCTGCCTTGATGGTTCTCTGCCCCCATGAGACTTTACCAGCTTCCTGCCTCCTGTGGGTATCTGAAATGAAAACATGTACGTGGAGATCTAGAGCTAATATCCACAAATGAGAGAAAATATGCAGGACATATAGAAGCTAGGCTGAGCTTGGAAATTGAGTTGGTCTCAAAGGCAGAGATGGTATGATAGGTGATACTGCAAATCTTATAACTATGGCAAAGGAAATATAAGCATGGTACGAGAACATGCATGATTCACTTTGAGGCTTTCTTTGAAAATCCCATGCAAGTCTATTTACAGTTAACTGTGGTCTGAGTGCAACTGTGTCTTGGTTGCCTTGGGGATTTTGTTAATAGTAACATAAAACTAACTAATACATCACCTTTATTGTCTTGATCAATACACCAAATTGTACTTGTCTTTCATTCCTGAACTAGTTCATGAACTTTTGGTGTATGTCTACTTCAATTCTTTCAAGTGTATGAATTTTGTTTTCTTGTGGCTACAGCAAAAATAGCCAAGGTTTGTTTATAAAGAAAAGGGGCTTACATATCTGATAATTTTGAATGATAAGGCATCCCCATGTACTGGGCTTCTAATGAGAGTTTCACCTGTGTAAATGGCATTACAATGAAAGGAATTTATGCATAAATCATACAGCAGTATGACAACAAGGCAGAGAGACTCAAGAGCTAGGTTTTGTAACAACTTACACTCATGAGACCCAACCAAAACCATCCCATAATTACATTAATTTTTCTCCCAAGAATGTTCCCCACAATAAAATAACAACCACTCTCAATTAGATCACCATATCCTATAACCACTCCCGGGGCCAAACTTTCACTATATGGTCTTTTGGGAGAACACATTCAAACCATATCCTAATCATAGCACAAAATAGAATCTGCAGTGCAAAGCACCAGGCACTGGGGAGTATTCTGCCTTACTCTGAAAATATATATTTATATATATATATTTTGGCTAATTGATAAGGCCAATACAGACAGAAAGTAGCTGCCATTCAGTGTCATCTAACCCTAGGTAAACACATATTCTGTCTGCATGGTTTCCCCAACTTCTGTGCTCTGGGCATTTTGATCTAGAGTGCTTGTCTGAGATGTGGGAGCTTCCTTGTACATTGTTGGACTCTGAGCAGCATCCCTGGCCTCTGACCAGTAGGTATCAACAACAGCCTTCCTATGACAACCAAAAAGTCCTAACTCAGTGTCTAGTGTCCTTTGAGGGACAATTTTTCACCACTGGTCCATATTAGGAACATATAGGAGAAAGAGGTCCAAGAGTGGACAGAAGTAGGCCTGCAGGTCATGCTCAAGTCCCCCTTTATAGTTCCTCTGCATTTGTATGATGCTAAAATGCATCTGTTGTTCCTGATGTGCCAATGTATATTCCAAAAATGCTTTGCGGCATCTTTTTAGAACAGTAAAACAAACGCTGTCAGGAAGCTTACAATCCCCTCAAAAACCATTGGGAGAGGGGTGCTTAAGGATGGACATTTGCCTAGTCCCTGGAAACAGCAGTGACCCTCAGGATTCAGCACTCACCATTTGGTACCATTCAGTACCTTAACATTTTAACAAAATATGTCAGGATATCTTTCTTTTTCTTCTGACTGAAATGTAATTGGGAGAATTATACCCCTAATTCAGTAATGCAGCGACAGTGTGAATTATTTCAGGGCACAAGCAGTATTATGGTAAGACACAGCTGTGTTATCTCAGTAAGAAACAATTAGATATTTCCAGACTGCTGCATATTTCGCTGTCTACTGCTGTCATGGAAACAACAGCCTGTGTAATAAATGTTGGCCCTCAGGTCCTCTGATAGCTTCCTATCTCTGGGCTGTATATGTGTGTGTGTGTATATATGTATGTATGTATGTATGTATGTATGTATGTATATATGTATGTATATGTATAGTATATATGTGTGTATGTATATGTATGTGTGTATGTATGTGTGTATATATATATATATGTATGTATGTATGTATGTATATATGTATATGTATATGTATAGTATATATGTGTGTATGTATATGTATGTGTGTATGTATGTGTGTGTGTATATATATATGTATGTATGTATGTATATGTATATGTATAGTATATATGTGTGTATGTATATGTATGTGTGTATGTATGTGTGTGTATATATATATATACATCCTGGTGAAATGGTCCCTACTTGCCAAGTGACATCTTTATTGGGATGCTTGGAAAGCCACACCACTGACTCCTCTGTTGGATCAAGTTCAGTTTTGCTCTTCGAGAGTCACCATGAGGTCCCCACCAGTCACTGTCCTCTTCAGTGGAGTTAATCCACACACGTGCACTGGGCTTTTTCTTTTGGGCCACCATCCAGTTACAAATCATGACACAGAGACTTACTAGTTTTGGATGCTTGCCCTAGCTTAGTCATGTTTCTGGACAGCTCTTTTACCTAACCTGTTTCTCTTTGTCTACCTTTTGCCTCCCGTTTTTGTTTGTTTGTTTGTTTGTTTGTTTGTTTTAACCTTTCTTCTGTATATGTTACTTTCACTGCTAGAAGCTTGCCTGCCTGGCTTCATGTCCTGACGTGCCCTTCTTTTTCTCCTTCTCTCATTCTTTCTCTTTCTTCGTTTTGTGCCCAGATTTTCCTATTTATTCTCTCTGCCTGCCAGCCCAACCTGTTGTTTCTTTGCCTAACTATTGGCTTTTCAGTTCTTTATTAGACCAATCGCGTGCCTTAGGCAGGCAAGGTGAAACAGAGGAAATTATGAAAAACATCTTTTCATAATTAAAACACACATCATTACACCATTAAACAAATGCAGCATAAACAAATGTAATACATCTGTACACAGTTAAGGTAATATTCTGAAACATAAACAAATGTAACACATCTGTGCCAATTTAAAATAATATTCCACAACATACATGCCTTTAGATTCAGCCCACAGTGTTCTAAGAAATAGGCACACATTGTTAAGTTTGTCCATGGAAAGGGATGGGAAATATCTGGAGTGGTTGATTGTAATTATTTGATGACTCTTGTGCCCTTGGGGAGTAAGTCAGAAGCTAGGGGAGGCCTTCTCCCTCTAATGCTTTTTTTTTAGATTTGGGGAACATATGAACACACATACACACACACACACAGACACACACAGACACACACACACACAGACACACACAGACACACACAGACACACAGACACATACACACACACACACCAAATCTTTTAAAAATTTAAAAGATTTAAATTTAAAAAGCATAAGTTTAATTCACTATTTAATTAAGCAACATTTCTTAAAATTCTGAGTTAATCAAACAAATATTAAGATATAAATCCAAGTGGTCTGAAAATTTCTAAGCTTATTTGTTAAAGCAAATATATCATTGTAACAGCTCAATGGAAAGGGGAAAATTTGACTGAACATTGACTTAAACAAATTACTATGCTAAGAATAACACCTTTTCCAAGACAAAATCTTATTTTTAAAAATCTTAATTATTGTAAGTATACTTCTAACAGACTCAGGTGTTGTATTTTGCTTTGACATACAACTAAGGTTTTTTGTGGGAATTTTATTAGTTATTTGATATGAGAAAAAATGGCTTCAGCATTTCATCTGACTTTAAACCTCACCTACCTTGCACATGACCTTTTCCAATGCAGCACTAAACTTACATTCATGCAACAAACACCATCAATAACAGCATACAAATGGCAGCTTTCCGGTTTACTTTTCCAAAAGCATATCTGTCCTCCTGCCTAATCGGTGTGTTTACATTGCTACAGGAGTGTTTACACTCTGGCCCTTCTTCCTGTCGACTTGAAGTCTAATCTGTACTCTACTAACATCCCTGTGAAGTGTTCCTGGACTTGATAGCTCAGACTACTCCACTTCTAAGAGGGAGAGACAAGTCATTCCCCCAAAGAGAAATGCTGCTTAACATGGAGGCTCAAGTTCTGTGCCTAACATAGTTCTCAACACAAATGAACTCCCCAGTATCACTTCTGAATGTCAAGATTTCTTGTCTTCTTCCTTAAAGAGGAAAAGTAAAAGTCAAGGCACGAGTATGAAGTCCTTTAGAGCATTTGGGGCTAAACATTCATTTAGGCCGGCATTTCTCAACCTGTGGGTCATGAAATCTTTGGCAAACCTCTATCACCCAAAATATTTACATTATGATTCATAACAGTAGCAAAGTCACATTTATGAAATAGCAATGAAAATAACTTTATGGTTGGGGGTCATCACAATATGAGGGACTGAATTAAAGGGCTGCAGCATTAGAAAGGTTGAGAACCACTGGCTTAGGCATAGTCTCCTTTTCATGGTGACACTTGGTACCTAGGGGGTCATTTCAGGCAAAGTAGAAAAACAGTTTCTATTGCAGGCCCTTTGTCTAAGAGCCCCTCTCCCATTGGTCTTCTTCATGCTCTTGAGCCATCACACGGGAAGTCAGCCCAGATCACAGGGTCCCTAAGTCGTATTTCAAAGTGCTGACTCTGGTCCCTGTATGAGGGAACCTTCAGAAATAGTCTTTGAACTTGTGTTTAAACTTGAGATAAATATAAATTTCATCGGTTTTGGTGCACTGGAACGTAAGCTTAGGACTTCTAAAAGAGCAACACTCTTACTGTTGAGCCATCTCCCTAGCCCCTTTAATGAGTGAAATTCTTAAAGGTAGGTTGCATGTATTTCCCAAACAGCACACACGAAACACATCCTATTCCCCACAGGAAAGACACATGACCAGACAGATGAAGTCTTTCCAAGTACTCACTCATATCTTATATGGATAACAAACAGATAAACTAAATCCTCTTGAAGTTCAATCACCTTTTAAAACTAAAAATGATTCCCTAATTGCTTTCAAAGTAAAACCAAATGCCTAGAATCAACTAAAACCTTCAAGACAAGGACTAAGGCCAGTATGTCACACTCTCCATGTGTGCTGAAACCCACAGATGTTTCAGAGGGCTTAAAGATACAGGGGAGCTCTTTTAGGATGGCTTCATAATTCATTTTGAACTGAGCATGGAAGTGTTAATACCACATATTAGGCTGATTTCATTGTCTCTGTAATTTTCTGGACCTTGTTGATCGGAAGAGGCATGCATCTGAAATGCAGCTTGAGATCCAGCTTCTGGTCTTGGGTCTGAACCCAGATTTGGGATCTGAAAACCCACAATGGCCTTTTTATGGAGTGAGAAGGATTCTCCTGGCCTTGGTTGTAAGTCTTTCTGCTAATTTGTGCCATCTCCTCCCCTACTCTTTATTCAGCAACACGATCATTGGCAACTTTCAGTTCTGACTTGACAGATGGGGCCCTGTGGTTCTTAGAGGGCTGCACATGGCTTTTCTCCAGCCTGACAATACTCTGCAGCCAAGGCCCAGGCCCCTTCACCCAAACCGCAGCTCTGCTCATGAGCTGATCAAGAACTCCCACAGCACACCTACCTGACTCTGCCTCCAGGCACGTTTGTTGAACCTCCCAAACACTGCTTTGTGATCTCCCACCACAGCCTAGTATCCTCCTTGTCTGTCCATCCTTAGGGTGCTCTGGCTCTCCCCATTTACAGCATTTTGTTTCCTTTGAAGTGATCAAAGCTTGGTTTTGTTTTTGCTACTTGAGTTAAAAGAAACATATCCTCTGATTTTGCTATTACACCACGGGTAGGGATGAGTTGCTTTGAGAACAAAAATTCCCTAACATGAATGTCTTCTTCCCTTTTATCTTCACTTATTTTATGTCATCCTTAATGCCTAAACTATACTTCAACCCAATTTCCAGTCCAAGGACCATGGCCCCACTCCCTTCTACTAATAAAACTCACATGGGAACGAAACTCCTGTTCCTTCTGAGCTGATTCCCAGTTCCTCATCCCCCGGCATCTGCAGCCCCTTGAGGTGCCTCCGCATCGGCTTGGTGCTGTGTTTGTAGACAGGCTCCCAGAAGTCTGTATGTGAAGGTCCTGCTCAGAGCAGGACCTTCATGCTGTAGACTGTCTCCCACCAGCATGGCAGCGATGGGCTCTATGTTAATCATGGGTTCATTTTCCCTGCTGAGAATGTGACTGATCCCGCAAGGACTTGTAGATTTGAGGGGAAGTGAACAATTTGATCAGAATATCCCATTTAAAGGCAAGAACTGGGTCGAGGAAGAATGTGTGCCCAAGGTCTTTCTCTTCCTCCTCCCAGTGTATTCTGTTTTTTATCTCCTGGAGCTGGAGCCACAGTTCCTGTAGAGATCTCTTTCCGCCCCACTCACCACTTCCCTGAAGATTGATGATGGCCTCTGTGTTTCCTCAAATGCTGTCAGGCAGGAGGAGTCATCAGGGAACTTCACAGAGATGGAGCATTGACACCCAAGCAAAGAAATATGGGCTTGCCCATGTTCACCTACACTCTTGAATTTTATATTCGTTTGCAAGGAGAGGTCTTTGTCAAGTGTTGTTGTTCAGGTAATCCTTCTGCTTCAAACGTCTGGTTGATGGTTGCAGGTGTTTGTAACCCATCTCAAGGTAGGTGAGCGAAACATTTCAAAGTTAAAGCACATAAAGGAAGTCTGCTTCCTCCAGTAATCATGTCAGCAACATCAAGCTTTATTTATAGATTAGCATAGAAACAGCTGGGCTCTTTCTGTATCTATGACTTTTGGCAAATGAAAAGGCTTTTTTAATATGGCAGAAGTTTTGTGTCATTGGTGAGTAAGAACACTATTGCATCTCTGTAAAGAAACATACATTTAATGTTTGTGTGAGTATATGTATGTGTGCATATGTGTGCGTGTACATATGTGTATGCATGCATGAGTGTATGTGTGTGTACGTGTGTGTGAGTATGTATGTGTGTACATGTGTGTACATGTGTGCATGTGTGTGAATGTACATGTGTGTACATGTGTGTAAGTGTGTATATGAGTGTGTGTGTGTGTGTGTGTGTGCACTTAAAGTGCTCTTCGATTGTGCTGCTTTAGGTGAATATAAAAGCACATATGAATGATCACATATTCTGACAGGTGGTGATGAGTCCTCACTGCCTATACTCTTGGGTGATATTAGCAGTGCATGGCATCATAAGAGGGGAACAATTTGGAAGCAGAGGGAATCTAAATGACAAAGAATCCTCTCACCAGAGTATGGAAAAAATACAAAAGATTGTGAAAGTATGCAGTGGAGGTGCCAAGGAGACGACTCTAAGAGAACAGCCCTGGATTCTTGAGTTTGGATCCAGAATCCATGCAAAGCGGTAGCGTATGAATGCGGTAGTATGTCCATATTCCATTTCTCCTATATTGAGATGAGGCGGCGGAGGAGATTGCTTTGAAGCTCATGGGCTACTTAGCCTTCTGTATGAGATCCTGCTCAAACAAGGTGGAAGAGAAGGGCTGATACCAGTGCTCATGTTCTGACCTCCACATGAACATAGTAGCACACATGTGGCTGGACCCACACACATGAATGTGCATGGGCACACACATAAACAAAGATAAAATAGTCAGCGGAATATAAATTTGGCAAATCAAAGGCCAGAGGATCTATTGTAAGAACTCTTAACACTTTCAATTTGAGTTTTTCTGTCTGGAGTCAAAAGAGAGGAGGCAGGAGGAGATCTCCTACAATAACTATCAGAATCTGTTTATGAATAATGTTTTAGTCCATACACAAAGTAATGGTTACCATTGTGGCATTTTCACACATGTGTATTGTTCATTGTTCTTATTCCTTAACATTGCCTTTGCCCTTGCCCACCTTATGGTGCCGCCTCTGGTCCCCAATAATCCCTTTCTATTTTCATGATATACAAATAACTAATGGCATGTGAGAAAAACCGACCTACTGTGTATTTCCAGAGTACTTGGTGAGGTGCGTTATTGTGGAACATTAGTTTAAGATGTGTTACATTCATTTATGCTGTGGAATATTTGTTTACTGATGTGTTGCATTCTTTTATGTTGCTTTTGTTTAGCTTTGTAAAGCAGTTGTAACTTAGCCTGTCTGAAACACCTGATTTATCCAATAAAGAGCTGAATGGTCAATAGCTAGGCAGCAGAGGGATAGGTGGGGCTGCAGGCAGAGAAAATAAATAAGAGAAGAGAGAAGGGAGGTGAGAAAAAGAGAAGAGGAGGATGCCAGGGGCCATTCACACAGTCATCTACAGAGTAAGAAATAAAGAAAGGTATATAAAGTAGAGAAAGCTAAAAATCCCAGAGGCAAAAGGTAGATGGGATCATTTAAATTAAGAAAAGCTGGCTAATCCTAGCACCCTCATCTAGTAGCTGATGGAAACAGAAGCAGAAACCCACGGCTAAACACTGAGCCGAACTTCTGGAATCCAGATGGGAGAACTCATAAGCAAAGGGGTCAAGACCAGGCTACAGAAACCCACAGAGACAGCTGACCTGAACAAGGGGGAGCTCATGGACCTCCAGACTGATAGCTGGGAAACCAGCATTGTACTGACTCAGACTTCCTGAATGTGGGTCTCAGTTGGAGGGCCTGGGCAGTCTAGGGACCTCTGGTGGTGGAGCCAGAATGTATCCCTGGTGCATGAAGGGACTTTGGGAACATATTCCCCATGGAGAGATACTCCCTTAGCCTAGAGACAGGAGGGAGGGCCTAGTCCCTACTCCAGGTGACTTGACAGATTTTGATGATCCTTCCTGGAGGGCATCGCCCTCCGTGTGGAGTGAGTGGGGGGAATGGGATGGGAGGGGAGTTGGGGAGCATGAGAGGGAGAGAGGGAGGGAGAGGGAACTGGGACCGATGTGTAGAATGGGAAAAATTATATATATATATATATATATATACATATATATATATGTAAAATATAATATGTAAAATATAATATGATATATATATATATATATATATATATATATATATTATATGCTGGATAGAAGCAACCCAAGCTAAAGCCAGGCATTCATGAGTAAGAATAAGCCTCCATGTATTTATTTGGTGGCAGGCCCCTAAAGAGTTAAAAAAAAAAAAGAGAGAGAGAACCAACTACAATGTGTTCTGTAGGGGATTTTGTCACCCTCAGAATTTGGAAGCATCATGGGGTGGGGCAGCTGTCACCAATGTCAACAGCAATCAAACTAGAGCTCCTTCTCTTACTCATATCTAATTCCTATTGGCTCTGTCTTCTAAGCAACACATCTGTTCCTCTACCTGCCTGCCCCCCACATCAGAATACGTTTCCACAGTGACTCTCAATTCAGAGATGGGCTGTCTGCACCTGTGTGCTCCTTCCTCCCCCGCAGTTTCTGTCAGAACAATGTCACCTGATGCAGCATTTAAGAATTGTCATGTCATGGACTGAACGCTCCAAAACCAGGAACCAAGACAAAACATGTCTCCAAAAGGTGGTTCTCAGACGCCCACTGCAGTAAAGGCCAGCGCACGGCATCTTTCTCAGAAGGCTGGAGCGTCCAGTGCACGGCATCCTTTCTCAGAATGCTGGAGCGTGAAGCCATAGGGGAGGCATTCAAGCCGCTCACATCACCACAGTTGATTTGCTTAGTAGAACAACCTGCACACTGACAGGGTGGCTAAGTTGCTACAAGCTGAGGGTGGGGGTGGATCACTGGATGGCTCTCGACCAGCTCAGCTTTACTGTATCTGCTGTGAATATCGAGTATGAGAAGACAGGCATTATCATCGTGAAGACACGACAGAAATGACAGAAGGGGATGAAAGGGATGGGCTGCGCCTATAAAGGTACAGATAACCAGACTCACAGCCCCTGTTTAGTGCATTGAAGGCACTGATTACTTTAATGCCACCCTCCATGTTTTTCTCTTGATTTCCCCTCTATGTATTATAAAAAATCACAGAGAACAAATATTCTTCTCTCAGAATAAAAACAGTTTTCTTTTTCTTTTATAGCTTCCCCTTCATATTCTTCCTTAATGTTCTCTGTCTAACAGCTTTGAAGGAGTTTACTGTGTAACTGAAATCAACCCACATCCTATGTGAGTTTCCACATTTCTCTTGAAAATGAGATGAAAATCAAGGTAAAGTGAATACAATTATATTTCCTTTTTGTGTTATTCTTCTTTTTTTGAGACAAAGATCTTAATTGAAGTCCTCCATTCTATCTTCCCCAATGCAAAGTCTTTAAGTTCTGAGAATTAGCTCTCAAGGACTTTTAGGTTAAAGACAAGTGTCTCCAGACTCCATGAGTAGCAAAATCACGCCATGCCAGCAGGAGTTACCTGGTGGCCTTGAGCTGTGTCTGTAGTGAGCAGTGGAACCTTGGGCAGAACCATCGGTCCAGCTGATACAGTCAGTCTACTTTAAGCTGCTGCTGGGCAGAGAGTCAACGTTCTGAAAATCAGTTCGTGCATTTGGACAGTGCAAATAGCCAATTTAGATTATGCCAGCAGAGAACTCCAGCGTAAGGTGGCAAATTTAGATTGGACATACATACACCTCTCCATATGATCCTTCTGCAAGCAATCATTAAGCTCTCTGGTCTCTCGGCTTATCTGCAAGAGGAAAGGCCTGCAGACACCGTCTACTGCTCTCTTTGAATGCTGACCACCCTGTAATTGTGCAGCAATCTCTCTGCATGTGGCTGTCAACAGCCCTCAGCAGGCTCGCTGTGTGCCTGGCATCCTAAAATAACAAGGATTGTGCCACAGCAAACTTGACAGTACACATAGCGCATCTGCCATGCAGGCATCATTGGTCAAATCACCCTCATTCTGCAAAGCCCAGTGCAGAGTGCTACAGGCTTGCCAGAGTCCCAAACAAGAACTTCTTCTCCACATGCCCATGCTGTGCATGGCAGGAATCCGATAGCTCAGGTGCAGACACTCTCTGGGGCCTCTCTCTTGTGTGACTGTTTTTAAGGAGCTCTGATAGCAGCTCTTGCAAAGTTGTTGGGAGGGAGCAGCCCCAGGCTTGCTCAGCACACAAGAGTTGCTAGGGTTCTAATTGTCTGGAAAGACAACCAAGGTGTATATATATATGTATATATATATATATATATATATATATATATATATATATACATATATATATTCATCATGTTCTGATGTCTCTGAAGTATCACTGCTGTTTGGCTACTGAGAGTGCAAGGGATTGATTAATGGGGGTAGCAAACATTTGCAGTCCTATATTACAGGGCATGTTACTGTTCCAAGGGGACCTGCTGGACAACTCGTCAAAAACAAGTTTCTTCTTTCCCACCAAACAAAGTAGTAATGGTGGTAGTAACAATAATAGTAGTAGTAGTAATAGTAGAAGACGTGGCTACTAAGATATCTTTACATTGCTTGACTTTCAAAAATAAAGAGAAATTTATAAAGGCATATATACAGGTGGTCGGACTTGCCCCCTTT
This sequence comes from Cricetiscus sungorus, assembly GCA_030556225.1. Classification (NCBI taxonomy): domain Eukaryota; kingdom Metazoa; phylum Chordata; class Mammalia; order Rodentia; family Cricetidae; genus Cricetiscus; species Cricetiscus sungorus. Next base: position 30,933,173 of record JANBXA010000398.1, read on the forward strand.
TAAACATCCTGCTGCAATCATTTATAAGTCATAATTTCTTTTTTTATTATTTTTCTTATTTTACTTATCAATCCCAGTTCCCTCTCCCTCCCATTCTCCCATGTCCTCTGACATCCCCTCACATCCCATTCCCCACTCACTTCACAGGGAGAGTGAGGCCTTCCAGGAGGGATCATCAAAATTTTTCAAGTCATTTGGAGTAGGGCCTAGGCCCTCCCTCCTGTCTCTAGGCTAAGAGATTATCCCTCCATGGGGAATGTGCTCCCAAAGTCCCTTCGTGCACCAGGGATGTAATGGGAGATGTCATTCTGTAAATATGTTTCTCTTATTGGTTAATGAATAAAGCACTGTTGGCCAACAAAAAAGCAAGATAGGTGGGACTAGGAAGGAGAGAGGGAGAAGTAGGGAGGAGATTTAAGATGTAGGACCAACAGGGTAGAACTCCGGGCTCTCTCTCCAGTAAGATAAGACCACATGGAAATACTTAGAAATAGAAATAGGTTAATATTTAAGACAGAACTAGCCAATAAAAAATGCTAGTAACAGGCCAACAGCTTTATATCTAATAAAGCGGCTCTGTGTGTTATTTGGGGCTGGCAAGGCAGTAGGACCAGGCTGGCGGGAAAACCTACTTGTAGCAAAATGGTACCTTCAACGTGGCTAATAAGAATTTCCACTTAAAACTTAACAATAGCTTAAGAAAATGTTTTAGAAACAACAACAACAACAAACCCACAAACAAACAAACAAACGAAGAAACAAAACAGAGACAAGCAGAGATTTGTGCAGCTCCTTTAAGGGAGGTTTCCTGACTCAGCATAAGCAGCAAAAAAAACTGTGCAGCTTTTAAGAAGCACTGCTAACAGTTCAATGGTGTGTATGAGCAATGGAGAGAGTAGCTAGATATGGTGGCACAGGCCTTTAATTCCAGCACTAGAGAGGCAGAGGCAAGTGGATCTCTGTGATTTCAAAGCGAACCTGGTATATAGAGTTAATTCAAGGACAGATAAAAGTTACACAGAGAAACCCTGTCTTGGAAAAGAAAAAAATAGAATTAGAAGAAATAGAGTAATAAAAAAGCCACATAAAGATGGAAAGCTCAAAAAGAGTCTGGATACTATATGCCCTTCTGTTATCTTTGTATTGTATGACTCCTGAGGAAATAGACAAAATGAAAAGCTGTGGATTCCTTCCAGACTAACATGGTTTGATCAAGCCAGACCCCCTGAAACAGTGTCCCAGGTGATCCAACATTCAAAACAGCTGGGACAAGGCAGCCTTGCAGACCACTACAGCCAGAATTTCTGCATCTTCTTAGGATCCCCAAGACAGCACCCCCCTACCAGCAGGAAGCAGTTTGGAAAGAACGACACCCAAATTCCCAAATATTGTTTGTAAATGTTTGTTTTCATTTAAATGGGATTGGTTATAAATGGTTAATGACCACAACCAATCTTTTTAAATGTAAAATGGGGATTATGGTATAGATATGAATACTTTGTTCTGAAATGGATTTTCATTTATTAATATAATTTAAGGTCACTTTTGTGATATGTATTATTTCTCCTCTTGTTTAGGTATTGTGTTTATATAGATCATTTTAAAATGTAATATATAATTTAGTACAGGTTATAGATAACTACCTATTATAGTCAAAAGTTAGAGTTAAGCCAGTTAGGTTTTCAAGATATACAGAGATGCATTTGAGATAGATAGGCATTCTTCAAACCTTTCAAAAACCTACAGAACATGGCATTTAAAATGGCTTAGGGTTTTTCTTGACAATGAGGCACAACTCCTAGCAACACCAGCTGCATCAGAAAGGAAGATGGACATTGAAGAAGAATACGTAATAGAATTTGCTTTCAATGTGGCAAGACAAGCCATTTGGGCAAGATACTGCTCTTGTCTGGACTGTTTGACTTTATGCTGTATAAACTGGACATGCAGGACTCACAGAACAGTGACTGCTGATTCAAGGTGGTCATTTCTACAGAGTTCCTGCTTCATGGAAGAGTCTGCCAGACATTCTGCAGGACACAAAGAAAAGTGACTGACCAACTGCCAATACAGGTGGACAGTTTAGTTTCCTGCTTTGCTGAGGACTGTTCTAGACACACTATGGCTTATAGGCTGAAGATAAAACATTACAGAACTTCGGGTGACTGACCAGGTGAGTTGTCTCTGTCATTTCTAGAATTTATATATTATCTTTCTGTGGTCTTTGATGGAGTTGAAGACAGATAGTTACCATTATAGTTTTCTTTAGTTAGGATTAAAGATAAGTTACATATAGGACTTTAGACTCACAAAGATAGGATAGATAATAAAATAATTTCTTTAAATCTTGCAAAATGTTATTGGACTAAATATTGTTAACTGTGGTTCTTATTTGATAACAGTGTTGTTATATATTTTACTATGTTAAGATTAAAACCCTTCTTTTTATTTTAGCAAGGAAAAAGGAGATGATGGAAGATATCATTCTGTAAATATGTTTCTCTTATTGGTTAATGAATAAAGCACTGTTGGCCAATAGGAAAGCAAGATGGGCGGGACTAGGAAACAGGGAGGAGAGAGGAAGAAGTAGGGAGGAGTTTCAAGATGTAGGACCAACAGGGTAGAACTCCGTACCCTCCCTCTGGTAAGATAAGACTACGTGGAAATATTTAGATTGATAGAAATTGGTTAATATTTAAGAAAGAGCTAGCCAATAAGTAATGCTAGCAACAGGCCAACAGCCTTATATCTAATACAGTGTCTGTGTGTTATTTGGGGCTTGCAAGGCAGTGGGTCCAGGCTGGTGGGAAAATCTACTCATAACAGGGATCCTGGTTCCACTGTCAGAGGTCCTGTAGACTACACAGGCCTTCTAACTGAGACCCATGTTCAGGGCATCTGAGTTGGTTCCAATGCTGGTTTCCCAGCTATCAGTCTGGGGGATATTTGAGCTTCTCATTGTTCAGGTCAGCTGTCTCTGTGGATTTCTGTAGTCTGGTCCTGACCCCTTTTCTTATTACTTCTCCCACTATGCAACTGGATTCCAGGAGTTCAGCTTAGTGTTTAGCTGTGGGTATCTGCTTCTATTTCCAGCAGCTACCACATGAAGGTTCTAAGATGCTATATACGTTAGTTATCAATCTTATTATCAGGGAAAGGCATTTAAGGTAGCCTCTCTACTGTTGCTCAGATTGTTAGTTGGTGTGGCCTATCAGGATGTCCCACTTCTCCAGTGTGAGTCAATGATGTTCCTTTCCTAAACTGCGTCTTCCTGATTTTACTGCTGCCAGTCTCTTACACCAGATAACAGGTCACACAATGACACTTGAGTGAATGGGGTGCATCTTGGTTTTTCTGATGTTCTTGCATTGAAGTGGCAACATCTGCATCCAAATAGAATCTTGAGTGCAGTGTAGGGAGTCTGTTCCATACCTGATCAAGAAGGAAACCTCATGGAAATGGACTGACTTGCCATAAAGCAGTAGCAACCAGTTAGGAAAGGGCCTTGGGAAGAGGCATTTGAAAAAACGACAAAGAAATGGTGTGATTTATGGAGAGGCTGTCCTTCATCCCAGCAAGTGGAGGGAGGGGCAGGAAGCGAGGCTGCAGAAGAAGGTGATAAGCAGAATACAGCTGTGTTACTACATCAGGGAGGATACTTCTACTTTCTAGCTGCTTTAAGCCTTTTTCAGTGGCATCATCTGCTGAAGAACAGATCAGCATGGGATCTTGCCACAGGATGTTGTTTAGATTCAGGTGTGTGTTGAATCCAAGCAACATCCCGTGGCAAGAACACTCCTCTACTGAGTTGAACAGCATGTGAACTCTGCCTTGATAGGTCACAATGTTCAGCCCAGGCTAAGCACGCAGCTGCTGTCTGTGCTGGCAGCAAAGGAGGGGGCAGAGTTTGCTTACTGATCGTTGACGCTCCCACCCTTTCCTTGTAGTGATGCTGCTGTGTGATGTGATCTTGAGCACCAAAGTCCCAGGGTCTTTGTCAGACAATGACAAACACTTTCTCCAGGAGGCTTCTCCCAGACATGGTGAACATGTAAGACAACTGTAGCCATGGAACAGTGTCCCAGAACACTCCTGGCCTCCTCAACTCCCTCCCCAAACTTCAGGTCTCTGCTCTTTGCTTCCTGAAGACAGACTATGTTCATGTTTCTGATCTGTCATTAAAAAAAAACAACAACAACCATAAAAACAAAAAACACACTCGTAGGTGTGGGGCACAAAACTCAAATATCTGAACTTTCAGTAATCAAAGGGACATTAGAACAGGTCTGTCTAGAGTGGCTAGGGTTCTGGATTATTAGAACTTTATGGTTGTTTTTGTTTTATTTTGCTTTGTTTGGGGGATTTATTTTTGTTGTTAATTTGTTTGACTTGTTTTATTACTCATCTATTTATAAAGGTTATAAAATTTGGAAGAATCAGTTTGAAAACTGTGCTGGCAGTTATGTCAACTTGACACAAGCAAGAGTCATCTAAAAGGAGGGAAACTTAATTGAGAAAATGACCCTGTAAGATATCGCTGTTGGTCATTTTTTTAATTTATGATTGATGAAGGAGGGCCAAACCTATAGTAGGTGGTGACATCCCTGGGCCGATGGTCCTGGGTTCTATAAGAAAGTAGACAGAGCAAGCCAGGGGAAGCAAACTAGTAAGCATCTCCCCTCCATGGCCTCTAAGCCATTTGCCAAAGCCTTCATTCCTTGACTGTAGATGGAGACTTCGGTCTTACTATACTGGTAACTGACTAGATGTGGAGGGCTGAGCATGGTCCCTGCAGCTGGAAAACACCTTGATCCTTTTTTGGTAGGAGTAGGGTTATTGTGTGGCACCCATGCTATTAGAGTCAACTTAGGAGCTCTGGGAAAGCATCCATTTCCATTTGCAGTAAACATTTCTGGTACTTGCACTCCATCTCAGGCACCACCCTAGCCTCACTCTGAAAAATATGCATAGAGGAGCAGGAAACTATCCTGTGTGTTTTGAGATTATCATTGTTGATTGTGGGTTAATGCTCACACTTCAGGATATGTAAAACAAACACAGAAAACACTGCTTCTTATCCTCCTGTGATAGCTCAGCAGGACTTCCACCAGATGTCATTGTTTGAGTAAAGCAGGATTCAGAAAAGGCACTCAGAGTGATGGGTTCTGTTTCTGTCAGACAGTAACTGCAACTTCCCAGAGGATTCTATGCTCTGCATAGCTGGCAACACAGGTGTGTGTGGGAACATGAAGAAGAGAGAGATATGCCAATGGCAACCTAGCTCACCTGGAGGTGGAGTAGGAGGGAGGAGGGGCTGGAGAGGAAGTGGGACAATGGGAATGTCACTCAGAGCCCACTCCAGTAGCATTGGTGTTTGTCTTCATGAAGAAATTCATTCAAATACCCCCTCTTTAATTTCACAGGCATACCGTTCCAGATTGAATAGTATCTCACAAAATATAGTTGTTGAATCCCCATCATTTTATTTAGAAACAAGGTCAGGTGAAATTAGTTGAGATGGTAGAGAAGTAGGTTGTCTCTATTCCATTGTGGCTGGCGTCTTATTCAAACATGGCTCCATAAAGACAGGTTCACAAGGATGGTTCATGTAAGATTCCTTCTCTCCAGTGTCAGAGGATGCCCTGGCCTGCTCACACCTCAATTTCAGACTTTCTGCCTCAGGATCAGGAGACAGTCAATGCATTTCTATTGCTGTAGGCCAGGTGGCTCATGAGACTTTTGTCATAGCAGACCCTTGGGAGATAGGAGATATAGGTAGACACAATACTTGACTCTGTTTTGTACCATGATGCTTTTTATTCAACAAAACCTTGTGACTGTTTTTATACCCTGCTATTGTAGCCAGGATTATCTTTTACTTAGGAGGTAGGATCGGATTTTGTGTGGTGCACACTGACCTTACAGTTAATGCAGAATCTTGTGACTTTCTGTGGCTTCTCTGGCAAGTTCCAACAGTGGAATGGAAGGATGTGTGCTTGCAATGTGATGCCCATTGTCCCTACTTTATCTGTGTAGAGCCCACTGCTTCTGTGTTGGACCTCATGTCTGGTACCGGATATATTGACTGGATATACTGGCATTGAAGGTGTCCAAAGGGCATGTCCTGCCACATAGGCCTCTGACTGACCAGGAGCTGTGTCTAGTCAAGGAGTCTCAGTGGGGACCTATGTGGATAGGCTTGGTCTGCTGCCAGCATGGAATGTTGGGGGCTTTTCCTCATCCAGGGGAATTCCAAAGACCAAGAGCATATTTACTGTCTGCAAGTGTGGACAAGACCTTCAGAAGTAAATTTGCAACTCTTCATAGAGAGTTAAGTGCTATCTGTGCCATCTGTCCTAGCCAGGGAGCACTGTGGGAGAGGAGGCAGCAAGACTGTAATGGCAGCGGAAGAGGAGGGATGCTATGAAATGCTTGCTTCTTCATGTGACATGCCCCTTCCAACCATGAGCAAGCTGCAGCCGTAGCCACCTGCTGCAGTCCCGCACTTACTCAACAAAAGACTTACACGTAGGAGGGGAGGAGCTCTGTTTGGGAAGAGGGCAACCAACAAGAGAAGAGTGGATGAAATAAGGCAGTGGGGGATGAACAGAGTCACGGGCATTGTATATCATTAGGGATTGGGAAAAGGAAAAAGAAAAAGGAAAAAAGAAGAAAGTTGAGAGCTAATGTTTCTAGTAAGCATTTGCACTGCCTAATGGCAATTCTAAGTAAGCATCCAGACCCACCCTCTCCATTATTCATAGTCTTAGCTTAGCAGAGCCTCACATCTTAATGTCCTAGCTACTGTTATTTTTATTTTATTAATGAAAACTAAAACAGAGAGAGGTTCAGTCATTTGCATAAAATCACAGAGCCAGGAAGCAAAGTAGCAGGGATTTGAGTTCAGACAGCAAGGCATGGGAAGAGACTGGATTTAGCACTCCTGGCCAGCCCCATCTCACAGAACCCACACTTGAATGTGGGGTCATGCAAATGGTTTTGTATTAATTAACTCCTTCACTGTGTGTGAGTGATGCCTTCTAAAATGGGAGCATATGAGCTGAGATTGGTGACAGGGTGTGAACCCCTAGTTGACGCATTATTCTTCCCGATGTGATAGCATACCATCTTGCTACTCATAGTTTAAAGCACTAGAAGTAACCAAGTCAGAAAAAAAATGGAACAATATTATTCAGTCCACAAGTCCCACGATTGAATCCTTTATCCTAGAGGACATCAGGATGACCCTTTCTTCATGAAGGGGAAAGAATATGGGCTTTTGAGTTCACACTGCAGGTTAGAGCAGAGAAAGACCATCCTGGCATGTGTGCACATGGTAAGTAGAACCCTGGTCTCACAGCAGAGTACAGATGGACATGCTCTGGAGGCCATCTGGGCTGGGGAGGATGCTCCTGGCTGGGCCAGCAGAGCGGCTGTATGGGCTAAGCCGACCAGATGCAGTTAGATGAAGTGCCCATCTCACAGCCTACTTTGTTCTCTTGGTGCTATTGCCTTTTTAAAGAGCCAAGGAATTAAAGTAGAGTCGCTGAGATCATCTTCCCAGATGTCTAAGTGAAATGATGAGTGGAGGAGAGACACATGTTACAATGATTCTTCTTCAAGGTAAAGGGGAGCCAGGCTAGGCAAGCATTTAAATGGCTGGATTTAAAAGTTAATGGAGTATTCACAAGCCAATGGAGTACAGCAGGAGAAGGTGATGGGCTGCGGAGCTTTGATGAAGACAGGAAACAGGCCTCTACACAGCAAGGGGAACAAAGGCCAGAGACAGCTGCAAACATTTGTCAGCTCTGGCAACTCCCACAAGAGAGCCAGGGTACGCCTCCTCTTGCTGAGAGTTTCTGTCCTCCCTACTCTTTGGGGGAAGGTTTCCTGGATTTTACTGCAGCTTGCAAAAGCTTTGCCTTTTACCCCACGAGTTTCCAGATAACTATCAGTCCCTCTCTCCCCGAGGGAGGTTTTCTATAAGCAAGGATCTTTCATTTTAAGATGAAATGCTTACTTCCAGCATTACAAAGAAAAGAAAAAGCATCTTGCCTTCCAGAGATGTTTGAGCCACAGGGGAGTAAGGCGTGGGTTCCTTGGGTGCAGTTTTTGATCCCAACTGATATGTACATCAGTAATGAGGACACAGTGTCCCTTCCATGGTGGCTGGAGGCTGAACACCAGATAGAACCCAAGTTCTGGCATCATGTGTGGTGTGCAGAGGGCCTCCCCACATGCACTAGGGCTCTAGTGTTCAGATCCATCCCATTAAGGTCAGGGCTGACTGAGAATGGGGCTTCTAGGCAGGATGCCTTCTTAGGGGAGCATGAGCTATGTATGTATACATATGTGGAGGGTAGGAAGAGGCATTGCTAGTCAGAGCCACAGGCAAGTGTCTCACCTCATTATCTAATGGCAGAGAGAGGGAGGGAGGAAGAGAGGAGATAGATGATAGATTGATAGAGATAGATTGACAGATGATAGATGGATGGGTAGACAGAAAGATAGATAGATTCCACTATTGCTTTCTCTATTAATTTAGACCCTTGTCTCAGTCTCCTAGGACCTCCATGTTGTAAAATACAGAGTTCGGTTCTGAAAATCAGATTCCCTTAGATTTGTGGCCATCAGTTTCATGTAGTCCAGCTGGGTCCTCTCTTCACTGGTGCACATCCCTTACTCTGCATCTATTCCTACACTGGCTTATACATCTTCACATTCACAGGTGGAGGTTGTATCTGTGCTCAGCCTTGGAGGTCAAGATGAAGAGGGATGGAGAGAGGAAGAGTGAAAGTTTTAGAGAGAAGGGGAGACCAAGAGAAAGGAGGGGATGGGGTGAGAGAGAGGAGGGAGGAAGAGGGCAGGGGAAGGGAAAGGGAGAGGAAAGGATACAGCACACACACACACACACACACACACACACACACACACAGAGAGAGAGAGAGAGAGAGAGAGAGAGAGAGAGAGAGAGAGAGAGAGAGAGAGAGAGAGAGAGAGCTGTGTTTTGAAACACTAGGTCCAGCAGTTGATGGCCTGGATGGCTCAGGAACATCTTGGAAAATAGATATCATCACAAGGCCAAGGAGGGAATATGAACTAACCAAAAGAGAGCAGACAACTAGTATTTAATGCAGGAGTGATTAGGTCTGGTTTATGTTTCTTCGCCTGGCTGCCACACAGAAGATAAACTATGATGTGACCAGCAAACACAAAAGTCAGCTAGTGCTTGCCCTATGTCAGCACACCCTGAGCAGTTCAGGGAGAGAGTGGGAAATAGATCTGCCTTGGCTAGGGAATGGGAGAGCTGGGATTGGAGCCCTGGCTGCCTGGAGACGGTACTGCCTGCAATGCTGCATATCAGACAAGATCTGCATAGCTCAGAGGAAGAAAAGGGGGGTTGGATGGAGAACCTATGGTCAGAATATGCTCTCAAGATAACAGACAGGATGTGGCTTGCCTAGGAGGTGCAGATTAGAGATGGGGGATGCCTAGGTCTGAGCCTGGGGGACTGGCCATAATGAACTTGTGTAGTGGGAAAATGGAGAAAAGAAACATTTGGAGACAGAAATCACAGGCTTCACATGCGGGTTGGAGATGACTTCTGGAATCGGAATCCAGTGGCTCTGCTGGGTAAGCAGTTGGACCCACTCACCAAGGCTGGGTGTAGTGCACAGGAACTTTGGACACCACCTATATGTGGATGGTATTTGACGAAGGGAAACAAAGCATGTGGAAGAAAGAAAGGAGTGTGTAAGCCTGTGCCGACCCCACAGGTCCTTGAAAAGAGAAGGTTTGGTAAAGGAGAGCCAGGAGGAGCAGGAGGGTAGGGGAGGAAAGCAGAGGAGGATTCTGCGACTCCTACGCAACTCAGCAACTCAACCCCTTCCCCAAGTCATCTACACAGGCCCACCACTGTAGAATTTGATACCCTGCTCTTCATGTTCATTCCTGTTTGTGTCCTGTGTTGATTGACTTCATTCTCATGCAGATATGGTAGCCAGTGCTCTGAGTCAATCCTGCTGTCATTGCACAGGAGAAGCCTGGAACCAGGGCATCAGTGGTCAAGGCTTCCACCAGAGGTGAAAAGTTCACAGTTAACATGCAGAGCACTGCCCCGACTTGTCCAGCCGATACCTGTGTGCTGGTAACACTGCAGGCTGGAGGATTCCTCTGTGGGCATAGTAGTTAGTACCTCTCTGGGCTATGAGAGCCATCTAGCCAAGGTGGCTTCTGAGATTTGGGGTTGCGGGGAGGATCTCAAAATGGATGTAGGTGGGAAAACCTGTTCTATAAATTTTTTTTAAAAAATATTTGTCCTTCTTGCTTTCTTCCAGCATTTCTGCCATTTTCCCTGAGATATGCCTGCAGTCTGTTATAGTCTTGATCCTTAGCCAGCTTCAAATTTAAAAAGAAAATACTCTAACTACCTCTCTCCAAAATGTTTTGGCTTCACACAGTAACTGATTTTGAATTTAAAGTAAACACTTGTAAATATTTATTTAACATCTTTCTGCATTAAAAATATTAAACACCTACATATTCAGCATTATCTCCATGTGTTGAAGGTTTTCAGTGACAAAATTTAAATATTCCATTATGTTGCTTTTCTGGATGGATGACAATGATTTACTTTTGAAAACACATGACAAGATCTCTGGCTTTTTATGCTGTATTGCTGCATAAAATTTAACTGTTTTATTTGGAGACAATGATGAATAAATCTAAAAAGGCCAAGTAGCATCCTGACTGTGAATAACTCAGCCTAGTATGATCACAGACTACAAGGGAAAATGCAATTCAGATAAAATATTAATGGAACGAAATGAAAGCCTATTTCTTATTGCCCTAGGCCACCTACATGTGCGTTTGACATATTGATGCTTTCTGCTTTGGGTGATCGAGCCTATGTCCTTGTGGGATGTGAAAACACAGTTTTAATGATATGCTCTCAATTTATTCCAGGGGCACTGATGTGGGAACTCACTCTAGAATTAGGTGCTGGGTCGTTTATTCTTGCATTAGGTCTTCTATTATTTTCATCTCTGTGTGTCTAGCTGTTTGTGAACCTGCCACCATGATGAAGGGCCTCTCCAATGCTTACCATGCCATCTGTCCTGCATCAGAGAAAGAGAAAGTCATTTCTGCCTCATGATAGGGGGTGCTGAAGATCAACTCTGTGCTTGTAATATTCCCAAACCCGTGGAAAAGGGGCCCATTGAAATGCTGACCAGAAAGCACACTTTAAAGTTTTGTCTTTAGTTGACTTATCATTGTTCAAATTTGTGATATATTAGTTACTTTTCTATGGTTTTGATAAAACACCAAGGTAACTCGCCCACATTCTTCCAACAAACAAACAAAAAAAATCAGCATGGTCGGGTCTGTTATAGCTATAGTTTGTTCTTTGGTACCAACTTCTGTATTAGTCTTTTTTTCTATCACTGTAATGAAACACCATGACTTATAGAAGAAAGGGTTATTTGGGCTTATGGTTACAAAGGGATAAGAGTCCATGATGATGGGACAGAGGCATGGTAACAAGTGGCAGGCATGGTGTCAGGGAGCAGGAATTTGAGGACTTATATTTTGAAATAGAATGATGAGAGGTTTTTTTTTTACTCTCAAAGCCTGCCTCCTCTGACAAGACCATACCTTCTAAACAGTGCCTCCAACTGGGGACCAAGTATCCAAATGCCTAAAGCAGTGGGGGATATTTCATTCAAACCACAGAACACAACTTAGTGTGACATAGTCAAGTCAGCAATTGGGAGTTCCTGCACCCCAAGGCTCCATTTCTTTGACTTGGGAAATGTATAGCCCTCCCTTATAACTACTTTAAAATTGGTAAATCACCCTGAGTGATTTTTGCCTACTGTGCTATAGACCTCTGTGGTGGGGGAGGTCCTTCTGCATATGTTTCTCTTATTGGTTGATGAATAAAACACTGTTTGGCCCATGAGGTAGGACTATGAGATGAAGAGAATTCTGGGAAAGGTAGGTAGGAGCCCATCAGAGTCTCAGTGCTGACAAAGGAGTACCACCATGCCAGGCATTACCAGGTAAGCCACAGCCTCGTGGCAATACATAGCTTGATAGAAATGGGTTAATAATTAAGATAGAGCTGGCCAATAAGAAGCCCTAGTCATTGGCCAACAGTTTCAGAATTAATATAGTGTCTGTGTGTTCATTTGGGGCTCTCACGGGTGGCAGGACCCTGCCAGGATAAAGAAAGCTCATGTTACACCTCTATAATGTTCTCTTCTTTCCCCATGGATTTTTGGACCCTGTTATCCAAGCTCTTCCCCACCCTTTCAGCCCCTGGTAACTAAGCAGTGCTAATCACTATCCTTTTGAGATCAACCTGTTTAAATTTCACATAAGAAGGGGATGCACTATAATTGTACTTCTGTACTTGGTTTATGTCACATAACAGAATGTCCTCCGTCACCCGTGTCACCAGACAAATGGCACAGTGCTCCCCCATCCTCTGCCTTTTACAACTGCATAGTACGGTTTTGAAAGTTCCATAGCATGTGCTTGGATCTGGCTAGCACTGACTCGTGCTATGGCTGGATGTGACACTTGAGATATATTGTTTTAATTAAATTATTCTATACCATCACACCCAGAGGCATGCTCAGATTCAAGTGATGAACTGAACTTCATTAATACAACAATCCTTCTTGGTCAAAATTCAGTATTGTTCTAAACCTAGTGATGACACTTATTTATTTATTTAAATAATGTTTATGTTGTTTTATTATAGTAAAAAAAGATTAATTCCTAGTGCTCATTGTATAGATATTTTACTATGTCACTGGGTTTTGGTCTCCCAGGGCCTGTGTGTGTGTGTGTGTGTGTGTGTGTGTGTGTGTGTGTGTGTGTGTGTGTGTGTGAGAGAGAGAGAGAGAGAGGTGGGGGAGACTTTAACATACATCATACTCTAAATGAATTTGATTTCTACTCCTTATCAGTGACATTATATTTTTAACATGTTCATTGCTAGTTCTCCTGAAGCTTAGTTTTTATGCTAGTTCTCATGGCTAGGTCATGATTCATTTAACTCTTCTCTGAGAAAGATGTTCATATAGTTGCCAGTTTCCTCACTTGATTTTTGAGGAATGCCCTAAGAAACTTTGTGCTGACATCTTGCTTAATGCCTCTGGCATCTTCTTTAGGCAAGGCTTTTAGAAACAGGATTACCAGGCCCTGTGACTTGAATGCCTTTCTCCACGGTGAGGTTGACCATATTTGCATACATGCTCCTAACATCTAAGCACAATCTCATTCTCTTCAATTATCTCCTTTCCTTAGCAGAACCTTCTCCTGCATTGAAGCTGTGAGTACACCAGTCTGCTATGAGTATCAGTTTGTTGAAAGGATGGATTTTTAATCTTCACTGATGTCTTTGCAGATATTTTAATGAACTGTTGGGAGTATCTCAAATATGCTAGGTGAGATTATTTTAATCTTGAAGATCTTAATCATAGCAGGTCACTTTCATCTCCAAGATACTGACTTTCAAAGAAATACTGACTTTCAAAGAGTCTCTTTGAGATTTCTGTAGAACAAAGTGCAGTGGGTGTTTTGTATGGGAATCTCTGGCCACATAGAGTGGGGGAGAGCAGGAGCCATATTGATAAATATGGAGGTCTATGGAGGTTTCAGATGAAAGCATTCCACCCTTCTGAATTAGTAAAAAGTAATTCTGAATTTCATATTTAATCTTTTCTTTTTCTGGCTTTAATTGTTTTATTATCATGTGGCTTATGTTCATCCCATTAGGTATGTGTTAAGCTTCTTGCATTTTTTATGGTAATATTTTTTTATTTAAATTTGAAACGAGCAAGTTTTACATGTCAATCCCAGTTCCCTCACTCTCCTCTCCCTGTCCCCCTCCAAATCCCCATCTCATCCTCTTTCTGTTCCTCAGGGAGGATGAGGCCTTCCATGGGGAATCTTCAAAGTCTGTCACATAATTTGGAAGGGCCCAGGCCCTTCCCCATGTATCTAGGTTGAGAGAGTATCCCTCTATGAGGAATGGGCCCCCAAAGTCCATTTGTATACTAGGGATAAATACTGATCTATTACCAGAAACCCCGTAGACTGCCCAGTCCTCCTAACACCCATGTTCAGAGGGGGCTGGGTCTTATGATAGTTTCCCTGCTATCAGACTGGGGTCCATAAGCTCCCCCTTGTTCAGGTCAGCTGTTTCTGTGGGTTTCTCCAGCCTGGCCTTGACCCCTTTGCTCATCACTCCTCCATCTCTGCAACTGGATTCCAGGAGTTTGGCTCAGTGAGATACCATAATAGAAGGAGCCATTACAGGTTTAAGGAATAGTCTGGCACTGGGGAAAAATTCAGAGGTCTACAAGGATGATCCTAACTAACAATCTAAGGAATAATGGAGAGGCTACCTTTAAGGCCCTTCCCCTATAATGAGATTGATGACTACCTTCTATGCCATCCTAGAGCCTTCATCCAGTAGCTGATAAATCTTTCCTAAACATACTTATCTCTGACAGATTAGCGTCATTTCTATGCCCTGGGATTCTTTGTCATCCCATATCTAACTGTAAACACATGTTTTCTTTTCCTTTTGAAGAGCTACCATGCGGAACTCCAGGTGAGATAAAGGCTTATGAGGTCATCTCAGTTTTCACTTTAATCTTTTATGTTTCCTATTTTATCATCTCTAAATTGTGAAGCAATTAGGTTCTTCCCCCTTTTTTCCCACTTTTGAATTTCTACACACATTAACTTTTATTTTCCATGTGGTCTTACTAGCTAAACAATATTCTTTGAGACTGACCGGTGAGGAGCTCACAGCAATTCATTTGAAAATGTTGTTTTATGTTTATTTTTTACTTTTATTTTCTTTTTTCTTTTAGCACAGGAGATTGCCCCATCACTGGGGCTTTGATTTCCTTATTGTGAGTGGGTTCACCATGCCAACAGTGGGTTCACCACACCCAACAGTGACCACGCCCCCAACCCTGACCACACTCCCGATTTAAATAAATAATTAAATAACTCGGAAACCAGATTGCCTGACATAATTGAGTCTCCCCTCACTTGCCTTTGTCCCTCCCCATCCTCACTTGCACTTTTCTTGCCACTGTGTCCCTGGCGTTCCTGATGCTGCACATCTGGTTTGTTTATAGACCGTGCCTTCCTGATGTTCCTTTTCTATGCTTTTGTTGCAGTCCACGGAGTCCTAGAGTGAATGCTGCCTTAGACATTGCCCCTCGCACACATAGCTGCTCTCGCCTTTCTTCTCTCTTTTGTTTCTTCATTTCCCCATTACTGTTGAATTTTAAGTCCTTTAAAACTAACTCAAAATAGATGCTATTTTAGGAAAAACAAAGAGTCAAACTTTTTATGATAATATTCTTTTTATTTAAATTTGAAACAAGAAAGTTTTACATGTCAACCCCAGTTCCTGCACCCTCCCCTCCTCCCCTGTTCCCTCCTCCAATCCCCATCCCATCCCCTATCTCCTCCCTAGGGAGGGTGAGGCCTTCCATGGGGGGGGATTTTCAAAGTCTATCATATCATTTGGAGCAGGGCCTAGGCCCTCCTCCCACGTGTCTAGGCTGAGAGAGTATCCTTCTATGTGGAATGGGCTCCCAAAGTTCATTTGTATACTAAGAATACTGATCCACTACCAGAGGCACCATAGGCTGCCCAGTCCTCCTAACTAACACCCACGTTCAGGGGGTCTGGGTCAGTCCTATGCTGGTTTCCCAGTTGAGTCCATGAGCTCCCCCTTGTTCAGGTCAGCTGTTTCTGTTGTTTCTCCAGCCTGGCCTTGACCACTTTGCTCATTACTCCTCCCTCTCTGCAACTGGATTCCAGGAGTTCAGCTCAGTGTTTAGCTGTGGGTGTCTGCTTCTGCTTTCATCAGCTACTGGATGAAGGCTTTTGGATGGCATATAAAGTACTCATCAATGTCCCTATTGGGGAAGGGCATTTACGGTAAACTCTCCACTATTGCTTAGATTGTTAGGTGAGGTCATCCACTGGACATTTCCCTAGTGCCAGGTTTCTCTTTAAACCTATAATGGCTCACTCTATTATGGTATCTCTTTTGTTGCTCTCTTCTATTCTTCCCCTGACTCAATCTTCCTGAGCCCTTATGTTTTCCTTTTCCCCCTCCTCATCTCCCCTCCTCTTTCTCCTAACTCCCTCTCCCCTTCCACCATGTTCCCAATTGGCTCTGGAGATATTTTCCTGTTCCCCTTCTCAGGGGGACCATATATTACTCTCTTAGGGTCTTCCTTATTTCCTAGCTTTACTGGCAGTGTAGATTGTAGGCTGGTGATCCTTTCTCTGTCTAAAATCCATATATGAGTGAGTACATACCATGTTTGTCTATTTGTGACTGAGTTACTTCACTCAGGATAGTTTCTTCTAGTTCCATCCATTTACTTGTGAATTTCACAAATTCCATTGTTTTTTGTTTTTTGTCTTTTCACTGAGTAGCACTGCATTGTGTAAATGTAAATGTACTACATTTTCTCCATCCAGTCTTCAATTGAGGAGCATTTAGGTTGCTTCCAGGTTCTGGTTATTACAAATGCTGCTATGAACATGGCTGAACAGATGTCCTTGTTGTATGAATGGGTATATGCCTAAGAGTGGAATTACTGGATCTTGTGGTAGACTGATTCCCATTTTCCTGAGGAACCACCACTGATTTTCAAAATGGCTGTACAAGTTTGCACAACCACCAGCAGACGAGGAGTGTTCTTCTTTCTCCACATTCTCTCTGAGTAAACTGTCTTTGGTGTTTTTGATTTTAGCCATTCTTACAAGAGTAAGATGGTATCTCTGAGTTGTTTTGATTTGCATGATGAGCACTTTCCTATGTGTTTTTAGCTATTTTAGATTTCTCTATTGAGAATTCTATATTCAGTTCGGCACCCCACTTTTTAATTAGATTATTTGGTGTTTTGGTGACTAGTTTCTTGAGTTCTTTGTATATTTTGGAGATCAGCCCTCTGTCAGATGTGGGGTTGGTGAAGATCTTTTCCCATTCTGTGGGCTGCCATTTTGTCTGGTTGACTGTGTCCTTTGCCTTACAGAAGCTTCTCAGTTTGAGAAGGTCCCATTTATTAATTGTTATTAATCTCAGTGTCTGTGCTACTGGTGTTATGTTCAGGAAGCTGTCTCCTGTGCCAATTTGTTCAAGGGTACCTCCCACTTTTTCTTCTAAGAGGTTCAGTGTGGCTTGATTTATGTTGAGGCCTTTGATCATTTGGACTTAAGTTTTGTGCATGGTGATCTATCTGCAGTCTTCTACACACCAGCATACAGTTATGCCAGCACCATTTGTTGAAAATGCTTTCCAACTTCCATTGTATAATTTTACCTTCTTTGTCAAAACTCAGGTGTACATAGTTGTGTGGGTTAACATCAGGGTTTTCAATTAGATTCCATTGGTCTACCTGCCTATTTTTGCACCAATACCAAGCTGTTTTCAGGACTATAGCTCTATAGCTCAATAATAGTTTAAAGTCAGGGATGGTGATGCCTCTGGAATTTCCTTTATTGTACAGGGTTGTTTTGGCTATCCTGGGTCTTTTGTTTTTGCATATAAAGTTGAGTATTGTTCTTTCAAGGTCTGTGAAGCATTGTGCTGGGATTTTAATGGGGATTGCATTGAATCTGTAGATTGCTTTTGGCAAGATTGCCATTTTTACTATATTGATCCCATCTATCCAAGAGCATGGGAAATCTTTCCATTTTCTGGTATCTTCTTTAATTTCTTTCTTTAAAGACTCAAAGTTCTTATTATATAGGTCTTTCACTTGTTTGGTTAGCATTACCTCAAGATATTTTATGTTTTTTGGGGGTATTATGATGGTGTTTCTCTGATTTCTTTTTCAGCCCCTTTATCGGGTGTATATAGTAGGGCTACTGATTTTTTAAAAGTTAATCTTATATCCCGCTACTTTGCTGAAAGTTTTTATCAGCTGTAGGAGTTCCCTGGAAGAGTTTTTTGAGTCACTTATATAAACTATCATATCATCTCCAAATAGTGAAAATTTAACATCTTTCATTTCAATTTATATTGCCTTGATCTCCTTTTGTTTTCTTATTGCTCTAGCTAGAACTTCAAGTACAATATTGAAAAGATATGGAGAGAGTGTACAGCCTAGTTTTGTTCCTGATTGTAGAGGAATCACATTGGGTTTCTATCCATTTAGTTTGATGTTGGCTGTTGGTTTGCTGTATATTGCTTTTATTATCATTTAGGTATGTTCCTGTTATCCCTGATGTCTCCAAGACCTTTATCATGAAGGGGTATTAGGTTTTGTCAAAGGTTTTTTCAGCATCTAGTGATATGACCATGTAAGTTTTCTTTTTCAGTTTGTTTATATAGTGGATTACATTGATGGATTTTTGTATGTTGAATCATCCCTACATTCCTGGGACATGGTCATGGTAGATGATTTCTCTAGTGTGTTCTTACATTCAATTTGCCAATATTTTATTGAGTATTTTGCATAAATGTTCATTGTCTGTAGTTATCTTTCTAAGTTGTGTCTTTCTGTGGCTTGGGCACCAAGGTAATTGTAGCCTCGTAAAAAGAGTTTGGCAATGACCCTTCTGCTTCTATTGTGTGGGACACTTTGAGGAGTATTGATATAAGCTGTTCTTTGAATTCCTGGTAGAATTATGCACTGAAGCCATCTGACCCTGGGCTTTATTTTGGTTGGGCCTTTTGATAACTGCTTCTATATCATTAGGGGTTATAAGTCTATTTAAATTGCTTATCTATTCTTGATTTAATTTTGGTAAGGTTATCTATCCAGAAACTTGTCAATTTCCTTTAAATTTTCTAATTTTGTGGACTACAGGTTATCATGGTGTGACCTGAAGACTCTGGATTTCCTCAGTGTCTATTGTTATGCCCCCCTTTTCATTTCTCATTTTGTTAATTTGCATGTTCTCTCTTGTCTTTTGGTTAGTTTGGATAAAGGTTTGTCTATCTTGTTGATTTTCTTGAAGAACCAGCTCCTTGTTACATTGATGCTTTGTATTGCTTTCCTAGTTTCTACCTTATTTCAGCCCTCAATTTGATTATTTCCTAGCATCTAGTTCTCCAGGGTGAGTTTGCCTCTTTTTGTTCTAGATAGAGCTTTCAGTTGTGCTGTTAATTTTCTAGTGTGACTGTTCTCCTGTTTCTTCATATGGGCAGTTAGTGCAATGAACTTTCCCCTTAGCACTGATTTCAAAGTGTCCCATAAGTTTAGGTATGTTTTGTCTTCATTCTTGTTGGATTATAGGAAGCCTTTAATTTTTTTTTATTTCTTCCTTGACCCAGAAATGACACAATTGTGCATTGTTCAATTTCCATGAGTTTGTAGGGTTTCTGCAATTTGTGTTCTTGAATTCTAACTTGGTGGTCTGATAAGTTACAGGGGGTTATTCAATTTTTTTTGTACCCATTGAAGTTTGCTATGTTGCTGAGTATGTGGTTGATTTTAGAGTAGGTTCCATGTGGCACTGAGAAAAAGGTATATTCTTTTGTATTTGGATGGAATGTTCTATAAATGTCTATTAAACTCAATTGGGTCATAACTTCTGTTAGTTTCTTTGTTAAGTTTCTGTGTGGTAGACCTGTCTAGTGTTGAGTGTAGGGTGTTCAAATATCCCACTGCAAGTGTGTGAGGTTTTATGTGGGAATTGAGTTTTAGTAATGTTTCTCTTATGAATGTGGGCACCTTTGTATTTGGGGCATAGATGTTCAGAATTGATACTTCATTTTGATGTGTTTCTCCTGTGATGAATAAGAAATGCCCTTCTTCATCTGTTTTGATGAATTTTAGTTTACAGTTTAGATATTAGGATTGCTACACCTGCTTGTTTCTTGGGTTTATTTGATTGGAAAATCTTTTCCCAACCTTTAACTCTGATGTAACACCTGTCTTTGAAGTTGAGGTGTGTTTCTTGTATGCAGCAGAAGGATGGATTCTGTCTTTGTATTTATTCTGTTAGCCTGTGTCTTTTTATATGTGACTTAAGACCATTAATAGTGAGGGATATTAATGACCATTGATTGTTAATTCTTGTTTGTTTTGGCTTTGTTGTTGTTGGTGGTGGTGTGTGGATTTCCTTCCATTTTTCTGTAAAGTGGGATTATCTATTGTCTATGATTTTGTGGGTATAGTTGACTTCCTTGGTTTGGAAATTTTTTTTTCAGATCTTCCTGTAGGGCTGGATTACTTAATATGTATTTTTAAAATCTGGCTTTGTCATGGAATATCTTGGTTTTTCCATCTATAGTGACTGAAAGCTTTGCTGGGAATGTGCCTGTGGTCTTTTATTGTTGGTAGAATGTCTGACCTTCAGACTTTCCATACAGAAGTCAGGTATAATTCTAATAGATTTGCCTTTATATGTTGCTTGGCCTTTTTCCTTTGCTGCTTCTAATATTATTGCTTTATTCTGTATGTTTGGTGTTTTGAATATTATGTGGCAAGGGGACTGCTTTTTGTGGTCCACTCTATATGGTGTTCTGTTCTTCTTGTACTTTCATTAGCATGTCTTTCTTTAGGTTGGGAAAGTTTTCTTCTATGATTTTGTTGAATATATTTTCTGCACCTTTGAGTTGGGTTTCTTTACCTTTTTCAATACTTATTATTCTTAGGTTTGGCCTTTTCATGGTGTCCCATATTTCCTGGATATTTTGTGTTAGGAATTTATAGAATTTAAGATTTTTTTGGTCGATGAATTTATTTCTTCTAGTGTATATTCATGTATCTTCAGCACCTGAGATTCTCTCTTTGATCTCTTGTATTCTGTTGGTTATGCTTTCATCTGTACTTCCTCATCATTTATCCAGTTTTTCTATTTCAAGCATTCCCTCAGACTGTTTTTTGTTTGTTTGTTTGTTTGTTTTGTTTTCCATTTCAGCTTTCAAACCTTGCACTGTGCACTGGTTTAATTGTTTATTGCAGTTTTTGTTTTGCCTTTTCTTCCATTTCTTTAAGGATTTTCTTATTTCCTCCTTTAATGTCTCTATAATTTTCATGAAGTTGTTTTTATTGTCACTCTCTTCTGCTTCAGCTGTGTTGGGATGTTCAGGTCTTGCTGGTGTGGAGTTCTTAGATTCTGGTGGTGTCATATTGATATTTTTGTTGTTGTTGTTGTTAACGATTGTGTTCTTATACTGTCGCCTACCCATCCCTTCTTCTAGTGGGTACCAGTGGGGTCTCTCCCTCTCTTGGTGGGCACAGGACCATGGTTATTTTCTGGTGAGTGCATGTGGTGCAATACTCCAATGTCTCTCCTCCTTCAGTGAGTAGTGGTGGTACTAGGTGCTGGCAGACTCAGGATGGCGTGGTATGCTGGGACGTGTTTGCGGTCCCCAGTCCTCAGGAGGCTCTGAGCAGGGCCCCAGAAGGCAGGTTGGTGGTTGGACTAGGATTCTGGCAGACTCTGGATGGGCTGGTCCACTGGGCTCTCCTGCACCCAGTCTCCAGTCCTCAGGAGGCTCCCAAAAGTCAAACTTTTTACCTGCCCTTCGATGCCCTTCTGGTTCTGCAACTTTGTGTTTGTTTGTTTTGTTTTTTGTTTTTCTGAATGGGTCATGTATGAAGAAACTGGAGTATGCTCTTTAGTCATCTTTATGCATGTTTGTAGACAAGGATTCCACTGAGAAAGGGCTGGGGGAGGTGGGTATTTTTTGTTGTTGTTTTATTTTTTTTCCTTTTTGATAACACTTCTCTGGAGAATTCTTTGTTTCCAATTTAGACAAAGCTTCTCATCACTGAGGAGTCATTTACTGGGTAAGGTAGACACAAGGACCAGCTGCAAATCATGCTCTAGGGACAGAGGCTACCTTTGAAAGTCTTTCTCAGTTGATGTGAACTCCCATCACCCTTTCCCTTTAGAATTCTAAATAGTAGGTGTCAAGTCTAGATCTGTTATCATCCTTCGAGTTATCCTTTAAAGGTGGGGAATGAAAGGACATAAACCAGGTCTTTGCAAAGTTTTAGAGCAGAAATCCACTCTGGAAAAATAAAAGTCCCTAGGTCTATGTTGTGATTCTCTTAGTTTCACCCCTCCACTCACACCAGCAGCCTCCTCATTACTGGAAATAGATGCCTGGTGACATATTGTAGGTTGGAATGTTATCTAACTTAATACTGCTTTCCTTGCAAAGCTGGTAATAGAAGCCAGGTTAAAGTGATTTTAATGACTCAGGACTGGATCCTTTGAATCTACTGAAAGATGTAAAAGGTATAATGCCCTGTTTTGTGCTTTTATGTGCAGAAATTGCTTTGAACAAGCATTCAGTTTCTTAGGTTACTTCTGTTGTTTGGGATATATAGGTAGAGGTGAAACCATGAAAAGGAGTGCAGATAGGCTAAAAGCTGACCCTGCAGCAGCAGCCTGCTGTGTGGGTTTTGATTATTGCCAGCACCAGGTTGGAGAGTGTCTCTTCATCTCAGATCAAGGGGGAGACTTGGATGTTGTGGACTCTTATGGCTTGTCAAGAGCCCTGATGCTTTGGAGGATAGAGTGGTGGATGAGTGGCTGACAGAAACTGTGGGGACACTCACACACCAGCCTGAAAGTTCTGCCACAAAGACAAACAGCTTCCCAAGCCACAGTTCTGAAGAGCTCTGGGACTGGGGAGGGGTGACTGCTGGATTTCAGGGTTGTGGAAATCTGTTTGGTGGGAATTCCCCTCAAAGAATAAACTGAGCTTCATACATGAACCTGCCTGCAGTAAGGCTAAGACAGGTCTGCACAGCTGCCCCTGGTTTAGTGCGGTGATTACAGGGCTCAGCAACAGGGTGTGGATTACTACTGCAAACCTGGCATTTGATTGGACACACATGTCGTCAGAGAGCAGACAGAGCATCACAGTCTGCTGCATAAATGAGCACAGGCATTCAAGTTTAAACAAAACCACTTCAAACTAGGGTGGGTGTGGCTTAGAGAAAATGACAGCCCGGTATTGTTCATATACAGCGCGCGCGTGCGCGCGCTGTGTGTGTGTGTGTGTGTGTGTGTGTGTGTGTGTGTGTGTGTGTGTGTGTGCGCGCGCGTGTGTGCTCACGATGTATGCGAAGTATGCATCATGTTTTTCAAAAATAGTTTTTTCTTTTTTGGGGGGTGGGGGTCTGGCTTAAGTTTTCCTGGTTAGGGCAATGCTGTCTGCTCCTCAGCCCTGAAGAGACTGCAGATCATTAGATCATTTATGTTATTTGTTCCTGGCCTGTTGTATAGAATCCACAGGTGAATCCGGGCTTGCTAGTTACCTCCTATTTGAGAATGTTCTTAATATCTTTCATGTAAATTAAACTAATACATTAGGAAGATCGAAATGGCACCTTCTAGGTGAGTTTTTAACTTGTTGCTCTAGAGAATTTCCTACATGAATACCATGTTTACATCATTTCTACCCCTCCACCTTCTCCCATTCTCTCCAACTCTGTCTCAAATTAATGACCTCTTCTTTAATTACTATTGCTGTATATATCTATTCATATATATATACATATATATATACATGCATATATATACATACATATATATACATATATATATATACATATATACATATATATATATATATATATATATATATATATATATATATATATATGACCTGCAAAATCCATTTAGTGCTGCTCTTCTCCATATGTGTTTAGGGCTGACCTCTTGGAATTCTATAACGTATCTGTGTCTCCTGCCTCAAGAGGACTGAATTGTCCTCTCTTCATAGCCATTGATTGCCTGTATCTCCTGATCTAGGGGCTCTTGTGCAATTTCTATGTCCATGTTGGCATGTCAAATGCTGTTTTTGTTTCGGAGACCATGTTGTTGAGATGCTATCTGCTGTGTCCTACTACTCTCCTCTCTAGAACTCAGGAAGGAAGAAGGAATGAAGTGGGGAGAATGAGCTCTTGAGTGAGTTGTGATAGCTTGAGTATTTTTTTTTTAATTTGTTCCATTACAACTACGTTATCAAATATCATTATTCATTGCGTTGTTTTATTAATGTATTTTATCAAATATCATTATTCATTGTGTTTTTTAATTAATGCATTTTTGTCCAGACAGTTAGAAGTATCTTCTATTTTCTCATTCTTCCTTTTAAAGATTTTTTTTTTATGTGCACATGTGCATCTATGTGCATAATCATGTGGGTACCTGAAAAGGCCACAAGAGGGCATCAGGTCCCCTGAAGCCAGAGTTACAGCCAACTGAGAGCTGCGCATTGTGGGTGCTGGGAATTGAACTCCTATGTGGCAGTATGGAAACAGTCTGCAACTACAGCCTCTAATGCAACAAAGCACTATATCCATTGATTAACCAATTATTTAACTGATATATTTTGGTGATTACAAAAATCAAAATTTAATTGTAATTATTTTAGATATTTCAAAGAACTTGTGACAAATAAGATGTCTCATCAGTAGATCACAAAGTGTGTCGTCCCTGTCTTCTTGAACATCTTCCATTCTGATAGCTCACGCCTGATGCTGTATAGTCAGTCAGTCATGTAGCTCCAGCATATGTTCTGGGTCAGATCTTTAAATATTAATTATCCTGTGAGTAACTAAAGAAAGTAAAAGCTTTCCTATCTGCTTAATTTACATGAAAGTCACAAAGCCTTTTGAAAATTACTCTTTACTAGTTTGGGACTTCCAATGATTTATATGACAAGATTTACTCGACTAGCATACCTCATTTACTGGATCAGCCTTGGTGTGCGTTTCCTTGTTCTGAGTTTCAAGTAGCTATAAAATCTTAACATTGCTATGCTGTGCTTGGCATTTCCCCCCCTCTTCCTGACATTAGATATCTACATAAAATCTGGGAACCACAAATGAGAGAAAACTTATGTCATTTGTCATTTTGACTCTGGCTTAATTCTCTCACTAGTATTGCTTATGCGGAGGCTGTTTTTTTTACCCATGCTACAGGCCACAATTACTGGGGATTTGGTTCACTGTGACGGTTGGCTTGTGTCTGCAAAGAGACAATAGAGACACATACTCCACTGGGTGAGAGACAGCAGTGTACTCATACAGTCCTTATCTTTTGAGCTCTAGTCAGCTGGGATTTGTGGAAAGGAGAGGAATTCCTTGAGGGATGGACCAGAGTTTTAGTGCATCCATGTTTATCTTTGACCAGAGACTAGCATTCGGTACTGAAGCCGAAGCTCCTTTGTGGCTTCATGTTCCTATGTGTACAGAGCTGAGAAAAACGTTGAGTGCTCCCTAGACATGTCACTTCTCCACGCCAGAGGACATTGATAGAATAGATATTTGTATCTCTAAAATCAAGGAAGCTCGAATCTTCTTACAAACAGAACAGAGATGACTATACACATATAAATTGATATTCTTAGAGTATCCCCAAATCAATTCATGGACAGAATAGCTAGTGGAAGTTTCAGTTCTCTGTTTTTTTCCCTTGATTTGTTGATTAAGGTCTTAGCTTAGAAGGTGAATGATCCCATTCTTTTTGTATGAAATTTGTAAAGGTAGCAGAGAATCTGTACCCATGGGAGGAATTTTCTGTGATTTCTGGCTGATTTGATTATGGCTTAGTTGTTAGAAAACAAAATCCAAAAAATAAATAAATTAAAAAAAAAAAAACTATACACAAAGTTTTTTACTTGTGAAAAAGTTATGACTCCTATGAGTGTTTTACCTTTTACTCATACTTCAAAACATTTTGTTGCAGTCAAATTGTACACATTATGGTGCAATTCTTTCTCAGAGGCCTTTGATCCAGCCAGGCTTACCTATGCCATCCCCTTGGCCAACTCTTGATTTTTTTTTATTAAAGTTTGATGGTGTACACACACACACACACACACACACACACACACACACACACACACACACACACAAGCTAGATAGATACCTAAGGCAATCTCTGGAATTTCACTGAGGTCCCAGAACAATGAAAAAGGATTATTTTTTTTTAATTTATAAAAAGACAGACATTGTAAGTAAGTGTTTGATGAGCAGTATATTTCTTGAATTAGCCCAATGGGATTGCAAGACCTCTATAGAAAGAGGCATCCAATTAGAAAAGAGGTTTCACCTTCTCTTGAGTTGGCTGAGATACAATGTTATGAATATACATATTTCAAAGAACATATGCCCCCTAAGAAGACCCTGGAGGCTGATCTTACTCTCGAAGGAGGCGTTGATCAAACCCTTATGAAATAAAGATGAGTCTTACTCCAACAGGGGACTTGTACTCCTAAATCCCAATATTATTAATGATGGTAATAAATTGACTACATCCATTAAGTCTGTGTCACCTGTGGATATTTTCTATTTCACTCCGTGGTTCTCCAAAGGATTTGCTTTCACATACAGGACAGAAGTTTAGCCTGCAGCCTTAAATCTCATGGAGAGAGTAATAGCAGGGGATCTGAGCCACTGGCATTCCCAAGTGAAGACTCCCATCCTTTCTACTTATTTATGAGTTATCTTTAATATTCTGTTAGCTAGACTTTGATTGTGTAAAGGGACATAAGATATTTGAAATGATAACTGAATTTCACTGACTTCCTAGCATTCACCAGCCAACAAGTCTCTCTCTCTCTCTCTCTCTCTCTCTCTCTCTCTCTCTCTCTCTCTCTCTCTCTCTCTCTCTGGAAGTATAGTTCATACATGAGTTTATACAGATATGTCTGTCTCTTTAAAATTTGATTGATTTTTTAAAAAGTGTGTGTGTGTGTGTGTGTGTGTGTGTGTGTGTGTGTGAATGCAGTCACTGTGGAAACCAGAATAGGGTATCTGGTCCTCTGGAGCTAGAGTGCTAAGTGGTTGTGAACTGCCCAAAGTGGATGCTGAATCCTTTACTTCTGTCCTCTGGGAGAGTAGTGTGTGCTCTTAACCACTGAGCCATCTCTCCCAAAACATATCCCTTTTTTATCAGACTTCATTTGAACTGTACAACCAGGACCATATAGGGATGGTTACACCTGATTAAAAAAACAAAACAAAACAAAACAAAAACCCCAGACACTGTTATATGACCAAGCATGACAAGCTACAGCAAAGAGAAAGGATTTCCTCTTTGGAAAGCCTGCCATCAGGTCTCAGTCTTGCAGATAGCAAAGGTCCCATCTCAGCAAGACAAGACCCTTTGCAGGTGTAAGGAACTTGGGGGAGAATCATGTAGTCTAACTTTCTGGTGGAAAATGTTTCTTGGGCTTGGCTTTCTGGTCTCTGGACAGCAAATAATAAAAGCTTTATAAATGAAATTCAATTTCCTTAGGAAAACTTTCACATAGAAGTTAACTCAGTGGCCTTATTAGGAGCTCAGGACTGAATGGTTCCCAATTTACAAAGCAAATAGTTGGTTGATTAATTCTCGGGTAGCCACATATATAAGCAAGGCAAATCTAATGAGAACAATACACTTTAGGGGATAGTATTATGATTCCCAACTTAAATTTATTGGGAACAATGTTGAAAAGTTTGAGATAAAAAAGAAACTGCAGGGCATCTTTTTAATAGAAGCAAATGTGTGCTTACTGGAGCCTCTGGGGTCCTCTAGACACAAAGGGGTCTCATTGTGTTTGACTGGAGTATCTCACAACCATGTAGATTTTAGAAAACTGGTAGAAACAGAAATGACTGTTTGTAGAATAAAATGTCAAGGGGGCTTTGTCAGAGATACAACTGATTTCTCCCACACATTACTAGAATTACGGTGTCTCCTTGGGAAAATGTTTGGGGGGCTGTTTTGCACAGTCATCAAAAGCACTTGAGTACTGAGATGCATGACATTTGAACAGAATCAATATGTTCCTCTACTGCAGTGGTTCTCAGCCTCCCTAATGCTGTGACCCTTTAATACAGTTCCTTGTGTTGTGGTGACCCCAAACCATAGAAGTATTCCATTGCTACTTCATGGCTGTAATTTTTCTACTGTGATGAATTGTAATGTAAATATCTGTGTTTTCTGACTGTCTTTGACAGCCTCTGAAGGTCACAACTCACAGGTTGAGAACCTTTGCCTCAGTGCTTATGCAGTAGTCATGAATGACACTGTGAGTTTGAAACTGGTCATTTCTGAACACTCTTCTGCTTGCAATATACAACTAGCAAAGGCCATAGGAAAGTGCTCAGTCATCCAGGGAATGACAACTTATATCGGAGTACTCTGGGACTGGGATGGCACAGTGGTGGAATGCTTGCCTAGCAAGAGTAATGCCCTGGGTTCAAGTCCCAGCACCTCAAAACAAACAACCCATCTCTAACCATGAAAGAGAAAATGATGAAGAAACCAGATGAGGACAAAGATCCAACCCTAATGTTCAAGATCATGACACAGCTGGTTCATGTCACTCAACTTAACGGGCTCAGCTTGCAGATTCATTCAGACCAGCTTTTAAGATCCATGCTTCCTGCTGCCAAATCTATAGTTAGGCTCTCTCTCCCAGCACCATTTTCCCAGAGTGCAAGAACTGGGGTGATGAAACACAAAATCCTGGGGTTACTTTATCTCACCAATCCCAGGCCTCAAAAAGATCAAAACCCAAAGTGGGAACTATAGAGAGGACATGCTAGACAGGGCTGCATAGATTTCACAGGGGAGAGCCCCCTTATTATGTGCAAAAGCAGGGTGTCCTGTGAAAGCTGGGGCAGTAGAACAGCAGCTGTCAGATGATGACTGGAGGAGGAGAAAAGGGGGTGTCCAGACTTGCAGATGTTAGGGAAGCTGGAGTAGAATGCAGAACATTCAGGAAAAATGGCATTATCAGTGGAGCCATCCACGCTTCAGAAAGCAGATGCCTCATGCCTCTCTCTGCTGTTGCTGAGGGAACAGTGAACAGCAGTATACATCTCTTTTGTGAGACTCTCCGTATCAACTCCAGTCCAGAGACAGAGTCAGCCTCGCCCCATACACTCTAGATATGCCAGAATGGAAAGTAGCCTCGGCAACAGAAATCCTCAATTGCTTCTGCCCTTTGATGTATATCAATAGGAACTGATCCTGAGTTTCAGTTCAAAATTTTCCCTTTCCTTTGTTTCCATGGGGAAATACTGATCATAACGTTGACTGTCCCAAGTTTTTCCTGATGGGTTTCTATGTGAGAACTGAAAATGGGAAAAGTTAAGACTTTGTTAGGATTATGTGCAATGTGTGCCTAAGGTTTTGAATGTATGATTATTCCAGGAGTTAATTAGAATGTAAGCAGAGCTAGACCTGTGCTTAATTAAAGCAACCGGACAATGACACGAAGAGGTGGTACTTTAGGTACTTTGGGACACTCAAACTTGAGAATGTGGCCCATTAAAGGACTCTCTTAGCCACTTAAACCTTTCTTCTTTGGGCAAGAATTTGTGCAAGCAATTGCCATATATTTCAGTGGGCATGTGGAATCTTAGTTCAGAGGTTTTGCATGGCTTCAAATATGTTTTTCAACTTCATTTAGAGGAGATCGAGCGTAACTCCTATTTTGTAAAGTCACTGGAAACAAAAGGAAAATGTGAAGATAAAACATATGAGGGACCCAACAGAAAGGATAATTTATAGCAGATGTTTCTGTGACCCTCTAGAAATGATGTATTAAAAATTAAGTGGGGGGAACATGGAGTTAGACACGAAGATATGTTTAACCCCAATTGTACATTCTCTCTGTGCCTAGACGATCTCATTTTCCGGGAATGTGAGAGATTAACCCAAGGTGAGAGATTAACCCGAAATATTGTGAGATCATCAGTGCTAATTCTGAAAGAATCAGGTGACATTCTACAATCCTGTGACTCATTTTTTCAAGATAAGGAACGTGTGTGCATGCGGGTGTACTTGGGTATGCGTGTGTTTCTTTGAGACCTGTGGATTATTTCCATAAAAAGCCATGTAACTATATCCCCAAGATATAGCTACATGTCACAGGGTCAAAACCCTTGATCTAGAAGTCTCAGTTTACACACCAGGGAATAGGCTAAGAGCTATAATTGGGGAGATCAGCTGATCTCTGGTACACAAAGCCTAACTACAGCATGGCGCTTCTCCTGTATACCTGGAAATTAAGAACGAGTCACGATTGTTCTGTCTTTGTTTTTCTGGACTTTGTAATCACACTGCAGACAAAGCATTAAAGACAGATATGCATTGAGATTCTGGCTCTCTGTGATATATGTGTAGTTGCTTGGTGGGAGCTGTCCCAGCATTTTTCAGCGGGGACACAGTCAATCAATATGGCAGGAGACCTGCACTTCCCATATTTATTTTTTCTAAAGAGCTAATGGTTAATTTTCTTTAATATCTGAGGAAACAGCTATCTCCAACTGATTGCCAATCTGGGGGTTAATTTGGTAATTTTGTGTTTGATCATTGCTTTTGGGAGAGCTCCAGCAATCGGCAATTATAACTCAAAGGAAATGGGGTTAATTGTGTGCTGGTTTTTCATGATGAAGTGTGGAGGGCTCTGTCTATAATCACCCAGTAAATCATGTTACATCACTGCTGGCTCTGTGATAGAATGCCAGGCTCTACTGTTTGAGAATATGTTTGCTTCTCCTTGACTATTGAAAGAATTGAAAATCTTAGTCTCTGTGTAGTTAAGGATGGTATGTAACTATTAACTAGTAAACAAATGCAATTGGGGGGTGACATAAGCCTCTTTCAAGGTGAGGCTTTTAAAATCCAGGTAGTCAAAGAGAATAGGGGCCAGCCTGACTTTCTGTTTCCAGCACTTGGGTTTGGGGAGGGGTAACATGGTAATGAACTCTGAACACCCAGGGGAGGCACCATGGAAACTAAGCTTCAAAAGATAACAACAGGGTGTAGTTATGAGGAAGGAGGGTGAGGGAGGGAAAGGAAGAGAGGAATCGAGGAAGAAAAGAAAAAGTAGACAGGAAAAGGAGAAAGAGAAAGTGGGGGAGAAGGAATAGAGAAAATGGGGAGAAAGGAGGGGTGAAGAAGAGGAGATGAGGAGAGATATCTACTTCTAAAACACTCTCTGATATCTCCCATTACTCCCATTACTCCCATACCTCAGTGGTCCTAGGATGAAGGATGCAGACACTATGACCCCACAGAGAACAAGTGCAGTACTGGTGTACTGAAGTGTACTTAAGTCTTCTGCTGGTTCATCTCATTAATCAAGTATGGTGAGAAGCCGTAGTACAGCAGGGTTCATTGTGTATTACATTCAGTCCTGTGTCCCAGAGCAGGCTGGAGAAAGAAAGTTGAAGGTAAGGAAGCCTGGGGAGGAGGTGTCCTGCATGGAAGTTCTCCAACCCCCTCCTTCCCCCAGTGGCTATTATGTGTTGAGATGAAGAGATGAAGGCTCCACACAGCCTGGAAGGTTTACCGCTGATTGAAAGGCACCCACTTCAGTTCCAAAGTCTCCTGCACCCACAAATAGCTTCATATGAGCAAGAAATGATTGTTGTGAGGTTTTCTTGTTTGCCCTTGTGGATTTAAACAATTCCTTTAAGCTCTAACTTTTATTTTTATTTTTTATTAATAATATAATTTAAAATTTTTACATGTCGATCCCAGTTTCCCCTCCCTCTCTTCCTCCCTCCCTCCCTCCCTCTCTCCCTCTTACCTTCTTTCCCCTGTGACATGCACCCTGGCCACCCTCCCCTCCCATCCCCCCACCCCCATTCCACTTGTAGGGCTATGCTATCCAGGTTGGGTCAATTGGAGCAACTGTGGAAAGGCTACCATAAATGCCCTTCCCTGATAGTGAGATCATCAACTAAATTATCCACCATCATGGAGCCCTTATCTAGTACCTGTTGGAAACAGAAGCAAACACCCATGAACTAAACACTGAAGCTCTAACTTTTAAGGAAGTAGCTGTAGAATTCTTGTTCATGTGTGACAAAACAGTCCCTTAGATGTTGAGATGAAATGCGTTTCACATTCTTTTGCATTTGCTAAGTTTTATTAGCCCGGAGGTCACTAGTCTAACCTCCCATCTCCAGGGAGTTACATGGCCACTGTTTCTATTCCTTCCTTTTGACATATTTCAGTATCTGGGCATTTAATTGCTAAAATGTACATGTAACACACACAATCAATAATTCAAATCTTTTCTAGTATTGGCCACTTCATCGTGCCGTGCTCAGTTCATCAGAGTTATTGATCACCCTTTTATCTACTTAACCCCATGCTTCTTTGGAAGCAGCCACTGGCATTTAAAATGTTCCCTCCAATAGCACTGGCCACCTTGGGCCAATGTCCAATGCTGACATCACATTCTGCAAGGGCAGCTTCTGTCTTAGTGATATAAAGGCTGAACCACAACTTGATAAAGTGTGAGCCCTTTCTGCTGGTTCATTCCCCCTCATGATCCTGTTTTAGCCTCAGTCAAGTTGCCCAATTCACAAGTTGTTTTTGGGTCTTGGGTGAAAAAAGATTTTGTGTGTGGAAAATGCATAGAAGAAAACACTATCCCAGAAAATGATTTCAGAACTCCTGCTGCTTCATAATGGAGATGGGAGAGATGAATGTGGGGACCAGCAGGGTAAATAGGCCCTACCTCCAGCACTGAGAGGTTCTGGTGATGGGAGAGAGGGATTTGTGGAAGAGTGAAAAGAGAGTTAAGAATGCTTCCTGTGAATTACAAATGTGATCTTTCCTAATGGTAAGCATCAGATAAAATTGTAATTGCTTTTTTAGTTAATGTAAACTGCTGGATTATAATTTTATAAATTCAAATATATGCTTAGATGGTAATATCTGAGACTCTAGGAGCTATTTGGCTTAGATGCTAGAATAATTCTCTCTTTTTTTCAAAATTAAGGATTTTGATGAATTCATCTACTTACCAGAATAATTAAAATCAGAAATTAGCAATTCTATCCTTAGATTTTCCTCCATTAGGTTTAAATTTTCATCTGCAAGAACCATGACTATGTTTCCTCATTACTCATGACAGTGAACATGTGTCCCATTCTACCATTGATATCTGTCCCTCCATCCATCTTGGTGCAGAGTCCTGCTCAGCTCCTTGGGACCTCATGACATTAGGCATCCCCTTAGTGATCCATCCTCATCCTCTCTACCAACAAACCATACTGACATTTCCTTCACAATATGATTCTCTATTGCCCACTTTGTTGCTTCCCTCTTTAAGCCCACATTCCTTGAAATAGGTGTTCTGATGGTTCCCATTTCTTCACCCCATGACTTTCTGCTTGACTTTTCCTCACTAAACCTTGTTTACTCATCTCTTTCAAGTCCCTGATGATATCCGTATTGCAAAATCCAGTGCCTTCTCATCTACCCTGCTTTATTTCCTAGCATCATTTGGCACTTCATATCATATCCACTGTTTTCATCATCCCCATGGGCTCTTGTGGCTTTAAAATGTTCCTAGCTTTCTTCTTTGTGTCTCTAAACATAGTTTGTTTGTAGGTTTCCTTTTTGTCCTTTATTTAAAATATATTTAATTCATCCTAATTGTACATATTTACCTTGCATGTTGACTTACTCAATGACCACCATCTGCATCCACAACTTGATACATACAAATTTGTTTCTATAAAGTAAATTTCTCCTTTAATCCCATGACATTTACAACTGGTTTATTATCTACTGCAATTCTGTATAACCTCTGTCTTAGGTTTCTATCATTGTGATAAAATACCATGACCAAATGCAGTGTGGGGAGCAGAGAGTTTAATTTTATTTTATAGCTTTGAGATCACAACCCATTAGTGAAGAAAGTCAGGACAGGAATTCAAGGCAAAAACTGAAGGCAGAGACCATGGAGTATGTTGCTTGTTGGCTTGGTCAGTTTGATTTCTTTTATACACTCACAGTAGGCTGTACCTCTCTTCACCAATCACCAGTGAAGAAAATGCCCATAAGCTTTCTATTGCCCACCAGTTAATCTGTTGAGGGCATTTTCTCAATTGAGGTTCCCTTTTCTCAGATGACTTTAGGTTGTGTCAAGTTGATAAAATAAAATAAGACAAAACTAACCAGAATAATTTCCCAATACAAAAACAAGTTCAACTAAGGACTTATTGTATTACATCAAACATAGTTTATTTCCGGTTCAGCTGAAGCATCTCCTGTTCTACTTAATGGCTTTCATCTATTCTGTTGTCCTGATTTACAGTTTGGCATCTTCATTAAATTTTTCCATCCCTCCTTCCAGCCTCTAGCAACTGTTTGTCAACCTTCCAATTGTGCCTAGACCTCATCCATTTCCTCCATCCCCACTGTCACTATCTATAAAAACCCATTGCATGTCTTCCTGGAATAATGCAAAGGCTTCCTACGTGGTGCTCCCATAGCCCCTGTCAACCACCTCATTCCCAACACTGTACTTCACAAGCACAAATGTCATCACAAGAGTTTCTCAGTGGCACCTCCATCTTTGCAAGATGATGTTCTAAATTTTTTTCACCCAGCCTCATCTTTCGAGCAGAAATCTGTATTTTGAAATCAGAAACAGGTGGATTTATCTTTAATGTATTGTAGCTTTATATTGTAAAGGTTTACATCAGTTAATTATCTTTGACAATTTCCACAAGCTTCCCCATGATAATACACAATTACTATAAACCCTAGTTGACTGACATGGAGAATTTAAACATGAAAAACACTCTATGGATCTCGGGACTCAGAGAAAAGAATGCTTGTGTTTTGTGTTGCCTGGTGTACAATGCACATTAGTCACCATCTCCATGGATGAGGATGTAGGTATCTTTGGTGGCCATGACTCTGTCAATCATAGTTATGGAGGAACCAGACAAAACTCTTTTCTGTCATGGATCTTATGAGATTCCATGAGAGACTCAGCAGTTCCTTACTGTTCAGTCAAAATTGTGGGAAATGATCTCTTCGGTTAAGAAAGCATTTCTGACCTCCATGGGCAACTCTGTCTGAGCACACTGTCAGCTTGGGGTGTAGATGCTCCTTGCTTAGGGAGTGATCACAGACTGCTGAGTATACAATGCCAGGGCTCTAAACAATATTTTTCCATTTCTATCTTACCTTTACCAGAGCTAACACAGCTACTACTTAAGTGTGTTTTTGTTATAGACTTAACAAATGTCAATAGCCTCTTTCCACAGTGTCAGACCCTGCAAGGGGAAGCTCTGCATGAGAAGGCAGTCAAATGTACCTGGTTCAGAAGCACAAGTGGATGATGCACTTGGGTATAAATTGTATTATTTAAGTTTTGGTCTTCTGAAATTATGTCCTTTTTAGGAAAGTACAGAAGTAAAATTGCATATCCTAACCACAGAAATATCCTAACAATTTCAAGCATTTTAAAACAGATTCCAAATAGAGTGAGCCCCACCCCCATGTTCTTTCAGAAACACCCACCCCAAAACATCTTCCGAAAAGTGTATCAGAAGATGATGGATTTGGTATTGGTGAGAGTGTTGTTCTTTCGTTTTAATGATAGGACCATGCTGGGTTCCATGACAGGTGAGGGTGACCAAGGCGGGGAACAAACACACCAGGCAGACAGAGCTTGAGTGAGAAGTCTTATTAGAGAGAGAAGGAAGGGGAAGAGAAGAGAGAAGAGGTAAAGAGACACAGAGACAGAGAGGACAGAAAAGAAGGAGACGGGAGCATAAAAAACAGTAAGAGCAGAAAGAGAGCAGAGATAAAAGAGTTGCAGAGAGAGAGAGAGCAGAGCCTGAAAGAGAGCCTAAGTGGGCAGGGGTCTGTTTTCTTATTTATTTATTTTATTTATTTTTTTTTTCTGAGACAGGGTTTCTCTGTATTGTTTTCAGCCTGTTCTGGAGCAAGCTCTGAAGACCAGGCTGGCCTTGAACTCACAGAGATTGGTCTGCCTCTGCCTCCCTAGTGGGATTAAAGGCGTGCAGACTAGTACTCATGGAACTCTGGGCTGACCAGAGTACTGCCTGGGTGCACTCTGCCAGGTGATGGGGCAGGCTAGCATCATGCCTGAATCCTTACAGAGAGTACTTAAGATCCGCTGGAAGCATGCGCCAAGTTTCCATTATGTGTTAAGTACCAACACTCCCGAGGTACCATAAAATATTCACATTTATGCAATTCCGAGTTATGTCCTCCAGGCTCATCTATATTTCCCCGACTTACTAGAAATGACACTAATTACACAGCTGGCAGAGGGGTGTAAAGTGACAGCTATGATGAGTTTGTCAACAGAGGGGCGATTGTAAACTGTTTCATCAAGAAATCCTCTAAGTTAATCTATCTTTTTCTTATTGCCAATAGAAAAAAGTAATACTGCTCAAGTGAGACAGTGGAACGTAAAATCTCCATCCTTCATCAGCATCCAGAGGATCCTGGGGTTGGGTGGGGCGGCACATATTAACATATTAACAACAAAGACAAATACAGTAGGTAGAGCCAATCTGGAGTTCTTGATAGGTCAACGGGGGTCGTTGGGCTACGAAATCTAAAAGCAATAGCAGTCCTGGCACTTTTCTGCATTTCCGGCTGGTGTCCATGAAGGTCACCAGCCTCAGGCTGGTGTTTCTGTCTCTGGACAGGATACTTGTTAAGTGTTTTCATCTCCTCCTCTCCTGGAAGTTACTGATTCCCTTGCTTCCCCAGGTCTCCTTGTTGGGTGTTCATGTGGTTCAGAGATGCAATCTTTACTTACTTCTGAGTTCCTGTGCCTCGCAGGCTGCAGGCAGGCGGTTTGAAACAGTGGCTTTGCTACACCCAGGTCGGTCCCACCTGATGGAACCTCTTTCTGAATCTCCATGGGACTTCGTCAGTCACGTAGCCCCTGGAAGAGCAGGTAGGATTTCAGCTTAAATAAAATCCATCTACACACACACACACACACACACACACACACACACTCTCTCTCTCTCTCTCTCTCTCTCTCTCTCTCTCTCTCTCTCTCTCTCTCTCTCACACACACACACACACACACACACACAAAGCGCCATATTGTTTTTCACGGTTGGAAGCTAGGGACAAATTCAAGGATATTTTGTTCCTCTGAAACACCGACCCAAAATGTGTGCTTTTCCTGTTTCTATGTGGTTGGGGAAGCAGGCAGTATAGTGCTGGGGAGACAGATGAGTGTGGTGGATTTTTCCAGAGAGCTGCTGTTTGGCAGAGATCTCACAGCAGGTGTGTTCCTGACACTTCAGGAGTCAGAGCTGAGACACACTTTCTTCTAATACCTAGTCCTCCGGAGGCCGGTTCTCAGCAGGCAAAGTGAGAATGCTCCCCTATGTCTATGCTTTGGAAATAATCCATTAGCAAAGTAACAGGAGCTCTTATTTGAAGTCTCATTTGAGGTGGCTTTTGCTCCAGGATGCAGGATATTTACCCGGTGGAAAGAGGCCACCTTAAAGGGTGAGCAGAGGCTGAGGTCCTGAGTTGGAATTTCAGGGGTCCTTGTGTTTCAACCTTTGTGACAGGTAGCAGCTGGTCAGCCTGCTGTAGACCTGAGGGTCATAGGAATCACCAAGACTAGTCACAGGGGGAAAACAGGAAGACCAATTGAGACCCTTCCTGTGTGCCTCATAGGCTGGTTCCTTTAAAGACATGTTTTCTAAAATATATGGGATAAAGGCATTAAGTTCTTCATATAAATCTTCCTTTAAGTCATTCCCCTCCCCTTCTCCTTCTTCCCATTCTCCCCTTTCTTTTATTAAATTCTTGCAATGTATTCAGATCATGGTTTTCCCTTCCCCATCGACTCTCAGATCCTCTCCACCCATACAGCCTCATGGCTTCTCTTCCTCTTCTCATTGTCTGACAAGAGTAGCATTTTCTTTGTGGCACCTTCATACCTCCCCCATCCAGCCATCCCCTACTTCTTATCTATCCTGTTTAAACCCTTCCACTCCCTGTAAATCACCCCCTTTCTTTCAAACCGAATGTGTTCTGTTCCTTTTCCTGCTCTCCCTTAAGGCCTCTTTTTTTTAATCTTCTCTTGTAAGTCCTGGAAAATATTACATTAAGCGAATTAACCCGGCCTCAGGAAGACAAACACTAAATGTTCTCTCCCACTCAAATGTGGATCCTAGTTTCTAGTTTCCCTATTTGTTCTTGTGTGGGAGTGAGCGTGCCTAACCAGAAAACCTCTTGGTTATTTTCTACGCTCTAAAAGCTTTCTTCATTTTGATGCATTCCTCGTCAACTGCAGAGGGCAGAAACATTTGTCATTGCATGGAAAGAATGGATGTTTTGCCATAGATTTTCAATTATCAAAAGCATCCCACACCCATGGTTTGGCAAGGGTCTCCAAGGGATTCTGGGAGTAACTTGGAGTGAGAATTGTGGGTCCTATTGACCCACGGTGAGCCTTAAAGAAGCCTATTCAGAACTGTCTCTGACCCACCACAAGGAAGGATGAAAACGGACTTCAGATTTCCATCTGGTTTTCAAGTCCTGCCTGTGAGTGAAGTTGAATCGGAAGTCCTGAGTTTTCTGAAGATGGCTGTGATTGTTCTAGCCACATTGTGGGATTCTGCATTAGTGGTGATTTATGGTATGTTTGTAGAGTAAACAATATAATGATCCTACCTAAGTGGCAGGGGCTGGTTGATGAAGAATGGCATGGGAAGGGAAAAATAGCTAATTCCTTCTTGGGAGTTTAATGAGAGTTTGCACTGGCGCTAAGGTCTGTGCATGATATGTCCCACCTGGGACTAATGATACTGCTAATAAATGTCTCTGGGTTCCTTTGCTGTCACCAGGAGGCATCAAAAGAACTAATTATTGAGAATTTTGCTTAATGGTGCTTATCTAAATAACTTAGGAGCTTTTGAGTGAAAACAATAAAAATGCAAATGACTGTGCCATGTTGCAATATAATAGGGATATTTTCATAATCACAGGGAAAAAAAGAGTACCAAAGCTTGCCTGGGGCAGCCTTGCTTCTGGTAGTACCTGGCACTTTGAGGGATTCAAGGCTCTGAACGTACCTGTACCTCTGTTTCTGCTTTCTGTCTCCCTGGCAACCCCACTGGCCCCAAATGGTCCTCCAACAGGTGATCTGATGTCTCAAAGGAAAAAGGGAAGGTCCTCTGGATGTCACACTGAAGGAAAAGCCTTCACACTGATTCTTGGTTCCTACCAGAAAGTCGTCTTTGGTCTTTGGCTTCCAGTTATTTGTTAGTTTTGAAGTTTATAGGGGAGCACATACACAAAGCCTGGATGCATTTCACCATTTCACTAAAAACTGATGCAGTCACAGTGCGTCCTGACGGCGATCTGGATGTGGATCAGAAGGCCCAGCCTGCTCCTCTGATGTCACTGCTTCCTGGCTGGGGCTCTGGGGCTGGTTGTACAGTCACCACTTTCAGCCTTACTCAGCTCCATTTCCATTTCCAATCAGTCACACCAGGGAGACGCACCAGTCGATCCAATGACAGAAATCTTGAAAGCCAAACACCCTACTGACAATACTATTGTTTGTTTCTTATAGAGCATGAAAAGTACTAGAGAAACTTTAAGAAGCTATTTTCCTAATGTTCTTTGTGAAAATGTCATGCTTGTATACAACATATCTTGATCACATCTACTCCTTGCTGCCTGCTCACAAATTCCTTCACCTCCAGCACATCTACTTTTCAACTTCAATTCTTTAAAAAAAAATCCACTGAGTCCAGTTAGTTCTCCCTGTATGCTCATAGGGGTGGGCCATCCGATGGAGTGGGGCAACCTACCAGGGCCCACAGCCCCAAAGAAAAGTTATTTCCCCCTACTGACTTATTATCACCTGCTTATAACTTTGTATCTGGAGGTGTGGCCTTGGCATCTCCTCCAACAACTATGCTGGGATTTTGCCTAACCAGAGAGAGACATTTATGCAGTTTCTAACATCCTTAGTGACTTCTGTTCCCACCTCTCCCTCTTCCCCCACCCCTGCCCCAGTGCTGTGCATGGCAAACAGAATGTGATTGAATTGAGCACATTACAGAGTTAACCTTTCCTCAGAAGGCCTGGATCTCTGGAAGAATTAACTTAGTTCCTATATTTCGCTGAATTAAAAATGCCATTGTTTATAAAATTCTATGTACAATTTAAAAAAAAATGCTGCTAGTTAAACTCTACTATAGCTCATGTTGTAAGACTTATTCTGTTTTAATGTTTACCTCCTTGAAGTTCTGCCCCTCAACTCTGAATTAGGAATTCTATGGTCCCTAGGCTCAGAAAGAGGGATCATGTGAGGGGTATTAGAAAGAGATTTTAAGTATTGAAAAGGCTCAATTAGGGTCTAATTTCTTAATAAATATAATAAT
Source organism: Cricetiscus sungorus (assembly GCA_030556225.1). Taxonomy (NCBI): domain Eukaryota; kingdom Metazoa; phylum Chordata; class Mammalia; order Rodentia; family Cricetidae; genus Cricetiscus; species Cricetiscus sungorus. The sequence continues at coordinate 30,973,369 of JANBXA010000398.1, forward strand.
TTGGACCAATAATTTTGACCTTAAATATTAGAACTTCTTAGACTTTTCTTTGCCTTTTGTGGTTCAAACAACTAAGATGCAACAAGGTTGGGTGTTGCCTAGGATGACGCAGTGAATTTTGAATCCAGTATGGATTTGCATAACATGTAACAATTGTGGCTACTCAAAAATTGTAGAGAGCTGTGAAGTGCCACGCCATAAAGTGGCGCTGGCTTCGGCCTTCCACCTCCCCAAGGGTGAGCACTCTCTGGCATAAACAAGCCCTTATTTGGTTAAGTCTGTTCAGCCTGTCTGCTTTAGAGTAGCCTATCTGCAGGGTTCAGGTAGCTCACTGGGGTTGGTTAGCACAAGGGGATTTAAGCCTGTGCAGGGGTACCCTGGGGTCCTGCGGGTCAGAAGAACATGTTTCAAGGATCCTGATTAAAACTGCATGAAGAAGATCTTCCCGGAGTTGCATCTTCCTTGCTGGCGAGGGTGGGTGCAGCACAAAAAAATGTCATTTTCATTAATCCTTAGTTTGACTAATATAGAATGTAGTTTAGCTCTCCCAGTGCTATACATTAGAGCCCTCCCCTTCCCCCACAGAAGGTGAGGCTAGACCACCCTGGCATGTGGACGCACTAACCATCACAGGTTAGACCACATTGGGGATAAAGTAATGGAAGGCAAGAGGATCTGAGTCACTGAGAAGCCAGCTTGAGAAGCACAAGCAGTGAAGGGCGGGGGTGAGGGGTTGGAAGGCAGCAGGATTTGAACTTGTAGGGATGAGGAGCCAGGCATCCTTTGAGGGCAGAGATACAAAGAGGTCTCTTGGGAAAAGCAGAGTTTGCAAATATGACAGTAATATGGCTCAAGGCTGCTGTGTTTTTCAATGCCAGTTAGCTTTTCTAGAAATAGGAGTGGAAAATTTTTATATTTAATTTTTTTTACTATGTTAAATTCCGGGAAAAATGATATGAAGATGTTGTGCTGACAGCTGCTTCAAATGGAAATGATTGTCAGTTTTATCTCTGTAGACTGAGAGGAGGAGAAGGTGGAGGAACAAGAGGAGAAGAAGACAGAGAGAGAAAAATAGAGAGAGAGGGAGAGAGAGGTAATTAAAGCCAAGTCTTGGTATAATACTGCACTGGAAGGGACCTGTCTAGTAGAACATTTGTGAGCTTCTTAAAAACCCATTTGTGTTAAAGCAAGGTCTCTGTGGGCCTCCTATATGGTGATATTTATTTCATTAGACATTTCTTTGAGGCAAGGGGCTAAATATTAGATTTCAAGGTAGAGTTGGTACCACAAGGATGCTAAGCTGTGATTGTTATTCCCATTACTAGCTTTGCTTGAGTCAGTTCATTGACAAGCTTGCTGGGTATCTGCTAATGCCCAGAAGAAACAGAAAAGAGTGGTAAATTTAACTAATCTAACAGTTGTTAATTGGTTAGTGACAGAAGCCCTATTTAAGCAGGGTGTTTTGTTAGGATAATGTCCAATTGTCTTTTATTATTATTATTATTATTATTATTATTATTATTATTATTTTGTTTTACATGTCAATCCCAGTTTCCTTTCCATCCCTCCCTCCCTCTTACCCTCTCTCCCCCAACACATGCACCCTGACCACCCTCCCCTCCCATCCCCCCACCCCTATTCCACATGTAGGGCTATGATATCCAGGTGGGGTCATGTAAATCTGTCAAGTCATTTGAAGTAGGGACTAGGACTTCTCTCCTGTCTCTAGGTTAAGGGGGGGTATCCCTCCATGGGGGATGTGCCTGCAAGGTCCTTTTGTGCACCAGGAATACATCCTGGTTCCACTGTCTGGGAACCCTTAGACTGCTCACTAAAGGACTATACATTGACCTTGGGCCTGGAGCCTAGGAGAACATCCTTCCCTGAACCCATTTCTCCTCATCTACCTCTAGTTCTCTGGTCCATTTGTCAGGAAACACAATGGCTCCCACATCCTGAGTTTTGGCTTTTACAGTTCAGGGATATTCGAAACCATTTCATATTCTCTGCTGCAGCTTCAGCTTGGCCCCATTCACATCAGTTCCCATCCCTTGGACTTACAGACTGATAAAAGGGAAGCAGTTGTTTCTGAAAAAATGCTATTTCTCTGAGAAGTGAAAATCTGTGTTTATTCAACCAGACCCTCAAAAGAGGAAAACACCAAATCCCAGAGAAAGGAAAAGGGAAGCTAGGACGGAAGGAAAAGAAGAGGGAACCAAGCAGAAAAGTAAAGGGGATGAATAATAAGAGGGCAGAGGCAGAAAATGGAATTGTGTGATGTCTGTCTTTACAGTAGAGCAGCAGAGCAATACGAAAGTATAACCATGTGGGGGTGGGAAGGGGAAGGGGGAAGTTCTTGTATTGCCACACTGTGGATGCCTTCTGTGTGAGTCCTGGGAGTACAGCTTCCTTGAAAACATAGTGACAGCATCAATAGTGACAAAGGTGAAGGATGGGTAACCAGGGACAGGTCATGGTGTCACATGAGCTCATCCAGGGTCCTAGGGGATTTTCAGTGTCTCTGACTTGTGAACAGGAAACAGGATTTTGACTTCTGTATGAACAGGTTCCTTGAGCCTTGGTCCTCTAGAGCCTTGGGATGCTGCTGAGTGGCTGCAGTTGAGTCATTTAGAATAATAAGTCATTCAGCTCCACCCCATCCATTGTCTGCACTGGCAGCTGGAAGGAGCCGGCATGAGTAAGACTGTACACATCCAAGTCTACAGCATACATTTCTGTCCCATTCTTGACATCAGCCCCAGAGGCTATCCCATGTTAAGGAAATCACAGATACTTAGAGCCTTTGCTATGTCAGGGTGCTGTTATGTGTTTATCTAACACCACGAATACCTTATGACCTCATTATTGCTATAGTAATTTAAGAAAACTGGCTCAAGAGAGAAAGATACAACAAAGTTCAAGCAGAGATTTTTTTTTAATTAGGGAAAGGGATCATAAAAAGAGGAAAGGGGAGGCGGAGACCAGCCTCCAGGGAAGGAAAGAGGAAAGAGGGGTGACAGAGGGAGAGAGAGAGGGAACAGAGAGAGGGAGAGAAAGAGAGAGAGAGAAGAACAGGAGGTGGGCAGGGCCCTTTTAAAAGGGAACATATGTTGCTCTTAGTGGCTGCAGCTGAGGGCGCATCCTGTCAGAACCCCAGGGAAAGGCCAGTACAGATACCTGAATACTAACAACTGCTATTGTTCCCAACTTCCAAATAAGTACACTTAAGTTGAGAGAAGTTAAGTTACTTATATAAGATCACTCAGGTGGAGACAAAATCTCCAGACTTCAGATATAACTGCGCTGACTTACACAGCATTTCCACTGTGGTATGTTTTATTTAATTTTTTAATTGGCATATGAAATAATGGGTTCTTATGCATTTCCACACATACATATGCTCAGTTCTTATTAACACCCCTGCTGTTCTTCTCTGCCCCCTTACTTCATCCTGACCCCTGAGAGTCCCTCCTGACAGATATTCCATTGCTGACTATTATCTCACACTCCTCCTTCTCTGAACTAGCTTCTCTTCCCCATGCTGTGATAAACTGCTCTGACCAAAGTGACTTAAGGGATAAAGGTTTTGTTTTGGTTAGTATTTCAAGGGTCCAATGCATCACAGGAGGGAAGTCGGAGCAGCAGGAACCTGAAGCACCCAGTTCCATCATAAGTACAAAGCAGAGAACAGGAATACAGTCATTGGCTCCACCCATTTCTCCATCTATCCAATCAAGGAACCCAGCCTGGAAATGGTGCTGCCCAAAGTAGGCAAGTCTTTCCCACCTCAGTTGAGACAATTAAGATAATCTACCACAGGCATGCCCAGAGCCTACTTTCCAGATGATTCCAGATATCTTCACTTGGAGAATAACTATCATATTCTCTAGATCTCTTTATGTCTTCTCATTTTCCTCTTCTCCCCTTACTCACACACACACACACACACACACACACACACACACACACACACACACACACGTCTTCAAATCTAGATTGTATATATGAAAGTATGTGATATCTGTCTTCCTATATATTTCAGTCACTCTACTATTGCTGTGAAGAGATATCATGATCACGCCAGCCTTTATTTTAAAAAAGCATTTGATTGGGGGCTCCCCTACAGTTTCAGGGAATTGGTCCATGATCGTCAAGGTAGAAAGCAAAATGTGTGGCGTTGGAACAGTAGCTGAGAACTTTAATCACGATTCACAGGGAAAAGGCAGAACTCTGGACCTGGATAGGGCTTTTAAAACCTCAAAGCCCACCCTAGTGACACACATCCTCCAACAATGACATCCCTTTTCCAATAAAACCACACTTCCTAATCCCTCCCAAGCAATTCCACTACCTGGGGACTGAGCTGAACCTGTGAGCCTATGGGGGTCATTCTCCTTCAAATGACAACACTATGCATGGATTAGTTCACATAACCTAGTCATCTCCAGTGCCATGACTTTTCCTGCAAATAGTATAATTTTCTTTTTCTTTACAACTTGAATAGACTTCTATTGATATTACCTATATGCTTTGTTTTCCCCCTGTCCATTCGCCAACTCATGGACCTTCAGGCTTGTTCCATGTGTTGGCAGTTATGAATAATACAGCAAGTAGCATGGATGTGTAAGTGTCTCTGTGGTTACTGACTTAGAGCCCTCCTGGTTTATGCTCAGGGATGGTATATCTGGGTCATATAATAATGCTATTCTTAGTATTTTTATAGCATCCCTCCTGATTTCTGTAGTCACTGCAATAGTTTTCATTCTCACCAGCACTGTATTAGGGATGATCCTCTGGCTCAGCAGAATTTCTTATCTTTTTTATTTTTTTTCTTTTAATGATTCTTACTGGAGTGATATGGAATCTCAATGCATTTTCAATCAAAAACCCTCACTGTTAATGGGAAAAAGAATCTTGTCAGAGTACAAAGGCAACAACATAAAAACCATGTTTGCTCATAGCACACTCACCATCTGTTCAGCCTTTATCTACCCATTGACACTGCCCCAGTGCTGACTCCAGGGAGCAACAAATAAAAATTCTAGAGCTACTAAAACAAACTTAGATCTTAAAACATATTCCTGGGAAGGACTAAAGTGCCAGATGTGACGATTACAGGGAAAGGTCAAGATAGCTCAGGGGTGAGGAGAGCAGGCCCTGCCATCCCCAGCCCGAGCTTGCACGATATTTTCAGAAAGCTTTCCTGAGGTGGCTTTTCCCACCCAGGTGACACAGGTGTGCTCTGGTGGGTGTCTACAGGACTTGATAGGGAAGAACTTGTTACTGAAATTAACATTCATAGTGAGCATCCTCATGGAGAAGGGAAGTGAGGATGTGTTGTGAAGCATATAGACTTGCTCTGGCTTCCCCAGTAGACTATGAGATGAGGCTCTGAGCAGAATACTGTATTTGGGAGGCTGTCCCAGGATGCATCAATTTGGAAGTAGGTTTTTTTGTGCACAACTTGGAGAAAGGCAGGTGCTGCCAAGAAGAAAATCGCCTCCGAGGCCACCTGGAGCACAGTCCCACGGGAGAACTCTGGGAGACGGGGCAGAGTAGGAAGCAGAGGAGTCATCCACAGGGGACAGAAGGAGCTGCGGTGTTGACCCTCTGCTCTCATCCCTGAGCTTAAAACCATCCTGCGTCACAGGAGAGCAGATGTTATGAAGCGAGCGCTGAGCCAGTTTGCAGAGAAATGATTGGCACTGAGGGGACATGGCCTGGCAGGAACCGAGAGCAGGTGCAATGCTGACTCCCTGTGCCCCACAGCCATCACAGTGAAAAGTCAAGTCTGAGTGAGAAGGCTGGTGAGCAGTTTTGCCGTGGCAGGTCAGGTACAAAGAGAGGGATTTTCAGGTGCTCAGATTCCAACAGTGTCTGTGGAAGATGCCAGGCAGAGCATGGGCTATTGGACTGTTGTATTATAAAACTGTTCATTAGTGACATCCTGGAACAAGCTGAAAGCAATTTTCAAAAAAAAAAAAATGCAAACAGCACAAGAAACTTTATGTTCAGGAAGAGGAAACAATGGAGGCTGCAGTCTGCTAATTGGAATGGATGGAGCCTTGTCAGCGGTGGCAAAGGATGTTGGGTGCCCAGGTCCTAATTTGTCTTCTCTATTACTTGATGAAGGAAGGGGAGCATAGTGAAGGGAAAGCTGATTGCTACAGGATCTCCATGCAGTCAAGAATACTGCAGTCATGGGCGGTGACTTTAAAAAGATACTGTCCCCCACAGGTCAAAGTGCCCACCAGAATAAATGATAGTGTAGTGCTTAGCTCCAAATGACATCCCCAATATATGTCCAAATATGACATTCCAAGGCTCAAGAAAGATGGAAGAGGAAGTGAAAAGAATGTAAGGGACAGAGTATGGGAGAGACACATCAAAGGGATGTCTTCTGGATAAGATGTGACCATTGCACTCACAAACTCCCTGTAGCTGTGGTTAGCTACACGGGATGGGGCCAGTTAACATTTCACCATGAAGGGAGAAGGTGCTCATGAGGTCCTGTCCTTCTGGAGAAACTCAGGTCAGCTCCTAGTTGCTGGAGGATAAGTGTCACTTACATCAGTGATGTGACCACTTGTAATTTCCCCATGCTCCAGTAAATAACCTCCCAGCCACACTCAGGCACACAACCTGAATTAAACTCTGCTGAGTCACACACAAAGAGAAGAAGTGAAGGGGGTGTCTTAGAAAAAGAAGGGTTTCTCTGGGAGTGGGAGACAGAGGAAAGAGGGCAACTGGGGACTGAGAATAAGTGAAATTCGTCATGCACACATATGAAACTGTCAAAGAATATACTGTCAAAACATCAGCATTCAGAGGACTCAAGAGAAATGTAGCTATGCCATTTGTTATTTCAGAGTATCAATTTCGATTTTCTTGCAGTTAGTGCTATGGCTTCCTGGAGTGGCTAAGAGTAGAGGCAATGGAGTTGAGTGTGTCCTAAGAGCTAAGCTGTCTCGACTCATCATCTGGAAACCCAAGACACAAATGTGTGCACATTAGGGGATTTATTCAAGGATTATGGGGGCTTTGTATGCTGAACGCTCAGAATGGAACTTGGTATGTACTGAGGTTACAGTACCTGCTGGGGGACTCACTGTAGCTGCTCTGAAGAAACACTTGCCTTATCTGTTGTTGTATGAAGTAGAGTTGGAGTTTATTAGGAAAGGGTTTTGATATAGATAGGTGTGTGTGTGTGTGTGTGTTGTGTGTGTGTGTGTGTGTGTGAGAGAGAGAGAGAGAGAGAGAGAGAGAGAGACAGAGACAGAGACAGAGACAGAGACAGAGGAGTGTTGCAGAATATTAATTTAAGGTGTGTTACTTTTGTTTATGCTCTGAAACATTTGTTTAATGGTGTAAGTATGTGTTGCTTTTGTTTATGCTGCATTTGTTTAACTCTGTGAAGCTGTGGTCTAAAACACCTGATGGTCCAATAAAGAGCTGAACATCCAATAATGAGCAAGATAGGCAGGGCTGGCAGGCAGGGAGGATAAATAGAAGGAGAAATCTGAAGAACAAGGGAAGGAAAGGGAGGAACAAGACAGAACAAGGAGAGGAGGATGTCAGGGGCCAGCCACCGGGCCACCTGGCCACCCAGCCACACAGCCACATAGCAAGACACAGAGTAAGAGTGAAAGTCAGATTTACAGAAGTAAGAAGAGAAAAAGGCCCAGAGACAAAAGGCAGATGAGATAATTTAAGAAAAGCTGGGTAGCAACAAGCCAAGCTAAGGCCAGATATTTGTAAATAAGAATGAGATTCCTTGTGTGATTTATCTGGGTGCTAAGAAGCACCCCCCCCCAAGAGCAAAAAAAAAAAAAGCCAACAGAGTAAAAAGAGTTAAAAAAAAAAAGCAATTACAACAAAGGAGGATGGGGAGTAGGAAAATAATAACTTGTACGCACCCAAGAAGGGTAGATATAGTCTTCTCAATGAAGAAAATTGCTATCTTTTTAAGAAGTTTTTTTTAATTTTAGATACCGTTTTATTATAAAATTTCTTTCATGTGAAAAGTAAAAACAAATCTCATTAAAATTCTATAGATTTTTTCAGTCCTTCTCAGAGCCTATTTTCAAAATATTATTTGGGGTCGAATGTAGGTTAAGGAATTGAGACATTGGAGTCCATTTGTTTTGGCAGCTTATTCTAGAAGACAAAGGTGGTGGTAGTTTTCCATTGATAAGATAAACTATTCCCAGATACCAAGTGACAGACAAAACTCAAGTAGTTATATAGGAAACTACTTCACTAACATTTAAACTTTTATAGTATGATCTAGTCAGAAAGAACTGCAAGTTTTCAGGAGTTACTTATCTTCATCTTGAAAGTGGCGATAAAATGCTTGGAATTGGAATGACACCTCAAACCTGTCACTACTCATGATGTTGGGCAAACTGGCTGCATTTTGCCTTCTTGGCATTATCTTCTTACTCATATGAATTTTTGGGTGCTCTGTGAGGTTTATTAGGCTGTGTTTATTTCTAGAATCTGTAGGCTTCCATATTTGAGCAATGTAGTCACAGTTCTCTGACACCAGAACGTAAACTGTTAGGAAGCCCAATGCAGGCTCCTTGTGCTTCTTTGCCTCAGTGGCACCTCTTGTCATATTTATACCATATGAATCCCGAGTCTTTTCCTTCTCAGAAGTTATCATCCTTGACTAGCTCTGAGAAGGGAAGTGAACTCTCTACAAGGGACCAGAAAGAAAGCACTCTACATCTCATGTCCCATTCCATTTCTGTCATCACTGCTGATCCTTGAAGTTGCCACACAGAAACAGTTGCAGTTAGAACACAAGGAACAGGCATGCTGGAATTTGTTCTCAGGCCCTTGTGTGCTCCCTAGTAAAGGTTGCTCTGATGGTCTCACCAGGGACAAGAGCCTCTGCCATGTTTGAGGGGGGGTTATCTGGATTCTGTTCATTGATAACAGGAGACCCTTTATACCTGGGGCAGATCTGGAGGGAAGTGAGCAAAGCAGGAGGTGGATCCGTTGCCCCCATTTCCTGATTGTGGATAATGTGTGGCTGCTTCAGGCTCCTGCTACATTGACTCCCCCACCACCCATGAGTAACTATATTTTGAACTCTGAGATAAAATCCTTTTTTCCTTTCAGACAGCTAAGTCAGAATATTTTATCATCAAAACAGAAAAGAGACTGAGACAGTTGCAACCCAACAATTGTAGTTATAATGTAAGTTTTACATGACATCTTGACCAGGCTACAGTATCTGGTTGTGTTGTGAAACAGTAATCTGGCAGCTACTAAGAAGGTATTTGATAACATAGTAACCATCTTAAAACAGTTGACTGGGTGGGCCTCATTCAGCCAGATGAAGGCTATCAGAGGGAATAAAGGGACCACAACTATGCAACAATTAAGTGCCTGTGGAAGAAGATATTGGCTTCCACACCACTCCTGCTGAGTTCACAGTGCTCTGGTTTACCCTCCAGTGACTAAAGCTGATTCCTTTGACATAGATCTCTCTCCATGAATACTTTATTGATAGATCTCTCTACATGAATACTTTATTTGTTCTGTTTTTCCAGAGAACTCTCGACTGGTCTAGGAAACAATATACCTAAAGTATGTTTCATACCCTGAAAACTTTTTCTTGTGTTATTTACTTTTTCAAACTTTTCTATCCATCCATCCATCCATCCATCCATCCATCCATCCATCCATCCATCCACTCTAATTTCTATTTAGAGAAAGAATGTACCACAACTCACACCAGGCTAGCAAGCACACTAGGACCAGGAGTTCACCTAGTATTTATTCTAGAGCAGGTGATAACTGTGTCTTCCACTCACTGGTGGGGTTTGAACTCACAGTCTTTCATGCTTGACTAGTTTCAAAAGAATCAGCATAAGGGAAATGAAAAATAAAATGCTTACAGGAATAGGGGCTAGATGTTCTAGGTCAATAGGTCCAAAGAATTCAGTGGGGCCTTAAATACAAAAGTTTTTTCTGTTGAGGGAGATTGAAAGAGCCACATAAAAATTTTATAAGATGGAGAGAATAAAATTTTGAATTCCTTTGCATAAAACTTTTACAAGGAGTGGGATATTTGTGGAATATTGGTCCTTGGCAGGTTAGCTATCTTTGATAGAAAAAATAAATTCTCACACATCCAAGCAGCCATCCATCCAACAATCTAACCTGTCACACTCTATCCCACTATTGGTTCATAGTATTTGTAAGTATCTGGTGTTGCCTTGGAAACCTGTCCTTCCTTCCTCATCCTCTTTCCAGGGCTGCAATTCCCCTGTCTCTTCTGCAATTTTTGCCTTGTAGGCTCACAGCCATTTTCTATAATGCCTGTAGCTGCCTCAGAAGCTACAAATCAAGTATGGTGTTTCCTTTGAAATCCTTTCTATTGTTCCTTGTTCCACTCAGAATAGCACACAGACTCTTCCTTCACACCTTGGTCTTGGTGGTCTTTATACTCATCCCACAAATCTCTGTTCCTTCAGTGCTTTGGGGCGCTGGTTTTGTGCACAGTTCTCTAAAGACACTATTGCCCTTATCTCCAAGCCTCCTTTGAGAGCAGGAGCCTTGCCTAGGTGGTCCACAGCCTGTCACAATGTTAACCTTGGAGATGGACAAAAATATGCAGAGCAAAGGTCAACAGCTAAAGTTCAAGGTTACTGAGGTTTAAAAACCAATTAGATAGTGCTCATCAGAAGATTCTAGTCTCAGGGGAGGATGGCCAATCCATGAAACTGATACATGAAAGGTAAAATAAACATTTTAGTGCTGTGAAGAGATACATATGGACAGTTTTCAAGGGTTAACAATCGCTCTCTTGAGGAAATGTAACTTGACCAGATTTGAAAGATGAACAGCATTTATTTAGGAAAGAGTGTTTGAAGGAAGGGAAAGTGATCTGGACATACACCAATGCCTGGTGCAGAGAGTGCAGCAGCATGCTCAAGGCACAAAAGGGCAGCCAGCATGGCAGAAACGCAGGGAAAAGGTTGAGATGACGATGATGAGGCTGGCATTTTCATAGAAGGCCCTGGGAGTTGGATGCTTGTGGACCACACATGTTTTATTAATCCTCATCTGCAGGGCAATGGATAACATGATGAGGGCCAGCACTGAGGAGGGAAGGCTGCAACCCAAGTTTTGCTCTCTGTGTTGAGCCTGGCTTCAGTGTGGGCCAGATGAAGATGAGTATAGTATAGCCTCTCTGGCATTTCTCGAAGATGTAATTTCAAGCACACTTCCTGGTCCTCTGTCCCTTAGGATTGTCCTGCTTCCTCTTCTGCAGTGAATCTTGGTGCAGGGTAGGTGCAGGGATGGTGATATAGGTGAATCAGTGGGAGACTGGGTACTACACAATCTCGAATTCTCTGCGTTTTGATTGGTTGTGGTTTTCTGTGATGCTATTTATATTTTACTAAGAAGAGAGGTTTCTTTGACAAAGGGTGGGAACTTCACTTAACTAAACTGGGGGATACTTAGAGAGTGAGAAATTGTCTTCCCCCGAGCAGAAACTTCCCCATCCCCATTGGTTATCCTATACTAAGTAGTCATCCCTGTGAGCATATGTATACAGATAATATTGTATGGAGTAAGCAGGTCAGTGTGTGTGTTTGTGTGTGTGTGTGTGTGTGTGTGTGTGTGTGTGTGTGTGTGTGTATGTAACAAGTAAAGAGTAAGAGGCCAAGGATTTGAAACAAGGATTTGAACAAGGGGAGGTGCATGTGAGGCGTTAGATGGAGAAAAGGGAAGGGGTATCATATGATTATATTATGTTTCATTATGTAATATATATTATACATAGGTTGTATATACTATAATTTCAAGTTTATTAGTTCAAAGCCATACTTGGACTTTAATCCTAAGGACACATTTAACCAAAAAGAGAATACTTGCCAATAAATGGGTCAATTCATTGACTAGGCTACGGTTTGAGTTGCAATTTATTGACTATTAAGCTATATAGATTTAATATAATCAAATAAGAAACTATAGATAATATATATGTAGGTTACATAATTTCAAAATATGAAAAAGTGTTTTTGAAAGATGACATGGAGATCAGGGAATCATGGGAGAAGTTGGTGAGAGTTGTTGAGAACTGACAAAGCTTTGAATGATATGTTCCTGGGGAAGGAGTACAATTGTCTGTCTCATAGATAAGGAATCAGAAAGTAAAGATGCATGGAGTCAACTGTCTATGAGCAGAACAGAAGAGGGAAGGGATGGGTTTGTTCTATGGGCAAATTCTGTAGCATACTAGGGAAGATGTAGCGGGAATGAGCTCTTGTTTGTCATTTGTCACCCGTAACACCACATGAGCATCTGGAACCCACTCTCTTGAAGATTCAAACACCAAAAGAGCACTGTGCACCCCTGAGGGACAGGGGACACTGCGCTGCTGCTGAGCAACGTCACTGCACTATGATACTCAGAGAACACTCTTAGGTCACCAGAGTCCCTGCTGGAGGCTGGGGTCCTGCAGCCACAGTGGCTTTCCTGCATAGGTGTGATGCACTTGTCTGCTTGCTCCACTGCAACCATGTATAAAACACAGACGTGACCACATTTTCCATATTATTTCCCAATGACCATCACTCCGGCACAGATTTATGACTTGATGTCCCTTGTATTCAAAGCCAAGATTTAAATGTCTTTCCTGAGTTTACCTGCTGAACTCACTATGAGGTTCAAAGCGATGTCAATAGTGGAACAGCCAAACCTTGTGAAGAAAGGAGCTGGAGTGTGCTTTTTTTCTGAGCCTCCTCTTCAAGTTCACAAAGACATGTGGAATCCATGTGCACTGAAACCACCCTTAGATCTTTTAGTGTCAACAGCTGAAGGCAAGTGTTGGATGGCAGTCATCTCCGTGGATTTTGAGCTGGTTTGTTATTTAGAGTATTGGTACACATGCATTTATAAACTCTTCATTTCCTTTCCTACAACCTCCACATTCTTTACTCTTTCATCTGCCTATCCATCATTCTAGAATTTGGTGTGACTATGTTTCACAAAACTCTAAAAATTCTCTGTGGGTATCACCATGAGAAGATGGGAGAAAGCCTAATAGTCAATATACTGTAACAAATGACAGCCTGGTTTTTGAATTGACCCTTTATTGGAAAATGTTTTCCCAGGCTAAGATAGACAGCAAAATAATGCGGAGGGAAATGCATGTGCCCAGTGTCCAAGGGCCCTTTCCAGCCTGACTGCTCTGTTCCAGCTCATAAAGGATAGTATGTCACTTTCAGATTTCTAGAAGCTTCTCCACATTTGCCAGACAGTGTCTTAGGCACGAAGGGTGATGTTAGCATGTCACTAAGGAATTGCCTGGGGATGATGGGAATCTAGAACTGAAAAGTTCATTGAAGGTAGTCACAGAGGCACAAACAAAGGACAATGTTGAACATGGCTCTGCCAAGCTGGTTAGGAGTCAGGAAGCTAAATCAGAGGCTGTGGGAATGGGTCGAAGCAAGTGCGAGGTGCAGTCTAAGGCGTGCAGCTTTTATAACTGGCAGCTGGCTCTACCCCGGGATAAAGCATCACGTGAAGTGACTGTCTATGGTGTTAACACTGTATTAGCTATGTTTCTGTTGCTGCCATAGAAAATCATGACCAAGGCAACTTATAGAAGGAAAAATTGATTTGGGCCTTAGAGTTCCAGAGAGTTATAGTCCATTATGGTGGAGGGCAGGTAGCAGGTGAGTAGTGGCTGGAGTAGCTGAGAGCCTATAGAGGCAGTGAGAACAAACTGAAGACAGCATGTGGGTTTTGAAACCTCAAAGTCTGTAGACAGTGTCATATATCCTCCAGAAAGCCACACCTCCTTATCTTCCCCTAAACAGCCACCAACTTGGGATCAAAGGCCCTAGACTATTGGGGGCATAGCTCATTCAACCACCATAGATATCGTGGTGCCTAATGGGTTGGGATGAGGATGAGTACAATCTTTATAGTCCTTTGTTCTGTGGTCTTTATGGCTGTCTCCTGCTGAACACATGCATGTATGCATGACTAGCTGGTCTACAGGTTGGTGAGACCTGGGTCCACCCTTGCTTTCCCTGTATGAATTTTAATACTTGGATTTGAAAGCTTAGGGTTGGAGGAGGTGGGGGGGCACAGAGGTCCTCTGTGGGCAGTGTTTTCTGGGCTTCCTTCTCATTAATTAAGGAGGGAACTGCTGGTTAGGCTTTAGGCAGATGTTGGGCTGCCACCACCTGTGTCAGGGCAACTTCCTCAGTCTAAAACAAGAAAGCAAACCACCTACTGGTCTGTTTCCCGCCTGGGCAGTACCTAGGAGTCTTGCTTCTCCAGGTTCAAGGTAGCTGTTGGGAATCAGCTGTCTGATGACCCCGCCCCCAACGATGGGTGGGATGCTCATGGCCAAGTCATCGCTATGTCAGGCTTTACCTGGCTGTTGAAGCTTTTACCTGGCTTCAGTTACGCAAGCGCAAGCCCCCCTTTTAAAGCAAGTGCACCAAGCTCTCTCTCTCTCTCTCTCTCTCTCTCTCTCTCTCTCTCTCTCTCTCTCTCTCTCTCTCTCTCTCTCTCTCTGTCTTTCTTTGACCCCCTCCCCTGCTTTCAGTTGGCCACCAGCTACCCCCATTTCTCTCCCCTCTCTCAATAAACTCCACAGGGGCCCTGAGTCTCATGTTTGTGTTTCTTAGGCAATAGCTGCAGAAAAAGAACAACAGTAGCCACATATGTTCTCTAAAACTGGAGTGTATAATCCAGATTATCCAATCTCTATGAAGAGAATAGAAAGAGGACATAAGTTCTACTTAGAATCATCCCATATGGCCTCTGACAACTCCATCCTTGTTTGGGGCTTGGGAGTAGACTCTTACTCCTGCAGCTCCCAGAAGATCCTGTTTCTCAGGGTGAGGTGGGCACCCTGGTGGAGAGCACTTCCATACACGTGGATGAGCTGCTTTGGTGTTTGGTGAGGTTGACTTTCATGTATCAGTGACTTCTTTGGTATCACCCATAGCCTGTATGAAGACACAATCTGTCTCAGTCTTGGTAGGGCATGCGTTCTCTTCTTGATGAGTTTGCTTAAGGCCAATACGAAGTCGACACTCAGAAGCCATCCATGGTGGAATAGAGTTTAAAATAGATCCACCTTCCCCACCCACCTTTTGGAAAAACAATCAGTTATAAAGGTTTATCTTAGTCTATTCAGTAATTTATATTCTATCTCATTGCTGAAGGAAATGGCAGAAAATGTTGTAAATTTATACCAAATTTTAACATAAAAAATGTTTAAGAAGACAAAGAATGAGGCAGTTAAAACAGCAGGAAGAAGATCCACCTTATACACCACACGGCCTTGTATGTAGATGGTGGTAGACAACAACTTTGGATCTAGGTCAAAGGTGCTAACAGGAAGATGCAGGCAAAGTCCGGATTTCATCTTCATAGGCTTTGTGCTGGCCGGGTTTTCAGGAGTTGTTTTTTCCTAACTCCTTTCTTCTTCAGAAACCCTCTGCAAAGAGATGGTGCAGTTCCTAGCCACCTCCATGCGGGTCAAAGACTGAGACATACCTCCTGCCATCACATGGCAATGATCCTCTGTTATCCTTCCTCTATTCTTGTATCTTGTGTAAGAGCTTTCGCCAGGACAAAGAGACCAAAGAAATACAGATGTGGTCCCTCTGACCTCCATCCTGTCATCTCTGCCCATCTGCTCCAAAGGCAAGTTTCCCAATTAAGAATAAGGTGCATGTGTAGTGGAGGAGGTCAAGCACCAAATGCATCCTGGGGGCAAAGTGCTGTGTCTTCACCTTTGCCACAAAGTACAGGCAAAGAAGTAGATAGTTCCTCTGTAGGGAGTGATGGTGCTGGGCATAGTCTAAGCACCAATTATTCAGCCCTGACCTCCATGTACGCTGTGATTAAGCTTGGTCAAGAGCTTTGAGATTCTGCACACCATGTGTTTCTTTGTAGTCCATTGAGGTGGTTGTACAAAGACCAGAGCAACTGAAAGTGGTTTGGATGATGGGAAGGAGGAAGGCAGAACCGTAGGAACTAGCACACGTGAGAAGAATGTGGGGATTTACACCTCTGATTTGCAAAACCAAATACTGAAGCTATGATTGTGGTCTTTTTTGTATCTATATAAGGTAATTCCTAAACAGGTGAACTTTATAAAGAGAGGTGTATTCTGAATCACACTTCTAGAGAGCCAAGGTCATCTCTGGTGATGGCTGCCTTTCAGGGTTGGTCCCAAGGTAGTGAGGGGATCGATGCAGAGTGCAGAAGCTTCCATTTGTTTATCTTCCAGATTCTTTCTCTCTTACAAAGACTCAAGAAGTCAAATATGGATGACTGTATCTCATTATATTTGTCAGAGTAAGTTTCTACAAAGGCGATTAAGACACTTAAACTCTGCAGCCATACTCATTCTTCTAATCTTTGAGGGCCTTCTAACTAGAGGAGTGTTCTTCCTTGCCCCTGGACAATGAGATTGACTAGATGGTTTGCTTTGGCCAAAGGACAGCTTTTGGGAATCAGTTCTCTTCTGCCACTGGATCTGGGGTCAAACTCAGATCATCAAGTCCTTGGACAAGTGGCTGTACACATTAAGCCATCTTGCCAGACTAGAAATACAAAGTCAGGCACCCAAAGGGCCAAGTGCTGCAATCCATTCAAGCATGATAAAGTTTTGTAGAAATTTCATTGATTCTCCTGTTCAGCAAAGCATGGGGTCTACCCACACAATCTCACAATACACACATCAAATGTTTTTACATGGGTGCTATTTATTTTGGTTACCTGGTTGAATACTGGATGTTTCCTGTTGCCCATCAACTACTGTTCTTTGTTGTATAGAATTTGCAGGAGATGCCTTGAGCTTGTACAGATAGTCTGTTCATCATCAGTATTCCACAGCCATTCCCAAAGATAATTAATCATCCTGTGCTTTTTGCCTAATCCTGTCTCTACTTTGATAGCTGCAAAATGATGATTCTTCTGCCCAACTGATTCCCTCAATAAGCCTTCAGTAAGAGCAAACAGGAGCATGTTTCCCCCATTCACTCATTTGTAGATTATAGACTCATCATGCTCTTTTCAGTGTGATAATATCCACTAATATACTCAATTAATCCTTCCTTCCTCCCTTCAATCCTTCCTTTCTTCCCTTCCTTTCTTTTTGTCTTTCAATTGTCCATGTTACTCCAGTATGTTCAGCTGTTTTGGGCTTAATGGACTTTTTGGCTCACTGTATCCCTGCTCTGCCTCTCCCCTGGAGCAGTAACTTCTCCAACATGTCTGTCCTGACCCTTTTTCTCAAATTTCCCAAAGTCACCTTATAAGAAGATCAACACATCCTGTGTTTTATTTCCTCTGTGAAAAAAGATGACATAGTATGTGCACCACTTTTCACTGTGACTCTCTGTAAACCCAGAAACAACTATAAAGTCTCTCCTTATTGGTTTATAGATTGCCCTCTGGTCACTTTTTATGGCTACCTAGTACTCCATTGCATGAATGCACAAATGTGCAACTGGTTTTTCTTGTGTTGTAGTACCTTCTGATGGCATGAAACCCTTGTGTGAGTCTTCACTCAACTGGATTTTGGGGGATAGATAGATTGCTGTGTTTTGTGTACAGTTATGGGATGTTGCCAAGTTGACTTTTGGCTTTGTGCTACCTTACCCTTACCTCATAGCATAGAGGGATGCCCACTCCCCAGTCTGGAAACCAGGGTCCACATTTGTGATGCAGAGAAACCATATTAGGCCACAGTTAATAAACACTTCTCTTACTTTGAGTGAAATTAAACTTCTTTCTTTTGTGTTCAGGACATTTATATATGTCGTTCATGAGTCTTCCTTCCATATTTGTGTCCATTTATCTGTAGGACTTTTGATATATTGATTCTTGGTTTGGCAAAGTTCCTTATTCATTAGTGATATAGCCTCTTATTTATGATGTAAATTGCAAACAGTTTCGCCCATTCTACCAGTTTTGATACATATAATTTAAAAAATGAATCTCTGTTCTTGAATGTATCCATGTTTTATTTCAGTGCATGGCATGGTGAGCTGGAGGAGCTCTGAATTCTGATTATTGTAAGTCACCTGTATTCCTTCCTACCATGTTTCTGGGTTTCATGGCTGTTTGCTTTAGAATTTACATCTCTGATCCGTTTGGAGATTACTCTGGAGACATCTGAGAATGGATCTTTATAACATTTTTTTTGTCCTTTCAGGTTGAAACTTTCTTCATTTCCTCTCTTCCTTGACGTTTTACTCTGTTCCTTTGATGCCCTTCACTCATGTGCCTACACTGCGCTGGCCTAATTGTGTTTGGTGAGGCAGAATCTACCTTCCCACAGCTCTCATGAATGTTTTTCTAGCTATTCTTATGTGACTATTTCTAGTTTGTCTAATGTCATAAAAAAGCTTCCTGGAATTTTAATTGGGGCTGCATTGCACTTGTAAATTAACCTCAGAGGAACTGACAGTTTAATGACAGGAGACATTGTTCAAAGTAAGAACACTAGTTCTAGAGTCAGGCATCACTATGTATCCCTGGCTATCCTGGGGCTCTCTATGTAGACCAGGCTAGCCTCAGACTCAGAGATATACCCGCCTCTGCCTCCTGAATACTAGGATTAAAGGTTTGCACACGGACTTCCATTCTCTTTTTGTCTTTCTGCGGTATCCTCATTTTTGTTCTTTGTGCCCTCTTCTCCATCACTGCTCATCTAGTGCAACTTTTCATGCTATCAACCTCTGCATCTGTCTACATCCATGGGTTCAGTTTAACCTGGATCAATGAAATTCAGAAAAAAATGCCACATACACACTTGTTCATTTGTCACATCTGAGCATGTTCAGACTTTTTCTTGTCATCCAAGAGTGACAAGTACTATGCGCTTATCACATTTACATTGTACTAACCATTGGGAACAATGGAAAGATGATTTAAAGTGTGCTAGAGGGTGTGCAGAGCTTCTACACAAACATCGTCCTGTTTTGTGTAGGAGACTTGTGTAGGAGTCTTGAATATCTGGTTCCACCACAGACACTGTAGTAGCATCTTCTGGCCCCACCTCATCTCCAGTGCCTTCCCATAGCAGGGTGCTAAATCTCTGTGGCTGGCTTGTGTCCTGTCATTTCCTTCTGCCCTACTGATTCTGTCTGTACATCTGGTCTACCCTCTGACCCCTCTGGTACTTTGCATGGCTTTGCCATGTTTTCTCCTTTGGAGAAAGACTTCTGCATGATCATAGACTATGGTCAGAAGGAGAGCACATTTTCATCTAATGGAGAATTTATGCACCACCCCAGAAAGAAACTGCACTAGTGTTATTTGTAAATGCTTATAAAGGAAAGTATCATGGGTACAACTCATAAGTTCAGGCTTGGTGGAAATCTGAATTGATTTAATTTGATTGTCTTCCTTGAGATAAGATTTGGGACACCTAAGTAGTTTGTGTAGAGGTAAGTGAGACATCAACAAATAGAGGGTAGAGAGTTGCTGGACAGGTCACTACATCAAACCTCACTGAGTCTTAATTGTGAAATGTGTGTGTTAGTGGAGGCACCGACGGGTGGTTTGTTGTGGTCTCTGAACTCAAAGTAAGAATGAATTCTACTCTTCATGTTGCTTTGATTAAAGTATTCTAACAAAAGTAGCTTCAGGGGAAAGGGGTTTATTTCAGCTCACAGGTCAGGGGTGCAGTCCATCATGGTGAAGAAGTCAAACCAGCAGGTCATTACATCCACAATTGTGAGTAGGAAGCAGTGAACACACAGTTCAGGGGTCCAGCCTGGGAATGGTGCCATCCATAGTAGATCTTCCTCAACACAATCAGAACCATCACACACAGGCCTGCCTGTCTCCTGGGTGACTTTAAATTCTGTCACACTAATAAACACTGACCACCATAGTGCAGGAACACAAAATGGCTGTTTTCTCTTCTCCAGCTTGTACTTTCAGTCTTGTTCTACTGACTTTTCTTCCATGCTCACTGAGCACATTTGAGGCTGGTCTGAAAGCCTTCTGGATGCTCTTGGGTAGAGGAGCTCTAATGACTCAGAGGAAAGCTAGACCCTGCACTTCAGCCTCCTGTCAGTTCAAAGCTCCCGACTCCTAGCCCAGAGGCCATCTCTTTCCCTAACACTCTGGATCAGGGGTTGAGAACAGGCATTGGTGGAGAAAGGATAGTTTGCTATGCCTGGTGCATTTGCTGCCCACAGGTCCTCTCTGCATGAGGCTGGTCCCCAGGACCAGCACTTGCTTGAGAGCAACTTTGAAGTTGTCCACAAGCTTCTGCAAATCTGAGTATAATATGTAGTGGGTCATTTTCTGTCTTCTTTCTGCCCACATTGTTGGTGTGTTCTCGCAAGACCCTTGCTGGAACCTCTCACTGTAGTCAGCTGCCCTGTGGGGTACACACCTCTACACATCCTGTCTCAATTTCCCTCCCTTGTGGGTCCTTTCTCCTCAGAATTTATGCTGTATTGCCTCAGCAAATGTTTCACATGAAGAATGCAGTATAGGCACTCTTTCACACTAGATAGTTAGAGTAGCAAAAAAGAGAAGTTATTAATTATTCCCATAGACAAAAGAGAAAACGAAAACCCCACATAACAGAATTCTCCAGGAGACAGACTTCACAGATCTTTGGGGATACTCCTCCAGCTGGCCCAGAGAGTCCCCTTCTTTATTTCCTGTTTATTCTGAGAATTGGAAGTGCCAATCTCTTCCTTATAAAATGAAATTTAATTTCACTTTGTACCTCTTCCGGTTGCCTTCTTACTTAGATGGAGAGGGAGGGCAAGTGTCTTGGTCCCTTCCTTTGATGGACAGTGAATCTACTGCAGCCACTTCATTTGCTGATAAGTCTTGTCATGGCTCATCTCTTAAAAAGAACCTTTAGAAAATGTGCCTCTGTGTGTTTGCTGCAAAGTACTTACCAAAGCCAGAAGAGGTTGTCTGAGCCCCTGGGTCTGGAGTTTTAAACATCTCTGAACAGTGTGACTTGGGTTCTGGGAACAGAATTCTAGCCCTCTGGAAGGGCAGCACATTCTAATAGCTGCCAGGCATTCTCTCCAGCCCTCCTTTAGTGAACTTTCTTCACACATGTGGATGAGCACATGTAAGTTTCATATACAATTAAACATGCAATGTACACATATGTTACCTGTAGACACAGTATGTTTGCCATACCAGTTATTTAGCATTTTAGTGGGTCAAAAATATGTTTAGCTGCTTACTTTGGAGCCTGCGGGGAGTTTCTTCTGTTCTCATCCTGAAGATTTGGACAAAACCTCAATATAGGGGAGTGGTACCAACAATATCCTGTTATAAGATCTTTCTACCATTTTGGTCACCAAGCATTTGCATCAGTGTTTGACTGTATCATGATTAATCCCCATGTTGGTTTTCCAAAGATACTTTTCTTATTTTAGCAGAGCGTTGGAGTCCAAGGAGGTACAAAATCTTGACAAGACCATGGAACTGCTGAGGGTAGCTGGCTCAAGATGGGGCTATAGCTTTATCACAGCATCCAATGCTTAGATAACACCACAGCCATCTGTTCAACACAGACAGATGCCACTCTACCTGAAGTGCTGATTAAAAAGTTCAGTTGGGACCCCGTGTTGCTCTCATGCACACTAATGTGGGTATCACTGTGTTCCCTGGGAAGCATGGAGATATTATGTTCCTCCCAGTTACAGATGCAATACAGAGTAAAGACTGCAAAGTGTTGCCCCACAGGGAGGGGAAGCAGGCAGCCCATCAGTGGGGATCTGTTCAAATTTCTAGGGTCTCTGTGGATATTGATTTTGCTATGAAGCTGCTTATGTGCAGGAGGGAGACGTTGTAGGCAATACTAAGTGTTGCAGGGAAAGCTCTGTGATAGGTGGAGAAAGCTCTTCCATGTGTGCTTTGCTGGCCCAAACAGAAGGGGCCACCAGCACTTTTACATGCTGAGATGGAAATATCACTCTATTAGCCTTCAATGAACTAAGTTTTCAGCAAATAATGGTGTTTGCAATAGCAGAAGCAAAGAAACTTTGTTCGTTGAGCTTGCTAATTGTATCACCTTTTTGTGGCAAGAAGCCAGGGCTCAGTCTTTAGCAGTGAACTACTCCACTGAAGGATCATAAATGGCCCGTTTCCCTGTTATTTTAACTCCCTCATCGCTCTTAACTGCACCACGTGCATTTTCCCTCCCTGACCTTCTAGCACATTCCTGGCTTTCATGAGCTTTGTACTTTAGTTATTAAATTACAAAAGGAATGGAGCAACAAGACTGAAATATATTTCTCAGAAATGCAGCTGTGCCAGCAACGGGTGCCACGTGTGAAGTATGTCTCTTATCCCACTCTCCTCATCACATTTGGGCAAATAAATCCAACTCTCTGTGGAACAATTTTGGTGTTAGCACAAAGTAATTCAAACCAGTGTTGGGAGGAGAAGCATAATTATGGCCGTCAGAAGATGCGTTTGCAAAATCTGTGCGTGAAATGATTTGGTTGGGCGAATGCTTCCCCAGAAGCCCAGAAAATCCTTCTGTGTCCCCTAAATTACCAGGCATTTGTTCTCTATAGGGACTCACATGGTAATGATATAAACCTATTCACACCTGAGTCTTTTCTTGGTTTGTCCTCTCTAATGATAAGCTGGGACTTGTCCATTCATTCACTGACCTGACAGAAGGTGCAGTTCCAGCCCTACAGCCACACAAAAGGGCAGAGATGATAAGTAGTATGAGGTACATGGGGGAGGGGACATTAGTGTATTCATCAGTCCTTTCCAGAGATAGAAAACCAAGAGAGAAGAGGAAATGAGAAGAGGGAGTAAGAAGGGAGAAGGGAGGGAAGAAGTGAAAGGAGGGGAGAGGAGGGGAAAAGGAGGAATAAGAGAGGGAGAGGGAGGGATGAAAGGAGGGCAGATGGAGAAGAGAGATTACCAAATCAGGCACTCAAAACCCCTAGCAATAACTACCTGGGGAAGTGCCTTTAATGCAGCCAGCTGGAGAACCCCATGGAGAGTCCCAGGCAGAGCAGAGTGTCTCCTCTGGTGAGGTTTCCAAATAAAAGAGCAAATAACATCAGCTAGAGAGAGTAAGATTATCAAGTCAGCTGCTCACAGCAGCCTGCAGAAGCCAGCTGGGGAAGTTAAGGCAGTCAGCTGCGTTCCCAGTGAAGATTTCTCTCCATGGCCAAGCTTTCCTTTGCCAGAGTTCTAGATTCTCTTTGTGTGTGTGTGTGTGTGTGTGTGTGTGTGTGAGAGTGCAGTCCCTGTGGAGGCCAGAAGAGGGTGCTGGAGTCCTTGGAGCTGAAATTACAAGCTGTCTGACTTGGATGCTGGAGCTGGAAACTGTACTAGAGCTGCAAGTTCTCTTAACCACCGAGTCTCCTCCCCAGCCTACTTTCAGTGTGTTTACATAGCCTCTGTTTAGCTAACAGCTTTTCTCAGGGGCATAGCATTTCTGTTCTTGGACTGTATTTTCCCCTCTGTCACAGAGTTATCAAGGGAGGGGAATAGATATTAAGTACACAGACAAGCGCTTGAAGACACACATTCTTGTGTCTGAAATGGAGAAACAAACCAATTGCATGAGGATTTAGGCATTCTCGGGTCTGGCCATCTCCTGAGTTTTCCTGCTTTTGCATATCACATCACTGTGGGAACTTGATGCTTCAGATTGTGGCAGCTGTTCTGTGATAATGACATGATGCACCATCATACATGTTGTGGTCAGGAGGGGTGATGTCCAGGGTGTCTGGTGACAGCACTGAGGCAGTGGCCAATTCCACAACTTGTTCCTAAGCAATGAATATCTTCAGGGATTAAGTCGTGCCAGTGGACCATTTTACCTGCCACTGAGAGCGCTCCTAAATGTAAAGGCAGGCGGGCATGGCTCCTGGCTCGAATGCTTCAATGCTGGATGGAGTAAAACTATGAATGTTAGTGAAGGCTCAGTCTGTGCTGTCACATTCCTGTTGAATGTGGCCTGTTTGTGTCTAGTTGAAGCAATAATCCAGCAGACTGCAGACAGATAAGAGGCTGTCTTCATACAGTTCGATGTTTCAGTGAGCCAGTGCCTGGATGGTGTGACCAGTGAGTGACCACAGATGAATGCACAGCTGATGAGGGGCTTCACGGAGGCATGTGAAACACTAAATGAACCCTTTGTATTTTCAAAGCATATCTTAACGAAAATGGAATCACATCACATTCCCTCTATCACCGTCCTCCCTCCCTCCAATCCACCATGTTTCCCACTCTGCAGTTGATAGCTTCCATTATTGTTGCTGTTCTTGTTACATGTACACATAGGTGCATGTATGTGGGCACAATTACATAAATACAACCTGAAGTGTCTTCTTTGCTGTTTGTGTGTATTTTGTTTCAGAGCTGACAAGTCTGCATTGGACATCCAATAAAAGGAATCATTCCCAGAGAGGCTAATTCTCCATCTCCAAGTTCTTTGTCTAGGGGCAGGTCCTCATGAAAATTTCCTCTTTCTTTGTTAACACATATATGGATATCGCCACTGTTCAGGTTTTGTTTATGCAGCCATTTCAGGTAGGGATTATTCACAGCTGACTGCGACTATTCTGATTCTTACAATCTTTCCATCCTCTCTTCTGCAATGTTCCCTGAGTTGCAGGAGTGGTTGTTAAGAGTATTTTTTTTCCTGCTGGCCTGGTCCCACCACCGCGCCAGCCCCAAATAACACACAGAGAAGCTGTATTTAATATAATGCTATTGGCCAGTTACTAGTTTCTTATTGGTTAGCTCTGTCTTAAATATTAATCCATTTCTATTAATCTAAGTATTTCCATGTGGTCTTACCTTACCAGAGAGAGGGCCCAGACCTCTGTTCTCTCTTTTCTTTACATGCTGACTCCTCCTCACTACTTCCGGAATCCTCTTTGTCTCCTAGTCCCGCCTACCTTGCCTTCCTATTGGCCAACAGTGCTTTATTCATTAACCAATAAAAGAAACATATTTACAGAATGACATCTCCCATCAAGTGGTGATGTAGATGTGTCTATTGGGGCTTGGCTCCTCACAGTTGAGTGATCTCTGCATTGTGTTCAGCTGTGGTTTTCTGCAACAGTCTCAATTTGCTGTAAAGAGAGGCTTTTTAATGAGGTGCAGTAGCTATGTTTATCTGTGGGTAAGAGTAAGATGAGAGTGTATTAGAGAATTATTTGGGTCTAGGAGAGTAGCTGTAATGGATTCTTTTCTAAGGTTCATGGCCTCACCATCCTTGGAAGGCTGGCTAGGTTACCAGTACCAGACACGATTTCCCTTCTGTTGAGTGGGCCTTAAGGAGGCCCCGTTGTTTTGCGAGCAAATTAATTTTCATTTGTTCTCTTTCTGTGATTTTCCTCATATGATATGTTTCCCTTGAGGAAGACAGCACCTCCACTTTTGTAAAAGAAAACTTCACAGGCGAGATGAAAACCAAATAACTGAAATTGGATCTGCGATGTGGCGTAGCATCTCAAGGATTCTTACATGAGAACTCAGCCTGTGTCTGCTGCCCTGGTGATAGCTCGCTCCCATTTCAGCTCTGGAACTTGACAGTCAGGCAGCCTTTGCTGGCCAGTTAATTTCATTTGAAGAATATTCCATGGGCCCTTCTTTGATTCCTCTCTGGACTTTGAAGTTTATTTCCGTTTTCTAGGCTCCCTTCAAATGATGATATGCCATGGCTCAGAGCTTGCAGAGCTAAAGGCAGGCTATTTATGGTCAAGTTCTCTCTGGTCCCATCTTTCATTAAGTTCTAGGGTAAGGATTCAAAGGGAGCCTCTGGGAGTGAGCTCAGCTGGCTGCCATAGCCAGGTTTTTTCAGGAGAAGTGTGAGCAGATGGAATTTTTTGGATCAGAAAATGTGACAGCTGTGTGTCTGAGAGCATCATGTATGGCCACTAGCCTTTTCGAGCACCATGGTTCCTATGTGGCCATTAACCTTAGCATGTTACATTGCTTTCTTCCCTGAGTTGTATGAGAATATTCCAAAGTATGAAAGTTCAAAAGTGGGCTCAGAACGAGAGTGATGCTGGTAGATGTTGACACCTCTCTCAGATCTAAGGACCTCCTTTGGGTGAAGTGGTTCTCTGGACTGTTATGAGTGATTGGCCATGGGGGCATTTAGGGTCCTTGATGATATAGACAGACACTCTGGCCATTTCTTTCCCAGGCATCTGGAAGCTTGGCCTGAAATACAGGGACTGAGAGACCAGGTGTCTGGACAGGTGTCCAGAGTGTCTTTTCTACCATCTTTCTCACTCCTCTCCCACCATCCAGAGCCCACCCCAAGGAAGTCCTCCTGTCTGTACCTGGAAGCTGGTCTTGGCCACGAACATACAACTTCTATTAGAAATATGGCCCTTCAGCATATTAGAGCCAATCGTATTGGCAGGGATGTGGGTGAGCCAGCCCCAAAGTTGTGAGTGTGGGAGAGCTGTCCCCATTACTCATCTGTCATTCTGTTGTGTGGGTGGGGGACAGCTGAACCTGTTTACCCCTTACTGCCTGTGATAGATGAACAAGGTGATAGTCTCCCCCACTTTCCAGCGGCAGCACTTAGCAAAGTGGACCCTGTATCTTACCTGGGCAGCACAGTAGAGCTGACTCTGTTGGCAGAGATGCAGGTGAGCCAGTCCCCAAGTTGTGAGCATGGGAGAGCTGTGCCCATTACTCATCTGTCATGTGGAAACATGAGTGGGGAGAGATGCCCCCCCCCAACGCCTGAGGCAGGAGGAAGAGCTGGCCCTGAGGTCAGAAGAGCATGAGAGCTGTCCCTCATCAGCTGCAGCACTCAGGAGAGCAGTCCCTGTGCCTCGCCTGGGCAACACAGTAGAGCTGGCCTTGAAGGTGTAGGTGTGGGATAACCAAGGCTGAGGATGGGAGAGCTGGAGAAATGGCCTGCCCCTTTCTTGTTGTTATAAGGTGTGAACTGGCTATAGCAATGCTGAAGAGCTGATACTGGTGGTGAGGGCAGGGGAGAGCTGGCAGGCTGACAAACCCTGCAGCTGCCCAGGCCCAGAACCAGGGTTATGAGTTGGCCCACCCCAACATCCACCCCATCTGTGATCTGCTGGAACATGGGGCTGTGCTGTGGGAGTGGGGTCAGTCCTGTGCACCCAGGGCTGCAGGATCTCCATAACACAGGGCAACAACAGGATGCCCATTGAGGGTCCAGCGTCCATGGCGTAGCAGTGACCAGACCCAGTCATCCTTTTTGATGAACGCCTGCAGGTACGATTAATAAAGGGTTCACTGCATGACTCACTGTGCCACACTGAAGCTTCCATTCCCATGATGAGATTTTCCTCTTTCTCTCCCCCCTTTCCCTTTTTTTTTTAATCTCTTAAATTTTATTTTATTTTTTGCTGGGGGGAGGGAGATGGTTGGAATTGGGATGCATGATGTGAAAGACATAATGAATAAATGAAAAGAAAAAGAAATGCAACCCTTATACAGAGGTGTGTGATGGGGACGCTCCCTGGGGCCTGTTGTCAGTAAGCTTATCTTACTTGAATTGTTCCTCTGGGAGATCTCTCCCTCCCTCCCCACCTCCCTCCCTCCCTCTTTCCTCTTTCTCTCTCTTTCCCATCTCTCTCTCTCTCTCTCTCTCTCTCTCTCTCTCTCTCTCTCTCTCTCTCTCTCTCTCACACACACACACACACACACACACACAATAGTTTAATGTGTCATTTTAATGTCCTTTTCTTGCCATGTCCTACCTCCTGCAGCCCTCCACGACTGTATTTAAAATCTCACCCCCTCACCTTACTATGCAGGAAGTCCTCAGGGTGTGGCTGGTCTGCACGTCTTCTAGCAGCATAGAGGTTATCAAGGGTGTCCTGGTTGTTTCATACACATCTTTTTATTTTTTGTTTATTTTTTTTAGGCTATATGTATGTCTCTGTGTGGGTATGTACATGTGAGATCAGGTCACTCAGAAGTGAAAAGATTCCATTGTTTGCTTGGAGCTGGAGTCAGACATAGCTGTAAGCTGCCTGGTATGGATGCAGGGAACAGAAATCGGGTCCTCTGGGAGAGCAGTGCAGGCTTCTGACTGCTGAGCCTTGTTCCCACCTCTGGACATATCTGTGTGCACATGCATATGTGCATTGAGACAATTTCCCAGTTAACTTTCAGTAACCCCAGAGTGAAGTTCACACCCTAGGAATCTGAGTGCATGGCTCCATTGTAGTATCTCTCCAATTGCAGAACAGCATACAGTGGGCTGCTAGTGAGTATTTAGCTTGTCTTAATGTTAAACCTATCACACATACACCTTCTGCATGATTTGTCAGGGGTGAAATGGTGACACTACAGGTGTGTCAGATTTATGTTCTGACAGTTGCTTCCAAAGTGTCTGTCAAAACGTTTGCATGCAGGCCGGGGAGATGGCTCAGAGCTGACAGGCGCTTGCCTCCTCCCATCAATGTCAGCTTGACATCCAAATTCAGTTCCTGGAACACGAGTGCAAGGGAAAGCGGAGAACTGACTCCACGGGGTTGTCCTCTGACACACTGATACGCGATTTGGTGTGCCTCCCTCCTTAATAATGAAAAGTAAACAAGAAGGTTGTACCAGTTTGCATTGCTAGTAACAGCGTATGAGAAGCGTTTTCAGCTCTCTTCCCATCCCAGAGTGTGAACAAACTTCCTGGTACTTGACAGTCTCATGGAAAACTAGTCAGTGACCTTCAACATTCTAGCTCTAAGTTGTAACTGAACTTCAGCTGCGTATCAGTCGCCTACTCACCCAGCTTTTGTGCCTATGACTAATTTTCCTGCACCCCTGTCCATTTGCTCTTTGTTCCTTTGTGATGTGCATGTTTCTGCTTCTTCTAAAAAGTCATTCCTTTCATGATAACTTCATTTGTTTTCTTCATCACGAAGCCTTTGGATGCGAAGTGAGGGTATTAACGGTGCATTTAAATGCTTGCTTTGGTGCGGCTTGTCAGCAACCAGCCTGCTGCTCCTGGGATCTAGTTCATAATACTGAATTAGGTTTGTAGTGTTCGCCTGTCTTCCTCCACGGAGCTGTCACTGCACAAAGTGGATAAAGGACATGGGTCAACGCAAAAAGAGCATGCTCTGGGGAGGTGTGAGATTTGAGGGGAGACAGTTGAATGCAGAAACTGGGCTTGAACACAGAATAAAACAAAAATTAAGCTTGTGGGTGCAGTATTCATGATCTTGGCTTGGATTGCACGCTCGTCCTTTCTGGCCTATGACAGAATTATTGCAGTTCAGTTTTGTTGCTAAATTCCTACATTGCCTAATAACTATCAATTAACATTTAAAATTGTGAAAGCATTTGCTATCGTTGTACAAAGAATGGTCTTTAAAAATAGGAATCTACACAAAATCACCTGGCTTGGGCCAGGTGGTGGTGGCACATGCCTTTAATCCCAGCACTCAAGAGGCAGAGGCAGGAAACTCTGAATTTAAGATTGGTTTACAGGCAGGTTCTAAGACAGCCAGGGCTACACAGAGGAAACTCTGTGGAGAAACCAAACCAAGCCAACCAAAAAACAACAAAAAAAGAACTCTAGACTGGGATTACAGGGTAAATTAGGGTTTGTGATAATTTAACTCAAAATTGGGTTCATAATTTTGACCATTTTAGAGTTAATTCCATTATTACATGATTTAATCTCCTGGGCCTAAATAAACTCTTAGTCTTTAGGAGTAATCTTTGTTCTTGGAAGTGAATTTGCTCCAGCCACCAAAGAGCTTCATCTTTTGGGGACATGAACAAATGATGTTCTGCATTGTTTCTGCATCTGTATCTACTCAGATCCACGAGGTACAGCTGTGTGCACAGGTGCAGCTTCAGCAGGTCTCTGAGACTCCACCTGGAGGGTGCTAGGGGTCACATTTCTCCAAGGGTTGCTCTTTCATGATCTCTGAGAGGCTATAAGATGGCCTCAGTGGCTGTCACCGCTACCAAGGAAGCCTGTCTCACTTCTCACAAGAGTTCTCCCTAAGTGGGTGGCCATTTTTCATTAACTGACCTGGAGCCTTCAGCTTGGTCTTGCTCTACCTATACATGGTGACAATCCCTTGGTGCTACTCCTCAAGGTACAGGTTTCCTTGCTAATGCTCTGTTCTGATGTGCATTGTCCCCAGGCTCAAGTGCTACTGGATGCTTGGTCACAATTTAATGAAATCAAGAGGCGTGGAATCTGTGAATGGAGGGACCTAGTGGTTGATCTAAAGTTATGAGGTGGCATCCTCACAAAGGATTAGTACTTTTCTCCTGGAAGTGGATTGGATCTCACAGGTCTGGGGTAGCTCCCAAGAGAATGGGAGCTATATGCATGCAATACACATGCTAGGATGTACTGTGACATCATCAGCAGACTGTCCCTCCCTTTCGAGGATGCTGGTTTTAAATGTTCTGAAGTCTGCACTCCTATCTAATAGTGAAAGACCTGCAGGGCGTGAGAACCTTCACACTCCTACACAGAAAAGGCGCCCACCCCCACATCACTCACGAGAAGGGGTCTTGATGTAAAAGCATGAGGATCTTTAATTCCAAGTGCACTGGGGTCCACAGTCATACACCACGCAGGGATAGAGGACTGAGGACCTCAAGGGCAGAATTGAGATAGTTTTTATAGGGTTTATAACAAAGCCCACACATAGGTAAATGGGGCAACCACAAGCAGTTTATGAAGTCAGATAAGTGGTTAGTCAGCTCATTTTCTGTTATCTTACTAGGCCAGGATTACATACTCAAGGGCCTGTCTGTGTAAACAGCAAGGAGTGTGACCTTGCCTATTTACTGGCAGAGGACAGGGTCTGGAATTTGAGGCTTTTAGGGAGTTTTAGATAGTATTTCTAAATTTTTAGCTTCCTGCATCATTGGAGAGTTAGGCTGTATTTTTCCATCCTTTCAATAGCATCACACTCCAAAGTGCTCTTGCCTGTGTCCAACCCTAATACAATCATTGCAACTGAACATGTGAGTCTTCTGTACACAGAAAGAGCTGTCTGCTAGCTGTGGGTAGAGAAGGTTCCTTAATTCTAGTGCAATAGCCACCAGGTGCAGTCTGAAATGTCCGTTTGCTTATTTTCTTTAACAGGCACTGAAGTGTATGCTCTGATCTGTCATATGCCTGGAGATAAATTCCTGGGATCTGGTGTTGCTTCTCTCCATGGTGATAATGGGAAGGGGGTCTTGTTAAGTAGCTCTTCTTCCTGCACCTCCCCTTTCTGACTCCTCTGTCCCTGACATGTGGTCCCATTGTCCTGTTGATCACCTACCCCCTCTGTTTCTCTTCTTTTCTTCACATGCCTGGCCCCTGCCTACTTTTTATCAGCTGCCTTCCAGTGTTCCATATCTGTCTGTGCCAGTCTCCTCATACTTGGGCAATCAGCCTGTTCTTTTCCCAGTTCTTTATTAATGTGTGTCAAGTAGATGCTGTGTGTAACAAATCAACCTCACACAAACGGCTTGAGCAACAATCTCACTAACTGCCAGTTTAGGCTGATTCAACAGGGTCTACTTACTTCCAAGTATACATTTATGAGTTTATTTCTATTTATGAGGATTTTTTTCTGCCCGTGGTGCCATTGGTGGTTCAAGCCAGGCATCCTTGGTTGAAGGTGCTCTCCTGTCAGAACACTGGGCTCTAACTCTACATGCCAGTGACAAAACTCATTGTGACAAGAATATACCGGACATTGGAGGATTGAGGGACCAAGGGGATGACATTTCCTCCCAGTTGAAATGTGAGTACTTATTTAGCACAGCTAAGTAATGGGAGAAACATTTGTAATTGCAGGGTCAATGAATGCATATAGCTTAATTTCTTCATAAGCTTCTTCCAGAAGCATCTGGCACACATTGGCTGGGTCTCTAATAGGCTTCGATTAGGGTGAATATATCAAGAGGTAATGAAAAAAAGAAAGGAAATCACCTTGCAATTAGCTGCCTGGAGAAACAAGAGGATCCAAAGACCAGCCTTAGCTGTAGATTTGGTTGTTCAGCATCCCTTCAAAGTTTGCTTGAAAGACAGAACCCAAATTTCATTTTCTTCTGTTATTTTCATAAGTGTGTAAATTGAATTTTTAACCAGTTTTGCCCTCATAAGTGAAATTCATCTCATTATGATATTTTATATGTCATAGTTTATTCTACAAAGGGTGAGCCTATTAAATTTTGTAAGACGTTTGAAATAGTGAATTATGATAAGTAGACCATATGGAAGAGGAAAATCTGTTACTTGAATGTGTATGAGTTAGACTGGGGAAAAGTTTAGGAATATACTCAAATGTGTGGAGCATGTGAAAAACAAGACAAAACAAAACAAAACTGTTGTACCAAGAACCAGAGAAAATGTGCCAGTGTATGAAGACAGAATTATGAAGGCATTTGGTATTATTGCCTATAGGACAGAATTTAAAATCAGCACTTCTAAGTCACTAGTGATTTTGACTTCTAGCTTGTTAGAATTTTGTCTAATTCACACCATAGAAGATGCCCACCTTCCCACCTGCTCTTCTATACCCATGGGCACTATCAATAAGACACTGAGGACTTTTACAATTCATTTTTCTTGTCAGAAAAGTAGTTTCCTTCATGCTGTAACTCACAGCAACTCACCTCAGTCCCAGCCAGGAAATCTGTTGTCCATCCTTCTTCTGTGTGTGTGTGTAAAGAGAATTGTTACAGTGAAAGAATTTAGGGAAGGAACATGGGAATACCATTATATGATTCCCTGTGTGTGTATAACTGCATGGTTGACAAAGAACCTGAGACCCCCTCCAGAATGAATGAGCTCACACAACTACCATAACACTGTATTCATTGGACAAAGGGACAGGCTTCATGATTATTTTTTCATTATGCCCTCTAGTCACACTCATTCTTTACCCTCTCCCATATCCACTAGTATTCCCAAACAGCCCTTATTTGTTCTCATGGGGTATTATCTGTGTATGAGATGTGTGTATGATATGCATGTGTACTTAAGTGTGCCTGCATGTATGTGTGTGTATATGTGTGTGATGTGTATGTATGTATGTGTATGTGCATCTGTATGTTTATATGTATTTATATGTGTGTGAGAGAGAAAAGTGTGTGTGTGTGTGTGTGTGTTGTGTGTGTGTGTGTATACATAACCTCATCTCCACATCTGAGAGAAAACATGTAACATTTATCATTTATCTTTCTGAGTCTGGTTCAGCTTGCTTAGTATGAGGGACTCCAAAAGGAATTCCATCAATTTTTCCTGGAAATGGCATAATTTTTCTCTTTATGGTCAAGTAAAACACCTTTCTGTCTACACACCACATCTTTATCCACTTCTACTTTTGAGAGGCTGGTCAGCTGTGGTTTGCATCCATGTGTGAGGTATTGAAACCCATCCTTTCTGTGAGGATGTGCTATAATATGGATGCTACCCTACATGCTCTGAGATGGCTTGTGGGGTCACCTACTCCTAAAACTTGCAGAATTAGGTTCTGAGTTCCAGTCATTCAGAAACTGACTAAATTAGGAACTACAGTCTTTAAGTAGTTTATTTTAAAACAAGAATCTTAGTATTGGTCCTACCCCAACATTACTGTGCTCTTACAAAGAGAATCATGGGAAAGACCATGTGTGCACATAGGAAGAAGATACCATTTGTAGTAACAGAGGGTGACCTCAAAAAGAGCCATCCCTGTAGCCCCTGTTCATCAGTTCCAGCCTACAGAACTGCATGACAACCTGCCCCTGCCCCTAAGCTGTATGGTCTGTGACATCTCTTACTGTGGAAGCCCTAGCAAAGAGAGGAACCACATGGCAAGTCTAATGAGCGCTGTGTCTAGGGAGACTTGATCTCAGCATGACCATTGTGGTGGCAGGAACGAGAATGATCCCCATAGAACCATATTTTTGAATGTTTGGTCCCTGGTTGGTGGGACTGTTGGGAAAGGATTAGGAAGTGTGGCCTTGTTGGAGGAGGCAAGTCACTAAGGGTGGGCTTTGAGGTTTTAAACACCCAAGTCAGGTCCAGTCTCTCTGCCTGGGGATCAGGATGTTAACTCTGAGCTACTGGTCCAGTTCATGCTTGTCTGCCTGCCAGCTGCCGTGCTCCCAAACAAGGTGATCATGCATTCACACTCTGAAACCAGAAGCAAACCAATTCAGTGCTTTCTTTTATAAATAACATTGGTCATGGTGTCTCTTCACAGCAATAAAACAGTGACTAAAATACCTCTTAGGCTGTTTTCCCTACTGCTTGCTGACCAACCATGGAAGTTAGGAATAAGAACAAAGCCAGCAAAGGGAAAACACCTAACACCTAACATATCTGTTAAATTGAAACTATCAGGGATCTAGAGCAGACATAGCTTTTATATCAGAAACCTCATTATTTCAAAATTGTGAAATTTGTGATGCTTCATTTCAATGTTAGGAAACAGACAGGATATGGATTCAGACCATTGTTTTTTTTTTTTAAATCTGCCCACTTAGAACTTGATGAGAAGACAGTGATGAAAAAGGAAGAAAGGTGTCCTTATATTTGGGGTGCCACAGATTGATATAACTTGGTGTATGCTGCCTCGACCACTGGTGTCATTAGGTATAGTAGAGTGACAGGACCTCACAGGTTAGTGTTTGGTATGGCAGACTGATGGGACTTCATGGATTGGTGTTGTTTGGTGAGGCAGAATGGAGT
This sequence comes from Cricetiscus sungorus, assembly GCA_030556225.1. NCBI lineage: Eukaryota > Metazoa > Chordata > Mammalia > Rodentia > Cricetidae > Cricetiscus > Cricetiscus sungorus. Next base: position 31,008,047 of record JANBXA010000398.1, read on the forward strand.
CTTGTCTTCACACACTGGGATTTGGTCAAACACCAAAATTTCTTTGCAGTTGTCAAAGAGACTTAAATTGTTTTCCTGAGAATGGATGTTGACTTTCTCAGAACACCGAAGACAACTTGATGACTGTGCTGGTATAGAGTCACAACATTTCCTAGGGACTCTGCTAATTTTATGTTGATTTAATAAAATACCGAACCCTGAGTTTAGAGATGCTGTTAGCCTTTAACTAATTACGTCCCTGTAGAAAGCAGTTAAGAATCAGGAATAGTATATCACAGTTAAAATAGTGTAGATTTACAGAAAGAAGAAAGGACAAGGGGCCTCCAGGCAGTGCAAAGCACGCCAGGGTCTAGGCAGACATAAGACACATTGCTAAAGAATGCCTTGACCTCTCAGAGTCATTAAGGTCCTCAAAGTGTATTTAGAGGAAAAGTTTTAGATGCCAGAAAAGGAGGGAAAAACTTCACAGGATCCCTGACAGAGTGAGTTTTGGTGATTGAATCTGACTTTGGCTTTTGATGTGAATATGTTTTTTGGTAGTGGTTCAAGGGTATCAGACATAAGTAATGAAACAGGATTGTATCTTTTCAACTACTAAAAATCTTCCCCAGAGCCATAAACTGTCCTTAGAACTCAGCCAGCTTCACGGACTACATATTAATGGGGGCATGAAAGCATTGGAGAGACTGACTCGGGCATGGGTGTTCAGAGTTAATGGAAGCTCTGATTAGATGCACACACTAGGGCATTTAGTTTGTTGACATTGAGAAGTATCTCCAGCACCTTCACTCAATGCACAGTGGGTAACTGCAAATGGGTTTATGCTCAGTGTTTTGGCCTAGTCTATTCCTTTATTTACCAGCTTGCTTGTATTGCTTTATGACATCTGAGATTTATCTTCTTGGAATTCTTCCAGTTCAATCCAGTGGGGATACAGGTAAGCAGGGACTTGTATTTCACCTTCTTTTTAAAAACATTTTATTTATATGAATGTTTGCCCAGATGTATGTATGGGCACTACATGCATGCAGTGTGTAGTTAGTACCTAGAGAGGACATATGAAAGTGTCAGATGCCCTATGAGCTGCCTGCTGGGAATCAAACCTGTGTCCTATGCAAGAACAGCAAGTGCTCTTAACTGAGCTGATGCCCATTTTACCTCTCTGCTAAATCTCCTTAATTGTAAATTCATCAAGCTATCGGTGTGTCTTTTCCACACTGCAGCCAGGCACTGTGTAACATGTATGGCGGCAGTCCTACAAGGTTTATTAGGAGATGGGCAATTCTTTTACCTGGTGATATGATGGCTGTGTTCTGTGTCATGGTGAAAGACATTATGTATGTGGCGATACTTCATAAAAAACTAGACTAGTGTCTTAAAATTGTGGTGCCTGTGATATGGGAGTATAAAAATGCAAGTAAATAGAGGGCAAAATACTTAATTCATGTCACAAACAATTGTTACATGCCTCTGCAATTACTGTAGTACATATTTTAGGATATGCTACTGATGGGAGATGTTATTCTGTATATATGTTTCTCATACTGGTTAATAAAGCCCTGTGGCTAATAGGAAACAAGATAGGCGGGGCTAGGAGACCAGGAGGAGGAAAGAGGAAGTAGTAGGGACGAGTTGAGATGTAGCCCGGGGAAGAAGCAGGACGCCTGCCGCGGCTCCCCGATAAGATGACCACGTGGAAATACTTAGATAAGTAGAAATGGGTTAATAATTAAGACAGAGCTAGCCCATAAACAATAATGGTAACTGGCCAACAGGATTGTATCAAATACAGAGTCTCAGAGTGTTACTTGGGGCTGGCATGGCTGTGGGCCCAGACTGGTGGGCTGGCGGAGACATACACGCTACATGCTGCTTCTATTTATGTAAAAAGAAACCCACTGAAAAACACTCTATCCTAATACACCAGCAGCTATCTCATCCTTTTGCTTCAAGAGGCCACATCAAATGTTGACCAATGCCTCGTATTTATGTAATGCTGCAATGTTCAGGAGATAAGTCACATTGCTCAGATGATTCCCCCCTTTTTGAGCTCCATGACCGTGTAATCTGTATATTATTATTATACATGCTCACATATAAGGTTTGAGTAGCAAACATTTGTGTACAGAAACTGTATACATGGTTATTTTCTTTGAAAACAGTATTCCTTTGTGAGTTCCTGAGGTTTGGTCATGTATAGTTCAGGCACTTAACCTCTGCTGCTCCCAGAGGTCCTCACACTCAGGAGGGAGCCTTTCTCGAGAATGGGGTGATTCTCTTGAGACAGAACCCCTGACCTGTCAAGTGCTTAGGTGTTTTGACAACACCTCTTTCCTCCTTTTCTATATTTTTCTAGAGCTTGTTTTCATCTTCAAATGGAAGTTGAGAAATTTGTCTAGAGTTTAGTAAAAAATGAAATACTGAAGCTCAACAGAAAGATTTCTCTCCAACTTAAAAACAAAACAAAACAGTAACCTGGAGTGTTGCAGTTCTAACTTTGGCACGGTGTGTTTGAAAATGGCACCCTTGTTATTTCATGATACTCTTGGAGTAGTCAAACATGACCGATTCTCTTAAGAACTATTGGAGCATACACACTGTCCTCTGAGCTTCTTCTGGATTTTCAATGAGGGCCCAAAGGGTGCGATTTCTTGAGGTTTGTGTTAGGAATTTATTAGTCCTGTATATTCCCTGAAGGAAGTGGATACAGTAAAACATTCATGCTTCATCCAAGCACAGAGCCATTCACGCCTTTAGATTTTCAAAACTGTCTTCTTAAAGTGACATCTTAATGAAGCTGGCCTTGCATTACTGAAGTGCTGTGAGCAAGGACCCGGCCACTAGGACCTTGTATTTCTTGGATGGAGGCCAGTCATGATGTTTTGATAATTGTATTAAGGTTTCTCTCTGACTCTTAAGACTTTAATTCAAAGTTGTTTTTTTGTTTGTTTGTTTTAATTTTAAGTCTGTGTGTAATGGCTCACAACCTTTACCTCAGCCTTCTTTTTATTAAGATTACAATTTCTATTACTTTATTTCTGTGTGTATGTGTGTGTTTCTGCCTTTCTCTCACTCTGTGTGTGTGTGTGCATGTGTGCGCACACACATGTGCTACAGCAGGGATTGGAGACTAGAGGACAACTTGTAGGAGTCCGTTATTTCTCTTCAGTGTGAGGGGCCCAGGGATCAAACACGTGCCATAAGGCTTGGCAGCTAATGTTCTTACCCATTGAGCTATCTTTATGGCCCTGCCTTACCCCTCTTCCTGTATGTTTTATTTTTGCTCATATCTCATTATACAAACAATAATTGAGTAAAATAGCAATGATTGACAATTTTATGATTCTTCAGTTTACTCAGAATATCATAATATTGTTGTTTTGATGAATTTTCACACTCACAAACCCCTCCACATTGGCCTGAGTAGGTTATGAGTCTATGTATAGAATTTGAAAGAAATCTGTCTCAATTCTAAGCTGATGGATCTGACTGAGATTGATATAAATAAGGAACATTTGGGTGTTTTCTGTTCTCTCTTTTAGAGGAAGTCACATGCAACCCAGGCTGGCCTTGAACTCACTATAAAATCAAGATTGACCTTGGCCTTGTCCTCCTGCACCCACCTACCAGGTATGGCTTTCAGATGTGTCCCCCCTACCTAGTACCTGAATATTTTTATTTCCCAGTAAATAGATTTTTAAAATTTTTATTATGTAAATAAAAACATAACAATTGAATTTCTTAATGCATGAAAATGTACTAATTGATTCCCAAATACCAGAGCAGTCTTGTGTCAGTGAAATCAGTGAACTTTTATGGATTGCATGTCTTACCGTATATAATGGGAGCATGTTCAGCATCTGCTTTCTAGGGCAACTAGACCCTGTTTCTCCTCACTCTGTTATTGCATGTGGCCAGATGTTTTTTCTATCAGATCCATGAAAGGAACTGAAAAGTTTGCCTATTTTATATCGGAATAATTTGCAAATACCTGGAATACATTTTTTTTGCATATACAAAGACTTTATTGATAAAATGCCCTCTGCCAAGGCATTATGGATACAGGTTATCTCTAGCATCTCTTCCTCTTTCTTTTTTTCGTGGCTTCTTTTGTTCAAATACAAATATTCTTAGGAATAATTCATTTTATTTGAAAATCTTCATTATAAGATATTGTTCAGTGATATTCTTGCAAGACTGTAATTTGAAAGATAATTTTCCTGATTTTTAAAATCATATTTGTTTTATGTCTTTTTTTTTAATCTTGAGAATTGCCTATTTTTTTTTAAACAAGGACATCTTTTGGATTTAATTAGCATTCAGAGTTCCATGGAATTTGCTCCCTGCCCATCTGCCTCCCCTCCTAACCTTCCCCTTCCCTTTTCCTCCTGTACCTCTATCTTTCTGGGTTGTGTTCCTCTCTCCAGCCAGTGGTTTAGTTCATTTATCTCCTTCATTTCGTTTGTAGCAGTGTAACCCAATGCTGTGAATCTTCCTCTGATTATATATTTGCTTATATATATGCTTTGTTTTATATGTTCATTCCCGTTTTCACCATTGTATTTGTGATATAATTATCTTGATATAGTTTAAAGCCAGTGTTTATACAGAGTGTTTTATAACTGTAAAGTTCTTGTGAAGTTGGTCTCACATTTTGATAGGCAATACTAAAACCTTGCCTTCCCTTTGACTTGGGAGGTCAAGCTGAAAATTGTGCCCTTATGGTGGCATTCCTTGTGTGACTGGAACGTCTCCAAACAGGCTGTTCACTAAGTTACTAGTCTCAGTTTTATGTGTTTTTTTCCTCTGGATTACAGTATGCTGTCACCTATTTCAGTGTTCTGGTTTGACCATCCTCCTTTTCTTTGTCCCTCCCATCCTCTGGAATCCCCCATCCACACACAGTTCTGAGTGGTGATTCTATTGCTGCAGAACATCCCTTGATGGTGTCTGTCCTCCAGGTGGCACCATCCTTCTAAGAACCCTCAACTGAAGAAATGGTTGGGTACCAGTTTTTCCTTTCCATGTCACTCCTGAGTACAGTTCACAGAGGCCAGCCACTGTTCACTGTGGGTCTCTAGACCCTCCGGAGCCGTGGCATCATCCCCTATGGCAGCTCTAAGCAGAGTCTATCCTGAAGGTGATATCAAGGCCACCCAACTGTTCCTTAAGTTGGTTTTGATCTCAGTCAGTTCCATCAGCTCAGAACTGATGGAACAAATTTCTTGCAAATTCTGTACATAGACTCATAACCTACTCAGACCAATGTGGTGGGTTTTGATGAATTTTCACACTTTCTGTGTCTTCAAGGTTGTTTTATTGAAGAAGAATGGGCCTTCTGAGGGCTATCACAAGACAACTAAAACCACAAAATCAATGTCAGTGTTACTACTAACTACAGCAACCACAAGTGATATCAGCTATTTTGTTAAAAGCTTTTTTTCCGAGCCCAGGCCTTGCCATAGGGTAACAATTGTTTTATTTTACCTGATGTGATAGATACCATTATTCTTTCTTTATCAGTAGGAAATGTCACAGGCTAGTGAGGTCACACAGCAGGCGGGATAGCAGTATTGAGATTTGACCCAGGAGCTGACTCTGGAGTCATCTATGACTGCTGTGAACTAGAACATTTCAGTTCAGGAAGGAGCCCTGTGCTATGTCTCTGATCTAAGTTCTTTGATGGTTCACTAGTGCAAGGAACTGATACAAAATTGGAGATGTGATAACTCCAGAGAAAAGTGCTGAACGTGGGAGGCCGTGAGAGTAACCCTGGGGGAGAAACCCCTATCATGACTCACATGGGGTCTGAGCATCAACACAGCCTTAGTTAAACAACTGGAATCTGTTAGGAGTAGGTTTTTCTGCCAGCCTGGTTCCACCACCACACCAGCCCCAAGCAACACACAAGAGACTCTGTATTAGTTTCTCTAGTTCTCATTCACCCCTCAGTGATTATGTTGTATTGACAAGACTTTTCTTTGCAAAAAAATGTGACTTATTAAACTGGATTTAAAATAAGCACTCTTCACACACAGTCACCATCTGCACTGCAACAGTTCTCTGTCAGTCAAAGAAGCTTATCTGATGAGGTCTGAGAGTGCCACTAATCTATGGGTATAGAGAGAGGAATTCGGAGGGCAGTTGATACTCTCTCCACTTAGCAAAATAATTTCAGTGTGCTTATCTTTTAAGATAATGCAAAAGACATAGACTCACTGCCAAACAATAGAAAATGGTACTTTAAAATACTTTAGTGTCAACGTTCATACTGTCTTAGTTACTTTTCTGTTGCTGTGGTAAGACATCATGACCAAGGCAGCTTATGAAAGCAAGTGATTAATTTGGGCTCACATTTGGGGGGGGGGTCAGAGTCCACAATGGCTGAACAAAGACAGATGAAGAGCTGAGCTCACATTTTTATGCACAAGCAGAAGAGAGAGTGAGAGAGAGAGAGAGAGTGAGAGAGAGAGAGAGAGAGAGAGAGAGAGAGAGAGAGAGAGAGAGAGAGAGAGAGAAGAGAGCGCAATGGGAATGATACAAGTCTTTAGAAACCTCAATGCCCACCCCAGTGACATCCTCCTCCAACAAGGCCACACCTCCTAATCTTTCCCATAGAGCTCCATCAACTGGGAACCAAAGTAGTCAAATACATGAGCCATTACCATTCAAATAACCATGATACCTATTAAAATGTTTAAAGAAAAATTATAGGAAACTCTCCTTTGTAAATAAGATACCAAACCCCCATTTCCTGTTGTTTTATATCATAATGAATAAAAATGTTTTCTCTAGGCTCTTGTTTTGCAACCCCTAAGCTAAAGACAAAAGAAAAAGAAAAAAAAATAACCACTTTGAGTTCAGCCCTCGCTTGATTTTCAACTACTGAAGTTTCATTCCCTTTGATCTCATCTTAATTTTATCCACATTTTCCAGCATTGAAACTTGTTTGATTGCATTTGTTCTAATTTTTAACATTTATCATCTGCTTTCCCGTTGACAACATCTGCAAATATCTTTGATGCTATGTTTAAAAGGGTCAATTTTGTGATTCATTTGTGTCTTGGTTTTAGCAAAGGGGACCTAATTAGTTACAAATCTTCCTTTGTGAATTGCCAGAAAGCCACTCTTGTATGGTAACAGCTCTTTTCGAATCAGATGCCTCCCAGGGGAGAAACATGAAAAGCCTCTCTTTCTTAATTTACCTTTGTAATTTCTTTGAAGATACATTTGGAGGTGAGGGTTATTGAGTTATAATAGCCAGTTCATCCTGTTGAAATACATTGCATTCTCAACTGTAGTTGAGCATGCTGACAGGTGGCTGTGTGACTTAAACTCCCCACACAATAAACGAGCCAGTCTCCAAATGGACCAAAGTGGTGCATACACTGGCTGTCTGACATGTTTGTTGTTCAGTGCAAATGCAACTGGAAAAATCAGATTGGGGGAACGAGCAGTGGTTGGTTGATCATGGTGTTAACTGAGTAACAAAAATGCATAAGAACAAATTTAAAAAAATGTTTATCTCTTTTTTGTGTTTTTTCTAAAAAAAAAAAAACAAAAACAAAAAAATCAAAAATCAATCAAACGAAAGGCTTGCAGGAGCTTTTAGAATTCCCACAGGAGAGCTAGTTCTCAGGGAGGACTTTCAAGTCAGTTCCAGCTCAAATCTTCCAGGCTCTATTTGATGACTGTATGCAGTGTACCTTCAACTTCTGGGATGTGATCAAGGGCGAAAGCAATGGCCTCTAATTTTTTGAGATTCCTCTGAACACCATCACCAAAGGAAGTTTTCATGTCCTGTACTTGAGTTTTGTTAGAGGATCTGTAGCTCCTGGAGGGGGCGTTATCACTCTAAGTGGTGTAACATCACATTATACAGTGATTTTAGGTTAAATTTTAGCTATGAATGTTGATTTCCTAATTGGGGGCATCCTTCTGTATATGTTACTGTTATTGGTTGATGAATAAAACACTGTTTGGCCAATAGAGGCAGGAAGATAGGTGGGACTAGGAGATGAGGACAATGCTGGGGAGAGAGGCAGAGATAGGATGCACCAGGTGTTCTCTGGTAAGATAAGGTCATGTAGAAATACATAGATTAGAATGTATGGGTTAATAATTAAGACAGAGCTAGCAATAAGAAGCCCTAGTCATTGGCCAACAGTTTTATATTTAATACAGCATCTGTGTGCTCATTTGCAGAAAAGCAGCTATGGGACCAGGCTGTAAAGAGAATGCCAGCAACAATTTTCCATGTCTTTTCTCAGTTATCTTTAATGTTTTTATTCCTTTTTATTCCTTCTTCTCTCCTTCTGTAATACCTTCTCTCCCCACCCCCCAGTTAAAGTCCTCTCTCCATTTATCTCATTTCCCTTTCACAGCACTTAAGTCCTGCTGTTCTCCCCATCCCTGTGGTCCCTTTTCATTTTCCTGGTTTCTGTGGTTACCCTGGGATATGTACTCACATCTGAAGATCTGGGGCTAGGTTTCCATGGTTACCTCAGGATATGTACTCACGTCTGAAGATTGGGGCTAGGAGCCTCCGATAAGAGAGGACATCTGGTGCTTGTCTTTCTTGGGCTAGGTTACCTCCCTCAAGGTAACATTTTCTAGTTCCACCCATTTATCAGCAACTTTCATGAATCACTTTGCTTTACAGCTGAATAGTATTCCATAGTGTGTATGAGCCATATTTTCATTGTCCACTGAGAAGTTGAAGAGCATTTGGGTGACTTCTATTTCCTAGCTATTGTGAAGCAAGCAGTAAGCAACATGGCTGAGGAAGCATCTGTGGAGTGGGATGTCAACCCCTTTGACATATGACATATGACAAAGAGTGGTGTAACTGGGCTATGTTTATTTTTTACCTTTTCGAGTGTTTTCTATCCTCACTTCCAGAGTGTTTCAGCAGGTTGTGTTTCTGTATTTATTCTTTTATATGTGTATATGGCAACTGTTGAAGAAAAAAAAAAGCCATGGTTTTGAGGGGCATGGATGGGAGGGGTATAAGGAATGAGAGTGAGAGGGCAAATATTCTAATTACATTTTAATTAAATACAAAATAAAATTTTAAATACCCTTTTGAGGTCAAGTTTTTAATCTTTGCCCGCCTCTTCTGTCTGGATTTATATTGTCATGTTCTCACTTTCACCACATAGATGGAAGGAAGTGTTTTACTGATTTGTTACAGAGTGAATTGCTTGTCTGGGCTTTCTTCCTGCCATTGATGGGGAGCTTGGGGAAAGCCATTCTCATGGAAATTTTTGAATAGGAAGGGATGTTGGTGAGAGAAGTGAGGAAAACATGGGGGAACCACGGGGAAGGGAGGGGGGCTTCACTATGGCTGTGATCTGGGGTCATTTTGTAGGTCTCTCATATCTCCATGACTTGAAGCTTAATCTCTGTTTTAAGATTCTCGAAGTGAATCTTGTAGAAGAGTTCAGAGGTGGGAACAGCAGCAAGTGATTGGGCCTAGACAAAGCCATAAGTGTGAAACCCAATATTGATTCCTGGTGCTTTACAGGAAGAGGGCCAGACACCTTCGCTCTTGACGAATGATACCTCACCTGGCCTCAGGATGTAACCCATAGACAGGCCACCACCAGACACACAACCTTGATCGTGCGTTTCTGTAACATGAACCGGAATAAACCTTTTATGGCTCACTTAGTCTATGGAGTTGTATTACTAGTAACACAAAACAGGCTGACTCAAGGAGATATCTCCTTATTCATAAACCCACCCTTTCTTGTATGAGTCCTAGATGTCCTTAGTTACTGCCATCTTCCTTGTTAAATATACTTTTAAAAGACTGAGAAAACTGGAATGAGAAGGAAAATAAGAGGAGGTCAAAATGAGTTTGATAGGGGAGGGGCAATAGACAGCCTCCATGCCGTACCTGTCACCTGTGCTGTCCTGACAATATAAACACCTGGTTAAAGGAAGGACTCATTTTCGGCATGACAGAGTGACTTTTCCTTGTTCCATGAAGGTAAAAGCCTGTGATGTAAGCTGTGATACTTTGGCTACAAAATCTACAGAGTTGCAGTAAAATTCTGTTGAGTATTCATTTCTGGAGTATACGGTAAGACCCTAAATACCTTTTGGTGAGAACATTTTCACATGAAATATGAAATGAGGTGACCAAGCATGTGTCTGCTTTCAGAATAAATAGTATCTTTAAGCACTGGGTTTTCTATCTGGGAGACTGCTAAAAGTTTAAGCACAGTATAACCCACTAACCTGTGACAGGAAATTCCTAACTCTGTCAGGCTTGGGAACAGTTTGTAATCCTACTTTTAAAGAAATTTGCATTAAGAACAATGGCATGTGTGACCCATAGGTCCCTCTGTGCAATTAGCTCTTGGTATCTTGGGACTTAACCAACTGCACATGGGAAATATTCAGAAGAGTGCTACATTGTTGCTGACTTGTATAGGCCTAAGATGGCAGTGCCTCAAGTAAGTGTAGATTTTTATTTTTACTGTTTCCTAAATAGTACATTGTGGCAATGATTTGCCTATCATTGGTAGGCATTCTGAGTTGTCTGGCAGCAAGTTAGCATACAAAGGGTTATGTGAAAACAATATGCAACTGCTATACTTTATTCTATACATTATGCATTACATTATGTAAGGACTGAGGAAATCTTTGTATTTTGGTACCCATGTAAGTATCATAAATGTCTCCCAAGGATGCTGAGACCAGTGTACATAGTTCTTCTCTGTGCTGCTAAATGGTAATTCTTGCTTGAACATTCTGTACAACCTTTGCCAGGCATCTGAAATGTAGGCATCCTTTGACACCCAACAAGAGTGGAACAGTCTTTTGATAATCGCTGGGCCTAGGCTCAGAATTAGTAACTGGATGAGGAGCTGGACAAAGACTCTAACCCAGAAACACAGCCAAGGCATTGTGGAGCTGAGAACTGGGTCAAGACTTCTTGAGAATAGAATTGTTGAGACTGCAAATGATTGTGGAGCATGAGTTGTTTGAGCTTGGGGGTGAAAGAGGCCTGAGGTCGGTATATCCCATCTCTGCATTTGTCTCCTGGAAGCTGTTCCCTTATCCACTCCTCCCTATACATCGGCTTTATTACTAATGGCCAAGTATCTTTCAGATTGTTAAAGTCTGAACGAAGGTCCTATATATTAGTTCATAAACTAAGACCTCAGAACACCAAATACCTTCTTTTCTCTTATTGGAGTAAGAGGATTGATGTGTCTCACCTGCCCTGAGATTACCACCAGCCCTGCCTAGCCAGGGTTAAAGCCAGACTTTACCTTTGGCTTTTCTGTGACCACACCAGTTGCCTTCCCTGCAACACACAATAAAGGCTGCCTTTTCAACCTTCTGCCATCTTCTAAGAGGTCCACAGGCACCAGCCTTCTTCCAAAGTATGTGTTGACTTTCTGTGGTGGCTGTAATAATGTACCACAAAGTGGGCACCTCAGGAAATAGAAATTGCCCACCATTTTGGAGGCTAGTAGCCTGATACAAAGGTACCCATGGGACTCCACTCCCTCCGGAGACTACAGTGAGCAGAGCATCCTTCCTGGCTCTTCCACAATCGCTGACTCTGCCTCCATTTCTGCTTGACCTTCCCGCAAACTCTCCTGTGTGTCTCTGTGTGGTGTTGTAACTGCCTGGAAATCCCCAAAGCCCTTCTCACCTGTGATTGTCAACTTGATTCTGTCTGCAAAAAGTATGCCACTTGCAGGAAGCTCTGAATATAAGGAAACAGATCCCCCGAGGAGTCGCTATCCAGTGCCTATTATGCACAATCTCCACAGGACTGGGCTCCCCCCTTGGTGGCATGGCGTAGGAGAAGTAATATTGGCTTGTTTTGAACTGTCTCAGTTCAAGTGTATGGTGCAGGGGTTGAAGGTGGTGTTTTGCCTTATTCTGACATTGATAATGACTTCCTGACCAACCTGTATTGTCTGTTAGGGGTGCTTTGCTTGGTAGCATGAACATCAAGGCAACATGGACAAAGTTGTGATTGACTCAGCATCTCCCCGTCATTCAGCAAGCAGCTCCTGGAGCACCCAGCCTTCTCCTCCCTCCTTCTTTGAATTCAGCAACAGGAAGACTGGTCAAGAGATGGGCATCAACACTTAATTAAAAATGAAGCCAATGCTTTCTTTTTGTGACAGAAATTAAGGCTGTCTTTGTGAGTTTGACAGTGGTGACTCATTTGGCTAATTAGCAATCATGAGCTAAGTTGTGCCTTTAATTTTAATAAGACTATATTGAAAGTGCCTGTGAAACAAAATCACTTTAGAGTCACTGTTTTGTTTGTATCCAGGGATGGACATTGGTTTGAAAGTACATAGAAATATTGACCTTTACACTATACAACATACAATGTGTACAGTTAAACTCCTGGTCTTGGATGTCTTTGGAAAACCATAGCCTTTGTATTCTCTTTATTCTTTTCAAAAGTGTTCAAAGATCTGTTTTGGTTTTAATTTTATGTGTTTGTATAAGTGTGTGTGTGTGTGTGTGTGTGTGTGTGTGTGTGTGTGTGTGTATGTGTGCGCGTGCACAGTATGCATTCCTGTTACTCCTAGAGCCAGAAAGGTCTTTGACCCTCGGAAGCTGGAATTATAACAGTGGTGGGTATTAAGACCCGATTAGAGCTCTCTGTAAGAGGGGTGCTGCTGAGCTGTCTCTCTGGCCTTTGCATTTTGGACCTCACAGCATCTGTGGGTTTCTGCACAAGATCTTCATACAATTGTGTTTTTCAACATGTTCTCATGGATGGGGGCAGTTCACAGGCCCCACCCCTCCATGAGGATTGATATGCAGTCAATGGTTGATGGAGAACAGAGAGATTACTTTCTTTAGTAAGATGATCATGCAGCTGTAAACAAACTCTCAGCCACACTCTTGCAAACATACCCAGTGGAACTTACTGGATTACAAAACAAAACGAATACACAATAAACCATGAAAGTGAAAATGGTACTATTTGGGAAGATGTGGGATCATCAGGAGTAGGAGGGCCACAGAGGGGGTAATGCGGGTGTATGTGATTGAAGTACTTTACAGGTGTGCATGTGAAAATATCATAATGAAACACATTACCAAACTTAATTGATATGCTAATAAAGCATTAAAAAGCTATTACACTGTAATATATTTCACAACACTTGATTTTCCTAAATGCTGATGAGTAAACTGAACAAAGCAAGGTACCACTTCAACAGTGTCATTTGGTAAGTTGGATAAACATTATGAATGAGATTATTTTATCAGAAAATGCCTTTTAAATAGGGTAACAAGCCTGTTGTTAGTTGAGCTGACTTTTTTCACAAACATAAAGTCAATGCTTTTAGTTTATTCACAATAATTTTGATGCTAGATTGCTGAGTGATTGTATCATACAATCTAGAAGACTGTTGATGACTTGAGGGTAGGATATCTTAACAAATAGTCTCCTCCTCCTGTGTATTCATTTATGCACACACAGCTTTTCAACATTTAACAATAAATGCTAATAGAATCAGTGCCGACTGCTGGCTCATTCTTATGGTGTGCAAGAGGATTGCTCCATCTGAGGGTCTGTGAGCCACTGACAAGAGTTGTCTTGTTGAAAAATGAGTTTGTTGGGCTTTATTTTATTGAGTCTCTCTCTCTCTCTCTCTCTCTCTCTCTCTCTCTCTCTCTCTACTCACACACACACACACAAACTAATATATGTAATGTATTATTTTAGCACCTATTTATTACATTTTCAATATTATAATGACTAAGGAAGAATATTTAATTTTTATTACTTTTGACAGAGGGCATTGAAAAATGATGTTTCACAGGCACACCAACACACACATCTTTATCCAAGAGGTACGTAACAGAATAAACCAGTAAGACTCTCCAACATAAAAAGTTTCACACTGTGACAAGGCCTGTACCACAGGCAAGCAAGCAGCAAAAACTATGCTGCTCAACATTTCAGGCTGTCAGAAAAGGGTCCTGTTAAAGACAGACACAGTTGCATGGACTATGTGTGTGCTAACACCCCATGGCAGGGGTTCCTTCATTGAGCAAAATCAGATCACCCAGGTGGGTCAATAAACCCCAGGGTTTCTAATTCAGCATTTTGTATATGAAACATGTATAATCGAATCTCCACCGTGTGCCATGTAGTTCTGATACTGCTGGCCTGGGGCCCAGTATAGACAGGGCTATCTTGTAGTCTTAGGAGTCTATTGGATGGTTTTATAAGACTGGTAAATCAGTAACATACACAGAAATTGTAAAGTCACAGGGAATGGTGGAAGGGGAGATTGGGGTAGATGATAGATATCAGGCAGGAAGGAAGGCAGATAGAAGACAGCTGGGGTAGCAGAGCCGAAGTCCCCCAGAGTGGCTCTGGAATGGTCTCTGGGATCATCTCATTGAGCCAGAACCTTTAATTGTCCATACCAGTCATTGGCTTGATGCTAACACAGTGATGGTGAGTCAACGTTGCTTGCTCTTTCTCCTGTGGGTCCCGCTAAGTGACAGCTGTTTGGTTCCAAAGAGGCCCATACCTACAGCAGAGTCTGCTGACTTTGAAGAGGTCTCCTTTCTCCTGTGGTTGTTTTGGTTTGGTTTGTTGAGTACCAGCTGTGCTGATACTCACCATGTACAGTAGGCTTGCCGGGGCCAACCAGGCTTGCCTCACCTTATTCTCTTCTCAAATGCTGAGTTACTGGTGTGCTCCACCGTGCCATGCTACAGCCTCAATTTTTACAACTGGGTTCTGCTTGCCAGCTTTTACTACTAGGAAAAGCTTCAGAAAATGTGAGACAGCTCCTAGCACCAGGAGAGAAATTGTCACTAGCTGATCATTTCTGTCCATCTCTGTGCACATCTGTGAACATCGCTGAAAAGGAAGCTAAGGTGTCCTGGCCACAGGCAGAAGGACAATAGAAAGAAGAAGGGGAAAATATGCCCATTTAGGATCATCATCTGTGCACTGCCTGACCCTTCTTTCTATTCAGCCACAGCAATCCATCAACCTGCCAGTTCTGGGGAGAGGTGGGGGATAAAGAAGGCATGGAAGCAAAGGGCAAGCTTTGCTCACAAGTCAACAACACATCCAGAACCTGTTAGAAGTGCCTGTGTTTCCCTTTTTGCTCATAGCTCATGGTACAGTTGATAACGCTTCATTGTGAATAACAAAGTCACCAATTTTTTTGAGGCAGAGTCTCCCTTTGTAGCTCTAGTTGTCCTGGAACTTTCTCTGTAGACCAGGCTGGCCTCAAACTTACAGAAATCCACCTACCATTGCCTCCTGAGTGCTGGGATTAAGGACACGGGCCCCCCCATTGCCCAACCAGACATTCATATTTTTAAAACCAATTTTGTTAAGGTTACTATCATTGCAACTTAACCTGCTAGATTCTGAGTCATGGTGAGATACACTGGATCTAGAGACAGACTTAGTTTACAAAATTCAGTAGATTGTGTGAGTTCTATTTAAAAAAAATATCATATGGTAAATTATTCTTAATTACAATATACAATGTGCATTAGAGTATGCATTTGAATTATATATTAATAGCTCAAATCATCATTCTTCTACTGATCAAAGAAACATTGCAATTTTAAATGCTGGCTGAATGTTTTACATGTATTTAAAACACATATAAAAATAATGAGGCATTTTAAATATATATAGCTTTATTATTTTACTATTAAGGTAATATATGTTTATTTGGAAAATAATAACCAGAAAACACATTTAGTAGGAAATAAAAATGATTCACAAATACTGTTAATAACACATCATTAATAATCAGTTTCCTTTTTCTAGTCACTTTCTATATACTAAATTTGTTTCTTTGTGATCGCAATTGATCTGACATATACTATTTCAAATTCTACTTTTAAAAACTCACAGTTATAATAGGAGGATTTGCCTATAGTGTTACTATTTTGGGAAAGCAGATTTTAGCTGTTACACAGTTTCTGTCTCCTGGATAAAGTATAATTTATCTGCACATTTCTCCTTTCCTTCAGCTTAAAAGTCATCTTTTCTTTCTTCCTTTTCTTTCCCGTGCCTTCCCTTCCCTTCTCTGCTTATTCTTACCCTCTCACCCCCACACACATTGTTCTTAATATATTTTTGTGTATGTGTGTGTGTATGTGTATGTGTGGTTTTTTGAGACAGGGTTTCTGTGTGTGGCCCTGACTGTCCTGGCATCTGTTCTGTAGACAAGGCTGGCCTGGAACACACAGAGATCTGCCTGTCTCTGCCTCCTGAGTGCTGGGATTAAAGGTGTGTGCCACTAACACTGAGCCTCTGTAATATTTTTATTTAAATATTTTCATACTGTATATTTTGATGGTAGTTTCCCTCTCTCCTACATCCTCCCAGATACTATCCACATCTTCCCTACCCAGCGAACTCTCTCTTCCTCTCTAAAACATAAACAGAACAAACAAAAAACCCAAATAACCACCCCAAAGTACCTATGGATTCCATTTTGTGCTGGCCAACTCCCTCTGAGCACAGAGCTTGCCCTGGGGTGTGATACATCCAGTAATACTCACTCCATTGGAGAGGATCCATTCCCCAGCTCCCAGCAGCTATCCATTGTAAACAGCTTCCCCTGGTCAGTGCTGGGATTCTGTCTGGTTTGAACCCATGTAGGTCTTGCATGTGTTGTCACAGTCTCTGTGGGTTCATGTGTGTATCAGTCCTGTTGTGTCTGGAAAACACTGTTTCCTTCTAGTCATCTGACAGCTCTGACTCTTGGAATCTTTCTATGTCTTTTCCCACCTGGATCCTGAAGTCTAGCAGGAGGGATCTCAGAAATTCATGGGACTGAGTGCTCCAAAGTCCTTCACTCTCTTCACATTGTCTGTTTGTGGGTCTGAGTAAAATCTGTTGTAAGAAGAAAAGAACCCTCACTTTTTCTTGTAAATAAAGCTGTACCGAGCATCAGACTGCAGGCCTTGACTGTGGTTAAACAGAAAAGCCTGGTTCAAGGGCATACCAACCATCCAGTTCCCTGGTGAGTGGTCCCATGTGCTCTCCATCTTGGGATGCAGACCCTGAGCTCTGTCTTCATCCCATCCTTACCACTAAATCAACACTTCTTCTTCCAAAATAATAACTTTTCAACACTCACACTTCCCCTACAACAATGGTTTTGTGTTGTTAGTGATGCTCTGGCATTCAGTTATTTCTGAGGTGCTGGGGGAGCAGGAAGAACCAACTAGAAACTGAACAACCAGTTGGACAAATTAATTTGCATGCAGCTTAAATATCTGAATCAAAATGGTGTTTGTGGGTCTGCAGGACTTGCCTATGGGACCAAAGATTGTTCACTTCTGTATGTAAATAGATGCACTGCTTAAGCCATTCTAAAGCAATGTTCTTTGGACACTGTGTAGTAGCATATTCTCTCCTGGAATACATTATCTGATCAGGCAAGATCTGGCTGTGTATGAGCAGGAAGCATCCAAGGCCCTGGGCTGTGTGATGAATATGTGAGATTACTATCCTGCCTAAACAGGGACATGATTTTAGATACAGGGTACAATCGATCTGAGGGTCTGCATGCTGGGTTTCCCAAACATATTTTTGTCAGGTTTTGTTTTTACAAGTATATTCACAATACAGAATATATAGTGAAATGTTGCATAGACTGTTACAACACTGTATACTGTATATAAGATATAGCATTACTTCTATAAATATTGATGTTATCTTATAAATATTTATGGATATTTCTATAAATCTATAACTATAAATCATGTCAGATATATAGCTCTCCAAGTTTGTCTCCTTAACATAATTCCAGTCTAGATAAGATGTCTTCTTTTTCTGTAAGATTTTGTTTTGTGGCCAGTTGATCTATTTCAAAGAAGAAAAAAAAGTTCTTGCTTTTCTCGCAGCCTCAGCTGGAGTTGTTTAAAATGGTTAAACTGCTTTGCAGCACTTTCATTAGCAAGGGAGCCATCTGGTTAGTCTCACTGCTTCCAGGGCTGGGTCTGAACACTTTACCCTGACGTCTCTAGTCTCTGAGATGCTCTTTGTGATCATAGGTTTGTGAATATTCCCTGTGAAGTCACTCCACATCCCACAGCCACTCACTGCTTCTGTCTACCCTGCTAGACCCTTCCTGAACCATGCTAAACTCCTATTTTCCTAAAGCAGGAGGGAGATGTCTTCAAGGCACCCCAATTAGTAGAGGTAGTCCTGAATTCTGGTCAGAGTAGGTTACATCTAAGTCAAGGCAGATCTGCTATGATCAATTAGTAATGCCTGCCACAGGCAGTGGCTAGAGGTATATAGCCATGCATGCTAAATATTTTACATTCTACATTGCTAACATAGGTCATTTTCCACTGTCTTGAGCATCTGGCTAGGTTTCTGATATGTAGTTAAACCCACTCATCCATCCCTGGACGCCAGACACCTAGACAGTCATATCTGTAAGCAAAATTTTCAAACCTGTAGCTATTGATAAAGTTTACTGACATATATTCTCATAAAGTCACATCACATTCTTAGGATCATCTACACATGGGATTAGAATCATGTGTTCACCAACTTTCCACAAAGCTGCTTGTTTGCAGAACATGACATTTTGCCTGCTTGAAGACTTCATAGGAGATGCAAATACATAGAAGCTATTTATAATGTTCTTTTTAATATTACATTATTAGAATATGCATTGCAATATACATGCACATATACATATAACATATACATATTCTACCCAGTGATGTTTAGGAAAGAAATAAATCTTTTATACTGACTAGTACAGAATGAGCAAAGGGTAAATAATCCCTCTAACAGCATGACTGTGGGCACTTGTGCCCATGTGTTGACCGTACCATGGGATGTTTCCTGCTTGGTGGACTGGCATGGCCTTGCAATTTCATTGCTTAGGAGACTTAAGCTGAATAATTTGACATCGTCACCTTAGGTTATACAGTGAGACCTTGTCTCAAACAACAACAACAAAAAAAAAAAAAAAAAAAAAAGGAGAGAAACTAATAGGCATCATGTTCTGCTGTGTTCAGAACCCAGCTCATTGCTGCCTCCTCCAATGAGTGAGTCATGGTGAATTTAGATGTGTCATAGAATGTCAATTTTGTACTATTTAAGAACGTGTTAAAACCACTGAGGCTTCTGGAAGATGGAAAACACATTGATGGCTCCAGTGCCGACTCTCAGGTGCACTACTAAGTGAGGTGGGCATTTTAGACCACCTGGAACTGCCAGTAAGATTTCCAAGAGTGTAAGCACCATATTATGCCTGAAGGAGGCAGGCCCCGGTCAAGACAAGCACTTGTCAGGTCTCCATCTAATGTCAGCTACGTGGTCTGCCCTGAATTTTCTACAGCAGATGGCCATGTTTGTTGTTGCACCAGGGTCACGTTATACACAAAGGGGGATGAGATGAGCTTGGCTCTGGCGCACGCCGGAGTATGGTCCCTGGCCCTTCTTCCATCCCCACAGACCCCACCAATTGCACAACGTAAAGTTACTTTGGGTTCTATGAGAGCTGATTCTCCCCAAGGGAAACTTCCGGCGAGCGTTTTGTCTGCCTAATGCTTGGAAAAGTATAAAGCTGCTGCTTAGCTCCACAGCAAAGCCGTGCTTTGCCAATTCAGCATTGTCAGCAATAAATTTAATGTTTTGTACATAATCTGCCCGACCCTCGGCTATCTCTCAGTTCTTTCCGAGTTTTTGGCAAGGAAAAATCGTGTGGGATGTTAACCTACAAAAACCGTAAACCTTTGCAGCACAGCCTCACATTCAATGTGTGCTCAAGCTGGTCATTAATTCAGTTCTGTTCCCATGAATGTCCCAGATACTCCAGTCACACCGCAGACAAAGAAAAGAACAGAGAGGGAAAAAAGGAAGAAACAGTCCCATCTTCAGTGGGTTCCTAACTTGGCAAGGACACAGATAATTAAAAATAAAATCAGAGAAGCTAGTGAGTGAGAGGGACAGAAATGTGGACGCACAAAAGCACTTTAAGCTGTGTGTGACCACAGGACCACAAGTCTTCAAATGCAATGTTTTGCTCACTGGGGTTTGGAGTGAGGTGAGATTCAGCAATTCACAGGGGCTCCCAGTTGGTCCTGTGCCACCAGTTGCAAAACACACAGGGTAGGAAGGCAGACAGTTTCTCTCCATAGGAACCAAATGTCAGAAAGGGAGGGCGTTTCATCATTCCTTTAAGGAGGGTTGGGGAGGGGCTTATCTGAGCAGAGGGCATGAAGATGAATCCTCCAAGATGACCTGACCTGCTTACCGGGAAGAGTTAACTGGCTGGGGAAGAGCCTCATGTTTGGGGGGTTGGCAGTGACTATTATTCTCTTGTTTTTGTTTTTAGGAAATGCTCTTGAACAGAGTGTAGGTTACAGAGGAAAGAGAGATGAAGGATCCCAGAGCGATGAGGTAATCTCCACATTACCCTCTAATAGGAGGCTATGAAGGACTTAAAGGCAGTTTTTATTACCTACTTTAAATTCTAATAGATTTTAATTTTCCGAACAATCTTAAATTTGCAGCCCAGCACAGAAAGTACCTCCGAGGAATCTCATATTCTGCACACCCATTTCTCCCTGTTGTCAACACCTCACACTGACTCCATACCTTTGTTGTATTAATGAACTAATGTTGATGCGTGTCTTTATTAATATCCATACTTCACTCAGTGTTTCCATTACATATACCTAATGCCCCTTTTCAGGTCCCAAATATTCCTGGATGCCACATGACATTTAGCTGTCACTTCCCCATCTCCTCACCCACCCTCCCCACCCCCCATTTGGCAGTATCTTGGTTCAGCATTAGGAAAATGCCACAACTAACATGCCATTGTTATCCCATGACCTCAAGGGTGCAGATTCCCAACAACAATTATGGCTGTTGGTGTTGACCACCCTCCTGATTGAATTAAGTTTTGGCAGTTTTTACCTTTCAAAACTTTCTCTCTCTCCCCCATTTTTTCTGTTCTGGGTTGGGAAGTTTGTCAGTGTGTGCAATCACAGATCTCAGGTGCAATTCATGCTCCTTTTCCTCCAGGGAAGAATCTATCCATGGATTATGTGTATGTTTTTAAATCACATTTTATTTGTGTGCTTCTGTGTGTGTGCGTGCCTGAGTGCATGCACACACAAGTGCATGCACGTGTGATATTATATTGCATTTTATTTGTGTGTGTGTGTGTGTGTGTGTGTGTGTGTGTGTGTGTGCACACGTGACATGGCACTCAGAGGACAATTGGCTAGAGTTTCTTCCTTCCTTTCACCTTCAGCTGGGGATGGAAGGCAGGTTGTCGGGTGTTACAAGCAGTTTTTCCCTGCCAGCTGGGGCCCACTGCCATGCCAGCCCCCAATAACACACAGAAACCCTGTACTTGATACAATGTTGTTGGCCAGTTACTATCATTGTTTATCAGCTAGCTCTGTCTTAATGATTAACCCATTTCTACTAATCTAAGTATTTCCATGTGGCTCATCTTACCACCCAGAGTGGCTGGCGTTCTGCTCTCTGGTCTTTACCTGTTGACTCCTCCTTCCTACTTCCTCTTTCTTCCTTGTCTCCTAGCCCCCCCTATCTTGCTTTCCTATTGGCTAACAGTGCTTTATTCATTAACCAGTAAGTGAAACATATTTGCAGAATAACATCTCCCATCAGTTGGGCTTGATGGAAAGCACCATAAGCTGTACATTTCTGCATGGGAGAGCTGTCCATTCTTCCCATTTGTAAAGTTATTTAATGATTTTTCTACATGGGTACAGACCCCTGGGTACTTATTTCACTGCAGTTTTGTTTGCTCTCATTTACACTTGTCTTTGAGAGCTCGGTGGATGCAATGTTTAAAAGCTACTCTCGGCTGAGAACTCTTTCTGTGGCTCTTGCGTTCCGTTGACAGACTTTTTCTTTCCTTCCTGCCAGGCTCATCGATGTCTCTGGCACTTCTCCTGTATATTCTAACCCATCCTAGAACTGGTCTTTTTCCTCCCCAGGAATCTTAGTTGTTGTTGTAGGATGACATGGCAGCTTAAGATCTGGGTGCTGAAAATACTCCTTGCTACAGGGTTATTGTTTCTTTCACATTTCCAGCCAATAAAGCAAAGAAATAGGGGGATGCATGCCAACCTCCATATATCTATTATATATATATATATGTATATATATGTATATATACATATATATATATAATTATTTATATATGTTTATGTATCCACTTTATCCACTTACAAGTGTATTAAGCTAACTACAAGTTGATACTAGTGCCTGTAACTAAATCATGAAATGGACCATTCTAGATGCCTCCTCTTGTTGTTCACAAATTCTCATTCCTTCAGTATGTTCCGTTTCAGTGGTGTGTGTGTGTGTGTGTGTGTGTGTGTGTGTGTGTGTGTGTGTTAGTCACCCCATGAATAACTTATTGCTCAGCTAGAGTTCCACATTTCTATACAGTCCCTATTATCTTTATTTTTGTAGGATTTACTCTCCTCTACAATCATGTAAGTGGAGAACTGTGTCACTCTCATCTAGTGTCTTTTGCTACATCAGTGTCACAGTTACCTCCTTCTGTTATAATTCCTATCTGGCATGTCCTAGCTTCTGAAATCATTTTGGAATTTACGTACACCAAGGTTGATTCCTTGCTTTGAACACTCTGGATTTTGACAAATGCATAATGTTATGTATTTTCCTTTAGTGGGCCACAGAGCACTGTCTAACTGTTCTGCGTGTCCACTTGCTTCATACTTTCCTCTTGACCACAAATAACCACTGATAACCATCTTTATTTGCTTTGCCATTTTAAAAATGCTACAATGTATTTGGTAGGACGCAGTAGACAGTCCCCTAAGAAAGGCTTCTTTTAGCTGTCCATATAGACTTGGGGGTCCTCACACATCTTTTTGTGGTTGATAGCTTGTTAAATTTTACTTCTGAATAGTATTCCATGGTACAGGCCTATCATAGTATCGCCTTACTCATTAAATAGTCTATTACTTCTAGTTTGGGTGATTATGAATAAAGTTGATAAAATATCCACACCTATGTTTTTGCATGGACATGTTTTTCTACCAAATGGGGTTAAGTGTCTCCAAGCGGCAGTGCTGGATGGACTGAGATTATGGCTTGGAAGCAACTGCCAGTTATTTTCTCAGGCACCTACAACACTTTGTATTCCCACGAGGACTGGTTACAAGGTGCATTTATTCCACATTTGAAGGACTGGTATTGTAAGCTCCTTTGCTGTTAGCTCCCTGGTGGGTAGATTTGACAGAGATGTGTCTTTGGTGAAATATGGTCCTGTTTGCTAAGGTTTAAGTCAAGATTTCTATTTTCTTATTGTTTAGTTTTACGACTTTATTGAATATTTTGGATACAGTCATTTATATAATGTGGCAAATGCTTTTGGTGTGTATAGCCATTGCTTTACTATTTAAACTGTGTTAATTATTTAACATATGTGGCCAGTAGGTTCTTCATTATTATGCCACTTTATGCATTCCCAGATACCTGAAACATTTTATAGCATCAACTTACTTCAAGATTAAATGGCATGAACGCATTGGTGGTCATGGCTCTGCAGTAGGAACTGATGGTAGGCATGTGAAACAGAAATTTTCATCAGTGCATACAGTTTTACACACATGGGCAGAGGTTGGTTGTCGAATTTTCTTTTACTCTAGCCCCACGTTGGAACACCAAAATGTTGTTGGTTGTTTCTACTCTTTGGATGTTTGGACTCTTTGATCTTTCTGGGGACCCATCACTCTTCTCCCAGATCATGACATACCATCTTACTCTTTCTTACAAACGCCCAGCTTTAACTTGGCTTGTTTCTTGTCAGATTTTCTTCAATTATCTAGAATACCTTTTGCCTCTGGGCTTTCTCCTTTTCTTATTTCTGGATATCTTACTTTAAGTCTTATTCTGTGGCTAGCCGGGTGGCCGTGTGGCCGGGAGGCTGTGTGCTGGTCTCTGGAGTCCTCCTCTCCTTCTTCCATCTTGCTTCTTTCTTTCTGTCCTCCCAGATTTCTCCTTCTGTTTATTCCCTCTGCCTGGCAGCCCCACTTATCCTTTCTCCTGCCTTGCAATTGACCATTCAGCTTTTAATTAGAGCAGCAGGTGTACTAGAAAGGCAAAGTTAACCAGCTTCACAGAATTAAATAAATGCAATCTAAAAGAATGCAACACATCTTTGCATTGTTAAAGCAAGTGTTCCACAGCATAAACAAATGTAACACCCTTAAAATAATACTCCAGAACATCCATCACTCGTATAGAATTGGTTTGCAGCTTTCTCCTGACAGGGTACGGGAAAAGAACCACAGGGGATTGGAGAACAATCTTATGAATTGTCCTTGTCCACCTGCCTCATCACTGTTTGCCCAAGTGAGAAAAGAACTAAAAACTATCAGATAACTTGCAACACTAAGGTTTCCTAGTCCCCTTTTTCTTGCTTTTAAAAAAATTCTATAGAAGTTCATCAAAGTCTTTGAGTGGGTCATTTTCAACTTCTAGTCCTAAGGAATTACAATTTTGAAAGTTTCTTGAAATAAATTGCATTTTATGTCTTTATGAATCTGAACATGTATAAATGCAATAATTTAGCCAGTAGAATTTTTAGCAAGAAACAGCACACAAATTCCATATGATGGTTTTATAGTACTTACAGTATTACAGTTTTAAGTAGAGCATAGCATAAAAAAAGCAGATGGGAAGAAGCCATAACACCTGATACATCTGTTTTGTCTCTAATTCTTTCATCTATACATACAGTTTCATTATAAACAATTTTAAATCAGAAAGTCACAGTTTTAAAGCACCGACTAGGTGCACCTGGAAACCCTGACAAAAATGTGTGTCTATTTTAGACGTATGTTTTTGTGTTGTGGGGGGGACCAGTGGCTCATGTGGGTAAAGTGCCTGCCACACAAGCATGAAGACTCAAATTCAGGTCCCCAACTTCTCCATAGACTATGGGCATGATAGAGCGTGTCTGTAAGGCCAATGTTGGGGAGGAAGGACAGGGAGGCCCAGGAAGCTCACTGGTTAGACAGCCTAGACAAATCGGTGAGCCTTGGGTTCTGTGAGAGGCTCTGTTTCAAAAGATAAGATGGAAAGTGATGGCACCTGAGGGCAGCATCTGACCTCCACACATGTGTCTAAGAGAGTGTACCACAGCCCCTCACACATACAAATAGGTAAAAGGAATGAATGAATGGATGGATGGATGTTGCAACTAGTTCATAACGCAGCACCAGGTGCATTGGTAAATAAATATCAAATACTCATGGAAACAAAAGACAATGTCATGCCTTGAGTTTACACTTAACCTTCAGAACAAGGCTGAGGTGTGGTCACACTTTCCGAGTTTCACCCGAGAGTACACCTGCCCCACACATGAAACTACAGTTGCCATTCATCTTCTGAGATCTTACCCTGCTTCTCATCTTTTGGGTATGGCACAGGTTCCAGAGTCCTCTGACTTGCTTTGCTGTCTATAGTGTCCCAGCATTCTTTTTCTACACCATATGTTATTTCACTTCACGTGTGTCTCTCTTCAAAGACTGCACAGAGGACTTATATCATGGCCTCATGAACTGGTGGCTTTGTGATGAGTTCATTTCAATTGCACTACTACATAGTGTTAGGTTTGTCAACAGAGCTGAATCTGTGTTTCTGTGAGTGAGCAGAGCTTGCCTTCTCTGTTTTCTGATAAAGGTCTAGTGCCATCGCACTGATGTAGGCCTCTATTAATCTTAAATATCATAAATATTCATGACGTTCCCTTGTAGATGTTAGAGATGCCTCTGCTCGGAAGAGGATGTGGCATTTTAGGGGCAGCTATGACCTTTATGGCTCTCTCTCCACTACGCACATCAGCCAGCCATCTGGTGTGTTAGCTATTTCTTAGCCATGTTGCTGTTTTGCTTCCAGTTAAAGCTCCTGTTTCAATAAGTAAGACCTTCCAAGAAGAGAGGAACACTCTTTTCTAAACAAAAGAAAGAGTTTTTTTTTGTTTTTAAAAAAAAACAAAAAAAAACCAGAAAAGCCCTTTTTGTAATTGTCTTCCCAGCTTTTGACCTGCCTGGAAATAAACAACATGAAAAATTCACTATGTCTCTGTTACATAATTTTCCAGAATCCAATTAAACACTCAATTGGTTAGTGAGCATAAAATGCATATACCTAATAATATTCCTGCTTAAAGTAGGTTGAAGTAGGGCAAGGCACCATCTCACACTTGTACTTCAAAAGTGGGACAGTATTACGATCACTAAGAACTCATCTGTTTAAAAAGCTATGCATTATCTCAATGAAACATGAGAAAAACATCTTCTCAGCTGTTGTCATCTTTTATACTTTATGTTAATTTTCTTATATTTATTTAAAAGTCAACTTTCAATGTTTGTGTACAAGCACTTCTATACATGTCAGGCTGTGTGGTATACAGGTACTTAGCAAATATGAAGTAATTTAATCGTCAATCCTGTAGCAATACTGTTATTCCAGCTCTGTAGATGGGAGGACTTGACTCCAAGCAGTGTTGTCCAGTTTGTGGTCCTGGCCATTATGCCAGTGTCTCATCAACACCTACAGCCCTGGGTTTATAAACTTTAGGTATGAAGCAGGCTATGGTGCAAACACTACCTCCAAGCCCAAAGCCATGGTCTGTCTTTACTGATTGTAAATGGAGGGAGACAGAGAGCAGAAATGGGATCCCAGAACAGGACAGACCACACCCTCCTCGGAGCTGAGACCCTGCACTCAAGAATTTGTTACCTTGCATGGCATAAAGGAATTTGCTGATGTAGTTAGGCTTGCTAATCAGCTCCTTTTCAAGAGAGATTATTCTGGTTTAT
Source organism: Cricetiscus sungorus (assembly GCA_030556225.1). Taxonomy (NCBI): domain Eukaryota; kingdom Metazoa; phylum Chordata; class Mammalia; order Rodentia; family Cricetidae; genus Cricetiscus; species Cricetiscus sungorus. The sequence goes on from JANBXA010000398.1 coordinate 31,034,909, forward strand.
CTAGGTGGCTGTGATGTTATCACAGACCCCTTAGAAGCATTGGTGGGAGTGGAGGCTAGCAAGATTTATACTAGGAGAGGTGCTTAATGTACTATTGGTGGCCTCAGGAGCTGGAGGTCCAGTGTCAGGGAGTGAATGTCAGGCTTCTGGCTGCAAGGAATGGGTTCTGCACACAGGAAGAGTGAGTTTCCCCCTCAGACCTTCCAGGAAAGAACACAGCCCAGGTAATACTCGGTCAGGTCCTGGGCAGAGTATCCAGGCTTTTTGTACCGGGTTCCTGACCCAGAGAACTTGGAGATGATAAAGTGGTGCTTCAAGCTGCCAGGTTTGCAGGCTTCATCACATAGCAATGTCATAGTAACACAGCGGCTTTACATGAGCTCCTGAACAAGCACCAAGCCTGATGGTAAAGCGTCTCCCAGAGCGCACACACTTGCTGCAGGTGAAATGAATCAACAGGACAATTCTAGCCTGGTTTGGCAAATGTGCTCATATTTCATCAGTGCAAACAATATATTGGGGCTGAGCATGCAGCTTATGGCAGAGAACTCGCCTAGCACGCACTAGGACCTTGGTTTGATTCCTGCGTTGTAAATAAAAAAGTATACTGTTTGTGTGGAGGTGTGCTTAACAGAAAGACTAAATGAGGGAAACAACATATTCTCTACATGTTAAATAAATAGGCCAAGTTCTGAAAAACAATGCATATTAATATTTAACCAGCGAAGAACGGAGAGCAGAAAATCTAATCGTTTACCCAAGGCTGTCACAATTGCACAGAAGTATAAATTTACATTTTAATGGGCTGAGGAAAACAACAGATGCCAGGCTACGGTCCCTTCCAGAGGAAACTTTGAATCTGAAAATCAGAATAGAAACAAAGAAAATGGAAATCAGTACAGAATATACATACACAGTGGCTTCTAGCCCATGTATGCACATGGTTGGCTGGGTGCAATTTTCCTTTTAGCTCTGCCCTGTGTGTTTTGCATGTGTTAGGAAGTGGATGTTTATATGTAAAGTGTGTGGATGTGCTCAAAGGAGGCATGGTCCTCACATCCATACTTGTCAGTTACATGAGAAGCATTTGATGCAACAACCACTACTTTTCAATCAAAGTCAAAAGAAACCAGACTGAAAGGAAACAAATCAGCTTTCAAATAATGTTAATTCAGAGACAGCCGCTGTGGGGGCCTGTTGGCAAAAAACGGCTCAGCAGGTAAAGGTGATCTGGCAACCCAAGTTTGAACCTAGGGCCCTTAGGGGGAACCAGCTCTGACCTCTACCCACGTAACACGCATGTACATAAATAAATAAAATGTATTTCTTAAGAGGAAGTGAACACTACAAACTGGAAGACTACAGAAATTCAGTTCCTCTGTTCTGGGGACTAGCAGTCTGGTCAAGGGTTGCTTGCTTTTGGGAGCACCAAGGGGAACCTGATGTGTGATTGGTAGCTTCAGGTAGCTACAAGGCAAGCCTGGACTTCTCTTGGATCATGGCATGGCCATCTCCTGTCCTCATCTGACATAGTGGAGGACCATGACCATGGGTTTCAGGGCCTGCCCAGGTGAGTCAGGGGCTTCTCCTCTCCAGATGTTCCATCATATACTCCAGGATTTTGGATTTAGATGTGTCTTTTTTGGGGGGAGGTCCTCACATAACTCATCCTCTATACTGGTAGCTTGATGGGAGATATCATTTTGTAAATATGTTTCCCTTATTGGTTAATGAATAAAGCACTGTTGGTCAATAGGAAAGCAAGAGAGGCGGTACTAAGAGAATAGGAGGAGACAGGAAGTAGTAGGGAGGAAATTCAAGATGGAAGACAGAGCAGAACGCCAGCCCCTCTCTTCGGTAAGATAAGACCATGTGGAAATACTTAGATTAATAGAAATGGGTTAATATTTAAGGCAGAGCTAGCTGATAAGAAACTAGTAACTGGCCAACAGCTTTATATCTGATACAGTGTCTCTGTGTGTTATTTGGGGCTGGCGCAGTGGTGGGACCAGACTGGCAGGGAAAACCTACTCTTAACAGTAGCTAAAACCTGTGAGAAATAACATGCACCTTTGCAAATGTGGGAACGTAAGAGAAAGTCAGAACACAGGTTTTTTGGTCTTTTTGTTTGTTTGTTATGTGGTTAGCAAGTCAAAATCTACAACAGCAGCAACTTATTTGATCTGGATTTCAGGTCAACTTCAGTATCATCTTCACATGAGTAGAAAAACTTATTCTTAAATGGAAAGGAAGTTGGGCAGTTACTGAGAGCTGGGTGCATAACCTTTCCCCCATCCAGATTTGGGAAGAGTCTAATACATTTTTTAAATTAAGAAAACTAATATACTTAATTATATACAAATAAATTTTTGCTTCAATTTAAATAAAATTGGTTATTAGCATCAACAATTCTAATTAATATTTGTGGTGATTAAGCACAAACAAAAACCAAACCATGTTTGTACAATAATTGTTACTTAGCAAGATTTGGCTGATATTAAGCTAATTTCTGATATCATCATTATGATTATATTTTGTGATGGAATAATGTTTACAATATAGACTATGATGGAGAACATGTAGTCAGCTTTCCGTCATGCCAGCATATTTCATTTACATGGCTAATTGTAGGTCCAGAGCTTTGAAGGAGCAAAGGGTAGACTGAGGATAGCCCTGCTACCCTCAGAATCCCAAACTCTGCACACAAAGACATGATAGCATATTATTAAATACAAAATGACCACTGCATCTTGAAATTGTCTGTATATAAAAGTCTTTGCAGGCCTTCGCAAAGGTAATTAGGTATTGACAAGCAAATTCTGTTTGTATAATTATCTCTGGAGCAAATGAATCTCGCTAATCACATTTCTCACAGAAATGGCAGCGTTAGGTATCTTTTCTCCTTTATTAACTGATATGTAATTTAGGAATGTAATTTTTAGTACATTAAGACTGTTCTGAAGAGTTTCAAACATCTGAGGTGCCTGTGTCCCATAGGAGAATGGTGTAGGGATGGCAGCATGTGTGAGTGTGCAGGCAAACATGTGTTATGCACTCTATTAAGAGTGTGTGATGATTGAGTGTCACTTTGAGAGGGTCTAGAGTCACCCATGAGACATCACACCTGTGAGGGAGTATCTAGATTCGGTGAGCCTCTGACAAAGTTCTGGTGCAGGGGTTCTTCACCTTCCTGACACTTCAACCTTAACACAGTTCCCCAAGTTGTGATGACCCTCAAACATAGTTATTTTTATTGCTACTTCCTAACTAAAATTTTGCTACTGTTGTGAATCTAATGTAAATATCTGCCTTCTCTGATTGTCTTGGTGACCCCTGGGAAAGGGCCATTCAACCCCCAAGTAGCTGAGCTCCTCTGTTGTAAGGGAATGTATAGATTAGGATAGTTGGTGTGGAAAGACTCACCATAGTCGTAGACAGCACCATTTCCCTGGGGGTAGGTCCTGTGAAAAGAGGATGAGGCTAGCTAAGCCTTCACAGCTTTCTCATTATGGATCGAATGTGGCCAGTTTCCTCTTCCCCCTGCCATCATGACCTCGCACCATGATGAGAACATTAGCCAACACACTTTGCCCTCCAGAGCTGCTTTTGTCAGCTCTTTAATCACCAGAAGAGTAACCCAGACAGACAATTCACTCATGCACTACCCTCCTCTTCCCAGGCTTGGGTAGGAAGCACCTGAACTTAGGTGTTATCTAGAAGTCATAGGGAACAGTGCAGAAGAGACGATTGCCATGTCTGGTAGGACATGATAGAAGCATGCAATTGCCTACAGGACACTTCACTGACATCTCTCCTTGGCTCTGTAATCAACCAAGATTACCCACCATTCTGCCTTTTAAAAAATAGTTTTTAAAAAACTTATTAATTTTCACAATTATTCATTGTTGAGCATTATCCTACATGTCTTTGCCTTGTTTATGTGCCTCACCTCCTGTTGGTCCTCTTTCTTTCTATAATGGTCTTATTACAGTGTTATCCCAGGTATTTTCAGAAATAAGACCTTCAAGAAACCAAACTGTACTCAGGGAGTTGGAGAACTCATTTTTAATTACTCTGGCAGGCCCAGCTGACCTAGTGCTCTGAAGAGAAAGTGGTCCCACAATACTTAGGGCTTTTTCTTTCTTTCTTTTTCATTTTTACAGTGCTTGTAGGCAGTATAGTATTATATTTGACATTTTCTGCCATTGTTTAACATGGGCAAGAAGTGTTTGGAGTTTAGCCTACATGGCTACGGTCCACCAGTAAGTGTATTTATAGAAACAGAACAACAAGGTGTGAATGGTTATTTCAAAACTTAGTTTCTGACTAAAACAGGGGGGCAGAACAGCTGATGCAGGAGGTGAGGTTGCAGAATCAAATTAGAGCACACATTACCCATTCTCCTCATCAGCCTCTGACCATGCCACCCTCGCCGATCAGTTAGCCTCAGCAATCCTCCTGTTGCCACCTCCTGTTGCCACCTTCAGCTCTAGGACTACATGGCTACATCACCACACTGCCACACCCAGCCTTTCTATAAGGTACTGGGACTTGAACTGGGATCCTCATGCACGCAATTTTCTGAAGGAGTTGTCTTCTGATCATTTGTGTGGTGACTTGACTTCTCTTTCAGTTGTGTTGACTATGATGGGCTTGTTTAAGTTGTTTACAACTGTATTTACTCTTGGGAGAGCAGCTGCTTTTGAGATTTACAGATTTTGTCTAGATTGTTTTTGAGATTCCCTAATGACCATCTGGATTTCATTAGTCCTCTCACCCCCTTATTTCACTTACAATTTACTAATTTTCATCTTCTCTATCTTTCCGTTAGTTTCAGTAGGGGTTGTCCACCTTACTTACCCTTCAAAATACCAAGTCTTTGCTCGATTTTGGTCATTTGTTCTCACAGTCTCTCACTCATTCCTGCCTTGGTCTGGTGCACTTGTGATTTCCTGAGGTGTTGGTGATTATTCTGCTTTGTTGGGTTGCTGGTGTTCTTTTTCTTCCAGCTCTGTTGGTATTAAGAGATGCAGTGGTGACAACTCCTCCCAGACTTTCTGTGGTTCATCTGCCCCCCTTATGAGATGTTTTCTGACAGATGAGATTTTCTTATTCCTTGGTGTCTGCTGTTCCTTTAAGTGTTTTCTGCAGCACTGGATTTGTTGTCATGAATTGTCATAACTTTTGCTTACAGTACAATACTTTTCCCTTGATTTGAAGAGATAATTCTGATGGGTATAGAAATTTCGTTGACATTTACTTTCAAAAAATGTCTTAAGTTTAATTAGAGAGCTGTTGGTTACACAAAGCTATTCATGCCACTAGTGTACCCTTTGGGTTATGATGCCATGCTGGTCGTTGATGTGGTTCATAGGCATCACCTCAGGGCAGGGGTGCTGACTGTCTCTCTTCTTTGGAACTTTATGGAGCCTGAGCCTCCAGGAGGGGACATTCAGGTCAATTCCAGCTTAGGGGTGTCATCCCTGACCCTGAAGTTCATATAGTGTCTTTAGCAGCAGGGACTAACCTCCTACCTCTGGTGTGTAGACAAAGAAGCAGTAATAGATTCTATGTTTTGGGAGTCTCTTGGACAGCCCTGACCAACAACTCAAAAGAGGGCTTCTCATGTCTGGTTTGGAATTTTTTGTTAGGTGGCCTTTGGCTCTTAGAGGGAACACTATAAGAACAGATGAGAAAACTTGACACACACACACACACACACACACACACACACACACACACACACACAGAGAGAGAGAGAGAGAGAGACAGACAGACAGACAGACAGACAGAGAGACAGAGAGACAGAGAGATTACCTGTACTATAGGTTTTTTTGTGTAAATAGTTTATGGTATAATTCCTTGTTCAGTTTTCAGACATCCTTATTACTGTTTTACCTCCCTCCTTCTTCTGTACTCACCACCATTTCTAGGTCTTGTTCGTTGGTGGTGCTTTCCATTTTAGTGGGTTTTTAAATCATTTTTTTTTCATTTTAAAACATTATTTTCTCATTTTACATATCAATCCCAGTTCACTCTCCCTTCCCACCTCCCCACTCTCACCACCTTCCCCTTACCCACCCCCATCCAGTCCTCAGAGACAGTAAGGCTTCCCATGGGAGTCAACCAAGTCCCAAGTCCTGCACATCACATCACTTTGAGTCAGGGCCAAATCCCCCACCCCATTCTGCCCATATCTAGGCAGCTGAGCAAGGTAATTCTTTTATTTCTAGAGTTTCTGTTTGGTTATTCTTCCAGAGTCTAAATTTGTTTCTTTTACTCCTACATATTTTAAATTTCTCATCAAAAGCACCAACCTTGTGTTGCCTACTTTGATTTCCCTCCATTCATTATTTGAGCCTTATTTGTGGTCACTGATCTTTTTCAAAGATTACATACACTGGAAATTTCCTGGCATTTCAGCTATCTCATTATTGTTTGTTTCTGCCATAGAGGAACTGTAAACTTGTGGAGGTATTAAAGTAGATTGGTATCTCATATTTTCCATATTTCTTTGTGTTTTATATGTTTGTCAAGGTGGATAGGTCCTGGTTTTTGTTTGTACACTAAGTTGTTTTATTCCACTTATTCATTTTTTTTTTGTGTGTGTGTGTGTGTGTGTGTGTGTGTGTGTGTGTGTGTGTGTGTAACAGTATTTGTATAAAGGCCAGAAGTAACTTTGAGGAGTTGGTTTTCCATGTGTGTTCAATGGATGAGGATCAAGTCTTCAGACCTGGAGGAGAGTCCCTTTACCTATTTCACCCACTTCATTAAAAAAAAAAAGGACATTTAATAGTAAACATACTATTTATTTTTATTGGAATGATGCAATGTATTTTATTTTTCCAATTTTTGTTCACATGCCTTAATAATATATTGTAATTGGTTACATTTTGCACTTTGATATATGTGCACGTTTCTATAATCTCTATAACCTACATGATCACCCTCTTGTTCCCATCCCTCTCCTGCTTTTGGTGATGATTATCTGTTCTCTTCCCTGTTAGTTTCCTCCTTGCCAGGTGCTTTGTTTTCTACAGTATGTTTTTGTGATCCTGACACTTTGGAAATTTTTCTTTCCATATTTGGGACTTTCTGTGACTGGATATCCAAGGGATGTGGAGGCCTTACCCACCTGCATTTGTTTATGGGAGGTCACTTTGGCCATACATTACACAGTACCAAGCCAAGTTCTCAGACAAAGTTGTATGTATCTGGTGAGTGTGTGTGGGTGTACTTTGGCAGGTATTATATAGATGTCTGTTGAGACTTTGTCAGCTTCGAGCTCCTGTACCACTCTTTTACATCTACATCCACAGCTGGCTCTCCTCTGGTTGTCCCCCCAAGGGTGATTTATTTCCCACTGCCTGTATTTCTAGACACAGGCTATAGATCTGGCCACCCATGAGAACACATGGAGTACAGTCTGGAGGCTGGGGCTGGCCTGACCCAGTACCAATAAGCAACATGGTGCCACTGGGTACTGGTTTGGCTGCTGCTCTTTGGAGAAAATCCTTTGTAGGCTTATTTCTGCTTTCTTTAGCTCTTTATCTTATAGGAATAAAATCTCTGGATTGTCAGCCTCTTCCCACCCTTTTATCTCACACATTTGGCTTCTGATCCATCATCTTACTTGAGAGTTAATCCTGCCTTTCTAAATGAGGACTGATGTGAGACAGAGTACTCCAGTGGACCAGAGTGGGCATCCTCAGTGAAATAGTCCTTTGCAATTTGGGGATTATGATGATGAAAATAGCCAGAACTTCCTCCCATATATGTGTGCATGCCCCTTTGAAATGTGACAGTGCTTTTTTTGTCAAGACCCTCTTCCTTCACCCCTCCCCTCTAAGCTAGGCTGGTCTTATGGCTTCCTTTGATCAGAATATCTGAAAACAGACATGAAGCACTTCTAGACAAAGGTTTTCTGAGACTTCACAACTTGTATTGGTCCCACCTTCATGGAGACCACCTTGTGAAGTCAGAGTGTCTAGGGAGAAACTACGGACTAAGGGACCCACTGAATATCCACATCCAGTACCCAACCATGTGGGTTGATCTGCCTTAGGTAACTCAATCCCAGCTGCCACCTAACATATGGAGCTGCATGAATGACTTTGAACAAAGTCAACAGAAGAACCTTCTTCAGAGTCAGTTCAACCTACTGGCTCATAGAACTGTAGTGACAAAAATGTATTTCAAGCCACTACATTTGAGTGGTGTGCATGTGGCAACAGGGTTAATACAACATCAGTCAGCAGTACTGGTTGATAGATGTGTCCATGTGTAATATAAATCTGCATATATTATTTACACACATATTCATAATATATCAAGTTAATTGTTTCTGCAGACTAGAGAATGTGATCTAATCTTTGTTACATTTATAAGGAAATTCAGATGTTAACTGACATTTCCCTCATTTTTATTGAGATAAATTCAGCAGATAGCTAGATTAAAGGGGTCTTTTAAAATGAACTTGAGGAAATCACTCTTTAATAGCTGATTTTTCTATAGACAAATGATATTAAAACCAGATTGTGAGGTCAGTAGATCACTATCTTTGTTTTTCTTTCATCATGCTGATGTGTTCCAGAACGCATACTCAGTCTTTGCTAGACATGATTGAAGCCACCATTGGGGTCAGAGAAGACAGCATCCATTTGCCTTCAGGAGAATAAGATCGTTTCTCCGTTGGCTGTTCTGTTCAATGAGTGAAGGTCCACTTGCATAGGCTGCAAGGGCATGGAAATCCACGAATGATTCTCATCTAGAAAAACTGGAATAAAAAAAAAAAAGCTTAAATGAACTTTTGACAGTATTTCTTCTAAGCAGGGTGATTTCTTTATAAGAAGAAACCAGAGTTCACACTGATTAGGCCCCGTGGCTAGGAAGAATATGAGTGCCTCGAGTGGAAATGTTTTAATTAAAGGGGAAACTTAAATGGAAAGTATGCATTAATTTTATGTTGTTATAACAAATGACCACAAAATTAGTGGTTTAAAACAACTCAAATTTATTATCAGATATTTCTGTAGGTCAGAAGTTCAGGATAGCTCTGAGGCTAACTAACAGCCAGGTGCTCCCAGGGCTGGGCTCTGTTCTGGACACCCCAAGGAAGAGGTGTTTCTTTGTTCATTCCGAGGCAGCTATAAATCATGCTATGGTCACTTGGATCAAAGTTCCCACTTCCTTGCTGGATGTCACTTGCAAGCCAGACTTAGCTACTAGGATCTGCCTCCAACCCTGGCATGGTGTTTTTATGTCTCAGGACCAGCCATCCCCAACTCACCAAGTGCTGCTTCTACCGCTCAGTCATTATCTTTTGATGTTAAGTTCTTACCTGGATACAGTGTTTCTCCTGTTTCAGGATAAGTTGACCTTATTTACACTGTCAAAGTTCCCTTTCCTTATAGAGTGAAACTCACAGGTTCTATAAATTGGAATATGAACATCTTGGAGATGATTCCTTTAGCCCTCTGACTTTAGCCTGCAAATTGGACAGGAGTGATGAGAGGCAAGGATGTCAGGACCATTAGCTTTTAAGTTTCAGTCTGGCTACTATTGGGTGGCATTTACTGTCTAGGTGATCACTAACTAGGACAATATATCATTTATTTTTCTGTTTCTGTGATGTAACTCCAATGGCCAGGGCAAATGTAGAAGAAAATGTTTATTTGGGCTATGGTTCTAGAGCTCATTATGATCGGGAAAGGCATGGCAGCAGGCAGACAAGGAAGGACCAGGAAGCAGTGAGATCTAAACAACAAACATGAATCAGAGAGAGCAAGCGAAGAAGGAGGAAGAGGCTATACACCCTCAAAGTCTACCACCAGTGCTGTACTTCTTACTGCTGGACCATACATCCTAAACCTCCCCGAATAGTGTCACCAGCTGGGGACCAAGCTGGAACATTTTTTTTTCCTTACAAAACACCACAGGCCTGATGTGTATAAAGTTTAACTGTCAGACTTCTATAATGCCTGTTCTTTACTCTTCAACAGAACTTTAATTCCCTCCTACTGTTTGCAAGCTGTGTCTTAGATGAGTGTTCCTTGTTGTCTCTTTCCCAGCTGTGTAAGACTCACTGGGGAGTGAATGAGTCTCAGAGACTCAAGCTTCCTCCTTGTACCAAGTCAACCACGAAACCCAAGACCTCCCACAGATTCTTAGTGGGGCACAGTTGTGACCCATCTACCTTTTCACAGCAAGTGCAGGTAATGAGAGTGCTAACAGCCAGATGATGCTTTCAGGCCAGCCCTGCAGGGCTGTCAGAGTTAGGGTGACAGAAAACTGAATGTATAGCCCACAGGGTTCACAGCTCAGAGGACACCTGATTGCTTTTCTCACATTATTATCAGCATGGTATCTTCTGTCACTGTGAAATCTAACTAGTAAAGATGTGGCATCCACATTTGTACCAGCCTGATTTCCTCATGTTCTGTGATTGAATCATTTGATGTCTTTGGCAACAGGATCTTACTATCATGTTCTACAGGGCAACCAAGAACATAGCAATAACTTTTTTGTTTGTGGGTCTATGGAACCTATTGGCCAACAACAAGAAAAGAAGTAATCCACACCAGTAATCATTGGTCCTTTTGTTTGGCAGCTTATGGTGTCTGGGAGAGGTATCTTCCCCATCCCCCATTATAGAGAATCTCCATCTAAGCTACTTAAATAACTATATGTATGTGAATATAATTTAGGGAGTCTGTACAGTGAAGGTTTTCATATGGCTTTTTAAAGGCCTTCAGCACTGTTTTCCTGCTCACCTCTACACTGTTCTCCCACCCCCAACCCCACTAGCCTTTCTTGAGCCTTTATTGTCCATTCATCCCTAGTATATTGCATTCTCTCTCAATTCCCTTTGAAAGTTCATGGCCCCTTATTAGTTTCCTAAATTCCGTAGATACTCAAATTTAAATACATACATCCAATAACTCAAAGCTAGTACCCATGAATGAGAAAGAACACTTGTCTTTCTGGACCTGTGGTATCCTACTCAGAATGATTATGGTCTCATTCTTCTTTAAATTGCATGATTGTGCACATGTGTCATATTTTTATTTTCCACCCATTGGTTGATGGGCATCAAGGCTGCTTCCATTTCCTGGCTATTGTGAAGAGAGTAACTTTGAGCAGATATCTCTGCAGTAGGATGTAGAGTCCTTTGGGTCCATGTCCAAGAGTTGTAAAACTGGATCATATGTAGATCTATTTCTAGCCTTTTGAGGAACTACCACACTAACTTTCATACTGACTCTGAACCCTGTGTGCTACAATGGCAACTGTACTGAGAAGATATGCTCAAGTAATATAATAGTGGCACAATTGTTACAGAAGTAACCATCCACTTCCTGATTGGATTTAAGGCCTGTCACCATTAATGGGGAGAAGAACCCAGGGCTGGCTAGAGTATTAGCCTCAGAGATCTTATTCTTACTCTGCTAAGTTGACATACTATCAACCCTCCCCCTAAGTTCTTACCTTTACACAACAGATTAGTGCATCTCTCAACCTTCATCAGTGACAGTAGATGGTGATTAACACAGAGATCCACAGCTGGTATATGTGCAGATAAATGAGACTTTGGAGTTCTCAGCTTTCATTGGGACATCGCTCACACTCCTTCCTCCAAAGGCTCAGGAATCATCACGGAGGTGATGGTAGAAGTTTTTAAGATCCAGAGGTGGTGAATAACTAACTATAGTGAAACAACATTTTCTAGCTACAAAATGTCAGTTGCACACATGAATTCAAAAAGGCATGACTGCATGCTGTAGATTTTTATGAGATCTAGAAAATCCCAACATGAATGGCACAAGTGTCATGAAGTCCCACCCCTGGATGAGGAGGTATTAACAACTGATGGGTGATGGGAAAGAGAGGCTCAGCTTTCTTCAGGAATGTGGCTCCCTGAGAGGCTACCCATTCTCCAGTAGGTGGCCCCACACATTCAGGGAGCACTAAGTAGACTTAGTAGGTTTAAAATAATAAAGAACATATAAAATTGGGATGGAGGAATTGGTGCTAGGGGTGGAGGAAGTGTTGGAGGGGATGGGATGGGACATGTATTTAATCAACACACATTATTTGCATGTATGAAATTCTGAGAAAACAAAAGGTGGAGGGATCTGTGGTGCATGCTTGAAATTCCAACACTTGGAAAACTAATAAAGGGGGGTTTTCTGCAAATCTGAAATCAGCCAATTATTTGATATCGATATCAAGAATAAACAGTGAGCTTCAGGCCAACCTGAGTGAACTGTAGGATGAGACCTCACATTTAAAGAGGGGAGTGGGATGGACTGTTATTAAAGTTGTCCTTGTATTGAGCCTGGCCCCTTGTGATTGGGTGTAAATGTTAACACTATGTTTTACCTTCCAATAGCTTCACATAGATGTTGCGGCATGCCCCACCATGTTCCTTGTTTCTCATACTGAGAACAACCCAACTGGGAAGCTAGGGAATGGCATGAGACCATATCCATTGGCCACCAGAAGTCTCACTTCCCAGGAGGTTCAGATTGTTGGGAGAACCCAGACTGAAGAAGGCAGCTCTGTGGCCTCAAGTCTAGACTAATGACTTTGAGTGGAAGGAGGCTGAGCCTGAGATCTGTCGTGCAGGACTCGCTACCCTTCTCCACAGGGCAGCTGCTCAAACATGTGGTGAGTCGTACTTAGGGATGCAGCTTTTCAGAAGCCAGCTCACCCACCTCAGTCCCAGTGTCTCTGCCCCTTCATCTCCTGGGACAGGAGTTCTTGGAATCAGTGATTCTTGTAACATGGGCCTAGGGTTAAACTGCCCACTTTGGGAGCCAAAAACTTATTTTTATCAGTTTCTTAAAGGTTAGCAAACTTTAGGGGGTATCAGCCTTGCTGTAAAATTAATAACAGGTACATTTATTAAATCTGGATGCCAATTTGCTAATTTGCCATAGGGGACAGGTTTTGCAAGCTCAAGGATGCTTGTATCCAAGGCAACCTCTCCTGCAATAGAGAGTGCAGATCCAGAGCAATGGAAAGGAGAGAGGCGAGATGCTGTAGTCATATTGCGTCTTCGGCAGCTTTCAAAATTATGCTTCAGTGATTAGCAGACCATATTGTACTGTTAGGGTGTTTTGTTTTTTTGGGTTTTTTATTTGGTTTTTGTTTTTTTTTTCTTTACAGTAAATGCTATTCCTTGATTTTCTATTTCTCTAGACTTCCAGCAGGCCTGTCAGGAGAACACATTGCCTCATATTGGCTGGAATATAGTTAAATAAGTAACAGCTTTTAAATTGGATTATCAACCAATGCTGCTACCAATTACTTGCATATCAATATCAAGTCATTTGGGGTAAATTAATTTGATCTGCAGGTTACTCATCCATTATTGATTATTTACTAGATTTAACTCTGCAAAGTAACTAGTGTGCTTTATCATGGCGTTTACAGCACACTGCGAATTACTCAGCCTGTGGTTCTTAGGCAGACGGTACCAGGGATGCCCAAAGGCTTGTCCGGGACACAGATTGATGGGCTGACCACTACCTTCTGAGTCTCCAGAGATAGAGCCCAGGGAGTGGTTTTAGCAGCCTTCACATGGCTGTGAGAACTACAGTGGTAATGCTTTCCAGCATGAGCTCACAGGCTTATAGCCTGCCTGCTTCACGGCTGGCTACCCTTCAGAAAGCTACTTAACCTCTGAGGTGCTGTTCTTCCTCTGCAAAATGAGGTCAATAGTAATTGTCACCCCACAGGGCTGTGGGAGATTATGTCATTATGTACAAGCTGTGGGTTGAATGGGCCCTAAGGCAGCAGGCACCTTCCATGTTGCTGTCACTATTCTTGTCATTCTGCACATGGCAGAGTGAGACAGTGCTACTTCAGTCATTTGGTCTGCTCAGACCTCTCCGCAGCCCTAAGCAATGCACATCTGGTACCAGACCCTACTGGTCACTCTATTTCTTTGGTGTGTGTGTGTGTGTGTGTGTGTGTGTGTGTGTGTGTGTGTGTGTGTGCAGTATATATTTATGCACGTATGTATTTGTTGATGTTTGTATGTGTGTGAGTGCATGTGTGTTTGGGTGGGAATTACCTCTGAACCCAGAGCTCTCTGCTATGGCTAGTCTCAATAGCTAGCTTGCTGGGGTCCAATGTGGCTGGAAGTAGGGCTGGGTCCCACACTCACCGGGTATTTCTGTGGGTTATGGGATCCAAGCTCTGGTCCTCTTGCTCATGGTGAAAACACTTTATCTGCAGGGCCTTTGCCCCAGCCTCTTGTCAGCCTCTTTCATACTGCAAACCTAACTTACAGACAACAAATCTATCTAGCCTTGTAACACATTTCCCAGTGCATACACTTGTTGTGCTACAGCTCTCAGGGGTCACCTCCATCCCACTGGTCAGAAACCACTCACCTACTTCCCACTCTCCTCTCCCAGTCTGTGGCTATCACCAGTCTAATTCCTGTCTGTGAGAATTCGTCTACACCACTTACTTCACATCAGTGAGACCAGACAACGCATGTCTTTCTTTTTCTGCTTTATTTTCACCTCTTACAATGTCCAACAGGTTCATCCATGTGTCAGTGTTTTGTTCCTGTTTTAAAATACCGTATATTCCACTGTGTGGACATGCCACAATGCTAACCTTTGAAAACAGTCTGTCTTTAAGTGTATATTCAACACACTCCAATCTCTTGTTCTGCTGTGGATTCGTGAGAGGAAGGGGTAGGCAACAGTGTACAACAATCAAAGCTGAAGTCCCTTTAGTTGGGGCAAATCTTTCCCTATATAGAAGGCATTGCTTCATTTTCTCCAGAGAACCCAATCCATCATACATTCCCCAAAGGTTATGCCTGTCTGCTACCAGTAAAAGTGCCATGGTTGGAACCTTACCAGCATTGGATAATGTTCCCCAGTTTAAATGTGCTATCTCTGCCAGGAAGGCTTCAGTTACTGAAAACTCACCTGTGCCAGGTACTGTGCTGGACCCCGGAGTATAGCACTGCTGAGACAGAGCCGATTGCCATGCAGGCTGATAGAACACTGTATTGAGTATGGCTTTCACGGGCGCTCTGCAAGGTGACATGACTCCTGGCAGAGGGTTGCAAGCAGTGACAGTCAACTCAGAGTGGGCAGCAGAAACCACCAGAGAAGATGAGTCTGACTTAAGTTTAAAAAACCAACAGGGATTACCTGGGCCTCCAGCTGAGAAGCTGTGATCCTGGAAAGAGAATGGAAGGTCCCAGAGCAGTTGAAAGGGCATCCCCTTCTCATCCCCCTCCTCATCTGCATATCCTTCCTTTCCAGAGTGGTAGCCGAGCACATCTTGCTGCCCATTGCTCTGCTTACTGTTGTCATTATTCGTGTTTTCATATCTTGTGTTCATATATGTTCCTCTCATGTCTGTAAGAACCTCTTCTCACATTAGGCACTAGGGTGTTTTGAATTAAAAATGTCCTCCTCAGGCTGAAGTATTTGATCACTTGCTCCCCTGTTGGTCCTGTTGGTTGGACAGGGTATGGTGCCATGTGGAACTTTTCAGGAGGGGGTGTGTCATTGTGGGGAGGGCACTGACCATTTACAGCCTCATCACCTTTCCGGTTTGTGTTTCCTGCTTTCCGTGTCCATAAGAACCGGTGTGGGTGTGATCTCTCAGTTCTGTGCTGCAGACACCTGCCACCATGCTCGCCCACCATTGTCAACTCTTCCTCTAGAACTAGCTGAACTCTTCCCTCTGTATGCTGCCTTTTACCATGGTATTTTATCACAGGAACAGAAAATAATTAACACAGAGATATTTCAGTCTCTGGTTTGTGAATTCGAAATAGTGTGGTGGGACCTATATACTTCTTTACAAACTGTCTCTTTATAATCTTTGTTCATTTTTTCTTTTGAAGAATTCTCTGGCTTCCCCCATCCAGCTTTGAAATTTCTCTCTAAATTAAGTGTATGAACTTAGCCACGTATACACAACTATTTCTTCCAATTATGTTTTTAATATCATCTATGGTCTCTTTGATGACATTGAACTTTAAATTTTAAGTAATTACATTTATCAGTCTTTTCAATATAATACCCGTTTTCAGTTACTTTTTATTAAGATGCATGATGCATATGGAAAGACTTGTGGTTCAATGAGGTTTGACAAATACATACCTCATGTAACCATGTCTGCAAACCAGATGTGGAAGACTTCCCTTCTCTGAGAAAGAGCCTTGTGCCCTGTTCCCGTTCATTCTCTCCACATTCCCTGGCTGGTCCACAGACAATCACTGCCCCAACTCCCATCACCAGAGATTAACTTTGCCTCTTTGAAAACTTCATATGGGTGGAGTTCTGTGTAAACACTCTCGCCTGCCTGGCCTTTTTCCTTTGTGTGATATTTTTGTCTGTCACCCTTAATATAGTATATGTGTGGCTATTAGGAATAAAGCTGGCATGAGTTCCCTTTCATCTGTCTTCCTGTAAGAATGTTTTCCTTGGTTTACAGATAAATGGAATGGGATTGCTGCATCACAGACAGGGTGGCATTCAGCCTGGTTACAAGGTGGCCAACTCTGTGCCAGAGAGGCTATGTCATTTCCTCTACACCGTCTAGGAAGAGTCATTCCCACTGTTCACATCCACTATGCACTTTTCACTCTTTAATTAACTTCTCTATGAAGGCGGAGGCAACAGGATATAATTAATCCTTCCCTGGAGGGTGGTGTTTGCCACTATTCTCAATAAAATTCACTGAATAGTCCATGATGGCCTGCTGCTTTGTATGTGTTTCCCATCCTTGGACAGTGCCTGTAGACCCTTGGTTTCCCTGGGTTTGTCCATCAGTTTTCTCTTTGTTGATTTATAATACACTTTAATAGCTTTCACTTTGATAGTGAAAGTCATTCCTCTGAAATTTTTTATTCAAAAGATTTCTGGTTATCCTCATGCATATAATAATGCAAAATGTTCACAATTTCTAAAATATTTGATTTTCATTATTCAAGCAACAATGGAAGACTAGATAATGAAGTCAAAATCATATTCCAGCCTTCTGAAAATTGTTGCCTATGAAATAATAACCCAAATCTACTTTGTAAAATGTCTTCTTCTTGACTCATAATAACCATGGGTATTGATGGAGTGCAATGTGGTAATTCCATAAATGCATACTATGTGTTTTTCAAGTTAGGATAATTAGCACTTACATCTTGTTGTTTCTTGAGTTTGGAACCTTAAGACTCTTCTAATTCCTCATAAACATCTGAGAGGTGGGTGTGAGTTATGGTCACTGTGTTGTAGAATATTGGAGTCTGCCACTTATGACTCATTATAGTTTAGAACTCCCTGCCCACCCTCCTCCACTCCCTTTCAGCCTGCATAGCCTCTGGTAGTTAATACTCCACTCCTGGTCTTCTTGTCCCAGTGAGAATGGCTAGTATCCAAAAATAAAATATAACCAATATTGATAAGGATGCAGAGAGAAAGGAACTTATATTCCAGTGTTGAGAGTGAAGATTAATGCTGCCACTATGGAGTGCAGTTTGGGAGGTTCCTCAAAACACTAACAATGTGTCTACCATGTTCCCTAGCTACCCTCCTTCTGGGTAAATATGCAAACAATTAAATTGGCATATCAAGTCATACCCATGCTCCCATGTATACTATAGCATTATTCATAACAGTTAAAATATAGAACCAGTCCAGTGTTCACTAGTCAATGAGTAGGTGAGGAAAATGGTGTGTGTGTATGTGTGTGTGTTTCTGTGTTTGTGTCTTTGTGTCTGTCTGTGTGTTTCTGTATGTGTGTGTGTGTGTGTGTGTGTAGAGGGGATGGATGTTACTCGGGCATGAAAAGAGTGGAATTCTTTAATTTCATTTTTAATGACTTTTCTCTCCCAATGATCATTTTTGATTCTGCATGGTTATAAACCCTGTTTTTTAAATTTGGTTTTAGTTTTGGGGAAAGGGCAGGCATGTGCACACAAATGTATTTTGCCTAGAGAAGCAAGAGGCCCCTCTGGAGTTAAAGTTACCTGTACTTGTGAGCTCCTGAGGAAGATGCTGGGGACTGAACTCTGGTCCTCTAGAAGAGCATATATGCTCTTCACCACTAAGCTATCTTGTCTTGTGAAATGGAAGGGACTGGAAGACATGATCATGTTAAGTTTTTAAAAAGGCCAGATGTGGAAAGACAGACACCATCTATTCTCAGTCATATGAAAAGCAGATTTCTTATGTCTTTAAAAGAAGCATTATTATTCCACAGAAAAATCAGGAAAGGTGTAAAAATTCCCTATCTAGTTGGAGTTCAGAAGCCTTTTTAATTAGAGCCTCAGGCACCATGGGAATTCCTATGGAAAGTAATTTTAAAGGTCTATTTTTGGAGGCAAATTTACATTTCTTGTTAATCTACTCCAGATACGGTCACAGTGTGCGCAGGACACTACACCAAACACGCTCCACGTGCTGCCAGCCTCAGACAGGAAGTCACCTTCAGAGGGTAAAAGTTTGTTCCCAAGAGATCATGGCCAAATGCGGCGCTGCCTGCCACTCTCCCGTCTAACCTCAAAGCCACCTTATGGCCATGCTTGACTTTAGGAGAGAATGGTAGTGACTCAACACAGAACAGGACAGTATGCTTCAGGTATATGGCACTAATTCTTTGTTTGGTACCCAGTTTTAGAGATGTTAATTAAAATCTAAGAAATGGAGGTTATACATGTAGATGGCTATCTTGGTTTGGGGGGAGGAAAGTGCAGTGTTTATTTGTTTGCTTGTTTTCTGGGAGAAATTAAACCAGAAAATCACAAATGTGAGGGTGAAATTGACTGTGCACCACTGCTGGGATTCATGGTGTAGCCACTGTGGACAGCAGCAGACTAGGTCTGCTCAGAAACTAAAAATGCGATTATCGTGAGCCAGTAACTCCACTTCCCAGAATATACCCCCAAAGAACTGACATAACCCAAGTATCCATGGACAGATGAATGGACAGATGAACGGTAAAACAAATGTTGGCATATACACACAAGAGTGTATAACTGAGCCTAGAAAATGAAAGGAATTCTAATGTATGTTACAATATGGTTGAGTTAGAACAGTGGTTCTCAGCCTGTGGGTTTCGACCCCCTTGGGGAATCAAATGACCATTTCTCAGGGGTCATACACTAGATATCCTGCATACCAGATATTTACATTATGATTTGTAACAGTAGCAAAATTACAGTTATGAAGTATCAAAAATAATTGGGGTTGGGGGTCACCACAGCATGAAGAACTGTATTAAAGTGGTTGCAGCATAAGGAAGGAGAACCTCTGGTCTAGAAGTTACTTAGCTAAAATAATAAACAAACAAACAAACCAGTCCCGAGCGAATAGATAAAGCATGGTGTGATTCTGCTCATACCAGGTACTTATGGCCAAATTCATAAAGAAAGGAGGTAAAGTGGAAGTGGCCAGTGGCCAGAAAGCCTGGATGGGGAATGGCGAGTTACTGTTTCAGGGTTTAGAGATTCAATTTTCCAAGGGGATGGGGTGAAAGCCTTGGGTGTGCTTCATGGTGTGAACACTTTGTGATTCAAAAAATGTTTAAAATGGCAGTCCTTCTTATTCATATATATGTATGTATGTATGTATGTATGTATGTATGTATGTATGAATTCCACACACACACACACACACACACACACACACACACACACACACACATCTTGCCATTACAAAAGCTAATTTGGGGATACCACAGAGAATCTAGTTTAGGGATAGAATACTTGCCTAGCATTCAGTAGTCAAGTTCTCTCCCTATCACTACGAAAAGGATATGAGAAAAGGATGCAGAGGCGAGAGGAATTTAAAACGGAAAATTTCAAAGCAAACTTTAAAAGAAAATCAAAATTCTAAATTCTGTTTAGGGTTGTATTATTAGTTAGAGCTAACTGTGAAATAAATACCCTCAAGTTGCCTCATTCCTCACTCACTTTTCAGTTTGTTGATGGTGTGTTGGGGCTGGTGAGATGTTGAAGCTGCTCCATGAAATCATTTGGGAAACTGCACCCTTCTACCCTGTACCCTCCCTGCCCTTTCTCTTTGGAACCTTCTCCAGTCAGGGGAGAAGGGAAGAGGTAGGCACAGTGTTCAGATAGTTTTTGTGGGTCAGAAGACCTTAGAGTGTACACATCCACTGGCAGGCACTCTGTCACGGGGACATGCCACTGCAAGGCATGCTGGGAAGTGGTTCATGGAGTCGGAGGACACCTTTATAAGAACACAGACATATTCAATCACATTTTTACGTGGTAATATATAGCTATATGAATGTACACCAAATAATTTCCATCACTATGTGTTTTGACAGGCTGGCACATGAAACTGAGAGATACCTCTGAGGGTGCAGGTGGGAATAAGCAGCAGGACAGATGTGTGTCAATGAATCTTAGGTTGGCATATGTATTGTAAAGTTCCTTTTATTCTTAAAATTCACATGGGAGCTAAGGCAGGGCACTGCCTCTTCTCAGTGGAACCATATCCACTCAAATGTGATGAGATTTTTTTTCTTTGGCATTGCTTGTATAATTGAAAGTTTAGGTTTGGGTTTAATCTTTCAAGAGATGACACTTCTAAGATGCTGGGTATTTCATCATCAAGGGTGCTTGCCTTGCCCATGCGTGGTGCTTCAAGCCTGCACTTTCAGTGCAGAAGAAGCCAGAAAAATACCACAGGCTAGAGGCCGACCTAGTCTTGCGACTGAGTTCTTGTCAGTTTAGTATCTGGAATATTTGATGTCACTACGTCATTGGGAAATGATGTCCTAAATCCTCTCTTTTAGCTTTCCATCTTGATTGTTCTCTATAGTGGTACACATTTGGATAATTATTGAGCCCATTATTTAAAATGTAGCTTTTTTTTAATAAAAACTTAACATAGTGAGAATCAGTTCAATGGTACAGTTTCAGAGCTGGTTTCTTGGCTTTTCCCCAGGTCTGATATGATGATACATAATAAACCTAGGCCTCCATAGAGGATTGGGCAACACTGTAAAGGACCCACCTACCCTTCACAGCCAGTGTGCATGATCTTTACTCTGTGACTTTTATCCTCCTTTCTCATACTGCCACTTTTTTCCCCTCAATTTTAAGGTACAAATGCAGATTTTAATGCATTTTTGTTGAACATTTCACATGGGCATACAATATGATTATATCTACCCCCTGCATTTCTCCCTTCCAACTCATACTTCCCCCAATAAATAGATGAGTTCCAGGTCCCATCTCTTACCGAGAAGCTGTTGGCAGTGGATAGCTTCTGGAGAAGGGAGAACCCTTTCCTTTCTGAGACAATGGCCACTGGCAGTTTCCCCTAGCTATGCTGCATGGTCCCACACCCTTGCACCTGTTCAGCACTATCTAGACTTAGTGGATTATTTGAAATAGTTAAGTGCTATTTTTTTAGTAACTTTTAAACAAAGAAAATAAAGTTTCCTTTGGAGAAGGTAGCCATGAACAGGTCCAGAAACTATATTCAATTATAATTCTTGAGCAATGCTAGAATAGTTTCTCTTCTATCATGTTAGAAAACACAAGCTCTACTACCATTTTACTATTTTTACATACCAAGCAAAAACTACTTTTAGAAAATCACTAACTGTCCTCTGTTTCTTATTGGGAATTTTATTTTCTTGTATAGCACTTTTAAGACCAATCACAAACTCTGGAATTGTCTTTGTTTGGGCAGCAAATAACTTATACTTAGGCATTTGTAACCACATATTTACATGAAGACAACTATGCTTGCTTTTAATAGATAGCTGCAATTGCTGGGTATTCTCACTTCAGGTAAGGAACAGCTTTTTATTATTTTTTAATGCTGCCTTATAAAATATCTTTAGAAAAATCAGGAATATTTCATGTAACTTTAATAAAATTTTCTATTGCTCTAAGACATTGACAAGAGTAGATGTAGTTTGCATATTCTGGCCTCTTAAAAAACAAATGGAAAACAAATGTAAATGCAACTCCGTGTTCAATACAATTTTGCATCCTGCAAAGGCACTTCCTGGAACATGCAGCCGTATTTACGTTTCATTACAACTCCATATCTGAGGCAGAGCTTGCCCTGGGATATGTTGCTGCTGACTCTTGGTTGAATTACAAAAATAGGAGAAAACAGAAGGTCCTAAATTTACATTCCAGAGAGGAGGGGGCAAAGTCATTGCTCAGAAGGCATTGTAGAAAAGGGAGATGTAGCCAGGATCTTCCTGAGAAATGACATGGACATAATGCAATTAGAGTTGGAAAACTTAGCATAAGTCTGTGGCAAATACTTCCAGCTCTTGTGTAACATTATAGTTTTCTACACAGCATTTGCCATGTTCTGGCCAAATATTGGGAGATGACCTTTTAAAGGTGCAGCGACTAGTACTCTGCCCTGTGAATATCTATGATGCCCTTCGAGTCACCCTGCTACTTTTATGTATTGCTGGGGACACATAGCAACTTTATGCTTGACATTTGATAGGGCCCAACAAATATTTGTTCAATGGACAAACTAAAGCATTGCCCCAAAAGTTATAGCTGCTCTTAGTAGCATAGCAATTCCTATATAGTTCTCACCAGGCATGTTTCTAATGCTGATGCTTAGCATTAAGCACGTGTTTCTAGCTTTACTTTAGCAATGAGAAATTGTGGCCTTCAGGTCAGATTCACTGTACGAACTGCCAAATAAAAGGTATTAGAACATACACCAATGAGCAACGGGGGCAAGGCTTTGCAGAGAACACTAGAGATGAGCACCTTTGAGGTTTCCTATTGCTGACTCTGCTATCTGTACAAAAGCACCTGGCTTTGAGGGAGCTGAATTTAGCTTGAGGTCCAAATGTTTCAAAGATGTCACTGGTCATGGATACGTATCTGTGTCATGGTATAAGGTGCTAATAAAAGAATGGCAGCATTTGATGTTTCCATTTGAAAAGATGCTACTTTG
Organism: Cricetiscus sungorus; assembly: GCA_030556225.1. Taxonomy (NCBI): domain Eukaryota; kingdom Metazoa; phylum Chordata; class Mammalia; order Rodentia; family Cricetidae; genus Cricetiscus; species Cricetiscus sungorus. The sequence goes on from JANBXA010000398.1 coordinate 31,057,861, forward strand.
CAAAGCATGTTTTGGACCTTGCTATTTCCCCTTAGTGTTAACTAATAAGGGGACCGTGAAAGCCTAGCCTGAGTATGTGGCCCCTGCTGCTACCTGTAACAACTGTCTCATGGTCCTGTAATTTAGACCCGTCGGCTCAGCACATAGAGATTGTCACCTGACTTCATGGAAATCGTGTGTGGGTTCATCACCTTCCTGCCAAGCTTCAGCCCACAAGCTTCAGATCACAGATCAGTGATGGCACAGCTCTGTTAAGAATTTTGGAAAGATGAAACATACATAGAAACTGGCTCCTTCAATTGGTTTTTAAAGTATTTAGAAACTGAAATTTGGCCTCAGCACCAGTTCCCATCACTCTAGGTCAACAGGAAGAATATGAGATGCACCAGCGTTAAGTGTACATCGTCTGTGTTGCTTCTTCCTATTGCCTCTTGGCCCCTTCCCAGTACACTTCAACCCTCATGTACCCATGAATGTATTTGCTTTCTCTGCTATAGATCAAAGAATGGTGTGCTGTAGACATATCTGACAATAATTACTTTTGAAATAGATTGTAGCTCATCCTGTTTTTATGGCTCAAAGTATTTATTTCACAATTGTGTGAGGAGGAAGAAAGCTTTGGGAATCTCTGCATTAAATTACAGCTAGGAAGTAGAGAGAACTCAATGTAGCCACATTTGTACCCTGAGCACTTGCTGGGTGATTTTGTCTACTTCCACACCGTCATCACCAGGATGTCTGATCACCTGATGTGTGCTTTATGCAGGGAGGAAAACACATTTAAAAAGTAGCATTGTCTCACTCTCTGATTGGACTTGAGACTTGGTACACCGGAGGTAATTCATGCCAGTACGGTAAACCTGCCAAAACCAACCATGGCTGAGGAAGTCTTAGGCCTTAGGGGAAAACTCACTACTTTGTTTAGCTAAGTTGACAAAACACCAAGCTTCTTTTCTAAATATGTATGTTTACATCCACAGAAAAATGCTCCTTACTCCCAGATTTAATCGGAGAAGCTTCACTTTGCAATTATAGTGGTGAGTCAGAGACACATGACTCTCCAGGAGACTTGGACTATGTGACAACTGAATGCTCATTCTTAAACAGGGCATTTATACCACCCATTCTAATATTCAGGGACCATCATAGAGGAGGAAGGGGCAGAGAGAATATGGGAGCCAGAAGACAGGGAGAAAGGGTATGAAAGCCAGCTCCTTGGCAACATGTAGACAATGTTGCCTTAACTCTACAGCAGATGCTGCTGTCTACAATGGCTCTACACAGGACTGAGCCTGTCAGTAATCAATCAAGCACTGAAGAGGAGTTGACAGGGCCCTGCCAGTCCAGGTTGAACTATTGGCTACTGATGGACTTTAGGGAGGAGTAGTTGTAGTTTTTGCTTATATACCCACCAAGAAGCTCACCAGGCCCCAATAAATAGTTCTGACCCACTGCTTTTACAGAGAGACCTAAAGCCCTAATTCTTGGAAAGTGACTGATAGAGATGGAAGAGAGGTTGATAGTGATGGGAGGGGGTGGATAGGAGCCAGTGGGAGAGAATATAATCAACAATACCTTATATAAGTTATGAAATGGTCAAAGAGCAAAATCAATAAAATTGGAAAACAAAGAAAACACAAGAAAAGCTGTGAGGGTGGAAAAGGAGCATGTGGTGAGGAGGTGGGTATAGTAGAGTAGGGGTGCAGGCAGTGAGCTGAGAATGGGGTGCTGCTGTTATGAGGGTATATTTGTTCTTTGTTGAGCTTGGTTTTCTTTTTTTCCATAATATTTTTACCGATTATTTGATAATTTTACCTCATGAACCCCAAGCATCCTTACCTTCCAGTCCTCCCAGGTGAACCCCCTCCATGTGGCCTCCCCCTGCAAAAAGAGAAGAGGAAGAACAAGAAGAAAAACAAAACAAAACAACAACAACAAAAAAAAAACAAACAAACAAGTGTAATTTGTGTTACCCCTATACTCACTGGAGTGTGGCCACACCCCCAGTGCCCAGCCCCTTAAAGAAAATTGAGTCCTCTCCACCTGCATTCTTGTCACAATTTTTAAGAGTTCTCTTTGGCAGCTTTCTGTCTAGGCTGTTGCTTTTGGGGGAGGTGTCATAAAAGCCTTCTTTGTCCCTCTTTCTCAGCTGGGAGTCTACAGTCATGGATATTGTGGCAAACACAGCTTCCTTGTCCTTTATAGTCAGTGGGAGCATGGATCAAGGACTTACAATGTGGTTTCTGGAGACAGCACAGACCACAAACATCCACACTGCACTGTCAGAACATACACTTAGTATTTTCTTTTTAACTGAAACAAGGCAATATTTAGACTTACAATAATTGAGAAGAGGAATTTCATGACATGACACACCTATGTTGTACAAATGCCCAGCACATCAAGCAAGAGGTACTAATGCCTGCAGAAGAATGTCGCTACCCCCATCGCTAATGTTATTGCAGTTTAACACATTTCAGGTCACTGTCACTCACGGCCTTGATCACCACTGCTGTGTGCTCCTTGGCGGCTTTCTCTCATTTTGAGACAGGACCCCAGACTCTCAGGATTCCATGTTCTAGAATCCTGGCATATGAACATCCCAACCAAAGCACAGAGTATCTCCCATCACTTCTAGAATTCCTGTTTCCTTCACATCAAGTAAAGAGTTAGAACACGTTCCCACTACTCTCCTTCACAGATCTGATGTGGTATGGTCCTCTGTTAAACTTGCTGTATTGAATTTAAAAAGCCAAATCCATAGCTTCTCATTTCTTCTGAATCTGTGAGATTCACTCTATGTCTTGGTCACAGATTTTCTCACTGCCCATCTGCCTCAAATGTACACAAGTGGTAATCCAGTTTTCCTTCAGTTTTAGTAACAAAACTCTAGATATCAGGTAATTGTAAAAGACATTTATTGAGCTCATTTTTTTTGAAGCTTGAAAGTCAACATGGGCTAGCTACATCTGACAGATACCTAGTGCTATGACCTAGCAGAGAATCAGAAAGGTAAATAAGGAATAAGGAAGAGGGCCTGGGCTGGCTTGGAACCACCCTTCCAAGCTAATAGTCATTAGCCCTTCTCAATAGGTAGAACCTGAGCTTCATAGGGACAACTGTGTTTGAACCAAAGCAAGCAGTAGCTAAAATATTTTACAATCCAAGAAAACCCACAGAGTTTAGACAGTACTAATATCATACCATAAGTGCCTTTCAAGAGGTGAAAAGATTAACTTTGTTCATTATTGACCATGCAGGGCCTCTTCTAGAACATCTCTGTAGCTGACCACAAGTGTACATGTATTTCTACATGCAAGGGCCACTCAGGATCACTCCAGCCACAAAGCTCATGCCTCAGCTCTGGAGAAACACAGAAAGATGTAGCTATCTGGGTCCTCCAGAGGTTGACAAAAATAGAGGAAGGCTGCTTCAAGCAGCCAGGAAGCAAAACTCATAGAGACCTCTGTGAATAAAACCCTGAAGCCTCGTCCTGACATGTCACTGCCTCTTCTGGGCAGGATTCCCATCTCTGCAAAACAAGGAAATATATTCTAGAATAAATGAATTTTGATTAGAGCAAGAATGATTCTGTGAGTTTCAAGGCAGCAGACATATGATCATTTTGAACCATATGTTGAGTCCAACAGGTGCAATCAACATACTTACAGATGTGTATTAAAATATATTTAACCATATATCTTCTAGATAAAGAACATTCAGCCAGTGCCAAGGGTGTTACTTTGGTGGGGAATGAATTAAACCTTGGATGCCCATATGGTAACCTTATGCTTTATACATTTCTTGTGGCATGATTCAATCTGACATGCCAGAGCTAGTATGTGATGATGAAGGAATAAATGAATAGATAAAGGCACCCAAAAGTTCTGTATTTCCCCTTTTTAAGATAATTATTCTAATGATACATTAAAGAAAACTCCAAGTCCAGCGACAAGAGCACTCAGCTCTAATTTAGAGTTCACAGGTTTGAGCCCTTGGTTCACTAAATGGTTGACTTTAGGTGGATAACTTTTCTGACTCAAATTCTTAAATGTGAAACATGGAAGGGACATTGCTGCTTTTCCATATATCCCACAGAGGTTATAGTATAGCCCATTCAGCAAAAGCCCACCTCAGGCTCAATTCAGTAACAACTGCTAATTTATGAGTTCACTTAAATATCAAGGCCAGTATTAAATGAGGGGCTGACCTAGAGGTGAAACCTAGGCAGCACCCTAAGCAGTTTTGAGTTGTAGTTATTCTGAAAGGAAGGTAGACTCACACAGGTTCATGTCACTGTCTCATAGTGGCAAGATGGCTGCCAGCATCTCCAGTGTAGAGAGGGGTGTCTTGATCTACACTTTGAAGATTAATTCAGATGGCAAATCTGGGCCTTTTGTTGAATCCTGAATGCACATTCCTGAACATGTGAGTGTCACACATGGGTGAATTCAGAGATAGAGCTGGTGCCCCAAAAGGTCCATAGACAATAATAAAAGGAAAAGGAGTTCTTCCTAAGAAAGGCCATGTAAATACAGGAACAGGTGCCAGCCAGGCAACTGCTGACACTTTCCAGTTTCCATCATCCGTGGGTATTCCTGAGCCTGGTGATAAAGTGGTCAGACCAAATTCTACATCTTACAAATGTTACTGTTGGCATGACTGAGGGAAATTCCCAAATCTACCTAAAGCGGAGAGAATATTGACTTCATCAAGTTGTCAGAAGGGCAAACGGATGCTATTTTTCTGTTGCTTAGCATTGTAAACACTAGACAGATTATAAGTATTATGCTTTGTCCTCAAAGATTGTCGGGAGCAGTCTTTGCAGGGCTGCAATCGGAGTCAGCCGAGCGGCTCTAGTCCGTACCTGAGTTAGGGAGTGTGTATGAGGGAAAGACTGAGCTATAGATAATAAAGAAAGAGAGACAGAATAAAGGTCAGGAGGACAGATCAGTCAATACTGACATGCCACGAGTTTATTTTTCACCACCATAACCAAAAAGTGGAACACAGTATTATGTATATGGAACAGACTTTTCTTCCTCACTCATTCCAAGGATTCAATAACCACACCTTAGCTCTAAACTTCTTGTTCCCTAGCCTTGAGGTCAGGAGTAGCCACATCTCAGATTCAGGTCTGTTGTTATTTAGACAAAGATGGCCGAAACATCCTTCTGTAGCCACAGTTAGTTGTTGACAGCTTTGAACTCTGTCCTTGTGCCAACATGGAGTACAGACATGTTTATGGGCACCCACAAAAGATGTTTTCACTGTACATCTTTCCCATCCTTTAACAGATCATTCCTATGCATTTACATTGTTCTGACACAGATACAACTTTAAAATATTAATAGTTTTTTGGTAAGTACAGTAAAACATGGGTAACTGAATTTACCAAATTCAACACCAATAAAAATCTTTAGATCAACCTTCCTTATAAATAAAGGAAGAAATATTTTAAATGGAAGAGCAAAGAGCCCCAGCCATGGGTTCCTGGCTGCTAAGATTGCTATTGGACATGCAAGTACTATTTCATTGGGGTTTCCTTCTAGAGAGCTAGCAGGAAAGGGAACACTCAGTCTTCTGAATTCACAAAAGCATTATGTTGCTCAGATTGCCATTTGGTAGTCACTTCCCTGTAGAGCCTTAATCCAGCCTTGTGACTCATGATCATCTTCATGCTGACCAATACTGAAGGCGTTTTTCCAATCCTGTGGCTCTACAAACACCAAATTTACTATTCAGTACTTAGTAACCTTGCTAACCTCATAGCCATTTCAGGTGGATCAAGCCCACAGGGGAGTTCTTGATTTTATCTTTCCTCTTCCCTGTCTTAAGGAGCAGGACTAGTGTTCCTGCCAATGACCCAGAAGTAATTGTTGATTTCTCTTGTTTCTTCCTTCCTCCTGTCAATGCCAAATGAAATTCCTGTTGCTCCTAGCTGCAGAATACATTCCCAATCCATCCACGTCTTCCCTCGAGCCAGTCACATCTCATTTAAGCCAGTGATATCCAGTGCTGAATCTGCTGCAGCCATGAGGCCTTTCTGCACCATATTTGTCCTCAACACTTCTATGTGCTTTCTCCAAAAACAAATGGCTTTTCTTTTCCTCCTCCTATTCTTATTGTTCTTATTCTTCTAAACAGGTCACATTACCAACCCTAATTGGCTGAGAACTTTTTACGTAAATCAACCTTGCCCTCAACTCATATAGCCTCTACTTTCCCCATGCTAGGATTAACGGCATAAGCCACCACACTACAGTACATGCTTTAGAACATAGGTCTTCCTGAACAGTATTTCTCTTCAGTCAATCTCTGTGATGAGTTCTGCACATTAAAGTTGAACTCTAGCTGCTGCTGTGGCCTACTTTAACCCACAGGATCATCCCCTTCTTGGGTCCTTTTTCTTGTCTGTGCTGCTCCAGGAGAAGCAGCACTTTGAACTTTGGTTTCTTGATGGCTCCATGTTCTTATATGTTGGGAATGGGAGGCATTCTATCTCCTGCTCTCTCCCAGAATGTTCATTCTTAGGTCTCCTTCCTCCAGCTCTTCTCCTCCTCCCATCAGAGGCTGCCTCCCTGACCACATGTGCTAAAATATGATTCTTTCTATATTACCTGGAGCCCATAGTTACTTTTTACATTTTTATTCCCATCTTTCCTCTGCAATGCAATTTCCAAGATGATGGGGGCTTTAATTTTATTCCTCACTCCCTATTCTATGCTTAGAGTAGTATGTTCTTCCCCCATACACATCGTGGCCATGCACTGAGGTACGGGAAAAAGAAGACAGAAGGAAGGAACAGGAAAGAAGAGGAGGAAGGAGGAAGAGATGAAGAGAGGGAGAAAAGGAGGGAGGTGTGGAGTTAAGCCACAACAGTGATCTGGAATTCCATGGAGGGATGTGGGATAGAGCTGAAGGCAATAGTGTGAGCATTTGACTGTTTTCATCCCACAGGGCAGCATGTGGCTTTGGTTTCCTCATTGTGACTCAGAGGATTCTTGTCTGTAAAGGCTTTGAGTGCTGTACATGGGAGAGATATATCCAATGTGCTTTGTTTCTCCATTATTCTGTTTGCTACAGCGTGAATAAACCTAAGAATTATTGAATGGAGGAGTAGGGGAAGGCACAAAAAATGCATTAAGGGGATAAATAAATGCAAGAGAAGGGACCTGAATGTTAAAGACAACAATTTTAGTTCCAAAGATCAACTGCACATGCACGTGGAGAGATAAAAATGACAGGATTTAGAGAATCATTAGCCTCAAAGATCCTGGTGGTTTTCAACCACCATGGTGTGAATTTCAAGTGGAATACCTTCCATGTCAGCTTCATATGGTTGAGCCAAGGTCCAGGCTCAGATTCAGAAAGAATGCCTGCTATGCACAGCCAAGGATCTGTTTCTTTCTTATTTGGTAGATCTTATTAAACATACAAGAATACATGCACGTGTTTCTAAAAGTGAGAATAGCTCCCCAGATAGTGAAGTGTGAAGCACCCCTCCCTGCTCCTTAGGAAGGGCATCGAACTGTTGCTCCCTTTCACTTTCATGATGACTCTATCAAAGCAAACGCCTGTGTGTGGCTGGAAAGCAGAGAAATGAACGCTGCAGCAGTTACCTGCTGAAAAGCCTGCCTGCGTCAATCTCGCCACATGTGAAAAAGACCACACTTCTAAGCCAGCAGCTAGATGATTTGAATATAAATAAGCAACTTTTTCTGCCTGTCAGTTCCCTCAAGAATATTTAGGGCTGTCTCCTTTAATGAGTGCTCATTACAGATGAGTGCAAGTGAACACATTTAATCAGGGTAATACGGGGTAATGATCATGTGAATTTCTCCACACTGGGTCCTGCTCCATCTGTTCCAAGCCATTTGTCCATGTAAAACTGTCAACGTTTTGAGCCACTGACTGACAGGTGAAGTCAGACGTGTATGGTTTTCATCTCAGCGCCAGGAATTCTCTGATGTGTTCTCTGCACTAAAAGAAACCTCCTGAAAGGCCCAAGGGGGGCTCTCTTTTTAGGAGCAGCTTTACTTTAATTTGTTTCATTGATCATTAAAATATTTAGCTCACCCTTAGCTATGACAACAATGCAGCTAATGTCCATAGCTACCTTGACTGACACAGTAGGCTCCTAAGAGAGACTGGGAGACCTGACCTTGGAGATCTTTTCTGATAGCCAGCTTTCTGGTGATGAATGGGTCATTCAAACAGCAATCCCACAGCTTCTAGCTGCCATTCACAAACTCTCTTACACTAGCTAGCCTAGTGGAATCTGTGTTTCAGTCCATTGAGAGACCCCGTTTTAAAGAATAATGTGGCTGTGATCCTGAGAAATAACATGCCCAAGGTTGACCTCGGATTTCCATACAAACACGCACACACATGCACCTGCACACACAAACATGCCTTTACACACATGTACCTACACACATACACACCTGCACAATACGCACTTTTATACACATGCTCCTGCATATACATGTACACCTGTTTACACATGCATGTTTGTATACACATGAGCACACAGATATAACACAAGAAGACATGGCTGTCTCAGACAAGCTGGTGATAGACTTTGTCCTGGGGTGTGTCATCGCCTTCTGTGTATGCATTGCTGTGACATTTCTGGAGAGCTGTCTTTGTGGAGGCTGCAATCAGAGTTGGCCCAGCAGCCCCAGGTTTGTATCTGAGTGGGGGAGTGTGGCTGAAGGAAAGGCTAGCTAAAAGAGGGTTAAGAATCCAAGACAGAGACACAGAACAGATTCAATCCATACTGAATGCCACCCTTAGTTTATTCTTATACCATCTTAAGTATCCAACCAAAAGTAGAGACAAAATGGCAAAAGCCTTATATTATTCTGTATGAAGAAGGGGCAAAGAGATTTACTTTCCTTAATTCTTCAGGTATTTGGTTGCTACACCTGCCATCTAGCCTTCAAGGTCAAGAGTAAATGCACCTGGGCTGAAACCTATTGTTATGTAGATAAGAGACATCCATCTGTCAAAGCCTGAACGTTACTCTATTGTCCCTGTTTCTAACTGGTTCTAACAAATTACAATGAACTATCTAAAAATCCAGTGGCCTAGGGCATGGTTGAGTCTGGAAAACTGAGCATTCCCTTTTCTGTTTTTCCCTCAGTGCTGAGAGGTTACACTGTTGTTCTGGACTCAAACCTTCCCTCCCTAGTCTCCAGTTTGCAACAGTGAACCCTGTGACCCAGACAGGAGGCACACTGGAGACTGACTGATGCTGTAAACATCACTGCAATACTGAAACAGACAAAGTGAACTCAGCATAGCACCATGCTGTCCAGGAAGCTGGAGTTAGAAACAACCCTTGCAGAGTGACTTGTGTCTCTCCCTCTGCTATGTAGTTCCGTAAGAAATGAATAAATGAATGAATGAATGATTGCTGAGCCTCATGGTGCATAGGGCAGATCAGTCCTGTTTGCAATTGATGTGCCAGGTACAGTGGTAGAAAGCTTGAGTGAGAGAATGAGGAAGTCCAGGTAGTGTTCTTTTGTTTTGTTTTTGGAGTTCTTGGCTTCACTATTCCATAGATGAATGTTGCATGTTTTGCTTTCCTGGGCTTCAAAATGCAAAGTAAAAGTGATTTGCATTTAGGGTGCTTCCTTTCAACAGAGAAAGAATAAGTCTTGTGTGCCATCATCATGCCCCAATTTGCTTCTGTGTGATAGTTTCCACTCCCAGACTGGCTCCTTGTTGGTTCCCTCCATCTCACTGAGGATGAGACAACCCTGAGTAACACTGTTCAAAACTCACAGAGCAGTGGTGTCACAAGGAGAGTGACTGTCATTGCTATTTGTTCTCCCTTCCTCTTCTAGTTGTCTATAGATAAAGTTCTGGTGAGAAACCTTTCTGACCCCTTGGGGTGAAGTAGCAGGTATCCATGAGGTCTTATGCCATGTTGCCGGGTCTGGTGAGCATTTAAGTTAGGAGTTTCAATTTTTCTGATGTTTATAAACTGTCCTCACTTTTCAGTCTGCTGATGACTGACTTATCTAAAGAACTTTGTTTTTATGTCATGTAAAACACAGGGTCACCTACTGTGCCTTTAGCCTTATGGCTTAGGGTTTCTATTGCTGCGAAGAGATGTTATGACCACAGCAACTCTTATAAAGGAAAACTGGGGCTGGTTTACAGTTTGGAGGTTTAATCCATGCAAGATGGAATGGAGACAGACATGGTGCTGGCAAAGGAGCTGAGAGTCCTACATCTGGATCCATACGCAGGAAGGAGAGAGAGTAACACACTGGGCCTGGCTTGAGTTTCTGAAACCTCAAAGCTCAGGACCAGTGGCACACTTTCTCCAATTGGGCCATACCTACTCCACATGTCCTGATCCTTTCAAACAATTCCTCTCCATTTCCATTCAAATGATCACACCTTAGAATGACAGCTGGACAGAAACTGCATTGTCCTTGCTTTTGTATGGGCAATGGTTCTCATTCAGGGTGATTTTGTCACCAGAGGTAATGTCTGGAAATTGTTTTGATTGCCACAAGCTGGAGATATGATGCAATAAAAGCATCTGATAGGTAGTCTTGTCTGTGATAGTCATCCTACACTGATTGTACATGACTCACCTCCACCCAATAAATATAACAATTTTCCATTTCAAGATGTCAATATAGTCGAGGATGAAACAAATATGGGTTAGCTCAACACATGGCACATTATGAACAGTAAAATGCTAACTTGTTTTTCTCTAATCTCTGAGACAATCACGGCAACACGTTGACTCACATACGATTTCATCTTTACTTGCTCCTATAACTCCCAGCTGTTAGGGTTTTCACTATTTTGGAAGGAAAACAAAGCACACATTTCAAGTCTCAGATTACCACCAGATGGTAGATTGTGAGTGGCTGTCTTCATTTTGTTATGCATGATCTTCCTTAGGCCCAATGTTTGTACATATATGCAAACTGTATTACTGATCTTTGTGTGTTGGTATGCTGCATGTTCATGTTGAGAGTGCTCATTTGTGTGGAAACTGGAGTTCAACCATGAGTATTATTTCCAAGGACGTGGTTCACCTTGTTTTTATAAGACTTGGCTAGGTTCAGCCCAAGTGGCTCTGTTGGGAGAACATTAGACTGAAGATTCTGCTGGGTGCACTGACCAGTGAACCCTGAAATCTGCCTGTTTCTGCTCCCCTGATGCTGGAAGGCAGGTATGCATGTCACTGCCACAGCTGGCTTTCCCTAAAACTGTGACTTCTGCGGGATGAAACCTAGGTACCCATGCTTGTGCAGCAGGCACTTACCAACTGAACCATCTTCCCAGCACCTACTTAGTCTTGTCTTATGTGTGGTTTATTATTTAACCACATTTTGCAGACTGGAGAAATGTTCTTACACTTCTATTCCTATGTCATCACTATGACAGAAGTGGTTTTTTTAAATGTTGCTTGAGGATGCTTCATTAGCATTAAGTAGAATCATAACATAAGGAAGGCTAGACATGAAGGAGCTCCTCACTAGCCACCTGAAGGTGTCCAGTTACTTGTGTAACTTTGAAACCTAAGCAGACCTGAGAAATGCAAAACCTATCAGTAAGACACAATTTGCTCCTACAGTATCTTTTCCTCATTTGACTATCTTTGAGTTAAGATGGAAACAATATAAACAAATGAGTCCCACATTCCTCTTCCATTGCCTTCCTGGTTCACATCATCACCAAAGAGGCTCTGGTCTAACTGAAAGAAAGCAGAGACTGTGCAAAACTCTTCACATCATTTAAAGACGTCATTGGTTTTCATCTTTAAAATGCTGCAAGGTTATACATTTTTTGTCTTTCCGGTTATGGTGGCACAGTTGTTCACTGGGATCCTGGCAAATGGCCTCATTGTGGTTGTCAATGCCATTGACTTGATCACTCAGAGGAAAATGGCCCCGTTGGATCTACTTCTTTCTTGCCTGGCAACTTCTAGGATCATTCTGCAGTTGTGTGTCTTTTTTATACAACTGGGTATATTCTGTTTTGTGAAATACTCTTTATTTACTGACAACATTATATTTGCCTTCTTTATAAATGAATTGAGTCTTTGGTTTGCCACATGGCTTAGTGTTTTCTATTGTGCCAAGATTGCTACCATCTCTCACCCACTTTTCTTGTGGCTGAAGATGAGGATATCCAGGTTGGTACCATGGCTGATCCTGGGGTCTGTGCTTCATGCAACTACAATTGCTGTGATCCATGGCAGAGAGACTTCAACAATTCCCAAGCAAATCTTTACACAATTTTTTTCTGAAAATTCAACTCAGGTCATACAGATACATGCCATGCCACTCTCTGTCTTTATCCTCGGGGTCACGCTGCCATCACTCATCTTCATTGTTGCTGTTCTGCTCTTGATCTTCTCCCTGTGTAACCATTGCCGGCAGATGAGGACTATGGTGGGCACTAGGGAATCTAGCAGATACGGCCACATCAGTGCAATGTTGTCCATCCTATCATTCTTCATCCTCTATTTCTCCCACTACATGGTGGCTATTGTAATATCCATTCAAGTCTTCCAGTTAGGAAGCGCGAGCTTTCTCATCTGTACTTTGGTGATTGGAATATACCCCTCATTACATTCTGTCATCTTAATTTTAGGAAATCCTAAGCTGAAACAGAATGCAAAGATGTTCATTGTCCATTGTAAGTGTTGTGATTGTGTGAGAACTTCAAGAAGGTGATGCAGTGACTTGCCAGTGTCTGCAACTCATCATTCAGCCAACAAAACATCCTGCTTATAAGTGTATATAATATCATATTAATCATCCAACATGATTTACTACTAGGTTTGTTAAAAATTAGCTAGATTTTCACATTGCTACTGTCCCTCACACATTCTTTGAAGATGAGGATATCCAGGTTGGTACCATGGCTAATCCTGGCATCTGTGCTCTATGTAACTATTACTGCTATCATGCATAGAGTTAATTAGTTAGCAAAGGACAACATGTGTTGGTAGATGACATCAGAGTCTGTGTCTCAGTTCTGATGTGGAAGCCTCATCTTGAAAGGCAATGTCAGAGAGAGTTGGACAAATGGAGCAAGAGACTTTCTGTATTATTTGTCACAAAGCATATGAATCTATAATTTTCCTTAAAGTAAAAAGTTTAAAGAAGAAAAGCAGAAGATTAGACTACAATGCCAGAAGAACAGAACAGAATACTAATATCCTGTGTTGGTTGCCTAAACTCAGACACTGTCCCAGACTTGAATGAGTTGACTGGATGTGTGTTATTTGCAAGAATATCTTTTCTGTTTTGTTTGTTGGAGTCACAGAAAGTAAAGCCACCCTTCTTCTGTCAGAATGTATGCTGTAGACAGTCAGGCCTTCCCTGTGAGCATGCTCACCTCCTCCAAGGGAGGAGAAACATACACGCCATTGATTGATGGGAAGGCCTGGGGGCACATATCATTGACTGATAAGAAGGCTGAGAAGCAGAGGAGGAGGAAGAATAAATGGACTTTCAAGAGGGGAAAGAGAATGAAAATGAAGAGATGGAGGAGGAAGGCGCTTTTCGTTTCCTGTAATTGTAAACCCTCAACAGACAATGGCTTGCAAAGACTTTTCATTTGCATTTGTGCACTCAACCTGGGAATTCTTTTGACTGATAGTAACAGTTTGATGTTCCTGCATCACATGCCTTCCTAATGAAGCAACACCACTAGGTGTGGGTAGGGCTCATGGTGACTTCATCTGCTTGAAGTCACAGATATATTTTCTGTTTGGAAGATGACTTTGGCAACTAAACTATATATGTGTGTGTTGAGTGTGTATGTGTGTGTACCAGAGTATATGGTTTCACACATTTTCATACATGTTAGTAATTAATTAATCACATCTGCATTAATCACATTTGCTTCAATACCCTCCTTTGTTTTCCCCTCTGTTCTTTTCCTTCTTTCAAATTGTTTCCCTTCTATTTTGAGGTCTTTTTTTTTTCGATCTACTTTCTATATGTGAGAGAAATATATTTTGTCTTTCTGAGTTCGGCTAATTTTGGCCAACATAGTGATCTCTAGTTCTAGCCATTTACCTGTCATTTTACTCTTCTTAATGATCTCACAAACACCAGCTATGTGCATATTTATACCACATTCCCTTTGGCCATTGTCGATTGGCATGGAGGTCAGTTCTTGGTTCTTGTGAACAGTCCTATTCAGACCCCAGATTTGGATTGTGTTACAACAACTCCTGCTTTACTAATGTTAGTTTTAATAAAATGACTTTTAGGATATGACTGTAATGCTGACAATAGCAAGAGTTTATAAGAAATCAGTTGAGTAATCATTAAGCATTCTGAAAATATTTCACTATCTACATTCCTCTCAAATTCTCCTCTGACTATTTTGTTTCTGGTGTTGAGGAGGAAGCCACTGGTCAAATTTAGAAATGAAACCTCCCTGGCTTCATTTCTCAGATGGCCTGTGTCTAGTTTGTGAGCTGTCCACACTGTCTCTCTTTGACTAGCCCTCTTGCTTCAAGAGCTGGGCTTGCTGTAGCTTGGAAATGATTTTGGTACAAGATCCCCAGGCTCCTGTTTTAAAACTCCATCCTCAGATGTTGGAAACCTCATTAACTATAGTATTCAAATTATTTAGAGGTATCACCATTACACGGTGATTGTGATGAGATAACGTTGTTTCATTGTAGCCGCATTCTTGGTCCCTGGTAGATTCATCAGAAGGAGAAAGAGCAAAGGAGACTCCTGTTTGCACACTTCTTTTTGCTCACTATGAGATGCAGTGCATGGCTCCCAGACATTGCTATCAAAAAAGCCACCATAAGGGGTCACCCCTGACATTGAACCCATTCCAAAAAATCCAGGTGAAACTTCTATTTTTTTGGGGGGGGTGGATAATATACATGGCCCATTGTATGATATTATTGGCAATGAAAAATGTACTAAGACAGGGCTGAACACTGTGGCTCCTAGGAGCTGTGGCTATGAGATTGTGAGATCTCATGCATGGTCCACCAGGAAATATCATAACTGTGTACCATCATTGTCATTTCCAGTTAACTGTGTACTAGGAGGAAGATAAATTAAAAAAAAAAAAGGACCAGCAGGAATATTGTGCTCTGTTTTGCATAGAGAAACATAGGCCTTTCCACATTTTGACCATGATCACCCCAAATTCCAGGAGATCCTCATAGCTTCCAGTGATGAATGAAGTGACATCATTTGAGCTTTCTGAATCTATTTGGTTATATACATGGACTTAAAAAATATTTAATGCCATAATTTGAATATTAAAGTAATAAAAAAATCTAGAATGTCTCAGAAGTGATAGGTATCTCTTGCATTCTTACTTATGGAAATTCAGCAACTGCTTGAGGATACAATTGTCTGGACTTGAAAGAGCTAGGCAGACATTAACATTTAATGATTACCCTTGAACTTGTGGCTAATGATTTCTTGAAGCTAATGGCCAGCCATCCAGTCCTCCAGACAGTTCAAAGGTTATATCCACTTGGATGTTTATAATCTTATTTCTCAGGTTATAAATATTATAATTTTAGTTGGGTAATGTGGCCTTCAAAAATTTGCTCACATATAATTACACCTCTTCTAAGTGAACCAAGATAGGCCATCAGAAATATACATGAAAGTGAGAGAAACTCCCCATTGTGTCAACTGACTTTGGTAGTGAGTGGGATGGCAGATGTTTTGAACATATGGCACTGGATTGGAGAGAAATCCAAATGGACAAGGTAGGGACAGTAATTTTCTTTAAACAGTTTTCCTAGGAAATGAGTCCAGAGTCTGTTTTTATGCATTACCATTAGGGGTGTGTTCCTTTTATTATTATTAATTATTATTACTTGCCCCATCATAACTTAAGATTTATTAGACAACTTCACACTATAGAAATGTGTATCCCAGGAAGGAGCACAATAATAAGCCATGGAGACCCAATGTAGTTCACAACAACCCAGGGGCATCTGACTCACTGCCTTCTTTACATACAAATAGTCAGCCCCTTATTCATATATTAAACCATCTGAAATGTCCCATATACAACTTTTCAGAATTAAATAATATTTGCTTTTGAGATGTAAATTTAATGTCTGTATTTGTGGCTGTGACATCTGGAGCTATTTAATCTTTTTTGGCTAAGCATCAGAAGTTGGTGATTTTATCCTATGGTTTAAAGGATATTCAAATCACTGATGCATAGGCTTCCTTTTATTTTGTATTGTATTTGTTTCTATCTTAAAAGTTTCATAGCATTGAATCAGATAGCTATAGAGCACCAATGGCATGCCTACTTTTTGACTGAAAGATCCTTTAAATTTTTAGTTCAACTTTCTGAGAAAAAGAGATCCATTACAACTATTTCTGTGCTTGAGGATGCTGTGGACCTCTGTAACAGTGTTAGCTTCTCTTAGCTAAACTTAAACTTTAGGGATGCACAAACACACATACACACACACACACACACACACACACACACACACACACACAGAGGCAGAGTATGCATGTGGAAATAGGCCAGACTGATCTTGGCTCATGGTGAGAACTCACTGAACAAGCCAAATATTTGAACCATGGGGAATGCCCTATTCCTGAGAGAATAGGCAGGCAGAAAATGGTGCAGGACCCAAGGCATGGCTGCAAATGGACTAGGACTTCATGTGACTACAGAGATGAATTACTCTGGCCCCAGCCCTCCCCATTTGGACAACAGATGTTTTACTCCTAAGTCTCCCTCTACTTGAAGCCCCACTTACTGGTTTGAGAAACACTGTCCAGATCAGATTATTGATCTGCAGCTCAGTTTCTTGATAAATTTTCTAGAACATTCATCACTACTACTCTGGAAACAGTGGATGGGATTTTTGAAATGAAGTCTCACTCTTTGATCACAAGGTGTGAGGTCATCAGTGATGTTTTCCTAGGGAACAGATCCAGACAACAAGCTCTCTTGGATGAGGCAACCTTGAGTATGACATGATTTGGTATAGTTCCCTTAGTCCATAGATGAGCCAAACCACTGAGTTTATAATTCATAGAAAGGACTCAACTCCACCTGCTGATCTGGATCACTATGGCAGCATCTGCAAAGCCTATAAGCAAGTAAGCCTCAGTTTTTCCATCTGTAAGATGGGGAGAAGAATGAAAATACATCAAGTATAACAACCCTCAGGGCCATTGTTATCACAGAGAACATCACTGCTAAGAGTAGGGAACTGTCATAAAGACTAACAATAGAATAATGGTCAAAATGCAGGAACAATTTCATGGCTTCTTATTCTACAGTTGTAATTGTTACACATACAGGTGCACATATTTGTCAGTACAACCTTGTGAGTTGTTCATTTGGTAAGGCTCATATGAGTTTAGGGATAACCTTGTGAGATTGACTAGGCAATAAGGGAAGATGTGCCTGGAGAAGAATTATTCTCTCCCCCGACTCCTTACTCCCTCTGTCTCACAGAAGCCTTCAATGGCCCGAGGATTTACTTCTAGGGGTGGCAATTATAATTAAAGTATACGAGACCATCAATTTGAGGAGTAAGAGGGACATTGGAGGAAGTGGAGAGAGGAGAAGGAGGGGGAAATGTTTTAAATACGGTATTCATATATAAAATTCTCAAAAAAAAAAAAAAACCAGTGTGGGAACTACCCAAGAGCCCATCAACAAAGGAGTGGATCAAACAACATGTGGCATGTTCTTCCTAAAGAGTATTATTAAGTATTTTATGAAGGGATAAAATATACATCACAACAGGGATGAACCTTGAAGACATCATGCTAAGTTAAAGAAGACATATTGTACAGTCACACTATAGGATGTTCTTAGAACATGAAAATCCATGCAGACAAGCTAGAGAGAAGCAGGTGCTAGAGTGGTCAAAGAAATGAGGAGCAAGTTCTCCATGGTACGGGGTCTCTGTCAGCAGTGAGAACAAGCAGAAATTGATGGCATATGGTGGCAAATTATCATGAATGTACTTAATATCACTGACTTGTTAGATAGTTGAGATGTCAAATCTTCTATGATTTTATTATTTAAATTAGAAACAATCTTGTTTTACAGGTCAATCCCAGTTCCCTCTCCCGCCTCTGCCCTCCACCAACCCCCTGTCCCAAACCCTTTCTGCTTCCCAGGAATGGGGAGGCCTTCCATGGGACATCTTCAAAGTCTATCACATCATTTGGAGCAGAGCCCAGGCTCTCCCCCATGTTTCTAGGCTGAGAGAGTATCCCTCTGTGTGGAATGGGCTCCCAGAGTCCATTTGTACACTAGGGATACAGAGGCCCCATAGACTGCCCAGTCCTTCTAACTAACATTCACTTTCAAGGGGTCTGGGTCGGTCCTATGCTGGTTTCCCAGCTATCAGATTAGAGTCCATGAGCTCCCCCTTGTTCAGATCAACTGTTTCTGTGGGTTTTCCCAGCCTGGTCTTTATTCCTTTGTTCACCATTCCTCCCTCTCTACAACTGCATTTCAGGAATTTGGCTCAGTGTTTAGCTGTGGGTGCCTGCTTCTTCTTCGATAAGCTACTGGATGAAGGCTCTAGGAGGCATATAAGGTAGTCATCAATCTCATTATCAGGGAAGGGGTTTAAGGTAGACTCTTCACTATTGCTTAGATTGTTAGTTGGGATCATTCTTGTAGATCTCTGAACATTTCCCAGATTTCTCTTTAAACTTGTAATGGGACCCTCTATAATGGTATCTTTTTTCTTGCTCTTCTCAATTCTTCCATTCTTCCCCTGACTCAGTCTTCTTGTCTTCATGTTCTCCTGTCCCCTCCTCTTCTTTCCTTCTCTTCCTCTTACTTCCCTGTCTCCTCCCCTGATGCTCCCAATTTGCTCAGGAGATCTTGTCTGTTTCCCCTTTTCTGGGGAACCATGTATGTCTCTCTTAGGGCGCTCTTTGTTTCGACTCTGGTAATCCTTTGCTCTATGTCCATATCCACATATGAGTGAGTACATACCTAGTTTGCCTTTTTGTAACTGGATTACCTCACTCAGGATGGTTTCTCCTAGTTTCATTAATTTGCCTGAGAATTTCAAGATTCCATTGTTTGTTTTCCCACTGAGTAGTAAGTACTCCACTATGTAAAAGTACATTTGCTCCAGCCATTCTTCAGTTGAGGAGCATCTAGTTTGCTTCCAGGTTCAGGCTATTACAAATAATGTGCCTGTGAACATAGTTAAACAGATATCCTTGTTGTATTTTGAGTATATGCCTAAGAGTGGAACTGCTTGTGTCAGAATGAGTCCCATTTTCCTGAGGAACTGTCATACTGATTTCCAAAGTGGCTGTACGAGTTTGCACTCCCACCAGTAGTGGAGAAGTGTTCCCCTTTCTCCTCATTCTCTCTAGTATAAATTGTCCTTGGTGTTTTTTTTTTATTTTAGGCAATCTGACAGGTGCAAGATGGTATCTTAGAGTTGTTTTGATTTGCATTTCCCTGATGGCTAAGGATGTTGGGAACTTTCTTAAATGTCTTTCAACCATGTTAGATTCCGCTATTGAAAATTCTCTATTTAGTTCTGTACCCCACTTTTTATTGACCTATTTGGTGTTTTGATGACTAGTTTCTTGAATTCTTTGTATATTTTGGAAATCATCCCACTGTCAAATGTGGGGTTGGTGAATATCTTTTCCCATTCTGTGTGCTGCCATTTTGTGTTGTTGACTATGACTTTTGCTGTTAATTCTCTAATGTGACTATTCTCCAGTTTCTTCACATGGGCACTTAGTGTTATGAACCTTCCTCTTGGCACTGCTAAGTGTCCCTGTTCCATAAGTTTGGGTATGTTTTGTCTTCATTCCCATTGAATTCTAGGAAGCCTTTAATTTCTTTATTTCTTCCTTGACCCAGGAATGGTGCAATTGTTCATTGTTCAGTTTCCATGAGTTTGTAGGCTTTCTGCAATTTGTATTGTTGTTGAATTTTAAATTTAAATCATGGTGGTCTGATAAGATAGAGGGGGTTATTCCAATTTATCTGTATTGGTGAGGTTTGCTATGTTGCTCTCTATGTGATTGATTTTAGAGATGGTTCTTTGTGGTGCTGAGAAGAAGGTATGTTCTTTTGTGTTTGGATGGAATGTTCTACAGATGTCTGTTAAACCCAATTGGGTCATAACTTCTGTTAGTTCCTTTATTTCTTTGTTAAGCTTCTGTCTGATAGACCTTTCTAGTTGTGAGAGTGGGGTGTTGAAGTCTCCCACTATAAGTGTGTCAGGTTTTAAGTGTGATTTAAGCTTTAGTAATTCTTCTCTTATGAATGCTGATACCTTTGAATTTTGGGCATAGATGTTCAGAATTGTGAGTTCTTAATGGATTTTTCCTGTGATGATTATGAAATGGCCTTCTTCTTTTTTGATTGATTTTAATTTGAGGTCTAATTGGTTAAATATTAGGATTGCTATACCTGCTTGTTTCTTGGGTCCATTTGATTGGAAAATATTTTTCCAGTCCTTTACTCTGAGGTAATGTCTGTCTTTGAAGCTGAGGTGTGTTTCTTGTATGCAACAGAAGGATGAATTCTGTCTTCATATCCATTCTGTTAGCCCTTTGTCTTTTTTATAGGCAAATTAAGACCATTGATATTGATGGATATTAATAACAATTTATTGTTAATTCTTGTTCATTTTGATTTTTTTTTTTTTGGTGGTGGTGGTACTGTATGTGGATTTCCCTCCCTTTTTTCTTTTGGATGTTGGGATAATGGGATTATCTACTGCCTATGTTTTTGTGAATGTAGTTAACTTCCTTGGGTTGGGATTTTCCTTCCAGAATTTTCTGTATAGCCGGATTAGTGGATATCTATTGTTTAAAACTGGTTTTGTCATGGGATATCTTGTTTTCTCCATCTATATTGATTGAAAGCTTTGGTGGGTATAGTAATCTAGGCTGGCATCCCTGGTCTCTTAGTGTTGGCAGAGTATCTATCTACAACCTTTTGGCTTTCAGAGTTTCCATTGAGAAGTCAGGTGCAATTCTGATAGGTTTGTCTTTATATGTTACTTGACATTTTTTCTTTGCTGCTCTTAATATTCTTTCTTTATTCTGTATGTTTGGTGTTTCAATTATTATGTGGTGAGGGGAATTTTTTGTGATCCACTCTATTTGGTGTTCTGTAAACTTCTTGTAATTTCATTGGCATGTCTTTCTTTAGGTTGGGAAAGTTTTCTTCTATGATTTTGTTTAATATGTTTCCTGTACCTTTGAGGTGGGTTTCTTCATCTTCTCCTATACCTATTATTCTTATGTTTGGCCTTTTCATGGTGTCCCATATTTCCTGGATGTTTTGTGTTAAGGATTTGTTGGATTTAAGATTTTCTTTGCTTGATTAATCTATTTCTCCTACTATATCTTCAATGCCTGAGTTTCTCTCTTCTATCTCTTATATTCTGTTGTTTATGATTGCGTCTGTAGTTCCTGATAATTTACCCAGCTTTTCTGTCTCCAGCATTCCCTCAGACAGGGTTTTTTTATTATCTCTATTTCATTCTTCAAGACTTGAACTGTTTGAATTGTTTCTTTCAGTTGTTTGGTTGTTCTTTTCAGTTCTTTGTTCTTTCTTGGCCTTCCTTGTTTTCTTTAAGAGATGTATTTCTTAGAATTTTTGACTTGTCTTTTTCTCCAATTCTCAAATTATTTTAGTTTTTTACTTCCATTTCTTTAAGGGATTTTCTCATTCCCTCTTTGAGGGTCTCTATGACCTTCATAAAGTTGTTTTTAGAGTCATTGTCTTCTACTTCATCGGGGTTGGGATGTTCAGGTCTTGCTGGTATAGAGTTCCTAGACTCTGGTGGCATCATATTGATCTTTCTGTTGTTGAATGTATTCTTATACTATGAGATGCCAAGTGAGCATATATGTATATTCTCATAAATACCTATGTACATATATTTTCATATGTATGCTGCAATAAAAATAATCTACCATCAGAAAGAAGAGGCTTGGTTTGGAGGGATGGATGGACTTGTGCCATTACATCTGCTCATATACAATTACAGGTGGTAACACCTTCATTGTGAGTAACACACAGTGAGACTTTTGAGCATCCTCCCCATTGGAGCCAAGCTAGACTCAAACTCAGGGATCCAGTTGTCTCTACCTCCTGAGTGCTGGTATTCAAGGTGTGGACCACCATGCCAAGCTAACACTCCTATGTGAGCTGCACCTCCCTCCAAAATGTACAAGGTGTGTTAGAGGCATTAAACACAAGAATATCATGGTTATTGAAAACAGAGTAAGGAAAACAAACTCAAAGCCTTTAAAAGGAGTATCCTTTGCAAGGAGAATATATTGAAACATATGAATCCAGGATTAATCTCAGAGAAATCTAAAAGGAAACTCTCCCTTCCTTCCTTTTTTCCTTCCTTCATTCCTTCTTCCCTCCCTCCCTCCCTTCACCTTCCACTCTTCCTCTTTCCCTCTCTTTATCTTTTTTCTTTTTTGTGGCCAGAGGATTCTTGGCACAGTGCTCAGGGAATAGACATTACTTATAGTCAAACATTTAACCATCTGTGGCTGGCACAGAGTGAACACGTTCTGATTGGGGATGGCCTATCTCCAAGTGTCAGAGATAGACACATTTCCCTGTGTGGGACCCCTTCTCTGGGCCAGATGACCCTCTTGGGAGTTGTGTCTGGGGCCTTATCTCAGGGTGACTTTGGCCTGGATAACAGTTTAGGCGGAGTTTGACTCACTCATGTGGGAAACTTCGTCTGAAAACACATCTCTTTTTTGTTTTGGCATACTTCTGGCTCTATTTTTGGCTCTATCTCTGTCTCTGTCTATCATCTGGCTCTGTTATAGTTCAGGTTTGTAACTCTATAATCCACAGCTACTTCACTGACCTTCACACCCAGATCCACTCCAGTGTACTGGGAGGTGAGTAAGCCAGTTGCAGGCAGAGCACTGCCCCTTCTGAAGGTCCCAAGGGG
Source organism: Cricetiscus sungorus (assembly GCA_030556225.1). NCBI lineage: Eukaryota > Metazoa > Chordata > Mammalia > Rodentia > Cricetidae > Cricetiscus > Cricetiscus sungorus. Next base: position 31,080,815 of record JANBXA010000398.1, read on the forward strand.
ACCAAGTATGAATGTCTGTCTGCCTCTCTGTTTCCACAAGAAAAGAATGAATGGATATCTTGTGAAATAACTCCAACATTATTCACTTTCATGTTTAATCCTATCAAACAGGAACTGGGTGACCATGTCCTGCATGGCTCCAGAAACTTTACCTGACTGGGGCTGCAAGAAAATAATAATAATAATAATAATAATAATAATAATAATAATAATAATAATAATAAAAGACTCACAGGAAAGTCAGTATGTTTGGATGGAGAAGCTAGCATCCAAGAAGCTCAGTGTATTTCTTATAGTTGAACAGGGAGTTGGGGCTATTGAATGCAGATAAACATGAAGGTGGGGCTATTACACAACTTCACAAGGAGGCAGGCTGAGCTAATCTTAGTGGAAGCAGTCACTAGAGGGGACAAGTCTTTGGGCCGTAATCATCTGGAGAGAGAGAAAACCTTTGTATGCATATTCTGCACACACTACCAATATCCTCACACCAACCATTCCCACAGTTCCCAGGCATTGGGGACCTTGCCATGTTAGTGTCCATGTCAACAACACACATTCACTCAAGACCTCACCTAGTGGATGGCTTCTGCCTCTGTGATCCAGAACACAAATACCTGAGCAGGTCATGTGCATGCTGACAGTGGGCTGTAACGAGTATGTTTTCCCCGCCGGTTGCCTGCTCCCACCGCAATGCCAGCCCCAAATAACACACCGAGACTCTGTATTTGATATAATGCTGTTGGCCAGTTACTTGTTTCTTATCGGCTAGCTCTGTCTTAATGATTAACCCATTTCTACTATTCTAAGTATTTCCATGTGACTCATCTTACCAGAGAGTGGCGGCCCAGCATACTGTTTTCGTTAGGCTCTCCATGATGACTCCTCCTTACTGCTTCCTCTTTCCTCCTAGTCTGCTAGTCCCACCTATCTTGCTTTCCTATTGGCCAACAGTGCTTTATTCATTAACCAGTATGAGAAACATATTTACAGAATAACATCACCCATCAGTGGGCAACAAATCCAGAAGTTTTGCATGTTTAATTAGATTTTTCTTTATTATGTGTAGTATAAATTAATAAATTATGTCAAAGAACATCATTGTGAATCCATCTACCTGAAAAACCATCAGTGGTTCTGAATTGCTGATGTTTCTATTGAAATGAGAAAATTAAAAGGCTCACGTTGCCATCGTGACCAACATACATCTTCATATATATCCTTTCACTTGTTATGTTTGGTATTTTATTGATAATTTTAATGATTACAAGTGTTTAATTAAGCTGTTGTGATGCATACTCAGATAGAGGCATTTATTTAGTGCATACTCATTGAAAAGATGAGTTGCACTTGTTTCCTCTCCTGAGGGTTCTGTGCTTGACTCAATTTTCATGCTTACCAACTGTGTTTGATGGACATCTTTGAGTATTTCTCCTTATTCATTATTGTTCCATGAGAAAAGCTTCCAGGAACAGGATGACTGGGTATGTGGCTGTACTGTATACTGGCAGGTACCTCTTCCACAGAAGAGAATGAGTTTTTTTTCATTAGCAATAGTACAGCACTCTAGATCTTTAGATTTTGGTCAACACAACTAGGCTGGTTAATATTTTTTTCTTAACACTTTCCTAATTTCTTAACACTTAACCTAATTTAATAGGTAAAGAGAGTAAAACTTAATTTGCAAAGATCTCTTTTTAAATAATTATCAAGTAACTTATGTCTTTCATCTTCTTTTAATAAGGCTTTTTTTCCCTTATGGCCTGGCAGAAACTGATTACCATTTTTAGTTTTCTAGATAAACCTCATTCCAGCAAGTTAGAGACCCTCAAACTGAGCACATGGAACATTCTGCACACACATACTCCATCCTCTTGGAAGGCCCCACTTAGCCAGGCCTGCTGTAGCACACTTACCCCCTGAGCTTGGCCCATGGTGGCCATTAGTACCTTCCAACCAGGGTAGTTACAGGGCAGAGACCAAAGACACAGGGCCATCATGATGGGCAATGCAGGTTATGTGTGCTGTGTCTTTGGAAGAGGGCGCTGCCACTGTGAACAGTCCCCTTGTAGTGGGAGGTTGACAATGTTGTAATTTAAAAGAAGCTGCATGAGAGAGAAAGATGCCATGTGACAGAGTTAAAGTGGAGTTTGCTGTTTTTGTTTTTGTTTGTTTGTTTTAATTAGGGAAAAGAATAGTAAAAATGGGGGAGAGGGGATGAGGGAACCAGCCTCTAGGGATGAGAGCAGCTGGAGAGAGGAAAGAAAGGGAGAGAGAGAGAGAGAGAGAGAGAGAGAGAGAGAGAGAGAGAGAGAGAGAGAGAGACAGAGAGAGAGACAGAGAGAGAGACAGAGAGAGAGACAGAGAGACAGAGAGAGAAAGAGAGAAAGATAGAGAGATGGAGAGAGAAAAAGAGAGAGGGGCAGGAGGATGGGAGGTAGGCAGCACCCTATTAAAGGGAGGAATGAACACATGAACACAGGAGGTGCTCTTAGTGGCTGTAGCTGAGGGTGTGTTCTGTCAGAACCTTAAGGACAGGCCAGGACAGATGCCTGAATACTAACAGATAGCACCTCAGGTTTAACATGACATTCATTCTTTTTCATCCTCAGTTCCAGGAAAGGAACAGGTGTGAGAGGGAGCTGTAAGCTGACACACTGTCACTTCACCATCAGACTTCAGCTTATGATCTGATTGGCAGTCCCTGTCTCGTGACTCACTTGAGCAGTGTACTGAACTTGAAGGCCATCTTTGGAGTCCTGAGGTGCTTCATACAAGCTAATCAATAGCAGGGGCAGGCGACAAGTGGAGGCTATGTTAGCAAGAAAGTGAAGTAGAAGTCTGAGGAGAAGCTAGAAAGTGGGGCTTGGGGAAGCGTTTGCTGTATGGAAGACAGAAGATGGACAGAGAAGGAGCTTGTGAGAAGGCAGGAGTCAAGGAGGAAGTTTCAGAGGACTCCTTGGAACAATCATGGATAGGACTAAAAGTTTGGGCTGGAGTTATTCTGGGCCAGAAGTGGAAATGAAAGGAGATTGGGAAGAAGAGAGTGATGGCTGACATATCCATGGAAATTGTCTGATATGTGCAAAGCTGTGTCTACAGCCAAACAGCCTCACATCTGAGAAAGGCACCTGTATTCTTATCCACAGACAGCCTAGAATTTTCCATGCAGCATCACAGGTACAGTGTAGAGAATAAAGAGAACTCATGTCATAATGCAGAGATAGAAAGTTGTAAATCAAAGGGCTGTGCACTATCCCTTGCCCTGCAAGCATGCAGGATGTCTCCATCTACATAGCAATGATTCTGCCCTCCTCATGTTTTCTTTTCCTGCATTTTTTTAAAGTTCAGGGCATATGTCAACATTTTTTTCTTCTTGGACTGAACTGGGATAAAATTCCGAGTTATTCAAAGGAAATTTATTTCCTGATTGTTCTTAACGGGTCTCTGGGTTTCAACCCCCTTGACCCTGAAGCTTGCAGGTCTTGTTTTAAAGGAATAGTGGCAGGGTCTTATCTGAGCACTGTGGCACAGTGGGTAACCACTGTGATTCTACTCACTAGGTTTCAGTAGTGTCCTTCTCGATTACAAAAACCTAATCTGCCTCCTGACCCCGGTTTGTATCCCTTCTTGATCTTCAAAAATATCTCCTGGTCCTAATTTGAAACAAGCATGACAAAGGAAGTCTTTTATCTTTCTTTACAAATATGATAATAAAATGTGAACTAGAATTTCGGTATCTAAAGGTAATTAGAGTTCATCACACTAGTCAAACAATTACATATTAGAAGAGCCAGCTTCTATGAATACTGCTTTGCAGATAACACCCAGAATGGTGCCATTTGAAGTATAATAAAGCTCAGCCAACTTTTCTTGCTCCCAGAAAACTTCCAATGGACCTTCATCCCAAGTGGTGATTCTGATCTCTCAGAAGCATCTATACCATCCCCGTGGCAGCTGGCTTTCTGCTGTTCTGAGCACTGGCTTGTGTCTCGGGGATGCCTTAGGACATAAGATGCAGACATTATGAGGGAAGGATTCACAGCTGCTCATACAGGAAAGTAATGAAAGATCCAGTGGATAAAATGTTGCCACAAAAGCATGAAGACGTGAATTCAGGTCTTCAGCTCCACCCCCTATACAGGTGTTGTAGTACACACCAGCTCTAGGGCTGGTAATGCAGAAAAATCCCAAAACTCACTGGCCAGCCCATCTAGCCAAATCAGTGAGTTTTAGCTTCACTGAGAAACTCCAAAGATAAGGTGAAGAGATCAAAGGACACACTTGACATCAGTCCCTGGCCTCTACACACACACACACACACACACACACACACACACACACACACACACAGAAGAAAAACAAAGTCCTGTGGATAGTTAGAAGTCAACCTCTTCCTTTTGCTGGTGGCCACACTTTAAAGCATCTAAGGGATCCAATAGCATTATCCAATGCTGGGAGCAGTTTCCTCTGTCATCAACCAATGGGGACACCTGCAGAGTGGAAAGACAAAGCTTAGAGATCTTGCCTAACAATCCAGGACACCTACACTAAGAGTCACTGAGGGGTCCAGACAACTTTCTGCAGGGAACCTCAGGGTATCTGTCCCCAGAACAGACATCCATCATTTCCTTGCCATCTATCATTTCCTTAGACATCAGTTATGTACAAGGAAAAGTTGGACTAAATAGACAGGCCCATAATCTGTTGTTTTCTTCATCCCAGTGTGTGTGAGAAGACTCACAGGGCCGCTAAGACCTAGGAAAGATTTTTCAGCTATGTCTTTATTCCCATCCTCTCTGGCTTGTAGAAAAGAAGGCCTTTGGAGTGTGTCTTATCTGACAGAAACCTACGGGTCTTTCTTGGGTGCTGAGCCATAATTGGAAGACTTCTGGGAGACTCCGCCACCCTGAAGGGCACACTAGCGTAAGGAGGGCAGACTGTGTAGACAGGAATAGTGTAACAGGGATGCTGGTGGGATGGGCATTGGTGCTGCACAGGGAATGTTAGTAAAATGAAAAATGCTGGTGTAAGGACTCAGGCAGGATGCTGGCCTGTCCCTGTTCCCTGGCAGAATGCACTCAGGCAGTGACCTGGGCAGCCCAGGGTTCCATGAGTACTAGTCTGCAGCAGGTTCAAAAGACCCCTTTAAAAGAAATCCCCCTGCCACTTACCCTCTCTTCCTGCTGTTTCCCTGGGAAAGACAGGACTTTTCTTGTCTCCCTCTTCTCTTCTGTCCTCTCTCTGTCTCTGTGTCTCTTTATCTCTTTTTCCTTCCCCCTCCCTCCCCTTTCTAATAAAACTGCTCTTTGCCTGGCATGATTGTCCCTCTGCCTTGGTCACCCTCACCCACCATGGAATCTGCCAATGTTCCCCACACATGGTCCCCCTTGAGCTTTATCATAACAGCTGGGGTAGCTTGTTTTCAGCTTTTTCTCATCAGAAGGCTAGGGTCTCAATGGGGCACATAAATGCTGATCTTTACCAACAAAAGGTTAACTCAGTGTTTTCACATTAAGAAGATAGGCGGGCTTTTCCAATACTCAGTGTTAAAGTGGGAAGATACAGAGCTCTGGCTCCATATTAATTATTCGTACATGAAAATTATAGCTCATTGATTGTGAGATACCGGGAGGCTGTCACAGAATCTCTAATAGTGACTGTTTACATAGCAAGAGGTCTCAACACTGAGAAAACTACATGTGCGTTCAATAGAACAGGTTAGAAAGGTCAACTAGGAAGTTCCATAGAGGCTAGTCCTTGATTAGTAACAACAATGCAAGCTAATAGAGGTAGGTGGAACAGGATAGGACCAGAGCTGGGAAGTTGGCTTAGTGAGCAGGAGTGCTTGCTATGCAACCAAGAGGACCCAAGTTCAAATCTTAAGTGCTCAGATTAAAACAAAACCAACCAAACAACCCCAAGCATGGCTATACTTTCTTGAAACCACAGTGTTGGAGGATAGAGACAGGCAGAGCTCAGGAGCTGGCTAGCCTGTCATCCTATACTGTGCTGTAACTTCTAGTTCAATGAGAGACCTTGACCCAAGGCAAGGCAGAAATACACAGAGGGACACATTGATGTTGTCCTCTGGCCTTCACATGTGTACCCACATACGTCCACATACGTGTGTGTGTGTGTTTGCATGTGCACATGTGTACCAGAGTATCTAGTGTTTATATTAAGAAATAAGGAAGCTCATAAGTATCATAAGTAAAAATTTAGAGATCCATTATACAGTTATTTGTGGAGGTAAAACACACAAAACCCTAAATGATTGGTTAACTGCTTAGATAAATTACCATATAGTTATATGGTAGGCTAATCTTGTATTCATTAAAAATATTAATGTCGACTGACATTTATGGACATGAGGATGTTTATAAAGCATAAAATGCAGTAAATTATAACCAATATAACTTCATTATATTAAAATTATTGCATTTATGTATACTATAATGAGCAGCGCTGCACACACCAAAATATAAACAATGATGAGCTCTTAGCTTGCAAATTAAACTTTGTCCTACCTGTATTGTCTACTTGTTATAAATACTAAAATGATTACAATTAATAATAAACTGAACTTTTGCTTATCTAGCAGGAGAGAGAGCACACTTACCTAATTTCTCGTGGATTTTGCTGCTCTGTTCGGAATTGCAAACCATGTCCCATGAGAGAAAATCCTTATTTGACTTTTAACCTGTGCCTTTTATTCAGAGTCTCCATCTGTCCCTCTAGAGCTTCCCTGCTCCCTGTTAGCAGAACCCAAGTCCAGGTCCATCCCCATGCAGCTGTCACTTCTAGGATCTTGCCCTGTTTCCCTGGCTCTGGGACTTGCCTTCATTCCTCTTTGAGGCTCTTAACCATAACCTGGTTATGGTTATGCAAAGTATTCACCTAACCACTTGCTACTTCTCCCAAATGGAATTAAAGTTCCTTGAAGGTAGAAGCTGCCTCCATCTTGGCTGCAGCTAAAGTTCTAAGCATTATCTGGTGTGTGTTTTTTGGCAGAAAGTCAGAGGGGATGGTAATAGACCCTGAATTGGCAAACAGGTCATTCCTATAGGAGCAAAGTCTGGTTTCTGGGGACTCTCATAAAGTGAACTAGTAAAAAGGTGATTAAATAAGAAGAGAAGAATGTGAACAAATCACATTAGTATTGACGAACGAGTCAGAACTGTCAGGTACAAAGGAGGAGAAAATTCTAAGTGGCTTCCTTGACCTAACTCATGACAACAATTTGGAACATTCCACAGATGGATTGAAGGGGTCCTGCCAACCTAACATCACCTCTGTAATTCTTCTGCCAGGGGTGAGTATGGCACAGCTCCAGAAATGTGGCATGGCACTTACGTAATTTGAAAGTTCACTGCCCAAGTTTGCATTAACTGTCATCTTGACACTGACAAAGGAGTCCCAGCTGGGTAATTGTCTTTAGCAGGTTGGTCTGTGCGCATATCCATGAGGGATTGTCTTTATTGCTCACTTATGTGGGAGGGTCCAGCCCACCGCGGGCAGCTGGTCCTGGGTTTTATAAATGAGCCTGAGTGAGCCAGCAAGCACTGTTCCTCCATGGTTTGTGCTTCAAGTTCTCGCTTGAGTTCCTGCCCAGATTTCCTTCAGTGACAAGCTGTGACCACCTAGGCAAATGATTAGAGTTAGATAATAACACGAGACAAAATCATGCAAATTTATATCCTAAAAAGCTATCAACCACCATTAACCTCTACTACCCAGGAAAATTACATAGACTTGCTATATAGATAATCCTTGCCTATCTGAAACCAGTGATGCTCATGTCTCCAGGTTTATTTTCCTGCACATGATCCTTTATTGCCTCCCTCTAAGACAACAATTTTGTAAAATTATTTTCTGGACAGAGAATACAAACTAATTCCATCTTACCAGTGGCAAGGTTGGCACATTTGTTTTCTGTTATTGATGGCTTAGAAGGCATCTTTTAGCATCTCTCTTCATAAGTGGACATGCTGCCATTTCTGTGCAGTTTCTTGCTCATGTTCAATGGGCTTTTCTTTTGTTATGGGAGGGGGCACAGCTCAAGAGAGTCTGTATTTCTCAAGTGGCTAGAGAAGGTACACAATTGGGAGAGCTCTCAACAGCCTCAAGTCTCCAATCCTTAATGCTTCTGCAAGCAGATGCGGGACTGATTGGGTTTTGTCACCTTTATACAAACTAAACTCACTTTAGAGAGCCACAACTCATTGATATAGGAACACCTCACCCAATGTAAATGGCATCACCGATGGGAAGGTAGTCCTTTATACAAAAACCAAGCTGAGCCATCCATCCAAAGCAAGCCAGTCAGTAATGGTCCTCCACGGTCCATGTTTCGGTTTTGCCTTGAGTTCTTGGTTTGACTTCCATTGAAGGAAGTACTATAAGCTGTAAGGTGAAATAAACCCTTTCCTCCCCAAGTTGCATTGGATCATGGTGTTTAATTGTCACAACAGACAGAAAATTAGAACAATCATCAAGAACCATTGTTTCAATTTTCCAACCCTTCTTTAACATCCCCATGTTTTCTGGGCTTGTCCATCCTATTCAAGGAGCAGAGCTGAAGTCAGTGATAGAATTCTGAGCAATCTGTATGGATATGATGCCATGGGCAGCACTCTGCACCCTGTTTAGTCAGTCTTGTAACCCACAGAACCAGGGATTAAAGGTCTTTCCTGGGCTGCACCATTCATCCAGCCAGTGTCTGGAGTTGTCCCATCCTCCCTGCATCCCTAGAGGTGATCATAGCTAGAATAAGCTCAGTCTCTTCCTGGAAAATCTACCACTGGGTAGATCTACCACTCAGCTCAGAGAATGTAGTCAGCTCAAGAGCCTACAGAAGAACACGTAGACTCCCTGCTGGGGTGACCAGGATGCAACACCATATCCTGCCCCTGAGCTTTTCTCATTCCCTGGGTATTGGCCACTTGTGTTTGCACCAATTACTTCCTCTGTCCCTGTACCAAGAATGATCCTCTTTTTTGAATCTGCTATTCTGTTATTTTTTTCCTTTGTACCTTGTGCCTGTTTGTTTAGCCATTCTGCTATTACTGACTTTTAAAGATACATATTCATGAATATCTACACATATTCTAGTGTAGAATCAGGAAACATCCTGATTTCCTTGCCATTATTTCACTGAATATCTTTTAGTTATTTTGACAGCTGCCACTCCTAAGATTACAATTCATACCCTAGAATTCCCTGACCTCATCCAGATGTGTAGGTGCTACAGCACCTCAGTGCTGGTACTGAGCAAGGGAGTGAGCTGAAGGCCCAACACCAAGGAAACTGCATAAGTGAAGGGGGTGGTCATGGCGAGGCCTTGGACTTCTCTGAGCAGAGGGTGGCTCCAAGGGGCTGGTATATCAGAGTCACTGGCCCAGACTTGGAATCTGACCCATGTATTTCCTGATCTTATAGTGGGGTGGGTCCTGTCCTTGTCTGTAAGTCCAGATGTCTGAGAAATTATCCATTCAGCGAGACTTTGACAGTGAAGGCTCTGCCAGCTCCCCATGGAGCTGGAGAATGGGATTATTAACCACTGGGTGGGGCAGTCACATGTTGAGACTGCTGGGTCTGTTCAACAGTGTGTAGTGTCTTCTTATGCTTAGAAACACTCTGAGAAAGATCTGAAGAAACTCTCCTAATCCCAAGAGTATGTTGTCCCAAAGCCTCTTCCTGACAGATATCATTGAAAGAAGACCTTGAATTTTTGAAGGAACTAATTAATATAGGAATGGTGGCTGGGACTTCCCCTCTCTCAGAATGTGTGGTAGCAGGAGTATGAGGCAACTGGTAACATTGTATCTGCAATCAGGAGGCAGAAAGTGATGAACTCTAGTGGTACCTTTACTTTCTCCTCTTGAGTCTAGGGCACTAGACAGTGGAAGACATTCAAGGTGAGTCTTCTCATGTCAATTACTGAAGGAGGGGGAGTAGCCTTCTAGATGCCCAGGAGTATGTTAGCCTCTCTGAGGTGTTCATCTAGCCTTTCCTAAAATGCAATATTGCTCTGCAATTTTTCTCAACTCTTACTCATGGCCGAATGCAGCTGGAAGTAAAACAGCTGCTCTCCATAAAGATCACCCCTTGTAATGCCTGGGACCGCTGTAGAAGATGGGATGGAAAGAATGCAAAAGATCTAAGGTAGGTAGGAGAGTTGCATCTTCTGGGCATGACAGTCATAATAACCACTAGGTCACAGCAACTGTCAGTCACGAGGTGGAGGGTGGGGTAAGACTGAACTTTTGGTTACTGAAAGAATCTGAGTTAGGGGAAGTCACCATTTTCCACTGTGTATTTGCTGGTGAGCCCACTAAACTCCAGTAGAAAGTTCCAAGCCCATGGTTGTGTGGAAGCCCTTGGTTAGACTCAGTGGGTCACAAAACAAAACAAGTGTGATTGTGGGGGAAGAATTTATATAAAGGAGGGGGCTTGATCTAGGTGGAAGGTGGGTGTATGAAGAATCTTACACTTCTCTGGGTACCTGTTATGTGTGAATTAGGCATTTTACATATGTAAAAATAAAAGTCAAAGGACAAATTTAATTAATAAATTTTTAAACTCATAAATGCCCTTTGGGAGGAAGGCTGTAAACATTCAGCAATTCCTTAAATCCAGACAAAACTTTGAGAATAGGAGATTCCAGGGAACCATGAGAAAAGTCACTTGACAATATCTTGCAGGCAGGGAAGTGGGGGGACGGTGGAGCTTTGCCAGATCTCCAGCTATCATCCTTGGTGGCTTCCCTGCTGAGGGGATTGAAGGTTTAAAAACATGGTTGCTATGAGCTGATTATTCTTGGGAACATGGAATTGAACTAAAGGACGTTGAAATTTTCTCAACCTATTCTTGAATAGTCACTCCCTAGTTTACCCCAAGCCCTTGGTAATTTCCAGAATTCTGAAAATTTTGATTTTTTTTGCCACTTCTTTCCCATACTTTGTTGAAGAGAATCCTTGGATGTCTTTGCACTTTCTTGTGCTGTGTGTCTTAAATATGTGGCCCCTAAGCAACTTTGGTCTGACCCAAGAATTCACTACTCAACAAGTTTGAATTTGACCACCAACCCCCATTTACCTTTCTGATTTTTGCTTCCACACCTTGTTACACAAGTGTACCCCTAAAGCAAGTTTGAGCAAACTGTGTGCTCATTGGTGGCTTTCAGTCCCATGTACAGTTGAGCACTATGGTGTTCTGCATACAGAGCTGCATATAAAAGTGTTACCCAATGAATGTACACCTAGAAGCATGGCCATTGTAGGGTTATTAGAAATTCCAGTTCTCAGGTCTTAACATGATCTAGTAAGGAGAGGCCAAGGGTAGGGCCCAGGCAGTGTTTAAACAAATGTTCTAGGCGACCGTTTGCTCATTCAAGTGTAAGAACTACTGAAATAAAGCAGTATTGTTATGTCACAGTGGTTATTATAAGTAGTTATTATAAGTAGTTCTTTGTTCTCTGCATTGAGCTCAGTGGCCTTGGGTGAGTTACTTACTTTCAGGGTTAGGCTTTCAATCTTAACCTGTGATATTCGAGAGTCAACATGTAATCAGAGACTGGGAGGAAGGTAGGTTTTAATTCTTATATGTTTTTATTACATCTAGAGTACCAGACCTACAGCAGCCTCCCTCTTCAATGGTTAAAATGAAAAGAATAACCGTTGAATTTTATTATAACATTAAAATGATTTCATCCTTCACCTAGATCTTTAAGCAATGGGAAAGTCATTTTGTAATTTTGTATATTTTTTCCTGCCCAAGTAATGTTTATCTTATGTTAGAAATTCAAGCACTTTTTTAAAATTGGTTTCTCAATTTTGCTCTTAGCGTATCAGTCCACATCTCTTAGCCACAATTGCATTGTTTTGATCGGGATAACTCTGACATTCACTCACACACCTGGAACATCAGTGCCCAATGAGTCTTTTCCAGGGCATTCACAGAAGTCGAGTGTATTCCCCCATGTGTAATTTAGAATCCATTTCCTGATTGGAGTCACACTGTGTTGGAAGTGCTCTGTGACACCAACTCTTCTCACTCAGAGACATGACATCTGTTTGCAGGAATCTTGTTTTATGCCTTCAGTAAAATAGTAATACTGGAGTGTGCGTTCCAGACTCATGACTTCTCTACAAATATATTTTCAGTTATGTGTAGCTTTAATAGCTGTCGTGAATGTAATCTCTCACTGTCTCAGCTTTGAAGTGCCTGGTTATGAGGAGAGGAAAACTGTTGAGTTTCCCACCCAGATATTTAGATAGCAATACATTTTTGTGTGAGTATGATTTTTTTTTAAAAGAGAAATCATTCTGAAAACCTTTCTTTTAGTTATACCTTCTCAATTTTCTAAAATCATATTATCTACAAGGGTGAAAGCTGTTTGATTCTATTGTATTCATCAGCAGAAATCTCTCCACAAGGCTGGCTGGTGGGAGAACCTGTTTCTTCTGTTTCCAGTGCCACAGGCTTTCTGGACTTTGGAATTTGCTGTAATACATCTTGATAGCTTCTGATACTACTTCACTTTTGTTTTATTAAAATATCTGGTAAGAAATCATCTTTTACTTAATGTCTTCACTTGAAAATTTCTTCTTTAGTACATCTTCTATATCTGATGTACTTATTCCTTACCCAAATTATTTATTAACACACTTCTTTATTTCATTGTCGAAAGTGGAGCCATTTCAACCAGTGTAAAGAATAAACCTTTGAGGTAAGAGATGATACCATAACTGATTTTCAAAGATAAAGAGGAGACTTAGAAAAATACAAAGTATAGAAAACCTACACTTTAGTGGTTGGGAAAATGTCTTGGGGAATAAAGCACTTGCTGTGTAAGCATGAGCTTCCCTGAGTCGCATTCCAAGGCATCATGTGAAAAGTAAACATGGCGGCTTGCATCTGTGAGTTGGAAGGAGAACTCTCTGGAGCTTGTTGCCCTGTAGCAAGTGAGACGCTCTGTGCTGGTTGGTTTTGTCAGCTCCAGCTCAACACAAACCTACACAAATCTGAGAAAGGAATCTTAATTGAGGAAATACCTCCCCAAACTGGCTTATAGGCAAGTCTGTGGGCCATGGTCTTGAATGATGACTGATGGGAAGGCCAGCTCATTGTGGGTGGGGTCACCCCTAGGCAGGTGATCCCAGTTGTACAAGAAAGCAGGCTGAGAAAGCTAGTAAACAGTTTTTCTCTAGGGTCTCTGCTTTAGTTTATGCTTCCAGATTCCTGCCTTGCTCAAGTTACTTTCCTAGCTTCTCTCAGTAATGGACTGCTACCTGTAAGCGTATATATTTCATTCATGATTTTTAAAGATGGAAATTAATATGAGATATAGTCTTGCCATTCAAAATGGCAGTGTCAAAAAACTACAAATGACATCAAATCCTAGAGTGTAGGAAAAATAACATCATCCTGTATTTGTAGTGTTTGAATTTGTATGATGTTTTAAAATAAGATTTTATACATTAGAAATTGTAGTATGTATATGTGATCATTGGGAAACTCACTGCCAGGAATCCTTACATAAACCATAGCATAAATCCCTACATAATCCTTAGCATAAATATGTCCAGGTTTTCCTTGCTACATTGCATAAAAATACAAAACAAAAAGCAAAGGGAAAAGTCTTTTAACTGTCTGTCGACTGTAGATTCGGGAAGGAAACACTCACACAGTGCTTCAGAACATCACGAGGGGTTAAAAAAGAAAGGCTGGGTTGAAGACAGGTGTAGCTGAGTTCTGTTCTTTGACAGAAATATGGATGGCTGCTTATCTGTCTACAGACAGATTCCTAGGATGTTTGGACAATAAAGGATAACAGAGATCTGAGCCAATCATTAGCTGCAACCAATAATACTTGGGTTTTGTGTATTTGTCCAGAAAGAAATTAAATAATCTGTGTTGCCTGGAGATATAGCTTTCAAGAGATGTGTGCCTGAAGATGCATCCCGAGCAACTGAAAGCTCGCTGAAACCTGTTTGCCTAACCATGCAGACTAAGAAGCTGGGTCTGAGTCTGTGCTGGGCTGCACCTCTGAGTAAATATTTGTTCCAAACATGGCATTCCATTGTGTTTCATTCACCCTTTTGATCGCCAAATTGAATGCCTTATTTTGCTTCACCTTTTGATGCCAACTGCTTTCTGATGCTGCAATTCTATCAGGCAGGGAAAACAAAAGAAATGCCGTTCCATTACTTATACAATGCTGACAGGGACCACAACATCACAGGAGAGAAGAGAAAGAAGAATCTCTGCCACACAGACTCTGTGGTCTGGGAGGTAATGAGCACAGTATGGCAATGGGGTTTGTGCTAGTGAGCTGAAGGGTGAAGTTTTTCCCAGGACAGAGTTTTGAAGGAAGAGAAGGATAATTGTCTGAGTTAGCCTCACCAGAAGCAGGGGCATCAGAGTGAAAAGCAGAAAGTCACAGAAATCCACATGGAGGGAGAGGCAGGAAAGTGATGGCAATGTATCTGAGTAGATTAGTGTTTGAAAAAAGGTGGTCTTTCTTACAAGACCTGAGTTGTTTCTGTGTTTAGGGGAAGAAAGCATGACCTGTTTTTCCACAAGAGTTCAACCGTTTCCCCAGGATACATGACAGGCAGCAAGGATAAGGAGACCTTTCAAACTATTGCACACATGGCAAAAGCAGAGATGAGAGCTGCTGAGGCTTGTCCTTAGACTTGTTTTAGGGAAAAGGACATTTGATTACAAAGAAGCTTCAAGTCCCAACTTGACAACGTTCTGGAAACACCTTCGTTTTGCAATCTCTTACTCTGTTTTAATGTCTGGCCTTTGTGAAGTCTTTCAGTGACTTGGGACTTGCCTGCTGGGACACATGCTGTTTGGGTGGGCTGCCCAAATAGATTTTCCTGTACGTGCCACAAACCATATGTGTCTGAAGCTGTATATCCTACTTTCACCTTGTATCCATAATAAAACCTTCTGACCAAAAGCAGCTTAGGGAAGAAAGCACTTGCTTGGCTCACAATTCCAGGTACACTCCTTTGTCACAGGGACGTCAAAGTAGGGACTCAAAACATCATCTCAAATGTCAAAAGTGAAGAGGAATGAATATACCATGTGGGCTGCTTGCTTGCTGCTTGTGCTCAGCTAGCTCTCTTCATTTCCATAGAGTCCAGGGCCCAGCCCATAATATGATGCCAGCAATATTCAAGATCTGTCTTCCCTACTTAGACTCAATGAACAATCAAAAGATTCCCTACACTCACACACACTCAAACACACACACACACAGACACAGACACATAGACACACACACGGAGACACACACACACACATCACTTAAGCACACACACACAGACACACATACCACACACACTCACGCACATATTCACACACAGAGAGACACACACTCATACACACAGAGACAAACACACAGACCAACTTGATCTACATAATTCCTTATTGAGATCTCTTCTTTCTAGGTGACTACAGGTTATGTCAGGTTGACAGTTACAACTAACCAGTACATTGCTGGATTCAGCTGGACTTGTGTCTCTGTGATAAAGTTCACAAAGCAATCAACTTACAGAGAGCTACGTTTAACTCTGATGGTCGGTTGTAGAGGTAGTTCGTGGCCAACTGGATCAGTTGCTCTGTTCCTGTGACAGAACCTCATGGTACCAGTGAATGACACTGTAGGCGCAGAAATTAGTGAAAAGGAGAGGAGGGAATCAAGGACCCACAGCTCCATTCAGTGACTTGGAGATTCCCCACCCCCACCCCCACCCCTGCCCCTGCCACCTATACCACGCCCTAGCTCTTAAAAATCCTAGCCCTTCTTAGTAACTCCATTCTTCTGGGATAGAGTTCTACATCCTTGTTTTCAGGATTATAACTTGGAATTATAACCATTAAGGATGTATTTTTAAAAGCTTCCAGAGAATTCTACTTCATAGGGGGTTTCCCACCCTCCCCAGTGAATCCCACTCTATGTAGAATTCCCACTCTCCCTGTTACCCCCTGTTGAATCTCTGCAAGTACCCAACTTTTGACTCCAAAAGTCACTTTTCTGCTTGTAAAGGGGAAAGGAAATAAGCTTTTCATGGGAAAATAGTTAATGTTTCCAAACAGTGTTTTCCTGCACTGTTTGTCATCAAACTCAGTTGAATATAAAATTAGAAGCCCATTTGTTACATAGTAAACTGT
Source organism: Cricetiscus sungorus (assembly GCA_030556225.1). Classification (NCBI taxonomy): domain Eukaryota; kingdom Metazoa; phylum Chordata; class Mammalia; order Rodentia; family Cricetidae; genus Cricetiscus; species Cricetiscus sungorus. The sequence continues at coordinate 31,097,006 of JANBXA010000398.1, forward strand.
TGGTAGTTTTCACTGGACACAAATGTGTTCATTACCACTCTTTGCTTTGCTCAAAAAAGTCTCAGTTACAGAGCCATGGGTAGCATTGCAGATAAACACCTACACAGCAGGCAATATAATTGTAAATTCAGCCAAGGTCTCCTGGGCAGGGTCACAGACATCTAGCTTTCTTTACCTAACAGTCCATTAGCAAGGCTTGACTTCTTGGGAACCCCACCTTTGGCCTCCCCTGTCCTCTGCTCCACTCCACAGGTTGTCTGTCTGGCTGTAGGATCTATGGTCTCTAGTGAACTATGACTGTATCTGCATATGTGAACAAAGCTGAGTTGAGTAGAACAATGTGATGGGGCTAAAAGGACAGTCGGAAGCCTGAGTCATCTGCCTTCCCTTAACATCAGAATAAAGCCAGACTATGCTCTTGGAGCTGAGGGAATATAATCTATTCTTTGGCTTGCTGCCTCATAGTAAGCTGATAACAAATCTTTAGCATTCACAAAAGTGCTTCCAGTCACAGTGTATCAGGCTTAATTATAATAAAGAAAGTGTTTAATGGGTTCATCTTGAGCAGAAAGGGGAAGTAATTGAAGGAGATTTTTAAAAAATATTTTTATTCAGCAAAGCTTTTTATTGGAAAGAAATGAATTTATGGCCTCAAAAGAAAATTCACTGTAAAGGTTATAGAAATGGCAAAGTGTGTTATTTTCTTTCCTCTTTGTTCTCTGATTATTCAGCTTTTCCCCATCCACATGTGCACAAAAGAGTCCTCAAGTGACACGCTGGCTTACCTACCTCTGATGAGCACTTACTAAGCCACAGTGGAGAGCAAAGGCATCTGGGAGGCACAGGGAGACCCAGCCCCAAATCCTCCTCGATCTTGAGCATCCAGAAGAAGGGACCCACAGAGGCACACAGGAAAAGGAACAAGCCGCCATCTCCCTTCCATGGGTTTAATTGTTTCTGAGAGAACGAAACACAGTTATGTGATATTTAGCAAAAGAAAAAAAACCCCACTTATAAAAAGACTTAAAAACTTGGGCATATGAGTTTCTAAGAGTGGAAAATTCAGCATGAAATGGGGAGAAAGAGAGAGAGGGGGGAGAGAGGGGAAGAGGGAGCAGGAGAGGGAGAGGGAGGAAGGGAGGAGAGAGGAGTTGCTTAGAAGAGGTAGCAACTTTAATGGGTGCTGCTACATGAGTGCCCCAAGGTTCGGTCCTCTCTGCTGTCCTCAGGGTGGGTTACATCTTTCTGTCATTACCCACAAATCACTGCCTTCTATGGTGAGAACCTCCCTCAACAATAAAGATGGATGCCTATCCTTTGTCAGGTTCTCTTCTGGTTCCCAGGGACACATGCTGAAGCTTGTGTTCTGATGAGGTGCCAGCCTTAGACACAGTTTGGTCAGTGAGAAACAGGATATTTTGTGATAATGTTCCAAGGCCCATGAGGGATAGTGCATTTCATTACAGTATTCCGGGGACTGTGTTTCAAATGGTGACTATTTAACACAGGTTCCTTAATCTTTTGCATCTCATAGGAATAACTTGAAGATCTATCTATTTTTTTTTATAAACGATTGCCTTATTTTACATTGGAAAAGAGCTGGATAGAATTGTGATTTGATCCTAGGCTCACACAGGAGGATAAGGAGCACAGCCAAACCATTCCTCATCCTAATAGCTATGTTTGGAAACACTCACTTCATCATCTCTACCCTTCATCTTCCCATAAAATCAAATCCAGATGTCATCTTCCTCTGGTGACTGTCAGAGAACAGTTATTGGCATTATTGTGCAAGGAATTAAAACCTTCAGGTTCCATAATGAGTTATTCTTAGCTCTTCCCTTCTGCAATTGATCTTACTGAAAAGTCTAGCTTCTCCACTTTGAATGGCAGGGCAGACTGCCATAGTTCTGTTATAGATTAGATGGCCAAGGGACTCAGCAGAGAAGACACAGTCAGTTACTGTAGCAAGCTGCTTTATCGTTTGTGGTCAGGTTGTCTGATGTGGCCCCTTAGAGGTTGGCATAGGGTTACAGAGATATCTTCCCTTGAGGGGAAGAATGGTGTCTTCTGTAAGAGTACATCAAAACAGGACACTGGGTACAGCAGTGAAGACATGATTGGGACAACAGGAGAAATGGGTGTAGACAGGGTCAATTCCTGTCAGTGCCCAGGGAAGAGGCCTTTATAGGCATGGGGTGAAAGCAGCAGACTGCAAAGTATTAAGTGGCACCATTAGGGAAAAGGAAGGCCTTAAGTTAAATGTACCTAACAAGATTCTTGCTCAAGACATCCCAGTGCCACTAGAGATCAGCTGTGATGGATAGCTAGACTGGGGTGCAGCAGGATAGGGAACAGGACAAAGATGAACAGCCTTCAAGTGAGGAGGATTTGGAATGCTCAGCATATGTGTGATGAGCTGAGGGGGATTAGAAGACTGATTGAAGTTGGGTCCAGCAAAGAATGTTCATTTGCTTTCTGTAATTCTGAGCATTGAACCTGGTGCACACAGACAACCCACCACTGAGCCACACCCCCAAGTCTAGGTAAGAAATTTTGTCTCATTGAAGTATGGGCATGGAAATCAGGATGCTTGGCCAGTAAAAGGAAGTGGAGTTTATTTGGAGAAAATAACTTACACAGGAAACAAGTGACTATAGCATCGCTCCGGCCCCAAGGATGCAGACCCTGCCACTCTGATGCTCTCTGTGATCTGAAGGGGCTTCCGAGCCCCACTCCTATTCCTTTTAACCGTTCATGTCTGCACCTGTAACCACACCCAAAAGGTCATGGTCAGTGCTGGGGGGGGTGGCATATCTACATTGAAGAGCAGTAATTGCAGCAAACATTAGAGTGCATGTAGAAAATCATGTCCCTCCACCTGTAACGTACATGAGAGTCTGTCCGGCTCTAATCACATTTTAGTTTTACACGTTACACCTTAATGATGTTACACCTGTGAAGCCTCAATCTGGATTTAGGTAGGGATGGAATTTACAAAAGCAAACCCCTCTGATTTCCAGTCCCCATTCTCAGGCGGTCATTCTGCAGGAAGTTTCTTTGCAATACATCATTTGGCAGTGCACATTCATTTGCTGCTGGGAGGAAGATTACTTTGAACCATTAAGCAGGTAAAGTTTAGCAAAGTCTGGAACAAGAGGGAGTGGTGTTTGTACTGTGTAATGACTGTGCTTGCTGCTGTGGAATCACTGGACTTAAAGGGTTGAAATGGTAAGTTTATGCTTCCTGTGCTTTGCCAAGATAGAGAAAACAAACAAAAAGCAAACCAAATGCAGCAAAATGATGACTCCACATTTGCTACCCTTCTAGAACAGCCAGGTTAGGTTCCTTGCACCCATGTGGCAGCTCCCAAGTGTCTGTCACTCCAGGTTCTAGGGGATCCCACACTCTCTGTGTCCTCTTCAGGAACTGCATGCACATTATAGTGTTCTTTCCCATGCACAGGACAAATACTCACACACATACATAAAGAGAAAAAGGAAAACTTGTCATGGAACACCTCTGCGACCTTCTGCTTTGTATCAAAGGAAAGGGTGAGGGAAATCTCATCCAATTTGAAGCCATTTGGTAAAATGTTTTCCTGATAACTATGTAATTAACATGATGTGGTAAGGGGAAAAAACAAAAACCAAACATACAGAAACGATGGACAGTGGGAATCCCTTCCTTCATGGAATCAGCTTCTGAGTCTGCCACTGGGGACAGGAATGTCAAACTTGGGGGAAGACTAAAGAAAGAAATTGCCAAAAGACACCCAGAGCTCACGATCATAACAGAAACTAGGGAGTGACTGGACTCCCCCAAAATCAGGTATGCCATTTAACACGCACTTGTTTGTGTAGGAAATACTGCTGTCTCTGGAGTGATGTCTGGTAGGGAAAACACTCCAACATTACTGGAAACAGGCCCTGGACTATGGAGCTGGCGATCTCTCTTCCATAACGAACCTGGCATCAAAACTAAACCGCTTCCTTTCCAGGACACACAAACATGTACCACCACAGACCATCTCTCCCTCCCTTGGCAAGCTGACCTGTGTAAGATTTGAGGAATATCTATCCGATACCCAGGCAACAATGAGTGTTTCTGGCAAGTGGCGAGCCTACTTTTATGATAAAATAATTTGCTCAATAAAATCAACAGTTTGTATTCAGCCCCTACCATCTGTACCATAAACTTCATTTTTATTTTGTTTTCTTTTAAACTTCACAGAACTGCAAATATCATGCATATGTTTCGTAAATCATGCCTATTGACGAGGTTGACTTAGTACACGATGAGTAGGGCCTTGTTTCCAAATTTCAGCAGTAAGAAACAGAATTCTGAAAATAATTTGTTGATACTTCATTTACTCATATCTTAACACCTTGCCAAGGCCTTGGAGTGTAACATGCCCAGCACCGCCCCCCCCCTTTCTGCTGTCTCATCTCCCCTGGCTCTGCGGGTTTTCTCTCCCTAGGAAGAAGGGCAAGAATGTTTCACTTGCTTTGGGTGACCCACCTGAAAAGGCTGATGGCCTTTCCTCCAGTCTTTACAAATAATTGCAGCCCCCTCAGGTATCCCTGGCGAGGTTCCTTTTCAGCTTTGTTAGTATGTTGCCTATCATGGCAGCTGGGGGCGGTTTGTTTTGTTAACAGTGGGGTTTTGTTAGTTTGAAACAAGGTATGACTCTAACTCAAACAGGCCTCATCTTTCCAATTCTGGGATTTGGAGGCAAGTACCACTTTTATAGATCCTCAGGTTTTCCATTTTAATGTGGCTTTAATTTATGTTGTTTGTTTTTTGCTTTATGATTAGTGTCTTGTGGGTACTACCTAACAAATCTGACCTATGAAATTATTATGAATATCCTTCCATATTTTTTCTAAAAGGCTTATTGTTTTTTCTTTCTATGATATGTTCTTCTCTCCCTACCAGGCCATTCAGTCACATGTCAGGTATGGATTGTGTGTATGCAGGTCTTGCATTTAAACTTTCTATTCTAATGTATTTATCAAACAATCTAAATAGGCTCTATCTTGTAGTGAATTCCAGAAAATGATACATCTGCTTCTTGTCCCTCATTTTCCCTGGAAGTAGTCCCTAGAAACTAGAATTCCTGTCTGCAAGTGGACTTGGGAGAAACAACAATTTTTTCTTCAAAACTAATAAGAAAACTCCTGTAACTTGTTTTTATCTTTATGTGAAATAGCCATAAAGAAATCCTGACTTCCATTATTTAATTGTGGGTATAAGATCCCATTCCAGAAAGGTTCCTGCAGACCTGGTGTTGTAGTTCAGTGACAAAACTCTTGCTTACCATGCACCAGGGCCTGGGTTCAATCCCCAGCACTGAAGGAAAAGATCAAAACCAGAAAGGCCCTGCCTCTACCTCAGGCAGGGAATGGTACACAGAGGCTGTGAAGACTGAGCAGACATACCTTGCTGGGCTCCCCCACCCTCTGCCTTCATGAACTCAGACCCTTTTCATCCAATTGTGTTTCTAATGCAGCAGCCCTACTTCCTGGAACCTAAACACAAGATCAGTTGTCTGTGAGTCTTCACTCTGAGGCTCTTGTTCCATGTGAAACAGATGGAGCTGCTCTGTTCTGCTCTTCTCTCCTAACCGGTCTTTGCTATGAGTGAGTAAGGATGATGACTAGCAAAGGGACCGTTTCTGCCCCCACACTTGTCATCACAGGAACATAATATGATACATATCCTATTTGAAATTGTTTTCTGGATACAAATCCACTTGGAAAGAATCATTGTATCAAAGGAAAAGCTTAATAGAGGCTTTTCAAAAGATTGCAAAGGGCCCAACAGAGCTTGTTATTATTTTACCAGACTGTCTTCCATGTCTCCAACATCTGGGTCTATCATTTAAACAATTGCACCAAACACAGCCCTTGTCACCAAGATGCCAGCCTTAGCCATGGAATGGTCTCTGGGTAGACCTGCATGCTGGGTGACAGAGAATCATCCAGGAAAGGTTCCTGCCTTAGAGCTTGTTTGGCTTTGTGGTGCTGTTAGTAAGAGTGACCTTTAAGAGTTTGGGCCTAGTAAGAAGTTTTCTAGTCCCTGAGAAAAGCCCTCAATGATACCAGCCCTTCCCTACTTGTACATTTTGTTGTTGTTACCTTCCGCCTTGCCCAGTATCACATGCTGCTTCCCTGTAAGCCCAGAGACAAAGGAATCAGCTCACCAATGACTAACAGCCCTGGAACGATGAGCCAAACAAACACATTTCCTTTTATCAAAAGTTGATCATCTAAATTGGTTTCTTTGTTACCTCTATTACCAAAATGCCAGAGATGAACAAAGGAGGAAAGTTTTTCTTTGGCTGAAGCATCAGAGGGTCTCAGTCCATCATGCCAGGGAGAATATAGCAACAAGAGCACATGGCAAGGAGACTTCACATCACAGTCAAGCAGGAAACAGGGAAATATGGAATCAGGAATAGTATACCAATCAAAGGTGCAGCCCTAGTAACCTCCCCCACCATCCAGCTCTGAGCATCTTCACAGCTTCCAGATACCACCATCATCTGATGAATAACTGCTAGGAACACAAGTTTGTGGGGACATTGCAGAGTTGAGCCATACATACCTCTGGTATTTTGTTGACTAACAAACCCACGTTGGGAAACCGGGCTTCTGGAGGACTACCACTTCACTCAAGACACCCAAAATACCCAAGATACTGGGGTTGTAAATGTCAGAGATGCACTTTGCTCTTCCAATGTACTGTATCCCTTTGTAATTTGTGAGGTAGGTGCAGTTATTTTTTATGTTTGAGCTTAAGAATTCCATTCCCTTCTAACCTCTGCCTCTGTTTCTCTCTCTCTCCCTCTCTCTCTCTCTCTCTCTCTCTCTCTCTCTCTCTCTCTCTCTCTCTTCATTTCTACCTCTTTATCTTTGTCTGTGTCTACATGTCTCTATCTCTTTCTCTCTGTCTCTTTCTTTCTGTCTGTTTTTCCTGCTCTCTTTCTCCCTATTTCTGTCTCTCTCATTTTGGTCTCTTTGTGTCTGTCTGTGTTTACCTGTCTTTATCTCTGTCTCTCTCTGCTTCTTTTTGTTTCTCTGTATCTCTCTGTCTCTCTGTCTCTTTCTCTCTTTCATACAGTCACACTTATATCCTTCTCAGGAGAAAAACCACTTTAACAGGTTTCTCAGTGGCAACGCATAACCCTTTGTATTGTGTACCCTTGCTCAAGGCAAAGCTTACAGCTGGGCAAGGGTGATCATGACCATGAGGGTGCCCTTTGCACAGATATGTGTTCTACAGGGTCAAGGATCTAAGGAAGCCAATGGCCATATAGTCAGAAAAGAATAATTTATTTGGAATAAAAGTGCCATTCCTCAAGCCCAGATAAAGAGAGAGGTGTTCAGGTGGCCAGCTAGCTTTCTGGGGGAACTTGGGAATACATCAAGAGAATGGAAATTTGGTGAATTGTGATTCTTGGAAGTATGAGGCCTTTGTTGGTTGGTGATGGGTGAGTTCCCAGGGCTGGGGGGTGGGTGGGTGTGATAAGGTTGACAGGTGTTGCCCACCCTAGAAATAATCTTCAAGCAGCATGCAGACCAGACTCCATATCCGCCACATCTTTTCTTCTCACACACTTACACCCACAACCCTCTCCCTGCCATGCCCCTACATGCTGACATTTGAGATCTTAGCCAATACCCTAAAAAGAATTTTGGCAAGACTCATCCCTAGTTCTTCTACCACCTCCATAGTATGTGCTGTTCTGGGCTGTGCAGTGTGTGCAGGAGAAGGAGGAGGTGGCAGAGATCAGCAGAGGCGTTATGCCCTCTGTCACCAAATGTTAAGTGGTATAATTGCTATGTATTTTATAGTCACCAGAAAAATGCATGTCTTTTGTAGAAGAGGGGTATGATGCCTTGCTCAAAATATGAAAAACATGGTTTCTGGGTCTTGTACGAAATCTGATTGGAAATGAATCCCTTGTTCTCAGAGCGGATGTAATGGATTCTTTAATTAAACTCAGGAAAACACATCTCTTAGACTCACACTAGCTAGTTAGTTGCTAAATCCCTGAGTTCTTAACGTGTGCAAAGGCAGGGAATGAAAGTGAGCCATGGTCATCAGGACAAAGGCTGATTGGGGGGACAGGAAGTGAAGGGAATCTCTATGTCTAGTAGACTTAAGCCAAACCACACCTAGACTCTTTCCATTGTCTCATATGTTTACTCCATGTCAGGTGTTTTGAGATTTCCTTCTAAACATTTATGAAATAAAGAAACTTCCCCAAACAAACAGAGAGAAAAAAAGCTAAGCCTAAGGTAGTGCTGAGTTGATGCTAGTGTCATCAGGGACTTGTATATAGATTGGTAGGGGAGTAGAAGGGTCTCTAATATAGCCTAACATCTTCTCTCTGCCTGCCAACCCTGTGCCTCCTGCTTCCTCTGAGACCACAGAAGCTGGAGGGAAATAACCTCCTAAGGGTTATGATGCTCCTGGATAGCCCTTGAAGACTCCATCTTTTAACTCCTATAATCCGAGAGAACAGATATTATTTCCATTTTACCATGAGGAATCAGGTTGAGAAGTAAAATCATTTGCAGAAAACTTCACAAACAGTAAAATTCAAACAGATAAGGGGCTCTTTTGTCTGACTTGAAAGTCTACACTGTAAGTGAAGTCAGGATTTCTCAAATGTAATGATTGTCTCCAGAATTAGGCTTTAATTAACACCATGGGTTATTCTATCATTTCCTTCTCAAATAGCTTAAAAGGGCACTGTGCAGTTTCCTTTACATGCTGGCCCTGAACATGTCCACCTTTTTGCTAGAATCTCTCAAATATTTTCTTGGTTTGACAATTCACTTTTTGTAATGTTTTATTTAAATTGAAAACTAGCAATTATATAGGCACAATATAGGTACATATACACACATATATCAGTATGCTTTGAAAGAGTGTGTGTGTATCAAGTTAATTAGCATATCCATCACTTTGCCTACTGGGTGGCTAGTGCTAATGGTTAATATGACAGAGTCTAAAATCTCCTGGAAGATGGATGTCTACGGGGGTTACCTTAATTACAATATTTGATTTGGGAAGATCCATCTGAATTGTAGGCAGGGAATTCAAGATGTATAAATGGAGAAAAGGGACTGAGGAAGGCTGGGAGCATCTATCCTCTCTGTTTTCCCACTCTCCATGCCACACAAGCATCTGATGCAAGCTCCTGTTGTCCTATATTGCCCTCCATGACAACTGAGACCCGGAGCAAACCCTTCCTCATATAGGTTGCTTTAGTCTGGATATTTTATCAGAGCAACAGAAAAGGGAGCCAAGACACTTGCTTTTCAATTTTATGTGTTGAGAACATTCAAAATCTACTTTTAATAATTTTGAGACATATTGTTAGCATTCGCTAGGGTCAGCCTTCTGTCCTGTGGGTCACTTCATCCCCTCTTCCTGTCTGATTGAAATGTTTTACCCACTCAACAACTTGAAACAGTTGATTTTTCCATCCTGGAAATGATCGGAGGCAATCTTGAAGTTTCCAGATGATCTGAAACATTCTTAGAAGACTGCTTTATTTCGAGAGAAGTAGTTTCCCTCAGAATTTCACAGCAATAAAGTGACAATAGCACCATATGCTTAGATGTGCCCAGAGATCACTTCAGAATGAGAAGAAAAAGCCTGTAAAGCACATTCATGTGACAGATGACCATCTTTACTCTGTGTCAGGAACATATGCACCCAGGTGCTCTCCACTCATATCTGTACCCAGATCTGAGAGTTGGAACAGAGCCACCCAAAGCTTGACTTGAACTCTACAAGTCTTTTCTAATTCTGATGTGTCCAGAGAAACTGGCTTCCTAGTGCCCTGTCTGCAAATGGGTTATTAATGGGTTTCTTATAGTTTAAGTACACCCCAATGCAAACAATGCCTTGAAGTTTTGAAGGTGTTGAGTCTGCAACGCTTCAAATGTCAGAGTAGGAAGGCATGCCAAGAAAATACTCCAATGTCATGGCCATGTGGGCTGTCTGGATTGTGTAGTATAGAGGAATAACCTGCCTAGGGAGTAAGGACAGATAGCACCAGCAAAGACCTGCCCATCTCACGGGGTTCACAGGAAACCTCCCAGCTGATACCTACCACTTATGAAGAATGAATGGCAAAAGGAAACCACTAAACTTTGTAGAAAGCATTACAAAACCAAAAGCTGTAAGTAACTAACTTATGGCCACAAATCAATGCAGGGAACCTAGAATAGAAACCTGTCTGCTGGCTACTTGGCCAGAATTCTGTCACCACTGTCTCCTTGGAAGTGTTGGAAGTGAAATTGTGAGTTGTGTGTGTGTGTGTGTGTGTGTGTGTGTGTGTGTGTGTGTGTGTGTGTGTGTTTGCAGAAATCAAATAGTGGCAATCACTGCCCAAGAACAATGTTCAGTTCTTACAGGACTTGAATATGACCCCTCACATTTGAGTTCTAAAATTTTAGAGTACTGAACATAATTTTGTGTCTTATTTTTTCTGTCTTTTTTTTTTAACAAAACACATGTCAATGGTGAAAGATATCTCTCTGTGGCTTGATGAAAATCCTTTTTTAACCCTGTTTGGAAATCTGTTAAAGCAATATATAATGAGTACACATTTTAATAAATTTCTAATAATTTCTAGTCAAGAGACAATTCCACAAATTATCAAAATAAACAAATATCCTTTATTTTATTTCTATGATTATATGAAATGGTGGCTTTCAAAGAAAATTTATTCTCTAAAAGTTATCCCTAACTTAAAAAAAGAACTTAGAGGTATTTGTGTGTGTGTGTGTGTGTGTGTGTTGTATTTGTGAGCATGTGTTATTTGAGTGTGTATGACTGCATGTGAGTAGTGTGAGCATATTGTGTTTGTGTGTGAGTGTGTGGTGTTGTATGTGAGCTTGTGTGTTGTGTGTGAGTGTGTGTTGTATTTGTGAGCATGTGTTGTTTGTGTGTGTGTGTGACAGCATGTGTGTGTGAACATATTTTGTTTGTGTATGAGTGTGTGTGTTGTATGTGAGTCTTCTCTCGTCTTCTACAGTGTGTATCACAGTGCAGGCTAGAGAACACCTTGAAAGAGTCTATTTTCCATCCTCTGCTAATCCTGGGAATTCAACTCAGGTCACACAGCTTGCTGAGAGTACCTCTACCTGCTGAGTCATCTCTCTGGCCCCAAACTCCCTGCTGCCTCTTATAACCCTGTCCCTTCCCTCTTTTCCTTAGCAATGACAATCCAATTTTCCTCGATCCTCTTTGCCACCAAGTCAAAGGACTGCTTTCTCAAGTCTCTAAAAGAAACATGTAGGCATGTGTTGAGGCCAACGCAATACAAGTAGGAGTATTTTGTGTGATTCCCAGAAGTAACTCTGAGTACAGCATGATCCCCTTCTTCACCCTGGACCCTGTCTGTGACAGATGAAGCTCTGGCACTCTCTCTGAATACTGAAGTCATGTGTGTTCAGAGTACCACTTTTGAGCTGTTACTGGGAATAAGAGGAGTGTCTTTTCTCTTTGAGTACTGCTAGTTTGGGCATTACCATGCAGGCAAACCTAATCCTAACTGATTCAATGTGTTCAATAGTGTTATTATTATTGATTGGATTAGTCTGCTAAGAGCTAACTTTCCAAAGGCTTTGGGGAAGAATATGGGTAATCTGGACTTTTCTACACAGCCCATCTCATCTATAATGACAAATAGTCACTGCCTAGAGCATTCCACATGCCCTCACAGGCATTTAGTCATGGAACAGGTAACAGGAATTTGTAGTTTTCTCTGCAACATGTTGATAAAGATATATTCCCATGAAGCTACCTTCCCTGGTGAGTGGATGGCCGTATGCTTTATTATAGTGCCATCTCCAAGTATGAACCCATCTCTGGCTCCTGTACTCCAGCCTATTTTAGAACAGCTAATTCATGATTGTTACTGACCTCGGGTTTTGTACAGGCCCAGAATGGCCTCCTGTATGGAATTACAGATCATCTGTATACACAGACCTGGGGCACTCCTTGTCTGAAAACCAGCACACTGTGTTGTAGCAATGAATCCCAGCCTTTATGAGGCTAGCTGCTTTGGAGTAATGGAGACAGTTGCCTTTGTATTATAGATAATGTTACAAAGTGACCTCACTTCCTGAGTTACTTTGTCATGGAGCTTGAGCCCCACAAACTCACTCCATCTCCCTGTGCAGGCCAGGATGCCAGAGTTCTGAGGTGTCCTTCCTTACCTGAGGGCAAATATGCAGGTGACTGGACCAGGGATTGGAAGCTGTTACCTGTCTCCCCAGGCACTCTTGCATTTCACAGGTACAGCTTGTAGGGCAGAGCACAGATGTTTCTGCCATACATAAAAAGCCTGATTCGATAAATGGAGTAACAACAATAACAATAATAATAGCTGTGTTACATAGGAGCAGCACAGAATGAGTGTGACCAGGACACAGTGGGAACAAGTGAAGGGAACAAGGACAAGTGGGTAAAAGGACACACTGCTATGGGTCAGTTGGGAGGAATGGATTTCAAAGGATCTATAGTATTGCAGTAAGAGTACAGATAATTAGGAATTTTTGTGTTCCAAAAAGTACAAAGAGTGATGATGTAAGCTCTTCCCACAAAAATACTGGAGAGGATATGTTTGCATCAGTGAGTAGATGCAGCCACTCCCAATGTACAGGGCCCTCAAAGCACACTGTAAAACATGAAGCAACATGCATGTTACATGTTCATTAAAATCAAGATGGTTGAATGACCTCATGCCTGCAGCAAAGCAATCTCTATTGTCCACACAGGTCCCCTGTAAGATGAGAGATCCTAAAAACTAACAGTCCTCTGAGGCTTTTTGATACATTGAAAACTAACAGCAAATGATAAATGTTTGCACATTGAAACATGAAAACTGGTTTCAGAAGCAGAATTCCAGAGAAAGCATACTTTAATAATACTAGCTAACTGTGTAACTTCTTTCTGAACCCAAGTGCACTTTTGTATAGTGACCTAGATGTTAGGGAAGTCAGTGAAAAGTGGGCATGTACAGATAACTATGCTACATGTACCAATGCCTTCCTTATTTGTATTACTGGCCTGCTATCTTTGTCATGACCTAGCAGGTGGAATGGGTAGTCTCTTTAAAACATACTGACAGCTTGGAAATCAGCATAGGATGGAACCAGGCCCCCTGCTTGTGGGTGTCAGTTAGGAGGCCTGGGCTATCTATGAGGCCCCTGGTAATAGAACAGTATTTATTCCTAGTGTATGGATGGACTTTGGGAGCCCATTCCCCATAGAGGGATACTCTCTCAGCCTAGACACATGGGGAATGGTCTAAGCCCTGCACCAAATGATATGACAGACTTTGATGATCCTCCATAGAAGGCCTCACATTTTTTATGGAGCAGAAGAGGGATGGAATGTGGGTTGGTGGGGAGCATGGGAGGATGGGAGGAAAAGGGATTGCTATATAAAATAAGATTGTTTCTAATTTAAATAAAAAATAAAAAACTACTTGCTCTGAAAATAAGGAGGTCAATGGTTTATCATTGGTCAAATTTATAGACTTTGGAGATTTTGCCAAGTGGTACATCCAAATGTTTACACGACTTAGTCTGAGGCCATGGCAGTTCGGCTCCACTTGATGGGACACCTCTGTAGAATTCATCCATTAAGCATTGTTTGAAATGGGTCCAGTTGGTGTTTCTGGACAACTAGCATTCAGTGTGAAGACAATGGCTTCTCTAAAAACTGTTCACCTGGAAGGATGGGTTTTGAGTCAGTGTCATTCAACAGGGAAGATGATAAGGGGCCAAATGCCAGTCATAGAGTTTGGGTGGGACAAACAGAGGCACAGCAAAAAGAATGAAGAGGAGTGGAAAGCATCCTTGTAGCTTCTAGAGACATGGTTCTGGAGACAGGAGTAGGATGGAGACTCTAACGTAACTAGGGAATGTAGCTAGGTAAAGCTTGTGTCTATTGAGCACCATTCAGCTTCCTGCTGATAGAGTAGATATTTCTCTCACTCTGTGCCCTTATGTGTTTTGTTTTCTTTATGAAGGAGAGTATATATGAATACATTCAGATTCTGAAGAGCTGAACAGCAGTTTGTGTGGCTATCCACTTGACTTCTGAGTGATTGCCTTGAGTACCTGATTACCTTTGCATGTGCATTGCTTGAGGAGCAAGCATCCATCCGGCTCTGATGCCCTGTGAAGATCTAGGAAATGCACTGAATGTTGTGTGAAAACAAGTTTCATGGCCAGCTCCTTCTCATACAACAAAGTCACGGTGACCCATGCTGGTTATGTAAAATGAAGACAGCAAAAACACTCTGTGTGATACCATACTGGTGGGAGCATGTCATTGTACATTTGTCAAAGCCTGAAGAACATACACCCCCTACATGAGAGTCCCCATGTGGGCTGTGGACTCAGGTTATGCTGAACCATGGCAGGCTTATCAGCTGCAAAGTTGCTCCACTCAAGTGCTGTGTATTTTAGAGGGGGCTGTGCATGTCTGAGGGCCAGAGCCATGTGAGATACATGTATGACTGCTTTCTCTCTACTTGAGATGGGATTGGGATTGCTCTTAAATTTTTTAATACTAAGGGAGTGCTACAGTTTACCTACAGCCTGACCCCAAAGTGTCACTGCCTTTGAGTGGCCAGGACAAAGCACATCTCAAAGTTAAGAAACATAGAATCTTCGTCTCAATAGAAGGAACAGAAAAGAATACGTCACCATGTTTAGCCCAGTCGGGATGCTGTTCACAGATGATGTAGGCTCCACACTCCCTCTGGGAAGTCGTGTTTCTCCAACTTCAGACATTCCAAAGGGAACATGGTGCCTGCACCATCTAGAACATAACATCCCTTGAGTTAAAAATGACTGCTGTGCCGAAAAGCTTCATGTTAGGTTACTACCCAAAATATTTGATCATAAGTTACAATAATTGCATGGATGCAATTTCAAATGTTCCAGAAATAAAGGAATTTTAAATAAAACTTTTATATATTTTCTTTAGCAAACATAGATTTTAAATTCTAAAGTAATTTGTTACCCACTAGTGACTATTTTTAAAACCACACAAGTAACCTCTTTTTTACAGAAGTTTTACACGATTTCTTTTCCTCACTAAATTTGCATTTCCATTATGCTTCTCTACAGTATAAATACTGGCATGTATTTAAGCTTAATTTTCTAAAATACCATATGATATTTAAAATGTCTTGTTCTACCTTTTGAATAATTATTTCTAGATTTAGTTATCATTAAAATAATTATCATTGGATAATAGAACAAATGCAAAATTCTCTCACAAATTTTTGGTAATTATAAGAACACAGTATTTTCTTTAACTAGTTAGGTACTTAGTGAGATGATATATATGTATATATATATGTATATATTTATATTATATATATATATATATATATATATATATATATATATATATACGTCTTATTCAATTTTTCTCTAAGTTCACATGTCCCTGGATGATATTACTTATTGCTAAAATAAAAATGGGATTAGACATCAATTCTTTTCCTATTTTTTAGTTCTGTAAGTTCAAGCACTTAGAAATTTCATCCATATAAAGAGATGGAAATAGAATCAAATTGTAATAGGTCTGTCGCTCAATTCTCTGAACTGCTTTCAAACACTGCTTCAGAAGTCATACTGCAGATCCATCACCCAAACTCACATTTAATGATCTATCAGTTGACAATTCAATTAAGTTCTCCTTCAATTTGGTTGAAAACAAATCACAAAGCTAGAAAAGAATTTGACTGTATCAAGGAGTCAGCAGCATGGACATCTTTCTCTGCTTTGTTCCCCTTCCCCTGACATGATGAAGAATAGAGAGGGAACGAGTGATGGCTTCACACACCTTTAATACCAGTGTTTGGGAAAAAGAGGAAGGGGATGGATATCTGAGTTTGAGGCCAGCCTGGTCTATAGAGTGGACTCTAGGACAGCCAGGGCTACACAGAGAAGCCATGTCCAGAGAGAGAGAGAGACAGAGAGAGAGAGAGAGAGAGAGAGAGAGAGAGAGAGAGAGAGAGAGAGAGAGAGAGAGAGAGAGAGAGAGAAACAGAGAGAGTAGAGAGAGGCATGCCATTGTTTGTGAAAATATGCCCCCAGTCCTGTTTCCAGATGACTATGGATCCTAATCCGATGTCTGAGGCACAGTGACCTGGTTTACATCAGGACAACCAGCTGTCTGGATGCTCTTCCTGTGTTTCAGGTAGATCCATGCCATCCATGCCTTGGTGACCAGCCATGACCAAGGTACTTTGAGGAGATGCAGAAGCAGATGAACATGTCAAGGAGATTACATTAAATCTAGTTTTTTTTCCAGCTTTCAGAACGTCCTTAACAGCTTTGCAGTAAAAATCATAAGTAGCTAACTTCAATTTTACAGCAGTAGAGAAATGTAAAATGGGACTTCATGTCTGACATCTAAGAAGGGAATGGTTCGTTTTAGCAATAAAGCAGTATCATCTGGGGACATGTGAGCTTAGAGAAGAAGGGAATAAGACATTAAAACAGAGGTAACAATAAAAAAATCATCTCATAGCAGACAGAGCTAGTTTAAGAAAATTCCAGAATGAGGGTAAGGATGAAAGAATCAGTGGGGAATGATCTGAATTCTTTTCCAGGAATCCATTTCCGGGGTCATTCTATTTAATATGTTCTCCAAGGGAAGCGCTGTGTGCTTTGCATGATATCGTGTGTCCTCAGCTCAAATTGTGGCTGCACTGTGGAACTCTTTGAGTGGGCTCAGGAGAATGAAGTGAATATTAATTAGTCAGTGTCACACAACAATGCTTTGGGAACTGGGATACAGATGATTTGTGTAGAGCGATGAAGTCAGAATGTTAATGCCGCAAAGCTGTTTGTCAGAGTTACCTCCTGAGTTTTGAATTAGCACTGATATACATAACCTTGGCATTCAAGGAAGGCAAGCTGTAGAAATATGTGGACAAGGATTTAGGAAGTTGCCAGGTGCTGCAGCACAGAACTTTGATACCAGCACACAGCACGTGGGAGGCAGGGGCAGGTGGATCTCTGTGAGGTTGAGGCTAGCCTGGTCTATGACAAGGCAAGCCAGATAGATCATGTCTTATAAAATGAAAACCCAAAATATTGCCCCAGAAGGTATTTATACAACTGAAGCCAACGCCTCCAAAATGGTGCCCTTTCTTCTATAGCATAGAGATGTTTGGAACAAATACTTTCTCAACTGGGGACCACACTTGCCTCCACATCTGACCATAAACCATTTTCTGTTGTTGTTTTTGTTTGTTTATTTGTTTTCTTTTTTGTTTTATTTATTTATATTTATTTATTTATGCAATGAGTTACAGGAGGAATTGATACCTTTATTTCAAAAATGCGGACCTAGGAGCACATGTACCTTTCTCACCATTTTTCATTTGCTAGGCTAAATGAAGAGGACTTCCCTGGGCTGCCCCAACAGGGATGGAGAACAACAGATGAGAGGATTTGGGATCTTTGAATCACAAATTGGTAGAAAGGTCCCTACTCAACAGATTTCTCATGAGATGGAGCAACAACTGTCACGGAGTCATTAATTTACACAGCAGACTGTTGAGCTTGTTATGTGAGCTATCAGGTCATAACAAACATGGGAACACACTGAAAATGTTTACAGACTAAATATTATCGAAGGAGATTAATTGATGCCAGTTAACCATTTTATACTTAAAGGAATGCAGAGAATTTATATTTTCTGAAACCTAATGTGTGTACCACTACTTTTTTATTTTCTTTACAAACTGGCTCCAGGGAATCTGAACACACCACTTTTACAATCATTTCTCACTCCAGCTAACCCTCCAATACCTGTGACCCACCAAGGACTTAAACACAAAGGGTGGAGTCTATCTAGAACATTAGGAATAATATTTTTAAATAATATTGCCATTCCAGCATGCATGAAACAAACAAAATAGTACTATGTCACATTAGCAAAATGATGAATAATTGTCCACAAAGCCGGAGAGATGGCTTGGGTGAGATGTGGAAGAGTTGCTTTATTTGCAGCAGTTTCTATTAACTGAGTGTGGGTCATGCAAATGTGCCCACAATTGGCAGTGGAGGGAGGAGCTAGGCTGTCCCGAGCCCTCCACATATCTGTCTCCATTCAGTCTTCCTTCCCCAAAGCCAAGTTTATTGATGCTGTGATGAGAACAGAGGCAGGTTTTATCAAACTTCTACTTATAGCCTGCTGCTCTTCATGTTTTCCATGCAACAGTGTGTACAGTAACTTTGAAAAAATGTGTGATTTAGTAGCTCTCTCTCTCTCTCTCTCTCTCTCTCTCTCTCTCTCTCTCTCTCTCTCTCTCTCTCTCTCTGATCTGTGTCTCTCTCGCTCTTGTGTGTGTGTGTGTGTGTGTGTGTGTGTGTGAGTGTGTGTGTGTACATAAATGTGGGTATTTTTAGAATTATATTAGGACTAAAGAGTTAAACAGAACAAGGAATATCAGTCATCAAACATTATCTAATACTAACTGAAATATAGCATGAGAGAAGTCAATTCATGCTTGAATCATTTACATGAGGCATCTCTTCTCCTAAATGTACAGGTATCAGCCAATGGTCTCCACACTTTGCCTCATTGCTGAGTAGGTAAGTTCCAACAGCTCCCTGGGAAGGTCTCATGCAAGGGATGTTATATTTGGTTCTGTTTGTGATGTGCAAGTAAGTTCTAATGACGCCAAGGGCAGCAAGGCTTCTTACACGATGGCTGTGGTCAAAGAGCTAAGGCAGAGCACATCATTTTCTTGTCAGTAATCTGGATATCTTGTGAACGTGCTGTCATGATTTTCTTTTTGAGATTTTTAAAGTTTTTGACAAGACCCTCTGGCCATAGTGACCTGATGCTTTCAAGGTGTAAAATCATTTGTCTCCCTTGTTCCATGGGATTTCACTCCAGAGTTGTCCATCTTCACTATATTTTGCTGCAATACCAAATTAGTCAAACCTCAGGCTCATTTCCAAATGACATTCTTCAGTGTCATGTGTCTTTATTCCAGTGCAGCTAATGACTTGAAGATGTGGTTTGTTCATTGTCAAATAAGACAACTGAGGGTCAAGACCACAACCAACAGAGCATAAAGGCTCTGCTTGGGTAGAGCCCGTGCAGCCGGTCATACCTGCTGGTGTAAGCGAATCACAAGGTCGAGTCTGAACGTGGGTGGAAAAGGAGTGTAATAGTGCTATAGGAAGAGACATGGGTGTTCACAGTGATAACAGCTGTGACAGGGCACTGATTCCCTACCCAGTACTAATAATCATTACCATCTTGATTTACAGAATCCCCAAATCTGCAGATCATGGTTTTGTGCAATTCCCTACATCTAGTCTATTCCAAATCACTTTGACACAGACCTGAAAACAATACACTGGCAGAAGTAATAGAAGTTACCTTTGGAGAGAAAAACGACACACTAAATGCTCTCATATGTCAAAGCAAAAGTTGGCAGGGAGCACACTCGAGCCCTCACTCTGAGTCACCTAGCTCCTGCTGGGCATCTGTCCCAGGGATGGTTCTTGTGATTCTGTCTTCAATTCTGCCACTTCAAAGTTGTTGCAGTGAAGATGAACTCCTTAGCACATCTGACCACCACTTTCCAAGCCCTCAGCCTGATGCGCACGCCTGTTGCAGAGCATGCTGTGCTGGAGATCCTACTGCCACAGCAACTCCAAGGCCAACCTGGGACACACAGCACAGTCAATCAGTTATACAACCCCACATCCCGAGGTGAACGTTCAGATCCTTTCCAAGCAGTGGTTGGTTATTTTTACTTTTTAATACACGTCCCCTCTGATGGGCTTCCCTCCCCCCACCTCATGGAATCATGTAGGCACAGCTGCCTCCTTCACCAGTAGGGAATAGGGAAACTGAGGATATGATCCTGAATACAGCAGAAGAGTTTTCCTCACCCCTTTAATCATCTTTAATCAAGATGGTTAAAGAAAGGGATGGTATATAGGATGTTGGGGGAGTGAAGGATCAGGGCAGGGGAACTTTTCTTTTTTCTTTATTTTCTCTTTTCAATTTCTTTTATTCTCTTATCTTGCTCTAGCAGCCAGCCAGAAGGAAGCTCATAAGTCACAGATAGTGTTGTTTCCAGATGCTAGTAAAAGAGACAAGGTTAAGTTCTGTGGAGGGAGGGCTAGAACTTCTCAGGTGGACCATAAAGGTCAGAGATGTCACAAAATATAGGTCTTCATTTGTCCCTTTCTCAGTACTGAAGCTTAACAATCACAAGGCAGACAATAGCTGTTCAGAGTCTGGAGTTCCTAGCTATACTCAATCAGTTAGGTCAGGGCACCTGAGGATGCTGGGGAAGTCTGGAGTTCCTAGCTATGCTTGATCAGGCTAGGTCAGGGCACCTGAGGATTCCAGGAATGCAATGGCAACTAATATTGGCACCTCTCTTCTATCGCCTTCCTTTTGTGTCTGTCTTAGTTTTGCTTCTATTGCTCTGATAAAACTCATGGTCAAAAGCAACATATCCCAAGTCACAGCCCACTAAGGAAAATCAAGGCAGGAACTCAAGCAGGGCAGGAGCCTGGAGGTAGAAACTGAAATAGAAGCCATTGAAGAGTGCAGCTTAATGGCTTGCTCCCCTTACTCCTCAAAGCTTGCTTAGCCTACATTGTGTGTGTGTGTGTGTGTGTGTGTGTGTGTGTGTGTGTGTGTGTGTGTGTGTGTGTTTGAGACTTCTTAGACAGCCCTAGCTACTGTCCTGGGGTGGCATTGCCCAAGATGAGCTGGACTTTCCCACATCAGTTATCAATCAATAAAATACCCAATTGATAGCCTACAGTATGCATAGCTTGTCACATTGACAGCAAACAAACCAGGACAGAGTCTTTCCAGAGCCCCTTTCCCTAGCGTCATTCACCCCACCCGTCCCACTCCACAAACACTCTGGTCTTCCTTCCAGACAATTCTCGAATCTCAGTCCCTGAGAAGCAAAGCATCTCAGAGCCAGTCATTATCTCCCTTGACAATCAGTGTGAGAGCCACTTGAGAATCCTAAGCTAAAATGACACAGCAGTCAGGGAGACTGGAGACTGATGACTGCTTTTATGAAATCAGCCTTTGAAATGTCGCCTATTCTCCTGCCCACCCCCCCCAGCTCTTCAGCTTCTGTTGTTTGCAGTTTTCTGCTAAGGTGACGTTTTTTTTGGGGGGGTGACATTCTTGTTTTGGTCTATGGGCTCATGATTGAAATAATTAATATGCTAACTTGGATCTAGTGTTACATAATGTCAAACCTTTTCTCTTGTTTGCATTTTAAAAGGGGACTGAAAGTATGCCCACTGTACAATTGAAGACCCGCATTCATAAAGAGATGTATCTATAGTCAGAAATTCTCTGCCTTCCTGGGCAACCATTGACATAGATGCTAACTTATCAGGTCCTGTGTCACCTGTCTTCTGTATAACCTACTGTCCAGCCAGCAGATATTACTGAGCACTAAACACAGATGTGACACTATTTCCAAAACAGAAAAGGTAAAACTTCCTGGCTTATAGAGTCTACTTATTAATGAGAGGGTAGTGAAGTTGCCATAAGGAAAGAAGTTTACATAGATGGTCCCTAACAACACTTGAACTTGCAAATTTTTAAATTTTATGAAGCGTAAAAAGAACTATGTAGGGCCAGAGAGATGGCTCAGGGTTAAAAGACCCTGCTGCTCTTGCCAAAGACTAGAATTCTGTTTCCCACAATTTTCCAGTATCACATGACCTGTCAGTCATCCATAACTCCAGTTCCTGGGCATCTGATACCCTTTTCTGCCCTCACAGGAACCAGGCCTGAATATGGTGCACAGATATGCAAACAAGAATCTTGTGCACACAAAATACATATTGACAAGTAACAATGTATTCAGTGGAACCCATATTTTGAGGCCACACCCTACAGTGTGCTGTGGGACTGAGATGTGATATTTCCTGGGCTGAGTGTGTTAAGGTATGCGAGGAACTTGATAAAGAAGACAGGCTCTCAAGAGGTATCTTAAAACTTCCTGACACAGGCCTTTCAGCATGCCACCCTCAACCGGTTGTCACCATGTAGTTATCTATGAACTAGAAGAGCAGCTTGGGGCTTTTAACTGTTAAAAGTGAACCAGCAGCAGTGCCTTTGAACTGACCACTAATAGGTAAACAGGTAACAATGGCATGCTTATATTTTGCCTCATATCTAAACACATCTGAGTTTAGGGTCTACAGAGGAGCCTTCACTGAACTGCAAAATTAAAAAGCAACAGTTAATAGGACATTATGTTTCCTTGCTTGCCTCCAAGACCAAGCATGGACTTTGCTCACACTCCGAGCCTGTTACAGCAACTCTTCTTTTACCCTCAATAAACAACCACCAGGAACAACCCCCTAAAGAGTGGTTCTTTGTTCCTCTCCCTCTTTATCTCTCTTGGCATTTGTACTATTCCCTATCCTCTTGCCATACTTCTGTTTCATGGAAGCTGGTTTAACCTTCCTTCCTGCCTCAGCTTATCTTGATGTCTTAACTGTAGGGAACTTTACGGAAGGACCATCTAATTCTCAGTAACAAGCAGCAGACCTGTAGTTTGTTAAGGTAATTTGTGCCCTGGGAAGAGAATATTGGAGTACAGTTCAGAAAGGAAACTAACTAGGTGTGTGGGAGAGGGTGAGCGTTTAAATCAGACAGTCGGGTAGGCGTCACTGAGATGCCAGGTAGACAGAACCCAAGGAAGTTTAGAGTCTGTTGTCAAGACTGCTCTCCGCTCTTGACTGACAAGCCCCACTTCTTACAGTCTACATTGCAGGTGGCTGGTTGGTGGTTCAGGGAAAAGCTGAAATCGCTCAAGCTCCAAGCTTTTATGGAAGGAGATCATACAGCCTGTGCCACTAATGGGGCCTCGGTGCTTCCTTTTGACATGGAAATGCTGTATCATTGGGGGGAAGGAAACACTCCCACCATGCTTGCCAAGTCTACCACACAACCCTCATCTCAAAGGAATTCCAAGAAATTCAGCTTCAAACCTGTCTTTCCCCGGTTGTTCACATTAAGGTTACTCTGTAACCCTTCAGTTAATTGTAATGATAAAGTTGGGACACGTATCGAGACAATCATACTTGCCTGGAGAGTTAAAAGAACAGCTTCAAAAATCCCAGCTCCCCTATGTCTACCCTCTCCCCATTTAAGAAACACCCCTTTTCTGAGGTTATTGTGCTCTTCTGTAACAGGTTACTTCTTGTACTTCTTGAATATTTAGAGGCATGGGCCTCCTTTTGCATTGACTTTGTTTGGTTCCAATAGGTTGAGATTTAAACATTGGCACTGAACTTGTGGCAAACTCAGAGAATATTGTTTCAACCATCTCTCACTAGCCTTTATCCCATGAAAGCTGCCCTTGCCAAGGCCACCTATGACCTTAGCATGATTCCCTGCGTTAGGCTGTTCTCTGTTTGGTTAACTTCACAGGAGCATTGGTGGATCTAACCTCCTCCTCTGTTTAGATATGTTCATTCAGAACTCAGAGTTATACATCCAGCCACTTGCCTGAGGAATACTTCCCACCATTACTTCCTTGCTGACACAGTGCTGTTTCCTAAGCTGTGGGTAAATGCAGCAGAATGTTCTCAACAGAGAGATGATGACATCAGCTACTAGTCAACCCCTTTGCTACGTTTTGACAAGAGCTGCCAGAAGTTTCAGCTATGGTTTCTGGGTTTTATTATCTATATACTCTGAGAACCACAGGAACAATGGAGAGATGTATTTCCTCCACTCCAATATGAAGCATATATTTTAAAATTGGGTGTAGTATTTTCACACAATATCTAGTTATCTACATAGCTCTTGACATTTTGAATTAAATTTTATTTTAAACAGATCTAAAAATTAAATCACTTTATCTGTACTTTGTGAAAGTTACTTCCTTTCATGCTTAATATTTTTAAATGAAACTAAGGAAATTCTGAATGTGTGTGAAATATATTTCATACACACAAGCGCATGCAGACACACACACACACAAAACACACACACACACACACACACACACACACACGACTCTGTAAATTGATGGTTTAGATTGATTATAAAGGCATTATTCTAAAAATATCAGACAAACTGTAAAGTCAACCAACTTGCGCTCACATGGAAACATCATTTCTGGCCCTTGTAGCTCTGCAGAGCCCCATTGCCTACATAGGATCAAAAGTCAACTCTAACTTCTGATCACCCAGGCTGTCTAATGGAAGAGCTTAGGTATAATGAAGTGGGCCAAACTGGTTGAAAACACTGTCTACCCAGGTAAAGCCATATGAGATACTAGCAATTGGATCTGGCTTAGCCTATTGTGTGTAATATAATCAATGTGAGGTATGATGAAACTGCCAGCCAGAAAAGCAATTGTCAGTGCCCACCATTGGTTCATGTGTTTGGACACTTTGGCACTAGCTGGTGGCTCTGGTTTGAAATTTTTAGGAGGTGGAGCTGTACCAGAGGAATGAAATCTCTGGGGGTGCATCTTGATATTACACAGCCTAGCCCTACTTCTTGTCAGATCTCTGTTTCCTCATTGCAAGATGACATGACCAGTTGCTTCTGATTCCTGTTTGGTCAAGCTGGTAAAGCATTGGGACAGTGGACAACAAAGGACACACTGAGGTGAGTAGAGAAAGGGTGTGAATGGCCAGTAGACCAGCAGGATACGCCCAGCACACAAATGGGAGTTCATGGATGTCAGTAGACAAGTATTTGGAAGAATTTCCTTCCAGATAGATCCATTGGAGATTGCTAGGTAGCAGAACTGATGGGCTAAGCAAATTCCTGGTATTGGTCTGTCCAAAAAGCTCCTTATCAGCTAAGGTCTTCCCACCCGCAATATTGTATGTTGGTTTTAATGGTTGGGCTGAATCCTTGCATCAGTTTGTAGTGACTCAGAGGAGCAACCATTGACCTAATGGAGAACACTGCTTTCCATGTGGAAAAGACACACTTGTAGGGCAGACAATAGCTAGCTGTGAGCTTGGGATCATTTACCTTGGAGTAGCTGAGTTATTTACATATATCTAAGGGTAGGCACAGATATTTGAATGGGCCCTTATACCACAACCCTGGCTCAACTCTACCTCCTCTTTCTTTCCTTCTGTTCTCTCTCTCTCTCTCTCTCTCTCTCTCTCTCTCTCTCTCCCTGCCTCTCTCTCTCTCTCCCTGCCTCTCTCTCTTTCTTTCTCATACTCATAGAGTTGCACATTAGCAAGTGTGATGATTAATATTGATTGCCAACTTGACATGATCTAGACTCACTGGAAAGACAAATCTGTGGGAGTGCCTCGTAGTGATTATCTGGACCAGGATAACTGGGGTGGCAGTGAGAGGCGCTGTTCTGTGGACTGGGGTCTCAGACGGCATGGAAAAGAGAAGATGAGCTGAGAGAGACATTCACTCCTCTGTGTGTCCTGACTGTTGATGCAGTGTGAGCAGCTGCCCCAGGTTCCTACCCACATGATTTCCCTGTGAACCAAATTAAATGCTTTTCTCCCTTAAATATGCTTTTACTGGGTTACATTATCACAGCAATTTGAACAGTAACTAATATAGAAAGCACCAAGGATAAAGATGGAGCTGCTTGCATGCATGAGGAATCCATGAGGACAGTGATGAAGGCTGAGGGAGGAACAGCTTACTTGCTGGGAGACTGAGCATGTGGTGGCTGATCTGGCTGTGCCCCTAGTTGGATCTGCAAAGTCAGGAAGGACATGCATTCACTCCAAACTCAATGCCCTCACAGGAGTGATGAGACTGAGGATCAGAGGTCTTGACCATCCCTCCGGGCGCTCAAATCCCACCTTGACAAAGTAATATTAATTCCACAACATCACAATTTCCTATTCTCATCTTCAATTCCATCTGCTTGGTGACCTCGAGAATGTAACCCATTAACTTTGAAGTGAAAGAGCTTAGAAGTTAAGTTTTCCCTTTTGTTATAAAACGAAATTAAAGTGCTGGGATTGTTTTGTCAGTTCATATTAGCAGGCACAGGAAAGCCCCATCTACAGGGAGGAAAGACACTGTGCTGCCTTTTCACTCTATCCTATGCTCACTTTTTCTCAAAAGGAGTGGAAAGGGGAACCCATTTTTTTGAAAATGAAATTTTCCCTCTGTCTAAATCAAAGTAGTTTAAAGAATATTTTAATTTCTCATCTATTTTCCCAAATATATTGAACCATGGGTCATAGGTGCCCTAGGTCATCTTTGACACTGAGCTATTTTATTTGTAGGTGTCTACCCAGCCTTATTATAGTCTGAGAAATTTAAAGTCCCTGTTTGCCTGTCCTAGTGATGCCTCTGTGAAATCCTATAGCTTGCAGTTCCCTTCCTCCCCGGTTTCTAAGGAATAATGCCTTATGGGCAAAACCTTCTTTCATACAATCATAGTTTTGCACCATAAATGCCACTTGAACAAGACCCCAGAGTGTATGGAAAATTCAGATTTTCTTTAAATGCACAAGCTAGGAAAATTAAGTTGCTGACACAAATGAGTTCCCCACACTAGGCAATGCCATTCTCCGAGTTACAGGTTGCCCAAAGCCTTGGTAATTTTTGGCACATTTGAAATACTTGGAAACGATGTAACATTGCAATATGGCCATTCATTTTATTTTCTTCCCTTAAGTAAATCCAGAGGGCCTCTTACATAGAAGTAACTGTATCGATGGCTGCAAATACAGAGGACCAAGTCCCCTTTCCATCTCCAGAGCAGATGCCCTGATTCCAAAAGCCGAGCATCTATCCTGAGCCTCAGCATGTCCTATAGACACAATAAAGACAGATCATTAGGGTTCATGACCTAATGCATCAGAACCAGAGGAAGTTGTCAGACACTAATCTGAATTTAATAAGCCCTTCCCGTGAATTTAAAGCCCACTGAGTTTCAGAACCTTTGATCTAGAGTTGAGATCGACATACTGTGACCAGAGGCCAAATCTGGCATGTTTTTAAAAATAAATTATTATTAGGACACAATTTGTTTTCAGACTGTCTAGAGTTGTAACAGAAACAGTCTGACTCACAGAGCCTAAAATATTTACTTCCTGGCCCTTGATAGAAAGTGTTTGCCAGCCCTGATCTCATGCAGAGGAGGTGGTGAGGACGGGGTCCTTGGTGCCAGCAGTGTGACTGACTGGTTCTATCTACACCTCCCAGGGTCTAACCTGGGAATTACATAAGCCTGTCTGCATTGCAGTGGGCTCATTGTAAGGTGGTGACAGGTATAGGTCCCATCATAGTCAGTCGATGTGGGAGGTCAGCCTTGCAGACCTTTACATCATAGCCTGGCTACTGGAGAACACTTCATGCGTGTTTACCATTAATAAATGAAAGAAGCAATGCTCCAATGCTTCACTGGCATAGTGATAAGCCTCCAAACTTCATAATTTCATTGACCCATCCCCATCTTAGAGCAAATTACACATTCTATCTGTGAGACTGTTGCTGATCCATGAAGTAGAAGACAACTTCCCCCAAGCAGAGAGTGGAGCAGTGTTTCATATGACAGACCTTGGAAAGCATAACTGGATCCTCATATAGGACTCCAGGGGATGTCGGAATGACAGGATTCCCTGTGGGCAGTTTCTGACAACATAAACGGCACTGTAGCTTTTGTGCTGGCATAGCCTGACAACTGGCTGGGAAGCTCAGATAGAGACTTTTGAGCAATGGTCAGAATGCATTAATGCTTGCATTAATAGGAAATTTTTTACTGGCCATACCCCCAACCCCTAGAGCTCTCTCTTGCTTCTGAGTACAGTTGTAATCCTAGACTAGAGCTTCCTGTTGAGGCAGGAGGATTCAGTTTGAAGCTAGCCTGGAATCCAAATTTGCTTCTCTGCTGTTATGACAAACACCAAGACAAAAAACTAATTTGGAGAGGGAAGGGTTTATTTGGCTCACACATCTAGCACACTGCATCACAGTAGGGACTCAGGGCAGGAACAATGGAGGAAAGCTGTTTACTGGCTTGCTTTTTATTCTTCTGTTTAACCAGCTTCCTTAGAGAACCTAGGACCTTCTGCTTAGGGTCGCCATGCCCATAATAGGCTAGGCCGATTTTATCAGTTCACAGCCTAGAAAATGCCACTAGCCAACTTGATAGAGGCAATTCATCAACAAGGCTCCCTCTTCCCATCTTTGTCAAGTTGACAGCCAAGAATCACTGTTACAACAAGCTCTTGTCTCAATTTAAAACAAACAAAACAAAGTAAAAAGGTGAACTTTGAGCCAAATAAAAAGGAAAGGTATGTGTGTGAGGTGTGTGTGTGTGTGTGAGGTGTGTGTGTGTGTGGTGTGTGTGTGTGGTGTGAGGTGTGTGTGTGAGAGGTTTGTGTATGTGTGTGTGAGGTGTGTGTGTGTGTGTGTGGTGTGAGGTGTGTGTGTGAGGTGTGTGTGTGTGTGTGTGTGTGTGTGTGTGTGTGTGTGTGTGTGTCTGTAAGGAAAAAAAAGAGGAAGAGAAAGAAAGGGGGAGAAGATAATATGAATGTAGATGTCCCCTAAAGAAATAAATGTAAACATTTGCAGAGAATGTTATTAATAAGGATAATGCTTTAAGTCAATTGGTAAAGTCAATATTTTCATGAGCCTCTGAACAAGGGATCAGGTATGAGAATTCTCCTGGATTATGTGAGACTCTTACTAGGAAGCCTGTCTCAGTGTAGCCTGGGCGCCATGAGGCACTCTGCAGGGCGCAGAGAACCCTGCAGGAAAACACTAGGGACGGACAGGAGGGCAACTGGGCACTGCCACCTTCATACAAGAGAGTTGTAATCATTTTAAAGTAATTTTTTAATTTTAGAAAATTTTATACATGTATACAATGAAATGTGATCATATATACCCCATTTCTTCCCTTTAACTTCCCTCTCCATCCATCCACAACACCCCATACTAATTTCATGTCTTTTTCATTATTTATTGTTTATTTATTCTTCTGTTATAGAAATTAGATTTTTTTACACAGTGTCTTATGAGTAAGTTTTCTCTTCCCAGATGTAGAGAGGGAGGAGTGATAATATGATCAAAGGGGTCAACACCATGTTGGGGAAATCCACAGAAAGAGCTGATCCAAGCAAGTGGAAGCTCACTGACCCCAGACTGACAGCTGGGGAACCTGCATGAGACTGAACCAGGACCCCAGAACGTGGCTGAGAGTTGGGGGGCCTGGGCGGTTTATGGGACCACTGGCAGAGGAACCAGGGATACTCCATCGGAGAAAACTAAATTTTCATTTGTGAATGGTTATTGTCAAGGTGAGATTGCTCCTGGTTAGGGAAGAGTGCTTATGCTCACATCTCTCAGCTCCAGGACCCCATCTAGTGTAGACTTGTGCATGAGATGTTTTGTTTTTTGGTTTTTTTTTTTTTTTTTAAACAAATGTGTTTGTCAAATTCTGCAATCACAGGTCTGGGCCCCATTTCATGGAGACCAGACTCAATGTGTGCAAGCACAGCTATAGCTTTTGAAGGCTGGAAAAAGTCTCCAGATGCTTCTCATCAGTCCAATTGATTACTGGAGATCAACATCAGATTCCATTGTCTTCTTGTTAAAGTTTACTATGCTGAGAATCACAGAGGCAGATTGCTATAGCAGCAAGGATGTATGGTTTGAAGTTAGGATCAGATGCTTCTTTATTCCTTGGGTTTATGATATATTTCATAGTTCTTTTTTCCCCTCTTAATCACACACTCAAAATTATAAAATGATTTTGTCTATAATTATTATATGCCAGAGTTCAATGCCATAGTCATTCAAAAAAGATCCTGTTAGAGACCTTAATGTCAACCCTGATCCTACCTCTGAGATATTCGTCTTCTGTTTTAAGAACACTTGTTATCTGTCACTCTCAACAAACACCATCCTCTCCTTTATAACTCCCATGGCAGGGATAGACCTTGAATACCAGGTTCCCATGACAATGGTTCTTACATTCCAACTACTGCTCCACATTCCAGCCCATTGACACCATCACCAGTTTTGTTTCTGGATGTTTAAAAGCTACTTCAAATTGCATGGTGCCCCTGAAATTACTAGTCAAAACTTCCCTGGTATCCCTGCTCCTCTTGTCTGTTACCTGAGTAAATCATCTTCAGGCTGGGTTCTATCACCCCCAAACCTCCACCTGTACTGGCGATGCTTAAAGATTCTGGGCAGAATCCATCAGACTATTGATGGAGTGCATTTGAGGATAAGACCATGGGCATCTCTGGAGCTGTGGACAGCTCCTCAGGAAGTTCACTTTCCTGATGTTCATCATGTTTATTCTGCAGTTCCCTTTTACTTTTCTAACATCCATACCTTCTCCCTGCTCCCTATGAAAGCTTTGCTTATGCAATGTTAGGAAAACAGAAATGCTTAGAGGGTCCGGTCTCTCTGTGCACTGATAAAGATGTAAGCTCCACCTCAGCTCTGGCCCACTTTCCCTTGGTTGGTCTAGGAGGACCCTGCTTCCTCCAGACACAAATTTTATGACCTCTTAGCTCGAAAGGCCTTTGTCCTGGGATTACCTTATTTTCCTACTACATAGATACTTTGATCCTGTCTATAGAAGCATTTCAAGCAATGTAAAACCCTTCTCCAAGTGACCCACTTATAAAATAGCCCTCTGTGTGCATGCCCCTCCCGCTGCTACAGACTATTTTTCTTCAGGACAAAACCATTTAATGAGCTTCCTGTACTGACTCTCTGTGCTTCCTTTCTTCCCATTAACCCTCTTTATTGAATTAGGAAATCTTTTGAGGATTCAGAAAAGGCTGCTAATCTAATGAGCGTCCACCAAAGCTACCCTGTTTGATCTTAACATTTTCAATATCTGCACTATTTCTTATTTTTATATTAATGGAAAAACAATATCACATCTAAAATTGGTGGCCTTTGTTAATGTCTCTACAATCTTCCCTCTCTTCAGAACTGGAGGTCATGAATTTAGCATTTATCATGTCTGGGCTACTTAACTATCGTACATGTATCTGTAAATTATTTAGGTAAGTTATTTATGATTAGTTTATTAATAGACTGACAGTAGTTTCCATGTCTCCCTTGCCCAATGGATGTAATGGAATGTGCATTTTCAACATTACAAGAGTCTCCAAAATGCCTTCCCAAGTGATTATAACAACCCACACTTCCAGAGTCATTCTTGCCAATATCTGATGTTAGTTTATATTGACAGACTTCTTAATTGTGGCTAGTCTGATATAAAATGGTCCCTTATTTTAGTTGGTTTTTGTGATTTTGGGGAAGAGTTACATGATACTAGTATGCCTATTACATTTGTCCATTTTTGCATGGCTTAGTTCTTTCACAGTGGGTAGATTGGAGATTGGAAATATATACTGCCTACAACCTTTTGTTATTTGTATACATTGAAAGTTTCCTGGAGCCAGGGCTTGCTTTTAAGTTGCATGAAAGTTGTAAACTTTAATGTGGTTTGTTGCATTGATTTTTCTTTATGGCTGGTCTTTGTATGTTCTTCTAAGAACTGCTTTTCTAGCCAGAGGTCATATGGATAGCTGCTTATGTGTGTTCCTAAGTGTTTTTAATGTTTTGTTTTAATTTTTCTTTAGTCTATTTTGAAGCTATTTGAATGAATGATTTGCAGGAAATGATTCAGTCAATTGCCTTAGGTTCTGGTGTTGAATCTCTCCTCTCCCCAGCAAGCTACAGGCCACCTTTGTTTAAAATCCTACCTTGTTGGTGTCATACACCTTCAATCCCAGCATTCAGAAGGCAGACAGAGGCAGGTTGATCTTTGTGAGTTCAAGGCCTGCATGGTCTACAAGAGCTAGTTCCAGTACAGCTTCTAAAGCCACAGAAAAACACTGTCTCAAAAAACCAACCAACCAACTAACCAACCAACCAACCAACCAACCAAACAAACAAACAAATAAACAAATAAATAAAAAGAAGCCTAAGAAGCCTACTTGGCCATTCTTGGATTCCATGCCATGTTTTTATCTTTGTTGATCCCTGGACCAGTAGTATTTCAGTGTCTAAATACTAAAGCTAAAACAAACAAGCATTAACAATCAATAGTCCTTACTTTTTCTCAACATTAATGGTCTTAACTCTCCTATAAAAAGACACAGGCTAACAGAATGGATACGAAGACAGAATCCATCCTTTGCTGCATAAAAGAAACACATCTAAGATTCAAAGACAGACATTACCTCAGGGTAAAAGGTTGGGGAAAAATCTTCCAATCAAATGGATCCAAGAAGCAAGCAGCAGTGGCTATCCTAATGTCTAACATGTTAGACTTCGAACCAAAATCAATCAAAAGAGATGAAGATGGCCATTTCGTATTCATCACAGGAGAAATCCATCAGCACAAAGTCTCAATTCTGAACATTTGTGCCCCAGATACAAAGGTAAACATCACCCTTTACAATAGCCACTAACAACATAAAGTATCTTGAGATAACACTTACCAAACAAGTGAAAGATCTATATAATAAGAACTTTGTGTCTTTAAAGAAAAAAATTATAAAAGATACCAGAAAGTGGAAAGATATCCTATGCTCTTGGATAGGTAGGATAAATATAGTAAAAATGGCAATCTTGCCAAAAGCAATCTACAGATGCAATGCAATCCCCATTAACATCCCAGCACAATTCTTCACTGACCTTGAAAGGATAATAATTAACTTTATATGGAAAAACAAAAGACCCAGGATAGCCAAAACACATCTGTACAATAAAGGAACTTCAGTAGGCATCACCATTCCCGACTTTAAGCTCTATTACAGAGCTACAATCCTGAAAATAGCCTGGTATTGGCACAAAAATAGACAAGTAGACAAATGGAATCTAATCAAAAATCTTGATATTAAACCACACATCTATGAACATCTGAATTTTGAGAAAACAGCTAAAAGTATGCAATGGGAGGAGGAAAGTATCTTCAACAAATGGTGCTGGCACAACTGGTGATGGTGTGTAGAAGACTGCATATAGACCCAAGTCTATCACCATGCACAAAACTCCAGTTCAAATGGATCAAAGACCTCAACATAAATCCAGCCACACTGAACCTCTTAGAAGAGAAAGTGGGAGGTCCCCTTGAACAAATTGGTACAGGAGACTGCTTCCTTAACAGAACTCCAGTAGCACAGGCGCTGAGATTGACAATTAATAAATGAGACCTCCTCAAACTGAGAAGCTTGTATAAGGCAAAGGGCATAGTGGACAAGACCAAACAGCAGCTCACAGACTGGGAAAAAAAATCTTCACCAATCCTACATCTGACAAAGAACTCAAGAAAATAGTCAACAAAATACCAAATAACACTATTAACAATGGGGTGCAGAACTGAATAGAGAACTCTCAATAGAGGAAATAAAAAAGGCTGAAAGACACTTGAAGTGTTCAAAATTATTAGCTATCAGGGAATTGCAAATCAAAACAACTTTGAGATATCATCTTATTCTTGCAAGAATGGCTAAAATTAGAAACACCAATGACAACTGATGCTGGAGAGGATGTGGAGAAAGGGGAACACTCCTTCACTGCTGGTGGGAGTGCAAACTTGTACAGCCATTTTGTAGATCAATATGGCGGTTCCTCAGGAAAATGGGAATCAGTGTACCACATGACCCAGCAATCCCACTCTTAGGCATATACCCAAATGATCCACATCCATGCAACAAAGACATGTGTTCCACTATGTTCTTAGCAGCATTATTTTTAATAGCAAGAACCTGGAAGCAACCTAGATGCCCCTCAACTGAAGAATGGATAAAGAAGATGTGGCACATCTACACAATGGAATACTACTCTGAGGAAAAAAAAACAATGGAATCTTGAAATTCATAGGCAAGTGGATGGAACTTGAAGAAACCATGCTGAATGAGGTAACCCAGTCACAAAAAGAGGACCATAGTATGTTCTCACTCATATATGGATTTTAGACATAGAATAAATGATCACCAGCCTATAATTCACACCACCAGAGAAACTAGGATACAAGAAAGATTCTAAGAGATTCCTATAAGGGTTCTCACAGAAGGGGAAAGGGACAAGATCTCCTGAACATATGGGGAGTGGGGGGCAATGAGTAGAGAGGGAACTAGGAGAAAGAGAAGGGGAGGAGAGGAAAGTATATGGGACTATTGAGTCAGGGGAGGAATAGAAGAGTGAAGAGAGAGAGGGAGAGAGGCAGAGAGAGAGGGGGGGAGAGCATAAAAGAGGGAGACATAGCTTTGCAGAGAAAACTGAACCTAGAAAGCACTTGTGTTTTAAAGTGCAGCTGACACTGCTGAAGTCAGGAAGAGAGGCCTGGGGCTAATGTTTAGGGATGACTTTTTGGACTTGCTAGGATGCTCCCTGTGGATCTGCATTTTCAGATCTGAAGCAGAGCAGATGGAAGTAACTCAGGGGCTTGTGTTAGTTGCTGAAACCTGAGAAAATTTAAAGAGGAAAGATTTTGTTCCTAGTTTGGGAGGTTTAAGCTTCTCATCCTGAGAAGGACGAGGCAGAACATGTGCTGTCTGGGAAGGGTCTTAGTTTGTATCATATTGGTGTGATAAACACAACGATCAAAAGAAAACTGGGAAAGAAGGAAACTCTGACATTTCCAGTTCCTCACTCAGGGAAGTGAGGCCAGGAACTCAATGCAGGACCGTGGAGACAGAAACTTAAGCACTCTCTGAAGGAGTATTGCTCACTGGATTGCTAGCTCTCCGGGTTGTCTCAGCTACTTTTCTCATATAGCCCAGGACCACCCGCCTAGGGATGGCGCCACCCACAGTGGGTGGTGCCCTTCTGTCTTAGTCATTGATCCAGACAAGGCCTCACTCCTATGCCACAGGCCAATCTGAAGGACCAGTTCCTCGACTGAGGAGTCCTCTTCCCAGGCAACTCTAGTTTTTGTCAACCTGACATCAGAAAGTAGCCAGTATAGTGGGCCTTTCTCCCTTAGCTCACTTTCCCTGGAAACCCTCCCCCACCACAGGCACACCTATAGGTCAACTTGGTTACCCACCCCCCATCTCTTCTCAGTACAGTCAGCTCAACAATTGCAGTTAAGAGCAGCTGCTACGGGTCCCAGGATTAAACATCCTTTGCACTATCATCCAGGCTCCTGATTATATCTGCTTACAGACTAAGACAGTGCCTCTAAATTAGCCTCTACATTAAGTCCTCAGCAGAATCAGGTTGGAGAGGAAAACAAAACAACGAAAATCACATCTGTGAGTTAACATCACAGGAACCTGACAGTGTTCACCTTGTTGTCCCAACTGAACAGCACCGCTCCATCCAGCTGCAACGAAGGGATTTTTTTTTTTTTGTTTGTTTGTTTGTTTAAAACCAGGTGTTTCACAATTCAAGTAAAATCAGTCCTGTGTCATTAAAGATGATGCTTGGTGGTGGTAGTGGTGGTGGTGAGGGGGTGAGGCTGTTTGAGGAACAATCACTGCTGTCTGTATTGGATGAGGTGTTGGTATTTGGAGTGAGAACAATTGACATGCTGAATTAAGGCCCTAACAGTGGGACTGGAAAGGAAGGTCAGAAATGAATTTTGACGGAGGGCCACAAGATCTCTACCGCCTTTATCCCTCCTAATTTGCTTGACAAGACATGCTCCCTTTGGATTAATTCTACAAATATCCCTTTTATTGAATTCAAGGTCATTGTGCTAAATTTAGTGGGTAAATATTAAAATAAACTGGGACAGAGAAATTTGTGCTTCAAAAGTCTATTTTAAAAATGTATTTCTAAAACTATTTATGTCCCCTCAAAGCTGCTGTTTCTCAGAGACAGGAGAATGTAGGAAATATTAGCTAACAAGTCAACCTATCTTTTTAAATTAATTAAGTAAGTACAGCCTTTTTTTTTTTTGCTTATAAACACTCAAGACATACTAGTCTCAATGTCAGAAAATAACTCCAAGGAAACTAAAAGGATGCTTTATCTTCATGCCAGAGACCATCTGCCTTTCCTGTAGAAATTCCAAAACATCGTTAAACTTATCATTCTTCTCTCTATGCCATGATTCTAAAAGACAACTTGAGCTGCTTTGAAGGCACCAGCTTTATCTTAAGGAAACTGGGTTGCCAGAAAACATATCTGGAAATCCAGCCACACACACACACATACACACAAATATGAAACAAAATTTTGCAGATTTCTAGAATGCTTTGATTTCCGGAAATGTAGCAGAACTAAATTGTGTTGCCCTTCTGAACGCTTGATGTTTCCCAGAACACGTCAAGGAAAACATAACTTGAAAATGACTGCCACCCCCATCCAGAGAGCAAGCATGTCTTCCTAAGGGTATGTCTGGGTACCACCTGAAACGCCTTACTGCTGTTACCCACACACTTAGCCAGGCTGCTTCTTTGAATATGACCATGAGGTGAAAGAATGCCAAGTTTAGTGTGGGTTGAATCTGAGAGGTAATTAGTAAGAAGAATTCACTTGGGCTAGGTGAAGGCAGGTCACTCTGTGCAAACCATCAGGCATAAATGGGGACAAAGTTCAGGGTCACATCTCTTTTATCAGCCCTGGGAAGTCAAGGTAGACCCTGGGTAGAGATTAGGCTGTGGAGGGGGCCATGCTGAGTGCGCCCTCACACACCCTAGCAGTATGGAACTCCTTAAGGACCAAGAATCTGCACTTTGTATCAGATCTGTTTATGTTCTGTGTGTGTGTGTGTGTGTGTGTGTGTGTGTGTGTGTGTGAAAAACACAGAGAGAGTGTGTATCTGTGTGTGTGAGAAAGGGTGTGTGTGTATATGTGTGAGTTTGTGTGTATGTGTGAGTTTGTGTGTATGAGTGTCTGTCTGTTATGTATAAGTGAGTATAAGAGAGTGTGTGTATGTGTATGTATATGAGTGTGCATATATGTGTAATGACAACTTCATAATGTAGAACATATGTAGAACATAATGTAGAATGTTCTTTAA
Source organism: Cricetiscus sungorus (assembly GCA_030556225.1). Taxonomy (NCBI): domain Eukaryota; kingdom Metazoa; phylum Chordata; class Mammalia; order Rodentia; family Cricetidae; genus Cricetiscus; species Cricetiscus sungorus. The sequence continues at coordinate 31,134,009 of JANBXA010000398.1, forward strand.
AACAAATCTAATGTCCTTAACACCACTCAGGGAGTGGGTACTGAAAGGGAGGGAGTTTTCTTGAGGCATAGGAACGTAAAGGGACTTTGGTGCAGCCCAAGAGACTAGAGAAAGTTTTGGAAGTTCAATCAAAACTCTCTCCTCTTCAAAAGCCTTGGCCTGTGAAAACCAGCATGGATGGACATCATAGGGTGACTTGTAACTACAGCTGTGGATCTTCAGAATCCTACAAATAAGGAAACCTGGAGCAGCTCTTAGCAGTGCTACAGTGACATCAAGCTTCATGTCTTTGAACCAGGGCTCAGCAGTGTTAAAATGGATAGGATTAGCTGGACAGTGATGGTGCATGCCTTGGGAGGCAGAGGCAGGCAGATCTCTGAGTTCAAGGCCAGCCTAGTCTACAAAGTGAGTTCCAGGACAGCCAGGGCTACACAGAGAAACTCTGTCAAATAAGTAAGTAAGTAAGTAAGTAAGTGAGTAAATAAATAAATAAAGGACCAGACAATTAAATGGTGACTTTAACATCTACTTGGCTCACGTAGAGAAAATGTAAAGAGGCCATGATTCCAGAACTTTGTTTTTTTTTTTTTTTTTTTTTTTTTTTTAATAATTTAGTAGTCTTGTTACATTTAAAGCCCACAGTTAGTGAGACTTCCTGGGAAAGCCAAGTGTGGTCCACAGCTATCTTCATGTCTCCCAGGCCAGGCTCTCTTCAGCTCCTCCCTGCTCCATTCTTTGGCTGCAACCAGGCCCTGGGCGGGAATGTAAAGATGATACAAAATTGTTGCATTAGTTCCCAGTCAGGTGCTGCCCCATCTTTCTGAATAGAACCTGAGGTGAGTCAGGAAATGGATGGCGTTTTTCAAGTCACATGAATCAGCGCCCCAGAATTCATCATTTTCACCAATGGTTGTGGTCCACAGCCTTTGATCAGCTCACCTGACACCGTGTGTGTGTGTGTGTGTGTGTGTGTGTGTGTGTGTGTGTGTGTGTGTGTGTGTGCATGCTTGAGACAGAAACAGTCAGAGAGACACAGAGAGAAAAAGCAAGTGTCTGTTTGCATGCTTGAGACGGAAGAAACAGACAGAGACACACACACAGACAAAAAGAGAGACACACAGACAGAGAGAGACAGAGGGAGAAAGCAAGTGTGTGTGTGAATGTTTGAATCAGAGAGACAGAGACAGACAGGAAGACACAGAGAGAAAGCAGGTGTGTGTTAATGCTTGAGACAGAGAGACAGAGACAGAGAGATAGAGGGAGAGAGAGAGAATGTGTGTGAGTGCTTGACCATGCACATGTGGTGTGTGTTTGTGTGTGTGTGAGAGAGAGAGAGACAGAGAGACAGAGAGAGAGAGAGAGAGAGAGAGAGAGAGAGAGAGAGAGAGAGAGAGAAAATGTGTGTGAGTGCTTGACCATGCACATGTGGTGTGTGTGTGTGTGTGTGTGTGTGTGTGTGTGAGAGAGAGAGAGAGAGAGAGAGAGAGAGAGAGAGAGAGAGAGAGAGAGAGAGAGAGAGAGAGAGAGAGAGTTTCATTGTGAGCACAGTAAAATGTCCTTGGTAAAATAGTAATCATGTTTAGTTTTACAATCTGATGTTTCAAGTACTTTAACAAGAAATGCTTTTGAAAAGGAAAACTAGGAAAAGGAAATATTCATATGCCCTTTAAAACAGTGTGATTTCAGAGTGCCTGCATGGGGCTGAGCCTCGGATATCTTACAGTTAACTGCTCCTTTCTCCTTTAGTTCTTGCGACTGACATTCCTGGTGAGCTGGGTCAAGTTGCACACGAAGACATCAGATCAGCAAAGTTCACAAACTTCCTGCAAGTCAGTGACAACAATCACCCTCAGCTTAGAACTATTTCACTTTTAATCCAAGGCAGCATTCGAGATGAGGACTTGGTTTCTGATCTTGCGTATTAGAGATTTCTAATTCATCATCACTAATGCTAGATTTTTAACAGCAGTACAGAGTAATCTGTAAACAGCAAAATTGAACCTATTTCCTGCTCCAGTGACACAAAAGTCACTTCATTTAGAGGGTGAGAGTCTATGTGATAATCCTCACGGTGCCCAGGGTTTAGGCCTCTAAGCTAAGAGTGAGTTTCTTTGCCTGCTTGTGAGTTTACATGAGATATTGTCTCCCCAGGTGACCCCCAGGCTGGACTTGAACTCCCAACCCTTCTGTCTCAGCCACCAGAGTGCTGGGCACATAGGCATAATGTACCTTGCTTTTTTTTTCATTCTTATAAAAATAAAGCTTTAATTGTTTTTAACAGTAACATCAAGGGGTAAGGATAAGAATTAACTAAACGCATCGGAGTCTTAATTTATCTTTCTTCACCCTGCTAGGTTCCAGCCGCCCACACGAAGGCTATAGGGTTCAAGTGTAAGGCTGAGCTTCTCCAGCCAGACCTTGGCCCTTGGCAGGCTTCCTTCTCCCAAGAGCCTCTCAGGCTCCTGTGCCACGCAGGCAAGGCAAGACAAGGGGAGTGCTGGGAATGGCGCCAGTTCCCACCCACTTCTGAGCAGCAGGGAGAAGCACAGGAAACCCATTAGCTTTTTCCTTCAAGACCTAGAAACCAGGAGTTGCCACCAAGAGCTAGAGGCTAGCCGAACAACCGTGAGGCACGCTTCTCTCCCTAAGTAGCTCAGAGTTGGGCCTCTGGTACCTTCGGGGCGCAGGGTTCCAGACACTGTACACCCCGGGGTTGACACATAGGCTCCCAGGGATGCTTTCAAAATAGTTCTACTTAATTCGTTCATTTGAGGTGACAGAAACATCAAATTGGTGGCAATTTGTGCTTCTATTGTCCTCCTCTTGAATCTCTGTGGTCCTGGAAGGGCCGTGACATATTCCAGCTCTTACCAAGTCTCCCTTTAGCACAGTGGGACCGTACAGAATCTCTGAACTTCTCCCCCCCTCTCCCCCCCCAGCGCATTGCAACCAGCCAATTACCAGGGTGGGAATGTAGCCCATGGGGACATCCTTAGGTCCTGCAGTCAGGAGAGTCACTGTTGAAGTTCCTTAGTGCAAAACATCCAGAATCCAGCAACAAGGCCCAAGATGGGGAAAGGAAAAACAAAACAAAACACAAAAATAGCCTAAAGACACTGCCACTCCATTCTATAGGGAGGGAAGGGGTCACACATGGCTACAGGGGCAGGGGCATGAGGTTTCTGACTCTCTTTATCCTGTAACTTTCCCATTCAACAACCCCACATATTGTTTAACCCCCCCCGAGTTGATCACTTCCTTAGAAGGAGAACCGAACATGGCGTCAATAAAACTGCCCTGCCAAGGCGATTTACTATTAGTTCCAATATGAACTTTTTGTTGGGATGCTTACTTGGTGAGGCTCAAATATCCTTACAGAAGTGCAAATTAGCCCAGCTGGCTCTGTCCATGAAGAGACCCTCGCCGAAAGCCATCAGGGCCACGTGTGGATCTCTTGCTTTTTTCCCCCCTGGATGGTAGGTACGTTCATTTGTCTGATGTAGCTATCCCCATCAAGTAAGCCTGAATTAGCTGAGAACCTCCCGGGCCCAACTCACTCGCACCCCCCCCCCCTCCCGGCCCGGGTCTTCTTAGGATGATACGGAAGAACTGAATCTTAAACTCCTACTCTCTCCCCACTCGTGATCCGCCGAGAGGCGCGCACATACCTGGAGCCTAGGCCGGCCTAGTAGAAGCTCCACGTCTCTGCTTTGCGCCGAGCTGCCCCCAGCCGTTTATAGGGCCCAACCCGCCAAGTGGCCACGTCGGAGCGACTGGACAGGGGGCGGGTAGCCACAGAAGGCTTCTGCGAGGCGAGAAAGAGAGTCCCTAAAAAGTCACTACTGGGGTGGACTTGCACTCGGGAGGCACAAATAGAACTCGTGCTGTGTGGTGACAGCCCCTGGGGAGTGTGTAGGGGTCCCATCTCGGAAAGAGGCGGGCCCAGAGGAGGGGCCTGGGAAGGTCAGGGGCGGGTGGGGCGCTCAGTTTGCACCCGGGAGGGGCGGAGAAGGGGAGGTGCGGCGGCGGCGGCGGGGGCGGGGCGGGGGCGGGGGCGGGGGTGGAGTCGGGGCGAGGCGGCCCTGTGCTCCCCGCCCCAAGCTCGGGGCCCGCGCGCCCAGTGCTGCTCTACTCGCCGGGAAGGCGGCCCCGGCGGCGGCTGCTTACGCTGGACGCACTCCCGGGCGCTGCGCTCCCGTCGCGAGTGGGCTCCCCAAGCCCTGGCTGGCCGCAGCCCCTGCCGAGAGGTGGCCACTGCATCCCATCTTCCCACTGCGGGGGAGCCCCAGCACGTGCGACCCCTCTTTGGGGTGTTCCCACTCGCGGCAATCAAGCAGAGGACACTCAACTTTGCTACCTTGAGGGTCGCCCCCGCTCAGCGCGAGCCTGCTCGCTCAGCTGCATACGCAACTGGGTACTCCGTGCTCTAGGCGACTGAGCTCGTCCCCAGTCCGGTGCGCTGCGAGCAGAGGATAGCTCTGGAGAAGTGGCGGGGAGCAGTGGCGGCTGCTGCCTCGACTTCCCCCGCAGCGCGCTGAAGAGGACCCTTGGAGCCGCTCCGGGCCCCAGGCACTGGATGACTGGCAGAAGGAACGCTCACTGCATCTGGTGAGTTCGCTCCCCGCCGCGTCCCTGGGTTTCGCGGCTGAGACCTTGCGCGGGTGAACTGGACCTGGGGCAGCACTGGCCTGTCTGTGGGTGGTGTAGGTCTCGGCTAGGGTCACTCTGCAGGCACCTGGGTGGGGACAGGCTGGCAGCCGCGCGAGTAGGGATAGGACCACCGTCAGTGCGGAGGCGGTCGCAGAGGAGCTAGTGCACAGGCTGGAAGTTTGGGTCGCAGCCTTTGCCCGGATCCGAGCAGGTATTGGAAAGGAGCTGGAGTGTTCGGGTGTGCGACCGGCCAGTGAGCGAGCCTGCACCTCGGCCAGCGCCTCTCAGGTACTCGTGAGCGTACTCCGTGCGAAAAGCCAGGCTCCGGTGGTGGTGGGAGCTGCAGCCAGGTCTGGGAGTCGGGATCGCCTGCCTCCCAGCCCTGTGGACTCGGGGACATTTTTCTGCTCTCGGTACAGGGGCTTTGCGGTGTTGGCGAGAATGTGGGGATAGCGGGAGTAGGGCTTAACTCCACCAGGCTGTTTTGTTGGGGTAGACTGAGGCAGGGGTGGTGAGGCCTGGGCATCCGCCAGCCGGGTGGGCTCCATTCGCGGAGCCCCTGTGCGCTGGCAGCTCCGCCGCATGCGTTTCGTACCCGGACTCAGGGTCTGGGGCCAGGGGAAGGAAGATCTGGGCTCGGAGGAACTATTGGGGGCGGGGATTGATCCCCCGCGAACGCCCCTGATCCCGGGCCGAGTGCGGTTAGGTCCCAGTTTCCTTGGCTTTGGCGGGAAGCGCGTTCTCCTCATCTTTTTGTTGTTAGTACCTGGATGCTGTTGCCTGGAGTTGGGCTTTAACTTTCCTGCTCCCGCGGCGTCCCGGAGATGGCCGGCAGGGGGCGCCAAGAGAGAGCTTTCGGAGAGGGCGAGAGGATGCTGCTGAGCCTGTTGGTGTTTCTGTCCTGGACAAATGGATAGGAATCCTAGGTAGTGGTAAAAGACAGATTTTGCAGTAATTTTATCTCAAAAGGCGAAGGGCGGAGGAAATTGTTCTATTAACCATAGAGAACTTTCAGCCTAGTTAGGAAAAGCGACAGAAAAGTTGGACAGAAGCCTTCTAACAGGAAGATAAATTCCTACAAACTACAGACCTTTCTCCTTTGACAAGTGAATTTGACAAGAAGTCAATTGAAATTGCGTGAAAATATCAGAGTTCGGCTCCTGGTTAAAACGACGTGTGTCAAAATTATTGCAGCTTATTTATTCATATTTAAAAATAGCCACGTGTCCATCTTATCTGGAAGGGCCCTGGCATAACGGCCAAGTTTGTGAAGAGCAGATGTGTTAGTAATTACGGAGTTAGTCTTTTTAAAAGGAGACACAGAAAGACAAAACTAGACTTTAGTAGCAAATGTTTTTTAACACCCGGTTAGGATCATTGAACCAATTGCTGATTAATGCCACTTTTTATTTTTCGAGAGAATCTGAAGCCCATCCCTGGGAGGAAGCCGTTCATAGTCCCACTTAAGGCTTGAGTCTTAAGCAGACACCGCCTGTTCTAGATCACCGCAGCAACTTTTCTTTCCTGTGTGTACTCCAAAAGAAGTGTGCATTTCTTTCTGCCCACTCAAATTTCTTCTGCATGCTTGATTTCCATGAATAAAGCAATTCTAACTATAATTGTTTGAAGCACAGATTTCCTTTTCCTTGAGTTTGTTTATTGTAAAAGCTTTTGAGACCGTGCCTCACCCAAGATGCTGCCTGTAGTCACAACATGCATGCATACAACCATGGAGTCAGTCCATGAACTGGTGGTATCCGCTTTTAGATGCCTTTAGTGGACACATACTTTTTCTCACAAAGGATGAATGGATGATGCTCGTTATTTTATGCCTTTTAAGATGTGGCTAGTTCCTTTGGTTGTCTTAATGGAAAACATCTGTGGGGTCCCTGCTGAGAGCAAAGACTTAGGTCTTCTGGGTGGAAGAGCCTATATTTGACCAGAGTATGTGAGGTGTTCAGAATCTGGTAAAAATAAACTGGTATTTGTCCCTTTCTGTGTCTGTCTCCGGTGGCTTCCCAGCCATGTCAGCAAAGAATGAAACAGAGAAATGTAGACTAAAGTGTAAAGCTAGTTGACAATGATACTAAGGTAAATGTAAGTGCATTTTTTTTTTTGCGAGTTTAGCACATGCCTGGGTGCTGTGGACCACCTGAAGCCCCTCCTAGCTATCAGTTTCTCGTGGGATATTGTTCTCTGTCCTCACTTGAGCCTTTTGCTGAGGGACAGTCATTAAACTCAACATTTCTCTGTATGTTTCTGGCTCAAAATAGATGCAGTTTCTCAGGGGCTGTATCCATTGCGTCTCATGTCACAGAGGGCTACCTAGCGGAACTTTTGCATAGTTCCAATTAACTGAGTGGTGGTTTTTAAGGGCTTTCAATGCCCTTTTAATCATCAAGTCACTGAAATAGAGGCTTTTCACTGACAAAATACAGGAAGGTGGAGGAGAGTTGGGTGGGACTTTCCTAAGAGTCCAGTCAAGGACAAGACATTCAGATGACCCAGTGAGCATGGACTCCAGAGTCTAAGACCCCAAAGAAGAAGCTTTCCTTGCAGATCACATGACATGTAATGCAGGATATATCCATTCATTTACATTAACTCCTAGATAAGCAACCAGTTTTTTTGTTTGTTTTTGTTGTAGAATTATGTGCAACCATTCAAGAAAAGCATTTTTACTTTCTACAATAAATCCGCTATAATTCTCTATTCTAAAATTACAGCAAATTAGTATTATAAAATGTATCTGAAGTTGTTGCTATAGTTACCCAGACAAATTGCTTAGGCTGTAATTATAATACCTAGGTGACAAGTTTTTGTGTTTAATGTTCAATACTGTTGAAAACATAAATTACAGTGTCTAACAAATTGAATTACAACAAGTATCTAACAGGGAAAGGAAGCTTCTCCATTTCTGCCCACCTGCACCTGCTTGCAAATTTATATTTATATTCTGCAAAGTTAACTTTTCTGGAATCCCCAGATGAGCATATGCCATTTTCTACATTGTTTATAGTGTCTTTGGTACTGTTGTTGGCAACATAGAGATTTTTCACAGACGTTCCCCTCATCCTAAATTAAGATAGAAGTATAGTTGAAAATTACTATGCTTTAAAGCCTCTGCTACCCTGCAGACATGATCTGCTATAGATAGGGCATTTTGCTGTTTGTAATTCTCACAGATTGGTAGCATCATGGAGATGGTTATCCACCAGTTCATTGGGATATAGTTTGATGAAGCTGCTATATATGTAAATACACAGTATTTTCTGTGTATTTCCTTTTTTTATTACATTTATTTGTAAGTGAGTATGCATGCATGCCTCTCTGTGTGTGTTGTGTATGACATGGTGAGTGTGTGAAGGTCACATGACAGCTTGTGGTAGTTACTTCTGTTCTTTCACTATGTATCTGAGGACCAAATTTGGGTCATTTGATTCAGTAGCAAGTGCCTTTACTGACTGTACCTTTCCATTTCAGGCACTGGCTATTCAGGTACACAATCTATTTCTGATAGAAAGGAAATAAAAAACAGGAATATAAAAATCTACTTAGGACACATACAGCATTTCCACCCTCTGTAGGTCAGTCTAAACTTCTGTTTGGTTCAGTGTTTAAGGAAGACAGAACACAGCAGACAAAAAGCTTGACCCAAGAGAAGATATTGAATCCTAACTAATTTATGTTAGCACACAGATACTGACATAATTAATTGGTGCCTTGTGGAAGATCCTAGAAATAGGAAATCTGGCCTCCATTTCACAGGGTAGTTTGAAGCCAGACAGCTTCAGAGATGAAGTTGTCTTTCACCTGAGACATGGCATTGATCATTGCAGCAGTGGATTCAAATAGTCAGAACGCTTTTCCCAAAATGTGGCTGCTATCGTTGTCTTCTTTTTGTCTTTCTTTTAGGGTGGGGGATTTATGGTTATTTGACAAGATCAAAGATGAGCACAAGACATTCCCCTTCCTGAGTTCTCTAATGTTTCCCCACAAATGCTCACTGTTACACATGGAAAAGTCAGTCACCCAGTTACTCATTTTTCTTCTCATGTTTAGGATTGGCTTTCTGATTAACAGCAGCTGAGAAACTCTTTCAAAAGAGAATTCCTCTGTTGCAGGATGGATTTCTGTTATATTTGGTCATGAGGCCACCTGCTTTTTATCTTACAGCCTTTCATTCCCTTTGTCTCTGCATTTTTGTCGAATTGACTGACCTGGAGTTCAAGCCCAGTGACGAGGAAGCACACAGCGGAACAATTCTACTTTGTGTTGCATTTTCATGTACATTTGAGAGTAAATCCCATTACCGCAGTGGGTAATTCAATTACAGATATATATGATAAATAACCAGCCAAGTGATACTATCAGCAGCAGGCACTATTGGAGAAATAATACTGTATTTGCTGAGATGTAAGATTAAAAGGAAAAAAAAAAGTGGTAGGCAGATGACAACCAGAATTGTACAAGGACAAGTTGGTCACAGGCAGTAGAGTCCCTTTCATCTGGTTCACATTCACCCAGTGTCTGGCACTGGTGTATAATATAGCAATAATATAGCTATAGGAAGAAAAGCAGTCAAAGACAGTATGAAGTCTACAAAGCAATTTCTTCTGCTTTGCCTGCTTTCGCCAAATGGTTAGTGCTTCACTAAAACTTCTGTTCCGAATCACAGGCGAGATGAGCTTCATAAACTCCATCCAAACACAATTCCATAAAAAGAAAATCTCTTGTAAAAATAGGCAGACAGACAGAAACCGGAACTGCTTTGTATCAGAAGAGGGTCCCCAAAGCCATTTGTACCATGGCAGATGCCGAGGGGTGTTTGCAGTGAAGCATCCTGAAGCCAAATGGATTTTAGAGACACAACTGATTTCTAAATTTATTTTGGACAGTGAATATTGAAATTTTCTGTGCTGTAATGTTAAGAAAGTTGTAACTAGTGCCACACCACAAAAGAAATTATTAAGTTGAGAAAAGTAATTGCCCTAGATGTTAAACTTTGGTCTAGCCAATGCTACAATTCAACCATCATCCTCCATTCTGCTTGACCTAAATGTGTCAGCCAAACAGGATTTGCTTTTAAACTGTCTTGTTATTTAAATCCTGTGCTTGACTTTAGGGTAATTCCGAGAGGTCCATGGTTTAGGGAAGCAACTTGCCTGGTTGAGAAATGGAGTGGGGGAAGCTTCTACCTTCCATTTGGGGTTTGTTGGCTCCTGAAATAACCGTTTACATACTGTGATAGAGAGTGGTGGTGAGGAAATGCCTAGGTAGAGAGTTTGGCAGTGGGTGTCATAAGTGGAGCAGCAATGACAGCACCACTGTTCCCATGTGACTCGTGGATGCAGGTAGCAGCTTATGAGGTTCAGAAGAGTGTTTGAGCCATCGGGGCAGACTTGGAGATGGCCAAGAGCCATGGCAGGTGAGAGCCCTGCATCCATTTTGGTTGTGTAGAGCCCTGGAAGAGCTAATCTCCCAAAAACATAGTGACTGGAGATGGAGATGGGAAGCCATGGAAGACTCTCTGGCAGGAGGGGCCGGGTAGGTGGCCACCAAATGGGGCCTCAGAAAGGACAGTGCAAAACAATATATTAGGCTGAGGTTATGATCTGAGAAATGCACGAGGACACAAGAACAAGTTCCCAACCTTGAAGTTAACAGTAGAACCATGTGAACTTGCCTGGCCTTTTGTTCACTTCAGGACCTCCAACTCACCCATTGGCCCTTACATTCAGAATGGGTCCAAAAGCTAAAGATCTCCAGGAAGGGTCGTGAAGGTGCAACTGGCTGTGACCTCAAGGCACGGCTCTAAGTCCTGCTCACTGTCAACCAGTGCCCCTCCAGAATCCAGTCCTGCTGTCTCCTCCTAGCAGCCTGGCCTTGCCACTCCTGCTTGGAAGGCTTTTCCTGCATTTCCCCGTGAGGCATTCAGCCTTCAGGCTGGGCTGCCTTGAGGTCCTTGATCAAGTATTCCCTCTTCAGAAGGGGTCTCCAAATACACAGTCTAACACACCTCCTCTCCCTTCTCCTCCCCTTAGTCTTCTTACTTTACTTCCCCTCTTTATTGTGCTTGGCACTGCCCGAATGTTGTGTGTATTTCTTAATATATTTCACCACTGCAGAGTGTAAATGAGACAGGTGGGATTGCTTCATTTATATCTGTGTACCCCCCGTTCCTAGAATGGTACCTGGCATACACAGGGAACTCTGACAGCAATGGAGTCATAAATAAATGGGTAAATACATTTATGTACTACAGCCTATAGTAGAGCATCGGCCACATATGACCTTGGCTTACTCAGATGAACAGGTAACATGGGTGGTGAGAACTGTTTATATTTTTCATGGAAAGAAACATATTCTCATACATTCAAATTGATCCATGACCACAGCCTTAGAATTCAGGTGTGTTTGAAAGCCAGGAGCCAGGGGGACTGTATACTTCATATATCCTAATATCTGCTAATTATACAATAAGTAGGTACTTGGTAGATGAATTGATGACCTTGCTTGGCTTGGAATTAGCATAAAAATGCTTTGTGTATTAAAACATTAAAAAGCGAAACTCCAGGATGTTATTTGCTTATTTAAAATCACTTCCCCACCCACACAAAGTTCCAGAGAACAAACTGTATCCTCATTACATATTTTCACACATTATGACTTTAGAAAATTTTAGAAATATGCCAGGCGTTCTCATTTCTCCCTGAGAACAGGGCAATCAGCCTTGCCATTTGGTTGGATGTATATATTTAACATGCTAAAGCAGGTAAATGGCTAAGCAAAATGTTTTGTGTCTGTGCAGTGGGCTACTGCTCAACGATGACCCCACTGAGCTCTTGATGTTTGCTGTAGTAGCTGTGAGCCTCAAAACACGGAACTGGGTGAAAGAAAGGTGCCACAGAAGACCACACATTGTTTGATTCCATTTATAGAAACTTCTAGAAGAGGCAAAACTGTAAAGATGGAAAGTAGATAAGTGGTTGCCTAGGGCTGACACTGAGAATTGGAAGTGAGACAAATGGGCAGGCAGGCTCTCTCCTGGAGATTGGCAGTGCATTCTGGAGGAGTTCACCCACGTGTGCATTTACTCGCATTCCCTGACTTGAACACTTACAATGAGTCAGTTTCACAGCATGTAACATACCTCAGTGATACGGTTATAAATGGAAATCTGGAACATAATTTCTAAAGTTAGAGTGAATTAGACTGCTTGCAACCTAAACATAGCTCTTGTTCAATTTACTTACTGGGGGTTTTATTCTGGGTTCCCATAATTTTTTTATATAGAGTTAGTGTCAAGCCTACTGGCCTCCGAGATGGACCACGTTCCCTTGATACAAAGAACTTCCTTCTGGGAGTCTGTGACACTGTGGTCTGTGTTAGGGGTATAGGTAAACTGGGTCCCCATTTACACTTGGGACCACTTCATGTCAGTTGATCAACTAAACTTAGGCAGCTTAGCTATTTCAGGAGAGACTCTTGGCTTCAATAGGCTCCCAGGTTTATTATGGGTCTTTGCTGTGGGTCTGGTTATTTTGGGTTTGTGGAGAACAGAACCCATATTTCGTTAGCACTTTAGTCAGCGTGTGTAACTCACAGGACAGAGTTTCTTCACTAAGTGGGGATGCTCTGCTTTGCAGGGGTCAACTTCCCCACGGCTGCCTCTGTGTTCATCTACAGCTGGTGTTTGCTTCAACCGGTGGGTAAGGCAGCTAACTTTTGGCGGCTGTTTTCTTTTTTTTGTGACAGGGTCTTGCCATGTGGCCCAGTGTTGGATAACTTCCAGCAGCCATACACAAAACGGAATGCAAGATTTTACATTGTATGCTGCTGTGTACTTTCCTTTTTTCCATATATCCTTCCTTCTCCCTCCTTCCTTCTTCTCTTGTTACAGGGTCCTGGCGGTGTTGCCCATGCTATCTCAAACTCCTGAGCCTAAGTGAGCCTCCCGCTTACATGTCCTCAGGTGAAAGCTGTCATGCCTAGCTAGAAAGCCAGTTTCAATGCTACAAACTGGGACATTCTTTTTGGTTAAAATGTAACTCTTTACATTTTAACCAAAAAGAATGTGCCAAGGCAGAAAGCAGAGCTAGAAATGGCTCCACGACCTTTAAAAACAAAAGGTGTCCCAGTTTGTAGCATTGAAACTGCAGCAGTAGACAGTTCACATGTACATTTAGAATATGGGTAGATGTACATGTGAACTCTCTACTGCCTGCAGTTTCCTTCCGCCCCCGTTGTTGATAAGATGTGGGTAGACAGACAGACATGTGAACTGTCTACTGCCTGTAGTTTCTTTCCTTCTCGGTCGTTGGCTTCCAGGGGATGTGAGTGAGGTTAGCTCTCTCCTTTGGTTTACTAAGACTTCCATCTGTCTACGACCTTAAAGTCTGCTATGCTCCCGCCACAGGCTGCCCAGCTCCCCAGTGTGCACCGCGCTCTTCCCACACCCATTGGCTTCCACTCGGTGACTTTTTGTCAAAGTGTTGGCTTTGGCACAGGTAGCCTATGCTCCACGAACATCCTTCCTGGCTTTTAGGATCTGGCCACAGTTGGTCAGTGCCTAGCTCACAGACGTCTTTCCCTGAGCAAGGAAGCATTTTTATTCAACTCTGTGATGGTTCAGAGAACCACACTGCATTTCTTCAACACCTCATTTCTTCAGTCCCTGTAGTCGTAGGGAAGTTGAGATGGGCTATCCAAAATTCCACTGCCGTATTTTTATAGACCTCTTAGAGTATAATTTCTCACTGGCTTATTCTGAATCTGTCTCTTCTCATGTAAGTATCCCAAACCTGAGACAAATTAAGAGTTGTATTTACAAAATGACCGTTCTTTCTACAACCAGTTCTGAATTTTTGCCTTGGCAAGTGGAGGATTTATTTATGAGACTAAGTTAGTATTATTCCCTTCTTTCTGCCCATTTTGATGGTTTCAAGGGATCCGTAGAAGAATGCTATTTATGTAGGCAGTACTTTTCTTGTCTAGTTTAGTTTCCTTTTGTTTCCAATGAGCTAATATTCTCTAGTATTTTAAGAGATCCAGTTAGGCATTTTATTAAACAGGCTGACTAATGATTGCATGATGGACGGAGTTTTACTTATATAGTAAACAAACAATGCTGGTTTCTCTCTTTTTAAAACCTCTGGAGTAGCCATTGGCTTGTTTTGGTTCTGATAGCTTGAGTTGATCGTATTCATGCATTGTGTGCTGTGTGATGTGGAGATATTGCTCTGACTGGGGAGAGCACTATTACCTTGGAAAGACTTTACTTTTTTCCAGCCATTTATTTTTCTGGAGAGCACCTAAGATTTCACATTAAGTATTGATGTTTGGATACTAGCAGATGTGTGGGATCCCAACTTTATTGTTGCAGGCTGAAAGGGCCCTGAATATCACTTCCTAGCTTGAAGGGTGAATGACTTCATTCTCTTGTACCAGTAGACAGCTTCCACTCACGTTTCCCCTAAAGTTTAAGTTGGGGATGCAGCTCGGTTGGTAGACTGTTTTTCTTGCATACATCATGAACTGGAACTCCATCACCAGCATCAGCACTGCATAAACCCGGGGTGTGGTGGGACGTGCCTGTAATTCCACCCTTTGAGATGTGGAAACAAGGCTCTGAAGTTTCTTGGCTGAATAGCAAGTTGGAGGCCAGCCTGGGCTACATGAGATCCTGTCACATCCTGATACATGAGATCCTGCTCATGTGTCACCAAAGGAAACGTCTTAACTCTGAGCTAAGAGTTAAAGGGAGACATTTGCTCAAAGTTTAACGTTTCTAAGCCCTATGGGAGTGAGCTTAGGTGCCAGAGATTGAGGACACACCCTCTGTATGTATGATGAGGTGGCCGTCAGTCTTTGTGTCTGTGTGCTTATGTGGGCAATCAGAGGTCCACCTCAGGTGTTACTGGAGGCCCATCTCTAACTTCCCAGTGCTGCTCTTATATGTTCTCACCACAAACCACCACCTCCAGTGTGTTTATATGGACTCTGTGGATCAAGCTCAGGTCTGTAGCCTTGTGAAACAAGCACTTTGACTGTCTGAGCCTTCTGGAACTGGAGCCCTCATTCAGTCTTTTAATTATAATGCTCCAGCTTCTCCAGAAAACATCTGCCTCAGCCATCTTCCCTTACTCAACTGTGCAGACTAGGGTTTGCTAGCTTGGCTGGCCCATGTTTGTCAGGATCCAGGGATCTGGGAACTGCTATAGCTGGTGTGGCAACAAGCTCTGGGGCTGAATGTGTCAGTTCACCTCAAGCCTCATTTGTGTACCATGTGCTGGTGCTAGGCTGCCTAGCGGGGGTGGGGGATGGTGGGGAGGAGGATGTATCTGTTTCTGTAGTCACCATCTCTTTGCTTGCTGCAGTTCTTCAGCCCTGTTTGCTCCTCAAGGAGAGAGATGAGGCAGGGCTGGGTACCCTCTTTCCTTACTGCCCTCCCCGCCCACCAGCCAACCATTCTTCGTTTGCTCTAGGTCACACCAGGTAGTGCTGGACTGGTGTCTGATGGGAAAGTGTTCTCCTCCTTCCCTCCTGTTATTCTAATGCCCGTGCGCGTGGGGAGCCTTGGTGGATTCCATGGCAGGTGAGGGTGACTGAGGCAGGGGATAAACATGCCAGGCAGACAGAGCTTAGTGAGAAGTTTTATTAGAAAGGGGGGCAGGGGTAGAAAAGAAGTAAAGAGACACAGAGATACTGAGAGGACAGAAGAGAAGAGGGAGACAGGGAGAGTCCTGCCTGCCCCAGGGGAACAGCAGAATGGAAGGAGAGTGTAAGTGGGTGGGGTTTTTCTTTTAAAGGGGTCCTTTGCACCTGGGCGGACCAGGGTACTGCCTGAGTGCATTCTGCCAGGTGACAGTGGCAGGCCAGCATCATGCCTGAATCCTTACACCTACCACTCCCGATTTTGTCCTGGGCACAGCTAAAGCCATCATCTCCATAATGCCTTTTATACCCAAGGGTGTCCCCCTGAATGTAAGTCATGGGTAGTGGTCCTGGGGCTGGAGGAAAAATCTTAGAGGAGGAGGAGAAATTTAGCAGAGCTGTGCAAGTCCAGACAGCGTAGTTGTTGCAGTTTCCAAGTCTACTCTGAAGTCAGGCCTGGAGCCAAATTTACTTTGTGTCTGCCAGGAGTGATGGAATTCCTCAGTCCCATCACCAGCTTGTGAAAAGACATCATTGAGAGAAGTGCAAGCTGGCTAGGAGGAGGGGAGAAGACTCATTCACTAGAAAGCTTATGACTGCCTGCAAATGTTATTTAACTTGAGCAATTTCTCCAGGCCCACCTGCTGAGTCTCCATCTCCCTGGAACTTTATTTTGCTACATGGGAGACTCACAGTGGGGAATTTGACAGGACACATCTGAGAGGCCACATTAGCAGGATGGGATTTTAGGGTTCTATGCTCACTACAGCTTCACAGAGTCAGAGTATGTTAGTCTGTTTTTCATTGCTATAATGTAATATCCAAGGCTGGGTAATGTAATAAAGAAAAGACGGTCACAGTTCTAGAGATATAAGGAGTGGTGCTAGCGTGGCTTGGCACTTGTGAGGACCTCATGATGGATGGCATAATGGTGGGAGCAAATAAGACAGGAAATCACAGCCATGGGAGGGGCCGATAGCAACCTCTCACTAGGCGTCTTAAAGATCCTCCAACATTCACACAACCACACTGAGTACCAGGCTTATAATGGGATCCCCCGATGGCCACTTCATCCTACCGTGGTGATATTTAAATGCTTGGAGTTTAGTTCCTGCAACTGTAAACTGAACAAGTTAAGACATCATGATGCTGTACCCTAGTGGTAAAAACACCTGAAGACATTTCTTAAAGGAATATGTACTGACTTTTCATTATTCATTAATTTATACCAAATGACCAAGAGAAGAGAGAAAATTAACTTATTTGGCGTTTGGAGAATGAGTCCTGAATTTTTGATGGAAAGAAGCACTTCCCAGTGTTGATATATGGAAAATGGAAGATGTTCTTGTGTAGATTGGAACAGAAAACATGGACTTCAGATCCATGGTTCATTTGATTGGCAAGTTCTGGTTTGTGGAGGGGAGCTGGAGAGGCTTGGGAACCTGAAATACCTGGCAGATATGCCTCATTTGGTGTGGGTGAATCAAAGTGCCTTAAGAACCTTCTAGAGACCTAGAGTAGTATTGTTAGGTTTTGTTTGTTTGCTTTGTTTTCCCCTCATAGTGAATAAATACCTTGTTCTTTCCTTTCTTCCTTCCTTCCTTTCTTTCTTTCTTTCTTTCTTTCTTTCTTTCTTTCTTTCTTTCTTCCTTCCTTCCTTCCTTCCTTCCTTCCTTCCTTTCTTTCTTTCTCTTTTTTTTTCTTCTTTATCTGTTAGGAAGAAAATCATGATCTCCCAGTGGTGGTATTATAGAGAAATTTAGTGGTATGCAGCTCGGCTCTTGTTTTGTAATTGTCCCTTATGCCACCTAGTACCATCCAGTGACTTTCTTTTCCTTCCTTCCTTGCGTACTTGTGAGAAGGTTAGGGGGGTCAGTGTGAAAAGGTCTTGAGAAGCAAAGGTCCTCCCAAATTAGGAAGCTCCCCCATGCAGGATGGTGGCTCCATTTGGTCTCTTCTCACTTGCTATAACGTTAAATAAAGCTGGTCCATTCACATTGGCTTTTTCTGTTCTCTGCTTCTCAAGCACATGTTGGGTTTGTTTAAACAGAAAAAAAGGAAACTTGGATCTTTCTAGATTTTTTTTTTCCTACAGAAGAGCCAGGAAAAATCACTACCCAGTTTGGCACCAAGTTCTGGAAAATTGTCAGCCTCTTTCTCAAGAGTGCAAGTTCACTCTCAATCTATAATCAAGGGTGCCTTTAATTAGTGGTGGCAATATACACACTTCTAATAGTTTGAAGATTTGCTGTTAAGTACCTTCAATGATCTTTTGGCATTTTGTGTTTTAATTAAAAGTATATATTCTCAGAAGAGTTAGCCTTTGGGGTCAATCTTCCTGCCTTGGGGTTGCTAGAGATGGCCCTAAATGGAAGAATTAGGGTTGCAATTGGAAGCATGGCAGATTGTCATTAAGAGACCTGGACAGAGGGGTAATTAGCACATTGTTCACGATAGGGACTCCTGGGAGGCCCTCAGGGCCAAGTGTCCTTCTTGGATTGTTCTTTAATTGCACTTTTGAATGAGCACAGAGTTGGCTACTGGGTTTAATTAAGCCTCAGGGGCTAGACTTATGAAAACAAGTCCACACACATAAGAAAAGACTGATTTCTGGAGAGTCCATAGGATTACCTACAGTTTGCTTCTTTTTTCCTCGTTAAACCAGCCACCAGTGTTGACCTTTGTCCGCTAGCTCTTGGGCCTAATAATTATGACATGACCCAAACACAGTGCAGTACAGTTGATTTTAACAATTTTAAAATCCTGGACTAAAAGGAGTGTCAGATAAATCTATCTTCTGTGTCTTTGCACATGCTTGCAAAGCTAAAATCATAGATGCATTTATATAAAAGAGATTGGAGCACAGTAAGGCTGGTAGACAGCTGAAGGAATGTATCAGTGTTTGAAATACGTGTTTGAAAAGCTTTTCCCTTATGCACAACTGGGAATTTGTTAGCTGTTTCTCCACATTAATTAATTTAATTATGTTAGTTGGATTTACTTAACCAAAGGCACCACGTTTCAGTAGTTGGAGACTCAAGGAGTTTGTCAAGTTGTATTATTTTTATAGTGACTATCGCAAGTGAGTACTTTGTGACCAAGTTATAGTAAACCCCCTGCTTACAATGTTAGACATTAACCCTGTGTTAATTACATATTATCTATTTTGACTACCAAAGTGAGACATCTATTAAAAAATAACCTGGGGAAGATTCCCCAGACCTCCTTAAGGAATTCTTTCTTGCATTCTAGATGTGTCACCCAGTTTGTAACTAGAAGCACATCTGTTGATCTCATAGTAGGTTGAAGTGTTCTGAGGGCATCTTGGCTATTTTTTTTTTAAAATCAGGTTCAAATGTGTTCAGTGCAGGGTGAACTGCCAATGATCTGAAATTAGTAATGGCATCTTAGACATCGCAGGGTTGAACATTGAGACAGTTTGTCACATTCGATATCATTGGATTATCAATGGAAATATAACACAAGCATGGTAGGCTTTGTTAAAATGAATATATAACTCTCTGGAGAAGAAAGAGAAAAACTCTCTGCATAAGAGATGAAGATAACTGAAGTCATGAAATCAGGAGCTGGACAGAGGGTTTGCTGTACATGAGTGAAGCCTGTACCAACTCATAGAAGAAGACTATTAAATACACGGTGGGGGCATTCTGTGACATAGCGAGGGAGCATGCACACCATATGAAATCTGCTTTCTTATTCTATTCCATGTACATGAAAGAGAGGTTCAAGGACAAGGGTGGTGGGGCCCTCCAAGCCAGAAAGAACATGGTTGTCATGGCAGCCCTTCATCTGTAGGAGAGGGAAGGGGATACTATTACCCGTGGGGAAACATCTGTGCCTCTCTGTGGCTCCCTGTCATCCCAGACACACATGGCCTTCTCCTTGGAAGCCTCATGTATGCATCTCCTGTGTGTAGGGACAGGCACCACCACACAGATACATGGTGCTATCTCCTCTGCCTTATCTATTAATTCCATCCCTCCCCACAGGCTTTCTTTTGTTTGTAAAATAATCAATGGTTTACAAAAATATGGGCTAATTTCAATGGCCTTGTAGTGACAGTTTCTATTGCCCCTCTGTAAATAGGCATGGCAGAAGGATGGAATGGAAGCATTTCTGTTTGGTTTGTGAGTACTGCCTGCCTCTAGTCGATACTATCATTCCACAGGGCCCCTGATCTTGGAGGACACTCTTGAGACTTTCCAGTTCTGTCTATGTCCAGGCAGGCTTTTCTAAACTTCACAGAGAGGTGTTGTTCTCCTATGATTTTAAAGAGGGGCTCACATTGGGGTCTTACTCACTAACTGGACTAGTGATTTGTTTTTTACTTGGCCTAATTCCCCTGAAGACACTGACACAGAGGGGACCGTCTTACCTTCCAGGAAGCATTTCCTAGTTACTGCTCTAGGCTGGCACTACACCATGTGAAGACAGCGTGCAGGAGCTGGGCATCGTTTTTATTCTCTCTGTACTGGTTTTTCAGTGGGGACATCCCTTGTTCTGGCACAGATACCTTTTTTTTATTTATTTTTTATTTTTTTATTCTGCAGTGTTCCTTGACAGCATAAACCAATGTTCCAGGTTCAGTTCAACATTGTGGAGTTTCCAGGATCCGAAGGCAGGGTCATGGTGGTAAGACGAGAGAGGAAGAGTTAGGTGTGGGAGCAGGACAGCATAGACGCTGTCCTCAGTGTCAACTCCCTCATTGGGCTCAGATATCATGCAAGGAAATGGGGGAAGTCAGATTAACATGAGGTTGCTGCCTTCCTAGTGTTTCAGGAGGTCCCTGAAGTAGCATTCCTGAAGTGTTGTCCCCGTGTGTGTGTGTGTGTGTGTGTGTGTGTGTGTGTGTGTGTGTGTGTGTGTGTGTGTGTGTGTGAGAGAGAGAGAGAGGCAGAGAGAGAGAGAGAGAGACAGAGAGAGAGAGAGACAGAGAGACAGAGAGAGAGAGAGATCCTGAACTGAAGACCTATTCGGTGCTCTGTGCTCTACTCCTGAGGTAAACACCCAGCCTTATTTATTCCTTTTAACATATAGTCTGTCCATCATAGTATAAGCCAACATAGCAAATGGTTGGTGGCTTTATTGCATAAGGCAGCTACCTCTGTGTATGTTTAATATTTGGGTGTCTGGCGTTCTGCTCCCTGTCTGTCAGAGAGCACATTATAACTATCAATGCAGTTCTTTGCATGCAGAGGTTGCCTTAAGTGAGAAATGGCTCTGTGGACCCCCTTGCTGAGGGCAGCAAGCCCAGCCTGCCTCAGCTGTGTTGCAGCTCTTTGGCAGGGAGTTTGGGTAAACTGGAATCTCCTCTTTAAAGAGAGTCCAGTGTGGTGGTCAAGATCCCTAACTAGTCTCCATGCTCCAGGGAAGATCCGTCTCTGTCTTTCCCAAGCTCTCCCTGTGTGTAGATCCTGAGGGGAATGTTGGGCTAAGTCTAGTATTCAGAGTGTCATTATGCAACATGGGAATGCCACACAGCATTTGATTACCAAGTTACAGCAGGGGTGGCAAAGCAAGTGACATCCACTCTTCCCCTTCCTTTTGTCTCCTTACAGAAACCTGAGAGAGGGTCATTTAGGGGTAAATTTTGGCCAATACTTTTAAAATAAGGAACAGATCATTGTAAAGGAGTCCTTACCTCTCCTTTATGCAGGGACATTATTACTTAAGATTTGTTAGTCAATTGTACATGTGTTTTAGTGTTAGACACTTAATTTGCATATAAATACTCATATTCCAACTATCAATCAAATCCTATGCATCCTGGAGAGACGATGTGTAACTATCCATGTGGTCTATTAAATGATGCTCTGTTCTATCATTAGATGGGCATGTCTCAGTTTTCCTACCATCAGCACCAGCTATGTGTACTCCACTCCCTGCCCCCAGGAATGCTGCCAGCCTTGTTTTCTTCTGTTCTTCACAGTAAAAGCCAAACTTAGCAAAGGGTTAAGGTTTTGCTTGTGATGTGCACATCTAGGTATGGTCAACTCTAAGAAGGCTGTGAGGGCCGAGCTCCAGGGCAAGAAAGGGAATTGGGCAAACATACCTGGTACTGGCAAGGGCCTCTGATGCATTCCCTCTGCTGGGGCTTCCTGGTGCTTTCCTGACATTTGCCCCATCCTTGGAAGTAGTGCTGGCTAGTGAGCCACCTAACATAATAGCGACTGAGCATCTGAGTGACGTCATCTGGATTTGGCGGTGCTTGGGTTTCAGCCATCCATTTAGAAGGCTTAGTGCAGATTTTCTGTTGCAGTTGGGTAGTTCACAGAGGGAAGGGCTTTCTTCTGTCTTAAGGTTCTGAAAGTCTATGAGTATGGTACCCTGTAATAGACATGCCCACTATGTACCTACTAAGTGTGGTGAAGAGGGAGCAAAGGGACCAGGATGGAAAACACACTAAGTGGCTGCCTCTCCCATGGAAGAACTACATAAATCTTTCTTAAAAAATAACCCTGATCACTTCCCAAGAACACTGCGAGTGCCACCACCCCTCGTCCCATCATGTTGCCAGTTAAACTTCAGCCTGCGTGTTTATGGGAACAAAGCACATCCATGCCAAGTGATATCTTGAAGTTCCAAACGACACCAGCAAGTACAAAAGGAGTGCCCGGGCATTGGCTTAGCAACAGCTTATCAAAAAGACTTCCATTCAAAAATCCATTCTGCTCCAGCAAGCTTGCTCCTGAAAAGCTTTAAACAGAATACATGAATAATAATAACCCAAGCTCCTGGTCACTTTCAAATGTACGTGTGGGAATTTACAAGGATTTGGATATTAGGAGCGCAGTAATTGAAAACATGTGATTAGTTTATAATGTGGCCAAAACGTTTGGGTCCAATTCAGTCCATACCTCACTAACACTGGCAGAGGCCTATGGGTCAATGTCTGGAATATTCCTGGTGTCAGATTTCTACATGCTTAATTTTTAAAACGTTGAAATGTATCAAGTAATTTCAGTTCAGTGGCTCAGCTGTTGGGAGAGACTGTGTAGCTACAGGACAAGAGCAGGTCATGCATGTAGCTCTCCAGGAGGGCAGGCTGCCCACTAGAGTGGTCAAGTGGAACTCTGACCTCTTGCAAAGGTGCTGATGGGTCTGGTAGTCAGGGAGGAGGCTTTAGGCTTTTGCTTCAGTAAAGCAAAAGGGAAATGGTGCAATGTGGGGCTAGTTGGCAGGCTCTGATGGGAAGCTTTTGTGTCCAAGGCTGGCTGTCACTGTAGTCAGTGGTTCCTGAGGCTCAGTGTAGCTGACTGCCGGCTGTGCATTCAGAATTGGAAGGATAAGGACGGTAACAACCAGAATCATCTGGGCAGTGCCAAAATAGGCTCACCACTCGATGGCTTTTCCCTTAGCATCAAGTTCTGCAAATTAAAGCACCACATCTATACACCCCGCCCCAGCCTGACGTCTTGCTGCAGCTCGGTGTCTTCACTGTCTTGAAACCCTATGATGATGTCTAGAGCTTAAATGAAGGTGCTTCTTTTCTTCCACAAGACCTCCTTATTTTTTCAGTCTTTTCGAAAGGAAACAAATTAAACCAATAATTACATGTAAGTATAGTTTTATTGTTCGAGCTGCCATCACTTATTACTTGCTGCACAGTCCTCTTGGGGGCCTAGACTCCACTGCCTAGTCTCCTGGGTCTTATCCACTTGCAGTCACACATCTGCCGGCCCTGGCACCAACACAGCTGGCCTCTCACAGCTGGGTGTAAGACGCACCTCATTTACATATGGCTCCAGACCAGCCTATAGCCTCTCTCCTCTATGCAGAAAGGTTCAACAGGCACTATATGGAACTTTTCAGGCTGTGCCCCAAACCTGGCACAGGCCTAATTCCTTTGAATCATTTTGGTTGCACAGTTCCAGGGTTTCCCCGATGTGCAAGGTTGGAGAAAGTTAAGTGTGCCCTGATGAGTCAGGGGCAAAGTGCACTGCAGAGGAGCGTGTGGGAGTGGTGACTGTGCATAGGCCATCTGCCACTCCATTCCCCATGTGCAGTGCCTGGGGACTGAGAAGACTATATGTCATCCAGGACTTAAGTCAGTCATACTTGCCTTCATGTCTTTGCATACAGGGTGCGGGAACCAACATGGGGTAACTTAACCACACTTACACATTGGAGAATGGGGCATACACGCTACACATCCTGTTTACACTTTATGTGGATTTTGCTTCACGAATATTAGCTACATGGTTTCCTGCAGTAGCATTGCCTTTGAGGTGGTTTCAATACACCGACAGGACAATGAAAGGGTAGTGGTCTTGCGAGAGGATTTCAGATGTGTTTGAAGCACAGCCCTGATGCATCCTGAAGGGGAACTTTGGACATCTGTTAAGTTGTTCCTGGCTTGTGCTAGTTCTGTGATCATTTGAAACTTTTCGTGTATGTTAGTTAGTGTGTTAGCATCCTCCACAGTGAGTCGTTTGTAATACCAGTGGGTCTGACTCTTGGCATGAGCCAGTGAACAGAAACTGTTATATCTGCGCTGTGGTTTGATGTCTTTCTCTACTTAGAAACACATTCACTATGCATCTGGTTTGCCTCCCTGGCTAGGTCCACTGCACACAGGAACACCTTCGCGGAGAAAGGGGAGGGGTGGGAGGAAGGCAGCAACATTTGCTAAAAATACAACCAGAGCTGGGAGTTGCTGCTCTACTTTGCATAAGAGCAGACAGCTCAATGTTAGAGAAAGGGCAGTCTACTGCTGCACTACCAGGTCCTTGGCAGTTGGCGGCTCTGGAGCACATTCTGGTTGGCTTTCCACCCTTCCCCATGGAAAGTGTGGAGAGGAAGAGAGGGAAACAGGATCCTGGCTTTAGGGATATCCACAGCTGGGTGTAGCTGATCCTTCTACCCAAAGCCTCAGCACATTCAAGATCTGCTCAGAGGTCTTCCTGCTCCATCTGTTCCAAGTGGCTGCTAAGCCCTGTTACTCCTGCTGACCGAATTGTTTCTTGTGTTCACACAACCCTCGAAATGATTTCTCTTTACAATGCTCACATGGAGTGTGGTGTGCCATCTGCCCCTGCAGGCTGATCCAGTCCTGAAAGCAAAGGGAAGGAAGGGAGAAGCTAAGACTGCCGCTCTTCCCTCATGTGTGTGAGTAGGTTGATGGATGTCTATCTTTCAGCCACTGTCAGCCTGCTGTAAGTAGCCTTCCCTTGTTTTAAGCAGGATCCAGACCCTGGCCTCTGACTGCTCCCCATTCAGCACTCTCTCTGGCAATCACCAAGGAGGGATTCTGGGACTAGAACCCACAGTGTCAAGTTGTACTACCTACCCCAGCTCTTCTTGGAGTCTCCAGTCCATTGTAACTTCCAAGACTATTGCTGCAGAGGCCACTTGAGGAAATCAGCAAAGCAGACCGAGGCCAGCATAGTTTTCATGAGAAATTGGGAGCATGAATGCTGTTGGTTACTCTCCCTGAGCTGGATAATCCTTATTTCCAAGCTGACATCTTTATCAGACAGTGGATAGCTATTTACATAATTGAAGGCACTTTGTGAGTTAATTTTGATAAAGTGGGTAAACTTTGTTACCTGATGACAGACCTTATACACATTTAATCTCCTTTATCTAAACCTACAAATATCTACTTGCATTCTGGTTTATGCGCACACATCCCACTTGGCTTTTAGCTAATCATAAACTTAAATGTTTATCCCCATATTTTGATAAGCTTTGGATAGTCGGAGGAAATAGAAAGAGGGCACTGTATGAATTCAGTCTTCTCTGCCTTTTTGCATCATCACACTCCTGGAATTGACTTTCAACAGGGAGAGCGTTGCTGGGAGATGTTCAGCCCAAGCTTTGTAGCAGTCTTCACGTCTTTCATGGAACACGTGGTTTATTAATGAAGAAAACAGCTTTCCACGTGTTTTCTGTCTGACCTAATATGAAGGGATTCCAGGGCTTCTGTGTCTCTTCATATTTATTAAGATTAGGATTCCTGCAGTGATTATAATTCTTCATCTTTCTGTTCAAACCTTATTCAAGATCAGAGGTTGCAAAAATTCATGCTTTTCTTGAGATGCTGTTATAAAACACACACACACACACACACACACACACACAGAGGCACGTACACATGAATAAACTTTTGTAAACTCCTGAGATCCTGTGTCCATCCCTATATTGCCCTGCCTTTTAAAGAGCAGTAGTATTTCTCAGTTTCCTGCCCAAAGAAATTTGATCTCCAAAGCCTCCTCAAACATTCTCACTGAGGACAGGGCCTGCAAAGAAGTGTGTGCGTGTGTTTCCTGGTGTCCTACTACTTCAGTGTCCCTGGCTTTTGTGGCAGAGAAATGCACAGTCTTTGCCATCATTTACCACCCCTGCTGATGGATGTCCCTTACCACCGGAGTGTGAGATGCTTTGAGACCTGTGACCTTGAAACCGAACAGAGACAGAGACAGAGACAGAGACAGCGACAGCTTAGGGTACAGGGTAGCAGGAGCATGTAGCAGAATTCCCCTCATCATGGTGGATCAGGAAGCAGAGAGTACAGGAACCAGAGGTCAGCCCAATATTCTGTGACCTCCCCTTAGTGACTTATGACTGTCAAGTTCCACAAGTCCCACAGTTTTCAATATGGTGCCATCAGTTCCATACTAAGCCTTCAGAACATGAGTTCATGTGTGTGTGTGTGGGGGGGTATTTTGCATCTCAACTAACACATGACCTATCCCATCAGACCCTGGACCCTTTCTCAGGCTCTGTGTTACCTCTGAACAATTAGGGAACACACTGTTATATCAATTTCGTCCCTCTTAAAATTCTGCTTTCTTTCTGCTGTTGCCAGTCAGTTGATGTAAGTGTTGAATTAAACCAGGGATATTTCAGGCTGCAAGGACTACATGATCTCTGTCATGACTGCTAAATTCTGCCTTTTGTGTCATGAAAGCAGCCATCGGCAGTTTGCAGATGTGTGTGTGCAGCCGTGGTGGGGGTGGAGGCATCTTTCAATAAAACTTTATTGATACAAACAGCTGTGGGCCAGATTTTGTTGATAGACCACAGTTTTCTATTTCTTGTTAAAACCTTTTAACAATCTGTTTCGATAGTTCAGCAATAGCACACTGTTGGCATTTTGTCAATTCCCACTAATAAGTGCTACGTTATTGAGTGTCTTATCACTATCTGAACTATGTATGCCGTTTCTACCCCTCTATCTCTTCTCTGTTTCGTTAACTTGTTTTTAGACATCTTTGGTGTTTAATCCAAAGCTTTCAGTGATTTGAACATCCAACGCACACAAAGCATATGATCTGAATGTCCAACATGCACATGCACATACGTTCATATTTATTTGTTTGTAATTGTGTTAATAATAGTTGAGAGTGTGAAAAATCCTTTTATTCTGACCAAAAGGTCTTCATCATTTTGTATGGGTATCTTTAATTTCTGTATTTTTCCCCCAAGGCTACTGTAACAAATTAACCTAGATTTGATTGCAACGGCAATTAATTCTCTCAGGTTTGTATGTCAGAAGTTCAAAATCAAGTGTTGCCTGTTGGTTCTTTCAGGAGAGAGTTCTGAGTTCCTGACCCTCCCCCCCAAGGCCTCTCTCCTAGCTTCAAGTGGTTGGAAGCAGTCCTTGGCATTCCTTGGCGTGTAGGAACATGACTTCAGGTTCTGCATCTACGGTCACATGGAGTTCTCTGTGTGTGGCTTGTGTCTTCACATGGCCTCCCTACAGAGACAACAAGCACTGGATCCATATTAATCCAGCATGACCTCATTGAAATTTAATTAATTACATCTGCAAAAAATCCTATTTACAAACAGCATGGTGTTTGAAGTTCTGAGTGGACCTACATGTGGTGTGTATGTGGGGAACTGCTAGACTCCATGAATCTCCATAATCAGATGGTCATGTCCCTGGTGGAGGAGACAGAAACCCCATGCATTTTGATGTAAGCCTTGGTAGGGCCAGGAAGCTTGGGAGCCTCCTGGCTTCCTTGCATTGGATATGGTTCAAAGAATGAAGTCCCTGCTGCTTACTAAGCATCCCTCAGTGTGTCTGCTCCTTCTCCTGCCAACTGTTGTCAGATACAGTTGAGGAGGATGATTATTCAGTGGTAATTTCTGACTTGCTGATAAGATACTGAGTCCTGTTTCCTTCCTTTGGCCCTTCTTCTGGCCTTTTACTATATATATAAAGAGAGAGAGAGGGGGGGGGTAGGAGGAGAGAGAGTCAGGGCTTATATTGCATTTGTTTTGATTTCTGAGCTTCCAAATTTCTTTACTAACAGCGTGGAAAGGTTGTAATTTTAGCATGAAAATGCTATGAAGGTTTTTTTGTTTTACATTTTTTTCTTTTGGTATTTTGATATAGGGTTTCTATGTGTATCTCCGACTGTCCTAGAACTCACTGTGTAGACTAGGCTGGCCACAAACTCAGGGATTCACTTCCTCTGCCTCCCGAGTGCCAGGACTAAAGGTATGCACTGCAACCAGGCTGCCCTTGAAGAAACCAAACATGGTCTCTCTAAGAATCTCACATCTCCCATGGGACTATGACAAGGCTGGAATGGGGGTACACACATCATAGCATTAAGAAGAGCACTGCTCTGCTCACTTCTGCTGGGCTCACCTTGACCTCTGGGGCCAGGTGGCTACCTCACCACTCTCTCCTCTGAGCTTCACTTCCCAACCTCATTAATTCCTGGATTGAAGTCATTAGTTTCTGTTATATTAATAAAGAATGGATTTCTCGGGGTGTTATTAAACACTCTGATTAGCTATGTAAATTAAATCACTTTAATCACTCACTAATTTATTTATCAAATTTGATACCATACAAAAACTCCAAGAATATACTTGCATAGTCTTTGGAAATGGAAAAGAAAAAAAAATATTCTATTTAAATAACAAGCAAAGGAAAGTTGCGTCTGTCCAAGTGTATACACATCTGGGCAGATTCAATTTCAATTGAAAAATAATTTTGTCAAGAGAGGACAAGAATTCTGTACCTGGGATACAGAAGGGTAACATAAAGCCACACAGCGACCTTTGTTCGGAAACCATTCAATATGTACCACTAATGTGTCCATTAAATGTCACTATTCTGGTGCTTATGCTGAACTCAAGGGTTTGGCTGAATATTCAAATTAAAAGTCTTTTGTTTTTCTTTTTTCTGAAGGCAGGAAGACGAAACCTTGGGGTGGAGGAGTGGGGAGACTGTCTTTCTGGGTTTCCTTTCCTTGAGTTTTCTTTCTTTTCTCTGTAGTCCATAAAGCCTGATTGTTCCCGAGGTGTGTGGTCCTTTACTACATCAGTCCGATTGTCCAGGTTGTCAGCATCTTTCCCTGAGTAATCTGTGGGTGTGTATGATATGTGAGGCTGCAGGGATGGATGCCAGAGGGAAGCAGGGAGTTTGCTCTGTTAAAGAATTTTTGCAATGTAAATGAGGGCATGAGAAGCCACCTAGGACCCTTCTGGAGCAAGTCTGGTTCTTCAGGAAACAGGTGGCATCTCCCTCATGCCTGAACCCATGGAGACAGTGAGGAGCCTGAGGACACAGGTGACAGAGAGCAGTACTTCATTATCAAATCTGACATGTGATCTGTGTGGTCATTCGGCAAAGCTGTCATCTCTGATGAGTGCTTCTGGAAGGTGCACGAGCCGCCTCCTTGGAGATGGGCCAACATCTTGGGCACCCTAAGCAGTGCACAGTGTCGGAAGGGACTCAGGGCATGAAGGGAAGGAAGGAACGGCTTTTGTGAGAGAGGACTCAGGCAGTGAGAAGGGCAGTTGATAGGAAAGAAAGTTTCCATAGTACTTCACAGGCCTAGAGGAGAGAGCTAGAATCAATGTGTGATGGTGGTGGTGGTGGTGGTGTGGGCACTTAATAATTCAGAGCCTTAAGGAAATGCAGCGGCTGGCCCAGAATCCTCTAATTGATTTGATAACCCACTTAGCAGGGATACACTGAATGGCATTAAATCCTGAATGATTAATCTCTGAAGTTGTTTCACATTCATCTTTTTTGTCTGTTGAACATGTTTTTCTTTTAAAATCTAGAATCAGTACTTTGGTCAGAAGATTTTGGATATTTTAAATAAAATACAATATCAGAAACATTTTGTAGTACTCTGAGATATGCAGAAAAGCTCCTGATGGCCTGGGAATTTCTGTTCACTCTACTCACATTTCTCTGATGTTCCCTTCTTGGACAGTGTAGTTCATTGGTTTGAGCACTGATGGTGTTTCATTCATGAAGTCAAGGCTTCATTCAGCTTCCTCTGATTTCCCCTCACAGCCTTCTTCAGTCCAGGACCCCGTCCAGAACATCACAGGGCTTTTACTCACCAAGTCTTCAGCCTCCTCCATCCTGTGATCATTTCCCAAACTTTGTTTTTGGTAACCCTGATGGTTTGGAGGAACTTGGATCAGGAAATCTGCATAGTGTTTCACAGTTGGGCTTGTATGACATTTTCATTTTGACTACACTGCAGTTATGGTTTTAATGAACTGGCTTACATTTACCTTTATTTTTCTGTACATGTATGTACATGCATGGGCA
This sequence comes from Cricetiscus sungorus, assembly GCA_030556225.1. NCBI lineage: Eukaryota > Metazoa > Chordata > Mammalia > Rodentia > Cricetidae > Cricetiscus > Cricetiscus sungorus. The sequence continues at coordinate 31,163,872 of JANBXA010000398.1, forward strand.
TGTACACACAGTGTGCATATGAATGGAGGCCAGCAGACAATTTGTGGAAGTCAGTTCTCTCCTTCTGCCTTAGGTGTTCCAGGGATGGAGCTCAGATAACCTAGGCTAGGGAGATGGCTGGGCTGGCAACTTGGCAGCCATAAGCAGATAATCCTGTGAGCATGGTCTCGTGCTTGGTGTGTTGATATGTGACTGTAAACCCAGAACTGGGGAAAGCAGAGAACTCCTAGAGATTGCTAGCCAGTTATTCTGGGTTTAGTGAGTAAGCTCATCTTCATACATGAGCTAGATACTCAACATTGATGTGACACACACACACACACACACACACACACACACACACACACACACACACCATTCTTGTGGTCACATCACGGCTTGGGGGCACATTGTCAGTATGACTTTTCTGATGGTGTTGAACAGCTTCCAATCCCTCCATCCTCTCAGTCTCCCCTTGTTGCCTGTCCTTTCCCAAGTCCTCTTCAAAAGTCCCTTCTCAGCTACCCCTCCCTTTTCTAACCCCATCACTTCTTTCCCAATGCTTCTTTACCTCTTGTGTAATTCACCTATTTGGGGTTTGTGTACTCTAGAGTCTGTCCTAAAAGGATATACACTTTCTGGAATGAGCTGGTGCTCAAAAGACATTGAACAGCTGAGAGCTGTAAGAAGGGAGGCCACAGCTTCACAGCATGGTCCTCTCTCTCTTCCTCTCTCTCTCCTCTCTCTCTCTCTCTCTCTCTCTCTCTCTCTCTCTCTCTCTCTCTCTCTCTCTCTCTCTATGTGTGTGTGTATGGGTGTGTGTATGGGTGTGTGTATGTGTGTGTGTATGGTGTATGTATATGTGTGTGTGTGTGTGTGTGTGTGAGTGTGTGAGTGTGTGTATGTATAGACTCACACTGGGCTCCCATGGTGTGAACTGGAACCACACATGGTGTGAACTGGTATTACTTGGATCTTTCGAGCATCTTGCCTCATAGCTTCATGTGTCAAGATTTGTGGGGTTGGGCGACACTTTGCTCTTTCTAGCACGTTTCTTCGTGGAGATCTTAGTCTGGTTGGTTCTGACCACTGTCCTAACAGCCTTTGCAGAGGTCCATGACCTACAAGTATTAGCAAGTGCTTCAATAGTGTAAATGCATCGGAGGGAACCTGGGGGTTGGGTCTGGGCATACAATAGGAGGGATGCAGCACAGAGTGGTGGGCAGGCCTGAAGAAGAAGCATGTGCTGGTCTGAACTTGGTCCTTTTAGTCTTGGCCTATTCTGGCAAGCCCTTAATTGTGTGGATTTTGTAACAGTTTACTGTGCTGGGTTGTTTGTTCTTGGCTTCAAAACACGATGCTGATTGGAAACATATCTGAGGAATTTTCCCTTCCACTTAAGACACAGAGTACCCAGTGGTGAGCCCATAAAAGACTTCCTTCAGCATTAATTACGTGGTTTGAGAAAAATAAATGGGCAAATTAGAGAATCAGCATTGGATAAAAACGGAACCGAAACAGACAGGGCAGCTGGCAAAGGCTGATTTCAGCTTTGGTGAAAAGCTGCAGGTTTTCTGGATTCAGAGTTGTGTGATGAAGCATGAATGTGTATATCCCCCTCCTCTAACACCACGTGAGGGAGCCACATCAAATTTACACACTCACCTATGTGCTCAATACTTACGGTTGTATTCATTTTTGGCCAGTGTGTTAACAACATGATCTGTACAACATTTTGCAAAGGCTTTAGCATTGTATTCATATTTCAGTTGAAAGTGGGATACTTGCTTTAAGATGGTCATGATTGGAACATGACTTCACATGACACTAACTCTCCACCTGCCAGGCAGTGTGTAGCAATTCAATGATGACCAGTGATGACATGTTTTACAGAGAGGGGAAGACTAGACAAGCAGACACAGAAAGACAAAAACTCACCTAATATTCTAGGATGAGTGAAACTCACAATTTAACCCAACTTTATAATATGCCAGAGTTACTCATTTAGCCATGGCAGTGGCTAATTCAAGTTGCAGGTGAACCCAAATGAGCCTCCATCCATGGAACCTTAGAAGTATTTCCTGCTCTTTTATGAAATGAAAAAAAAGTAGCTTATACATAACATGTCGTTTTGACTATGATGCTTTCCTTGAGAGCCCCTTGCTCCTTTCCGCTGTGACTCATCATCCTGCCTATTTGGAGACAAAGTGACTGTTTTCTCCTGTTGTCCCCAATACACACTGAGCAGTGCACAGGTTTGTAAGAGCAGAAAGCCACATTTAATGGGAAAGTAAAGCGAGAGGTGGGGGCTGATAAGCAGGCAAGTGGGGCAGGAGGAAGGGCACCCAGAGAGGCACCCAGCAGAGTGGCTCAGGAGGCAGGATCCGGTGGTGATCCCTGCAGTTTGGCTTCAATGGATAGCGCCACTTCCTTTCCTCCGCAAAGAGTGTTCACCTTTGTTTTGATTTTTTTTTTACATAGGAAATTTAGAGGATTGCATTAGTCAGCACAGCAGCTGAGATCTTGGAAGTCACTCATCTTCCCTATATGTCAATTATGTATCTTAGAAATTTCTAGTCTAAAATGGCTGTTATGCTACCCTCCTGACTTTCAGTACTTAATTCACCTCCAAGAGGAAGTGTTTTTCAGGGAACAACAGCTTAGATGACTCAAAGGTGGTTCTTGAACTGCCAGCTTCCAAATCATGTCATGGAGACTTACCTGTTCTGAATGCTCGCACTTAGTATAGGCTTGTCCCACTAGCTCTAATATTTTAACCTGTTTCTCTTTATCTACATTTTGCTTTGGGGACTTTAACCTTTCTTTCTGTATGTCCCACTTTTCAGCGTCCTTTGTGTTTGGCTGGCTGACTGGGGCTTCCTCTCTTTCTTGCTAATTCTTTTCTCTCTCAAGCCTAGATTCCCGTCTCCTACTTATTCTCTGCCCACCATCCCCACCTATTCCTTGTCTGCCTAACTACTGTCCATTCAGCTTTTTATTAGACCAATCAGATGCCTTAGGCAGGCAAGGTGAAATAGCAAAAATCTTTACATAGTTAAACAAATGCAGCCCAAATAAATGCAGCACACCTTTACATGGTTAAACATACAGTCCATTCCACAACAGGTTTATTTTTATCTTCTGGCTCCATGAAGACACAGCTCGGGGTTGACTCAGAACACACGTATAAAAACATATAATTTGACAATTCCACAGCAAGTTGAACTGTCCATGATGGTGCCTGGGAAACAGGTCTATGTGACTGTCTTCTGCATATTGGGCTCTTCCTTGGGGAGAATTCATCCTAGGTTGGTTGATTGTTTTGCAAGTGAAAGAGTTACTTTGTCCTTTGTAAATGGCAAGGCATTTCTGAGTTTTGTCTGGTTTCCATAGTTACTACTTATTTTTGGAAGAGGCAGAAAACACTTTCTTTGTGATGATGCAAAACTTTGCTTTTCTCAGTCTTTTCTACCTGACAATACCAAAGCCATGAGCAGAAGGAGTAAGACACTTTAGGTTAGTTTGTTGTGTCTTTTGCGTTCTAATCTGGAAATTGAGTTGCTCTGGTTACAGGAAACAAGTTTTGAGGGAGTCAGCACATGGCTAAGCTGCAACCTTCAATCTCTCTCTGTGTAGTGTGTGTGTGTGTGTGTGTGTGTGTGTGTGTGTGTGTGTGTGTGTATGTGTCTGTGAGAGAGAGAGAGAGAGAGAGAGAGAGAGAGAGAGAGAGAGAGAGAGAGAGAGAGAGAGAGAGAGAGAGAGAGAGAGCTTATACATGTAGAAGTCAATGTCAGGTATCTTGAATAATTCTCCAACATAGTTTTTGAGACAGGTTCTCTCACTGAACTGGATCTTTCAGCTGGATTTCCTGGCCAGTGAGGCCCTTGTTTCCGCCTCACACCCCAGCCCTGGAGTTATAATTGGGTACATCCATGCCCAGCTTTTATATAGGTGTTTGTGATTCAAGTTAAGTCCTTGTGCTTAGACAACTCAACAAATATTTGATCTACTGAGCGATCTCTCCTGCCCCACCCTTAGATTCCTTGGGGACATTTTCCTCAAAAAGAGTCAATCACTGTAGACTTCTGAGGTGTAATGATTTTTTTCACACATCAATTATATTAAAAAACCTTTTGGATAGGCAAGGAGGTACAAGTCACCCTTAGCTTCATTAGTTATGGGACTTAACAATGGACGTCAGTGTCTTTAGAAGGGGGCTATGGAGAGAAGCACCTTTAGTCTTGCTTGCCCTCTCCCTGGGGTGAGGCTATCCCTCCTTGAGGTATTGTTTGTCCATTCTCCACTGTGAGGTCCAGAGGCTCTGGTGATGCTAAGAGGATACAGCTCCTGATTCAGGCTGTGGCTGGGCCTCAGATCCCCTAAATTCTTATAGGTTATAGGTGCTGCTGCTGCTGCTCCTGCATCTCAGCTACAAGTAGTTTGGGAGCAGCCAACATCCTCTTTGGAACTGGATCCTGAGTAGACTTTTAGCTTTAAAATATTTAAACTCAATCTATGGATTTTTATTGAGGAAAAGCGTGGTAGTTATCAATCTGCCTGACTAGTTATTAATAGACTTCAAAGAACTTGATTTTCCTTTGGTCCATGGCTTGTTGAACTCTTGATGACATGAGAGCATGTTTTCCCTTCCACTCAGGTTTAAGAAGAACTTACTTTGGTTGTACTTCCTATGCTACTTAATATGAAAGTAAATAGCCAGCAGCTGATATGAAAGGAGGAAAATGTGTTCTTATTGACATTTTCTTCATCCATGGAAACAAGCTGAAGTGAAAGCATCATGATTTGGAGGGGCAGACCACCCTTAGAACATACCATGTCTATTCTGCCATTTTGGGGTATGATATTTATTTTACAATGAACAGCTGTGGTCCTTTTGTTTTACCCTACAGGTCATTTGTATATATATTATGGCTCCTGGGTTTGTGTTATTATGGGATTCCTGAATGTGCAAACTATTGGGTCTCTGTGTCTATATTTGTTTTTTCTGCCTTTTCTTGGGCCCTTTTCCTTTTGTCTTATTGAAATGTGTTTGTTTTGTCTTATTATGTTTTCTTTTATTATTTCTTAGATGCCCACTTGTTTTCCAAAGATAGTCAGGAAGGAGTGGATCCAGATGGAAGAGAATGTGGGAGGAGCTAGGAGTAGTAGAGGGAGGACCAACTGTAATCAGAATATATTATGTGAAAAAGATCTGTGTGTGTATTTATGCGCTGAATAGTGGGTTCATTTCTGCTATATGTATGCATGTATATAGATGTGTGTGTGTGTGTGTGTGTGTGTGTGTGTGTGTGTGTTCATGGATGTATGCGTGAGTATGAAGTAGGAGATGTGTGGCTCTCATCTACGTATGTGTTTGTGTACCTCTATAAAGGCAAAGTTTGAGTTGAATTTGGTGCTGTGTCATCTACAATAAATACACATAACCATTGACATAGTTACTTTGTTAATTCAACTGTACTGGGTATAAGAGAATTATGTGTGATAGAAAAAAAGATTGTGTTCATACTGATTTTGTAAATGTCAAGCAACTGCATTCAGAAATGCACAAATGGTTCAGTAAGAGAGAGGTCCTGTCAGCATCCATGTGTGGGAAAGCCTTGGTTACTGTTGACACATCTGGATTTCCAGCATGCTGCTTTGAGGAAGCCTAAAGAACTAAAACCACACCATTCGTGATGTTTAGATTTCATACTCAGCCAGCACCCCTGAGGACTAGCCTGGGCTGTGATAATCTATGTCTGTCCGGCTGTCACAGTTGAGTGCTCTTCTGTTTGTGCAGCCCTTGTGTCATCTAGGAATAGTCGGGAACATTGCACATTCTCCTAGCCTCTCTTCTGTTGCCATAGCCCTATTAGGCATGCATTTTTCACACTTATTTCATGGATCGCTGTCAGACTTTCCACACACTCCCAATGTTACATAAGCTGCTTTCCATCGAGTTGTTAAAGAGTTGCTAATTTTCAGTTGCTTAATGGACTTAATGGCTTTTGAAAACTAGTCTCACATGAGTCACATTGGGTTTTCTCAGGCCCCACATGTATAAGTTTTAGACTTTAAATGTATGGGACAAAAAGGATATATACAGTCAAATAGGGTTTTGTGATGTGGGATGCATGGGAGGGGGGATATCTTTACCCTCAAGGCTGTTATGCGGAATGCATGGGAGGGAGGATACCCTTATGGCTATTATGCTCTGGCTGATACTCTCTAAAACCATGCATCACCAATGTTTACCAGGAAAATGGAACTGATAGGATATACAGATATCTGTCATGCACATGTAAAATAAAGCATTGACTTACATGGTTTTGAAACTGAGGAATCCTGTCATCTGCTCTCTGTATGTTGCATAGCCAGCCAAGGTGCTTGTCCAATTCAGTTCAAGTCCATAGCTCCCCAGACCAGGAGAGCCCATACACAGGGTCAAAGGTGGATGTCCCAGCTCAGGCAGAGTGAATTTTTTCTTTCCTTCCTCTTTGTTCTGTCTGAGCTTTCAGTGGGTTGCAGGATGGACAACCAACTTACCAAAGGCAGATGCTTGTTACATAGTCCACTTTAACAGATCCTTGTCTTGTCTAGGCATGCTAACCCATTGTTTAGTCAAGTACTTGTAAATATAAATAGTGCTAAATTAGTAAACGTTTGCTTTTAAGCATACCCTACAAAGTGTAGGTAATGCATGCAATTTCTATTTGTAGTTTGTTTGCTTGAATGTAGAAGAGAACATTTGCAGGAATATCACTTGAAATCTTACATTTCTGGTGGAAGAATGAAAAAAAAAACCTGAGGATCTTATCTCACATTTTTTCCTTCTGAATGGTTCATGGTACATAAGGATTGAATTCAAGTTTGGATAGAATCTATATTTACAAAGGACTAAAAAGGTTTTTTGAAAGAGATTTTCAAAACCATATTTTCTTTTGCATAGGAGGTTGGGGAATAGTTTAAAGTAGTTGACATGAAGAGAAGCCAGTTCTGCTGTGGGAGCAGACGGTGGCCCAAAGGTATCCAACTCATGAAATTTGCAGAATATGACCTCATATGGCAAAAGGAATTCTGTAGATGTGATTGACAGTCTGGAAGTAAGATATTATCCAGTATTATCTCTGTCCTCAGTATAACCACAGGCATACTTGGAAGAAGAGAGCAGAGGGGATGGCAGAGAGGGCAGAGGGGATGGCATGGACAGCATTGTCAATGCTGTGCTGTTGGCCTTGAAGTCCAAGGAACAACCCCAACAAAGGGTCCAAGAATGCAGCTCTGGGTGCCGAGGCTATGAGGGAGCAGACATTCTTCCCAGAGCTACTGGACATAACATGACCATGCTTGGAAAGCCATTTTGGATTTCTGAGTACAAGAGAATAAACTTGAGTTGTTCTAAGCTACTAATTTTATACCAAGGGTGTTAGTTTGTTATATGGAAAACTAATATACTCATGTATCTAAATAGTGAACTTTGGCTTAAAAGTATTGAATTTTAAAAATTATTCTTAATATTCAAGTGCACAAAAAGCCTATGTGAAATTAATAGCTTCAATGTCAAATAAGGGGAGATTAAAATTCAAAAAATTGCTTGCAGTTGACTGTGGGATAGATTGTTTTCAACAGCTTCAGAAGTAGGAGTTCCTGCACTCTGTAGTTCCTTAGCATTTTACCATAAAGCTATTGTACCATGATATCAGACAGTCAATGATTGTACATTTGCCTGACTTCCTTCTGGTCTCATTCTTCCCTCCCCTTTCTTCCCTTCCCAATCCTACCCTTCGCTCCCCTTTCTTCCCCTCCCCTTCCCTTCCTTCCCTTTCCCTCCCCTTCACTCCCTTCCTTTCCCTTCTCTCCCCAACCCTCTCCTTCTCTTCCCAACCCTCCCCTTCTCTTCCCAACACTCCCCTTCTCTCTCCCACCCTCCCCATCTCTTCCCAACCCTCTCCTTCTCTTCCTAACCTTCCTCTTCTCTTCCTAATCCTCCCATTCCATTCCCAATTCTCCCCTTCTCTTCCCTCTTTCTTTATCCTAAGTACAAAGATGGTTTTCAGCTACTTCAAGTTTTCTGAAAGACCACTCTACAGGCTTTGGATAATTTTTTGATTTAGAGAAAGATTAAGGAACATTCTGGAAAAAAAAACCAAACAAGAATCTTTACCTCTTTAATAAATTTATGGGAATCTAAAGGAACTGGAGTCATTTTAGATGAAAGGCAGGCCTGATTACATCTACCCTTGAAAAATAATGAGGCACTCCAGATAATACTAGGCAAGAAGGATTCTTTAAAGTTCTTAGAGCTACCGAGACACACCTGTAACCGTGATGACTGTGTGAATTGTTTTCTTGACCTTAGAGATCTTCTTGTCAAACACATCAGTGTATGAGCTCACATCAATAGCACCAGAGATCCTTTACTCCCCCACTCTACTTTTCCTTCTTTCAGTAAATTAAGACAGTGTTTCTCCTACTTGAATTTGACCTCCTTTTTGTTTTTTTGTTTTTCATTAATGACCCCTCTCCTTGGCTCACAAGCACTGTATGATGCACAACATTCTAGAACAATGTTTAACTACTCAATAACTTTGACTGGAATTCGGAAATTGTGTGCAGGAGAGCACATTTGTTCAGGTGACATTTATATGACTTCCAAAATTAGATGAAAATAACACGCTGTTGATGAAATTGGTGTTTTCATTGAGGGATTTTGTTGTTGATGGGATAGAGAAATGCTGTCTGAAGCATCCTGGAATTCTAAATGCCTTAAAAGGAAAAGCAGGAGCATAACAGAGCTTCTATTGGCATGGGGCCAAGCTCTTCTTGAGATTCTTCCAGAATATTTTGCAGAGTGCAGCCAAATTGAACCTGAATGTTGACTTAAAAAAACCATTCTCTGTGCATTAAGAGATATCTTAGTTACTATAAGCACCCAATTAAAAAACATGAAAAATAAGATTGCATTACGAATCAAATGAAAAGATTCCTTTGTTGGGGCCACTATTTCCTATCCATGTAACTTGTGACAAGTCCCTTTGATGCACTGAGCTTCAGTGTCTTCTTCTACTAGGACCTCTGTCTACTTTGCTTACCACTCAGGTTTCTGGATGGCTCAACAATTAGATACATGGATGTAGTAAAATACATCATGAAAAATGGGAGTGCTTAATTAGGAAGTTGTTTTCATTACTGCTGGTATGATGGGATCGGAGACTTTTGGTACCTATCTCTATTGTTTGGTGGGGTCACAGAGAATCAGTGTTCCCTCTTACTCCATGAAACACAGAAATAGGTCTGGAGCAATTTCAGCTCTTCTCCATTCTGGAATTCACAATCTTGAATCTCTAGCTTCAATGCTGGGAACCTCAGGCTCAAGGTGCAGAACAATAGCTTTTTAAGGCCATGGAATCTCTCATTGAGAATAAGATGTCGTCCCTTCAAGGAAGGACCAAGCAGAGAAGTAACTCTTGCTGGGTGGTATTGTCTATATGAACTTTGTTGCTATTATTTATCCTAATTTCTACTAGTGTTGTTTCCTGGTTACTAACAGGGAGATGACTTTGGAGATATTCCTGGGGATAAAGTAAGATCCTTATTTTGAAATCTTTCTGGTTAGAGATGTCTTTAGTGCATGGGAAGCTTCTGGGGTCATTGACTGGGATGAATGTCTCTAGGAAAGTATGATTGATGCCCAAAGGTGCAACACATCCATGGCTGTGTGAAAGAGCTTAAGACCTGCTAACATCTAATCACACAGGCTACAATTCAGTTGTGACAATTTCTATGTGTTTAAAGGCATGCCATCAAATCTGTGTTCCAAACTCGTTGAGCTCAGCTCTTGAAGTTGTACTCTAAAACTCTTCACTAAGGATTTGAAAAAAATCACTCTAGAGTCAAAATCCTAGTTAGGAAAATGATGGAAGAAATTCAAATATATAGCTATACATGAGAAATACTATAATTTCACTAAGTTAAGCAAAGTCTTGGAAGTATAAATTGGTTTTTTGTAAATACACAACTTTAATTTTAAATATTTTTCTGTAACAGGAACAAGTAACAAAATCATTAAAAAATTTCCCACAATTCACAGATGAGTTACCTTTCAACTAAAATTCTGACATGTTCTAATGATACATTAAAGAACATATTCACAAAGGACTTGAAAAACCAGTTAATCACTCATAGTTTTTGTGTCCAATCCAGGAAGAAATCATTACCGATGAGTCATTGGGTCACAGAGGTTACCATTTTGAGGTCAGAATCTGTTAATTACTGGAGATATTAATGTGTTCAAACTCAGATTAACCCTCTCTAATACAATAAACATGTCCATCATAGAACGTGAGCCATCACATAGGCTGTTGCCCTGGGCATCCTCAGTGGTCCTTGAGGAATAGATCAGTAAAGAGAAGGGAAGATTGAAAGAGTGGAGGAGAGAGATTTCTGGGCTAAGCATTGGGTCAGAGGCATGGAGACTAAACTGGCATGGTTTCTCATCAGAAGGCCTTTACTTTTAGTGTTCTTTGTTGACACTGTGGAGTTAGTGTATGTCGCTGGAGTTTCACTTTCCAGCATGGTGTTGCAGCCATTTAGTCTCAAAGAAACACACGGATGCTATATTAATTATTAAACTGTTGACCCATGGCTAGGGCTTCTTACTGGCTCACTCTCTCTTAATTATTAACCCATAATGGCTAACCTATGCATTTCTACATGGTCTTATCTTACTGGAGAAGGGGCCGGACCTGTAACTCCTTTGTCTGCTACATGGCGTCTCATAGTCATGCCTCTCTACCTACCTTTCCCAGAATTCTCCTAGTCCCGCCTATCTTCATTCCTCTATTCTCCAGTGTTTTATTCCTCAACCAATAAGAGAAACATATATTGAAGGACATCCCCCATTAAGTGTAGTCTAGTCTCTGAAGTGCCATAAAGAGTTCTCCTGGGCCTGCCTGGAGTTACACATTACTCTCTTTACTGAGTTTGTAGATTATCCCTCTAGCTTTAGTTATCGCTGTCTTATCACCATTACTTATCTCTCATCACTGTTAGAAATCATGTACTTCCTTTTTTTGTGTGTGTGTTTTGATCTTCATGGTCAGAGGCACTTCGCTTTGCTCAGTGATTTCTCTCTGGTTCTGCCAAAGACTGACTAGCAGGTGATGTGTGCTATAGTTTGGATCCTTAATGCTCTCCAAAGCCTGATATGTTGAAGACATCAAATTTGTGTCCTAATGTATTGAGATTGCCCCCCCCCCCCGCCGTGTATTTGTCACTGTCTTCCCCGGCTCTTTCTCTCCCCTTGAGGCTGTCTTATTGTGAGCAGTCTCCTTTGCTATGTGCTTCCAGCTTGATACATTGTGCTGAGGTCTAAATATAATAGAGCCTAATAACAATAGATAGAAGTCTCTGAACCACAGACCAAAATAACCTTTCCTCTTTATAAATTGATTGCCTTGGATATTTTGTCATGGTGACTAAAAGTTCACCAATGTAGTAGGCTTTGAACAAATAAGTCTTGAATGCATTTTAAGAGTCACAATCTAGTAAAAGATGAGCTGATTTGCCTATGGCCTTACCCCAAACTGTACTTTAACATAAAAGTCTAAACCTTTGTAAGAATTTGCCATATTTGCATGATGAAACTTTGGGGCCATGTGGGTGAGTTGATACCACAGAGCTCCTGGGACATTAAAATCAGCATCTATCCATTCAATTTCAGGTTGAGTGACTGCTAAGTGTCAGCCAAGGGGTGTCTAGTGCTTTGTAGAAGCTGTGTAAGCAAATCCTGTTCTCCATCCCTATCTCCTGCCCTTGGTCCCAGAGGTCGCTTACTTTCTTCTTTTAATAATGATGCCCTAGATAGTGGTAGCTGGCTCTACCTTTCACCACCCCTACTCCTTTTGCTTGGGAAGAATTATTGAATGGCTATATACTACCTGGTCTCCTTTACCATTTTGAGGTACTGGTTTACCCAATACTGGATTTTCACTGTAAGACATCTGTGCTGTTTTGTTTTGAGTATCAACTTGACTTAGGATCCCTAGGAAGAAGATCCCAGTGAGGGATTACCTAGATCAATTTGGCCTGTGATGATGTCTGTGGGGGCTTGTGTTGGTTGTTAATTGATGTAGGTAGACCCTTCCCACTGTGAGTGCCACCATTCCCTAGGAAGGTGAAATGCAGAAGGCTAACTGACAGCATGCATGCAAGCAATGATCCACATGTTTATTCTCTCTGTTCTTGACTGTGATGTTATAATTTGAGTTGTTGCCTTGACTGCCCCATAATATTGGGCTCTGACCTGAAATAGAAAGCCAAGTAAACACTCACTTTCTTAAGTTGCTTTTCATTGGGGTGCTTGTCACAGTAACAGACATGAATCCAGGTCAGTCCTAGAGTGCTTTGATAAGCTTCTTTCTAGTTGTTTTACTGTGTATTTACACAGTTGCTATGAATTCACTTTTAATTTACTATCTTTTAAAAAAATATTTAGCCTATAGTAGACACTGAGAATATACTGATAGACAAGACAGACATAAAGAACCTCTCAGAACTTCTGTTGTGTCCAGAAAGATAGCTAGTATAAAGCGGCTGAAATGAAGATAGAGATGAGCTGGCAAAGAGAGGGATGTCTGCATACCACCCTGCAAGAAAGGGGAGGGACATTTCCTAGTTCCATGAAAAGGGGAGTAAGCCCACTTGGTATGTGAGGAAGGATGTTTAGACCAGAGAGGACTACTTATAAAAGTAGGAGGTTTCAAAGTAGTCAGATAGGTCTGAAAAAACAGTCTATCTGGCCAGTAGCCATCCTGCAGTTGGTGGCATCCATTTGAATGTTTACCTGCACTTGGAAAATGTTTTGGAAGAAGGCAAGGCCATATACATGAAAATGACTTGAGAAGCCTCTTCTGTAGACCAACTCTGCTATTATGGCTACTATTTATTCAGATGGGAGGGCATTTATAGGTATTAGAAGGCCTTATGCATAGGGTTGTTTGTGTCATTGGGAGGTGGCTTGATGACACAGAGAGAAGGCTGTGGGTCCTCATTACTTTTGGTTTGGTCAGTAAAGAAAGAGCAAGAACATCAGTGTCCAAAATGGAGGCAGGGGAAAGAGAGCTGAGGTTGGTATTGAGGAATGGGGCATGAGTTCAAATCTCTGTATCTTTAGACTCAGCTCAATGACTTATCGGTTGCTATGACTCTCATGAGCATGGAGAAACTCTTTCTGGTCCCGTGTTTTTGAAGTTTCTATCTTCACCATTATGGGAGATACTTCTAGGGTAGAATCCAAGTTCCTTCTGGTTTGCTCTTTGACCTTGGCAAGTTTTCTTTGCTTCAAGACTGCTGGAGAAAAGGCTTTCTTGGGAGTTGCCTCCTGGAAGCTCAGAAATGGGGAAAAGAACCAGTGGATGGACCTGTACAGAGCGATGATCTGTTGACACCACAGTGTGTGGGAGGCACAGGAAGCAAATCTGACGTGAGAGTTGACGAAGTCCTGAGAAGATGATTAAGGCCTGTGTGGGAAAAGCAAGATGTTGACATTCAGATGAACTGTTAGTGGGGAGTTGTTCTCTGCCAGATACCACATTCTCTCTAAGAGTGTGCACACACTTTGTCTCTGAGGAATCTACTGACATGGAAATCCTCACCAGAGAGTAAGCTGAAAAGGATTTGAAGGTTACCGAGGTAGAGTGCGGACTACTGCCCCTGTTGAGAAGTAGCGAGGACACCGTTGACCCCTTCCTCTGGATTAAGGTGCTCCTGTATTTCAATAATAAAACACAATTAAGTCAATACACCCTGGTAACTTACTGAAATTATCACCTTCCTAGTTAAACACCACCTAGCCTGTGTTCTCATTTTATTCTTTCTAGCAAGAATAGACATCGTGTTATGAGAATCACCTACGTGATTTTCTTATGCATTGTAGCCACTCCAAGGTCAGAATTTAACATAGGTTTGTAATTATTTTGTTTTAAGGTTTCTTTGGTACAGGCTCATGTTTGTGGGTAGTTATGGAGAGGGGCTCTCTGCCAGGACCATGGATGGTATCTAGGACATAGGGCATGACTTCAGTATGAATGTGACTCAGAATTGATGGTAGTGGTACTCTGGGACTCAGTAACTCGTCTCTGCTCTTTTGACATACCCTCTTTATCATGGCTTTTAAAGATTTTGTTATCATGTTCTCAGACTATTCATTCATTCACTTGACAAGTTTGGAATCAATAACAGCATGACAGATCTCATGGAGTTTCCCCACCTCTTTTCCCACCTACCTCTTCTATCTCTGTTTTCATGGTGCAGGGCACCCTATCACAGGGGCAGGCACCAATTGACATCTCACATACAGCTTCCTTTTCAAATGGTTTCTCCCAGCAGCAGTCTAACAGCTGAACTGTTGCACTGTCTCTGGACAGTTATTTGTGACCTGAACTAAAAGGTTTCAATTGCCCTTTATACTAATAATTTTTTAATATTTGGAAATCTTCCTGAGCATTAGAGCTGTTTAACAGCCCATTGAAACTTTAAGTATATATTAGTACATTTTATGGCACCTAAATGTAGACATGAACAAAGAGATTGGGTAATTTCAAAACTCTTAACAACTGGTGAGAAGTTAAACCAATGCATATGATGGTTTAAGTTTAACACAATGTCTCCACTACAGCGTACATAAAATCAAACATCTCCAAATGAATTGGCTTATCTCTAATTTTAAGTAGTCTGTAAGCTATTCTAAAAGGGAACATGGCTTATCTGGTCTCTTCTGTATTATCAATTGTCTTCTTGCAGTTATTATTTTCTTTATGCCAGGTAGATGTGCCGACTGAATTATAGTAAAAAGTTTTGTGTGGAGTTGAAGACCTGTAGCCTAGGGGTCAGGTCCTCTTGATAGCTTTCCTTGCCCCTTCTAGCTTTATTTTTGGTATTTTTACCCCACCCTGTCTTGTGACTATGGACAAATCCATGCTTTGGTGAGGGTTGGTCTACAAGACACATTTCTGAGCACCTTCTTTGAGACTATTCTTAATATAGATTACTGCAATTATAAATCAGAAAGCCAAAGGTAGTGAAGATACATGCTGCCCATGCGCGAGCCAGCACTGACCCTCCTTTTGGCAGCTCGAAATAAATCACTGTCTGAGCTTTAGCAAGCTGGTCTTTTGAAAAATCTGCTGGCAGAGAAGTTTTGGCTATACTTCCAAGACACTGCTTCATCAGCGACCTTACACTTCAAGGACTGGGTGACTTGGGTCTGGCCGCTGGGACTCTTACTTGTCTTTTTATTAAAAGAGGGAGATTGGGCAATTTTCTGCGTTGTGCTTGAGAGAAGTCAGAGTGCCTGAGGAAGCTCACAAGGGCCACCATGTCATCACAAAGTGTCCCATTCCCAGCCTGTGGATCTCCTCCCTGTCCCTAGGGGAATACCATGATGTAAACAGATACTTCCTGTTTCCTAAACAGGCCATATCTGGGGTCACCCACTGGCAATTAGCGATTATAAGTGCTAAAGTATGGCTATATGAAAGTTTCAGTCACACACATGTAAAGTATGATTTTTTAAAAAAATGCCAAGTGCATGTCCTCCTTGGAAAAACCAATCCTAAATGGTTTTTCTTGTAAAAATGAAATGCTACTTCCTTTGTTCTTCTGTGAGCTAACTTGATGCCGGAGAGGAAGAAGAAACTTGTCATCGCATCGCCAGTTTCCCTAATGTGACATTTGTTAATCATTATTTTTCTAGCACTGGATATTTCCAGAGAATTTCTTCCAAGTTATTTTGACTCTTTTTGGTCCAAATGACAATTGATGTTCAGTGAAAAATTCGTTTGTGAGACTGCTAGGGATAGACATTTGAACATCTGTCTGGGTACCAGGCACAGGAAACTGCTAGGGGTAGATGGTGGAACATCTGTCTGGAAACCAGGCACAGGGGATTATGAATGTGCAAAGCATTTCATTTATGCTCATGAAAGCATTGGAAGGGATGGCAGAGGGAAAAATAAGTGTTTCCTGTGAAGGCAACTTGTCCTTCATTTTTCTATTGCCACCCAATAATATAATTGATGTTAACATGAGATCTCTTTCATGGTGGGTGACATGACCATATCTTCCTTCCATCCTTGTCCTCCATCACTGATTTTTCCCTTGTATCCTCACCACACCTACAGATGTGACTCTGTAGCACATTGACCTTGTCCTTCCCACTGCTGAGTACCATAGCAACTTTCCCTTCTGAAAATATTTCCATCTCATCAGACCTCCTGGAGAGTTGAACTGACTACTGTATTTAAGGCCCTAACGCATGATCCCTCTGTCCCCTCCATTTTCTGTTTTCCACAGTACTTATTGACACCCGATATTATACAGTGTTGGCCAAGAGTGATATCATAAGGGTGGCCCTGACTTTTTCTGTTTCTCCTCTTGGGAACTCATCTCTGCAGAGTGTGGACTTTATCTTGCTGTCCTTTGCTGCTAGCAGTTTCTGGTGATGAATAAAATGCCCTGAATTTGTTAAGTACTTACAACTAAGGAATTTATGTTGCATTTTGTGCTAATTATACATGCAAAAAGAAAGATTCCTGTTTCCTTCCTTTCCCAACATTAGCAAGGGTGGAAAGATCATGACTTAAAAATCTGTAAACTGAAAACTATTTAATAGTGAAAGGCAATAGTTGATGCCAGCTGTCATTCACTGAGCCTGGTCTACATGCTAGATATAATTAAACACTTAAGATCTCAAATTATGGTAAATGTTTGGATTTTAAAAGCATCCATGACATTTGTCTTTGTCCCATTACAACAAGCAATCCCCAGCATTTCTGGCATTTGAAGCAATGAGCCGTCCTATCCCCAGGGATGAAGATGATGTCATAGGGGTGGCCCTGCAGTGTTGGCCTTTGTCCATCTCTGAGTGTCCACGGTTGAGAGCATTCAATTAAACATGTTTGAACACAACAATTTTAGGATATTATTTAAATGTATGATCATGACTTCACACATTCAAAACTAGACTTAGTCTATGTGTGGTTTTTCTCAGTAGCACATGGCAGTGGGACAAACACATTGGTGAGGTCATGGATCCTGAAGGAGAACAAATAGCTGCTGCCTAAATCATTTTCCCAGCTGCAGTCTAAGAACTTACCCTGATACCTACAGGTGAGCATAGCTCTGACCCCCATAAGACATGTCTCTCTCTGTGGCAGATGGAGAATGTCACCGAAATTCACAACTGCTCCTAATGCAGAGAGTAGGCTTCCTTGGGGCACCCCACCACAACTGATAGATATACAACACAATTTGCCTACACTAAAGGATTGGAGGCCATGTGGAAGAGGGAACAGAAAGATGGTAAGAGCCGGAGGCCCAGGAAGTATGAGTGAAGTAGTGTCTTCTATATGTGTTGGGGAAGCTGCTCCTATCAAACTGTAACAATCCAATTACCTAAATGTACCCGCATAGTGACAACACCAGTTGACATGCCAGCCCAGAAGGGGAAAGTCACCTTTAGATAAAGACTACAGGAAAGTAAGGGATGCTGTAAAGGGAGATTTTGTCTTCTCCAGGCACAAGCCCCTAATGGGTTACCTAATTACCAAACATGTTTGAGCTCTCTCTCTCTCAACAGCAAATGGACTAATTAGGTTATATTCTATGTGTAATATAATATGTAATATGTACTATGTATGTATTTTTATGTGTGTATAATTAAAGAAGAAGAGGTCAATATTTTAAGAGCACTTGAAGAGAACATGAGATCAGAAGAGAGTGGAATGAAGTAAATACAATACTCATGCTTAAAGTTCTCAAAAATTTAAATTAAAAAACCCAGATCCTGGTGATCAATGGGGTGACAGATGTCACAGCCAGATTCCCCTCATAAGACTGACCCCAACTAATTATTTGAGCAACAGTGGAAAGGCTACCATAAATGCCCTTTCCTGATAATGAGATCGACGACTAACCTATCCACCATTATAGAGCCCTCAGCTAGTAGCTTATGGAAACAGAAGCAGACATCCACAACTAAACACTGAGCCAAACTGGAATCCAGATGCAGAGAGGGAGGACTACAGAATCAGCTATCCTGAACAAGGAGGAACTAATGGACCCCGAGACTGATAGCTGGGAATCCAGCATGGGACTGACTCAGAACTCCTGAACATGGGTCTCAGTTAGAAGGCCTGAACAGTCTAAGGGATCTCTGACAGTGGAACCAGGATGTATCCCTGGTGCACAAAAGGACTTTGGGAGCACATTCCCCCATGGAGGGATACTCCCTTACTTAGAGACAGGAGGGAGGGTCTAGTCCCTACTCCAAATGACTTGACAGATTTAGATGACCCCTCCTGGAATGGAGTGGGGGGATGGAGGGGAAGGTGGTAGGGAGGGCATAAGAGGGTGGGAGAGAGGAAAAGAGGGATGGAGGGAGAGGGAACTGGGGTCAATATGTAAAATAAACCAAACCAAACCAAACCAAACAAAAACCAATCCCAAGCCAACTAGAGCCAGCCAGGTGCAGTGTGTTCCACCTGCATCCATGCCCAGCTGTTGCTGTGTTCTCTGCACTGCCTTTGGGAGCAAGCAGTGTAAACTGTGTTCAGTGTAGAAAGTTCAGGGCAGTGGCTTCTCCAGAGTAACACTGGGGCTCTGGTCACACTGGGTCCAGTGTCACTGTCTGGGGGACAGTCCAGGAAGTCGCAGCACAAACTGCTGGCCCAGGCACTGGCCTCACTTCCCCCTCTCCTTTTCTTTGTCTGCTCCAGTTAGAACCCTCCAGAACAGGATATTTAAAGGCAGAGGGGTAGCCTCTGTTTTTTCTTTATTGCAGGCATCCCATCTGATAGATTTCAAAGGCCTGTGGCTCTCCTTGAAGTTGAGGCCTGTAGCATGAGGGCCTCTCAGCAGGAGCATGCTTTCTGGTTGCTCTGGGAGTGGGCCAAGTGACAAGTGACAGATGGGGCATGCATTTCTAGGTAGGAGTGGGCTGGTTGGATAAGGAAGCCTATAGAAACTCTGTAAGCCTGAGATGCAGAGTTTTGCCCTGCCTGCCTGGCTTCAGGCCAGCCAGTGCTCTGTGTCTTGGGTGAGCTGGATGTCATCCATCTTGACATGGGTATCAGTTACTTAAAATCACAAGTGCAAATCTCAAGTGCACAAGCTGGATTCACATGGCCATGCATTCTTACTGTGGCGAGTACTGCCTCTGGCATGCACACATATCAATGGGACAATTCCTTAAATAAAAGGAACACTTGGTTCCTGTTGCAAAGAGGAAGGAAATGTATACTGCTTGTTTGTGAGTCCAACTAAGCATTGAGCTTCTTCCTGTCTTCCTTTAACCTCTACCATCATGAACTGCTACCCTTGGGGAAAACAACCCTCGGTGAGTACAAGGGTATATTGAATGTCTTAAGAAACATGGGTAATTCAGATTTTTATAAATCTTGTTTTATTGAAAAAATATAGGGACAAAGTGTGAGAATTGACCTACAGTGCTCATAATTAGGCACTTTGGTTTCTATGGTAGTGCTGGTAGTTTAAAGTACTGCCCCATGAAGATGGGTCCATTTTTCATTCATCGCTTGTAATTACAGGGACAATTTAGAAGTTAACCAAACCATGTTTTGTATATGGAAATTTTGCCTTTTTTTTGTAAAAGTTGGGTAAATGTTTATCTGTGTGTACTCAGAGGCTCTCTTATGGGGTACTAGTTAAGTAAAATTTGTCATGCATCCAACTGCATGCACAGAGTCTCCTTTTCTGCTTGTTGGGTCATCTCCGTGTGTGGCTTTTGTCTTCATGCTTGGCTGTTAGAGGGTGAGAGCCATCTCTGCTACCAGTTCATATTTCATCAGGTGATGAAGGCAGTGGATGAAGGGGATTGAAGCAGACCCTACCCCTCTCTCTGGAGAAGAAGTGCAGAGTAGACAATAGCAGCATCTGCTCCATGTTTCTGAACTATTCAATCTGATTAACTTCTGGATGCTTTCCTTTTCCCAGTTCATAGGGAAAAAAGGACAATGTATGTGCTCATGTATATCTTCTCAATAGACAATTACTACACAAACAACCTCCTCTTATCTTCTCAATAGACAGTTACTACACAAACAACCTTTTCTTGTGTAAACCCTTTGACATGTGTCTTTTTGAGTACAAATAAGTTGTCGGTACTTTATTTGTTTTGGAGGGTGAGTGTGTGACTATCATAGAGAGTGAAGAGGCAAGCTGGAATGGTGCTGGATAAGTAGCTGAGAGCTCACATCTAATCTTGGAGAAAGAGAGAGAGAGAGGTGGGAGATGAGAGGGAGAGATATATTCTCATTCAAACCACATTTTGTACATTGTAGAAAATATGAGTTTGCATGAATTTTAGATGTCTGTGATATATTAAAGTTACATGTATTAGCAACTAGTTGTATATAAGTAAATGAAGTTATTGTTGCCTTATTTATATTTATTTATTCTCTCTGTGTGTGTATGTGACTCAGGCACATTTTACTTGGGAAAATTGGTCTTATTCAAAATACTACAGCTTATTTTACATAATATTTATAAAAGTTATTGTTAATGTCAAGAAATTCTTATGAAATTTTAGTCCCATACAATGACTACTAATTCGGTGCCTGGTTTCTTTGTCCCCAAAGTCACTAAAAGTTAATTCTTTCAGTATGGTATTAATTTAGGTTGATCTTTAATTAGCTGTTTAGCTTCTGAAGATAGAAAGATTCTCATGGAGTGAAGAGCAAGTGTAAAAGGACATGCAGGCAAACTCCAGGGAGTCTGCAGAGCCTCAGGACTGTGGGGCGAGTGTTCTGAGGATTGTGCTGGGAATGTCCTCCTGTCCCAAGACAGAAACAGTGTGTATAAACTCCACACACTGCTCTCCTCCTTCAGCTCTGCATGGAGGTAGCCAGGGGTAGCCAGGGCAGCATGCTTCCGAATGTAGTTTGCTCTCCGTGGTGCATTGCAATTATCCTAACACATCTCCTGTTGGTCATCTGCAGTGCAGACTGAAACAGGGCTGATGCCCTAACCTCAGGGCACCTTGCCATGTACTATCAGCATGGGGCTGTGCTGCACAGCTCCAGTCCTGCTAATGGGGTAGGAGAGAGAATACCTGAATTAGTGGAGACAAGCTGTGTGTGCATCATGGTTTTCTGGCAAGACAGGCTTCGAAGACACAAGTTAGAAGCTGTGGTGTTGAAACCTTGGGAATTCTGCTCTTCCTTTAGATTTTTCTTTGCCATGTCTTAGGACCAGAAATTTCCTCATTTAGAAAGAATATCCCCTGGCAAGCCCTCCAGGGTTGACCACCTCTTTACTCTAGTTAACTGTATGTGGTGAATTTCTAGATGGATGATTTAGCCACATTTAACCATGCATCATAAATAATAGAAAACGAACTAAAGAGGAATCTAGACTTCATAAACTGGTGATGAACTGACATTGGGATTTACATCCGGCTGTTGTCAGGCTGGACCTGGTGTAAATAGCTCACCCCTCGAACCATAGCAACCCTTCTTCTCAGAGGCATATGTTATACTGCAGTGTGATGCAGGCAGCAGTAAAGAGAAATAACAGGTGTGTGTTTGCTGATGAATTGTTCCGCTCGGTGTATTTCTTTCTCGTTGTTTTCTATATATTTCCATCTAAAGATTTCTGTCAACTCAACCCTTGTAAGGGTGTCCATGCTTTCTTTCATTTTGGCCAATGCCTCCTACCTCAGTTTTTTTCTTGTTACGTAACCATGTGATGGGATTGTTCCTGTGTTTTGCAATCCTTGTACATTTGAGGAAAGTTAACAGTCCATCACCAGCCAAGGCACTTTGGGTAAATGATAGTGCCTATGTATTGATGATCCTGGCTGCTGCTAATTGGCTGTAATTATAGCTTCTTTATTGATAACAGAAAGTTAATACACAAAAGAACCAAATTGTCTGATTCTTGGTGTTGTATGAAGATGCCCACTGCCATGTTTCATGCTCTTCCATCAACGTTTGTCTAAGGCATCCACTCTGTATGTAAGTCCTGGCCTGGAGTCCAGAGAAGACATTTCTCAGAAAGTTTGATTTAATGTGAGAAGAATGAAACCATATTCCAGTGGGATGCTGTGCATGGTCCCTTTGAAGCAAACCTTTGTGTGATCATCAGCAGATTCTCATGGTCTTGGATTGCATTTATCACCTAGTACATCCATGATTGTTATTCATTTCTCAGTTTTAAAAAACTAAGCCGGTGATTTCTTGTGGAAAAGGGGGACTTGGTGAGAATAAAAAGATAATAAAGAACATGAAGGGATTTAATACATTCCCTTAAAATAATTTTTAAGTATTCTATAGAATTTTATGGACAGAAACATTTAAAGTTTTTGAAGAGTCTCACTATGCCCAGCCATTACTTTTAGGACTCCCTTCTATTAGTTGGAACCAAAAAGTGACAGGAGTGTCTTCTTCATACTGGGAATCCAGCCTGACCTTTGATGCTGAGATTTATATCTCTGCCTTGTGTGGATTCATTGAGTCAAAGGTTAGCATACGTGTCTTGTCATCACATTCTCCATCATTTGCAGTAACTAATAGGTCAGTTTGATTGAGTGAATTCTATAATTGTTAATTGTACACACACAAAATGAAATGATTGAGAAACAAACCTATGCTAACTATTCCATATTCAATTCAAGGCAAGCCATGCCTAACCTTCCATGAGTTATTCATGGTTCAGGGACAATTCAGATATCCAGTCATGAACTGTATGTTGGTTCAGACTTGGTGATTTTTGTCCTTGTATGATAAACCCATTAGGAAACAAACATCTAGAGGGCATGCACCAGTGTGATAGTATTTCCACGCTATTTTGCCACCTGCTGCATTATTGTGGACTGGGAAATAGACTTGAATATTCCAAAAAGTGTTCTCAGTAAGTAGAAGAATGCCTACATAACAGGAATGATGACTCATGCCTCAGGAGGCTGAGGCAGGAGCATAGAGAGCTGGGTGTGAGCCTGGACTACAGAGTGTGACAACTTCCTAGAAATAAAAGAAAAACATGCCTGTCAAAGTGTCTTTTAAAATTATTATAACTTCTAGAAATTTTGCATGAAAGTTTTAAAAATGCATTACTACAGTGAAATATGTATGTCTTATAAAATGTTGTGTTTTCTCCAGAGTTGCATGGATGGTGAATATTTTCTCTGAGAGGCATTGCTATATTTCAGACATTTTGTTTATTCATGATAGTGATGTTCATCAGAAATCTATGTTATTCTAGGCACTGCCTTGCATTGGAGGTAACAGCTTGGACATGAGCCCAGGCTATGTGCTGTCGTGGCAGTGGTTGAATGCAGCTTCTAGAATGATCAAGTTCAGATAAGTGGTTAGATTATTTTATCAGGGTTGACTTAGTGTTAACCCTCGGTGCACTGGAGGATGGGAAGGACTTAGTGACATTTGATTCCCTTCTAAAAGGATCGGCCATTGGATTTTTTTTTTCTGGAAGGAATAGGAGTTAAAGCCAAGGCCAGATGAAGGAACACTTTAATCTCAGCAAAAATTTTACCCCATCTCAGAAGTGCCACCTCCCACTGCTTGCATGCCCCCTGTGTCCCTTCTGCCTACCCTGTATTATTCACTGCCAGGCAGCATCACATGGAGGAGTATGGTTTTGATGATCAGAGACTCAGTCCCAGAGAGGACCAAGCTTCCTCCTTCACCGACCTCCTTTCAGATCATCTCCTGTAATGCTGCAGCCCCTGCTTTGCAGAACACACCCACTTAAACACTGGTGGATATGAACACTGCTGTGTTCTTCATGCCTGCCCAGCTCCATCCTCTTCTGAGTAACAGTTGGGGCAGAGGGATGCCAAGGAGCCCTTGGTACAAGGAAGAAATTGTGAATCTCATCTCAGAGTAGTGGCAGAAAACACAGTCTTTCCCTGTTGTCTCAGCTACACATTCACTTAAAAAATAACATTAAGAGAAACTGACAACAAAATTAAAGTGCACCAAATTTATTTTTAGTTGTTCAACAGTTTTAAAATCTGCTGCATCTTTCAGTTGAAGAAGATAAAGTCTCCCTTTAATGGCTATTTGCATATTGGGATTAACTGCACTCAAATTTTATATTCTCTGTGGTGTACCTAATTAGATACAAAAGGGTCTTAGGGAACACAGCTTGTTATACATGCAGGATGCATGCTGGGTCACAGGATGATGAGAAGGACAGCAAGAAGAGGATGATCAAATCTTTACTCTTGTTTCCATGGAAGCAACAAGGAAGACAGGACAGAAGGCAGTTTTGGATTGGCTGGTCTTGATACTTATAGGCTCTTGGCTATAGGGACAGGTCCTATTTAATTACTATGTTTTGGTAATTAACACTGAGAAGCACCATCCCTGTAGTATGGAGGGATGATGTATGTACAGCTTTAGATTTTATTCCATTCAAAAACTTGGGAATGCTACAGCAATAATTGGTTTGCCCAGGGAAACACAGTCTTGTGCAGCCAGAAAAGTTTATAAGATAACCAATATAATAAATAAAAGTATCTATTTTTTACCCTGTATTCACCCATCCTTATGGAACTTTGGCTGGACAATGCAAAGTCTGGGGTGATGTCTCGGCCTCTACTACTGTACTATTTGCTACTAATATGTTTTTTTTTTGGGGGGGGAATCATTGCCTTCAGTTGTGTATCCTTTGATGACCCATTCAGCTCCAATTGATAGTTTTAATTCAATGGCCACTCAAACAAGATGGGTCACCAAATCAAAAAAAAAAAAAAAAAAAAAAAAAAAAAAAAGAGCCTGATTGATGGGGGATTGATGAGGGTAAGAAGGGAGTAAGAGGGAGAATGGAAGAGGCAGCAATCATATTACTTAAACTATATTATATAAATGCATGAAGTTGCCAAATGATAAACTTACTCAATAAAAATATTTTCCCATAGACTTACATGTAAATGATGGGCCTCTTTAGCAAAGCTGTCGCCATTTCCCAGCTTGGATAGATTCCTCTGGTTTTTAAAGATAATGTTGCCTCTGTGCAACTGTGACGCTTTGGAAGGACATGTCTAAGCAGAAGCATTCTGGTTCCAAAACCAAGAATGCTTTGAAAACACCCACATTCCTTCGTTTTTAAGCTCAATACAAATGAGGTGAGTTCTACACAAACGCCATAGAGAATAAGGTCCAGCATTTCTGTCTGAATGATCTTGTGTATGACCATGTCCCTCTTCTAAACAGTAAGTCATTGTACTCCGAGGAAGGAAGAAATCCTTTATGTCTTCACTTTCTTCCTTACTAAATAATTTTAGATCTTTAGTAAACACCATGTGTTAAAACTCTTCACTATATAAGATGAAATAAAGCTTCAAGCACATGAAACGGACTAGCTGTGTATGTGGCAGAGGTGACCTGCATTAGAATCTAAATCAGCTGCATGGATATGAGGCCAGCATACTAGCCTATTACTTCATGGTTATGAGAACATAGTGGCTAAAGAATGATGTCACTGGGCCAGTGAGATGGCTTAGCAGGTAGAGGTGATTTCCACACAAGCTGGTGACCCAAGTTCAGTCCCCAGACCCCACAGTGCAGACATAACTAACCCTTAAAGTTGTCCTCTGGTTGCCACGTACACACTTTATCACACGATTGCCTGCATTTATACATGTAGAAACACACACACACACACACACACACACACACACACACACACACACACACGCACGCACGCACACACGCACGCACGCACGCGCACACACACACACAGAAGCTCTTGGACTTGAGCCTTTACTCCACTTGCGTTGTTCAGCTCCCACAGTTTCATAGATACTGCCAGGGTAGTCAAGACAGATAAGTACTTCATCTTTGGCATAAACTGTCCAGGATGTGCAGAGGTGAGTGGCGATGGCATCACAGCAAACTGAGAATTACCAATTTCTAAAAGTCAAAATCTTTCATAATGGATTCAAGTAAACTACCTATCCACTGCTTGCTCAGGCACGAGGCTCTCTCTCTCTCTCTCTCTCTCTCTCTCTCTCTCTCTCTCTCTCTCTCTCTCTCTCTCTGAGCAGTAAATAAATCTGCCCTTTGCATTGCAGGGAGTCTCCTTTTCTGTCTTCAAAGCTGTGTACTCAACAAATATCCTTGAAAAGACAATCAGGGATGAAAGCTGTGAGAGCCTCTGGTCAGGGCAAGACAGCCTTGAAAAATTCTTTTTTGAATGTGTCATAGTTTCTCCTTGATGACTTGTAACTTCATCTAGTTTTGTCTAGTATATCTGATCATCCCTATTGAAATTTTACATATTGTTTCTTTATTTCCCCACAGACCACCATTCTCATACTGCCCTTACTCTGTACCCATATTTATATTTTCTTCATACCAAGTGACTGATTATCTGATTTCAACATACACCATGAACATCTCCAGGTCGTTCATGTCTAATATCCATTTCCATGTTTGCTACTTAGCAGGCTCATAAGAATAAATGTAATGTGTGCTAAATGAACTGCTGAATGTGTTCCTGAATTTTAGTAGCAACAAGAGAAATTGGAGCATCTACAATTTATATTATTCACTACATATACATGAATAAATAAAAGTGCTTAATAGAAAATTATTTTAAAATATTTGCAATTATGTTTTAATTGCTAATCTGAGCTAGACCTGGTAAGGTCTAAGAAATGGCCAGATTTTCATGGACTAATACTCATTTGATAGCAGGTGCTTCTCTTTACTGCAATTAGGTTTCAGACATGTAGGCATTTAATCTGCATATTTATTATTAAAACCCATGTTTTCCCATCTAAGGTAATATATTTCTTGCACTAAACCAAAAGAGAGAAGGATCAAGGACACTTGCAAAGTCTAAAGTGCAGTGTAAATGGTTTGGTCGGGAGGCTTTGAAAAAGAAAACCTGTCTGAAGCCTGCTCATGGTGATGTGTGAAACAGATAGAGGCTGGCACTGGGCCATGATTGATGGCCAGGTTTGTGGACATCCTAGTGGCTAGGGGTGAGCAGCCTGCCTGGAAGACCACACAGCTGCTGATAATCAGCATGTACACTGAACAGATCCTGTGTTCACTGTCTGATCTTCAGAAACTCACAAGGAGAGCAGAGATCACACTCCTATGCAGGCACAGATCACCTTCTCACTGGGTTTAGAATGGATGTTGAACTTCTTTGAAATCCTGCTTTTGTGGCTGTCTTGAGTTTGAGCTTCAGAGAGACTTTGTTATACTTTTCTAGTCTGTCCTGCTGCTTCCATAATAAACACTTTGAGTTCAAGGTCTACCTCTGAAATTTCTGTTAGCCATTGCTATTCCCACAACACTTGGCTAATTATGCAAAAGAACATTCTGGAGAGTTGCTGATTGACTTGGCTTTATTTTAAAGGTATTAACTAAGTGCAGTCTTTATGGAGAACTTTTGTTAAGTGCACACCTAGAAAAGAACATGATCCCTTCATATCAAAAGTGTATTTTGAAGTCTCAGCTACAAACAGGTATGATACTTGGGGCATACTGGGAAGAGATTTCTCCTTAAGGTTACAGTAACCTTGTATCTGTTGCAAAGAATGTGAGCATTTTAAGAGATGAACTCAAAGAGATAATTTGTGCTAGAAAACATTTTCAGTGTCTTAAAAGGTCATTTCTAAATGGCTACTGGTGTGTGTCATCTTCCGTAAAGCTGGCATCTTGCTGTGCCAAAGACATCATATACTTTGCTCTCCGAATCTGCAGGTTCCTGGGCTTGAAATTCAACCAAATGTGGCTTGAAAATATTCTGGGTAAAGCTGTGTCTATACTAAACAGGGAAAGGCCTACCTACCTGATGGGAGATGTTATCCTGTAAATATGTTTCTCATACTTGTTAATAAAGCACTTTGGGCCAATGAGATAGCAAGATAGGCAGGGCTAGGAGACCAGGAGGAGGAGAGAGGAAGTAGTAGGAGTCGAGATGTAGCCTGAGAAGAAGCAGGACGCCCGCTGCGGCTCCCAGATAAGATGACCACGTGGAAATACTTAGATAAGTAGAAATGGGTTAATAATTAAGACAGAGCTAGCTCATTAACAATAATGGTAACTGGCCAACAGGATTATATCAAATATAGAGTCTCCTGCGTGTTATTGGGGGCCGGCACGACAGACCAGCTGCAGGCGGGCTGGCGGAAACATACACGCTATACCTACCTTCCTGTAATTATTCTCCCAATGACACGATTCAGCTCTCTGTGCAGTATCTGTGCTGTGCCATACACTGCAAGTCATTGGGCAGTGATTTAATGTACAGTGGAAGATGTGTGTAGATTTTATGCAAATGTGATGCCATTTTTTAGGAAGGAACATCTTGAACAGATTTAGATACTCTAACTGTTCAAGGATCTGATTCACTTCACTAAAGGACAATTTCATGGGCTTTCTTGGAGTCACAGACACCATGGCATGGGAAAAGTTACTGGCAGGCAATGGGTAGCACACGTTTTTCAGAAGAGACAAAAGCAGTATCAGCTTTGCATATTTGTATTGAGGAGGAATATAATTTTAATTCCATTATCAAAGGCTGTCAGGACCCTAATTAGGTTTTCCTTTCCTTATTCCCTTGCCCACAGCTTTCAATTCAGTTTTATAAATAGGAGA
This sequence comes from Cricetiscus sungorus, assembly GCA_030556225.1. Taxonomy (NCBI): domain Eukaryota; kingdom Metazoa; phylum Chordata; class Mammalia; order Rodentia; family Cricetidae; genus Cricetiscus; species Cricetiscus sungorus. Next base: position 31,192,506 of record JANBXA010000398.1, read on the forward strand.
CTGTACTGACATTCTCCCCATAGAAATAATCAGCTAACAGTTAATAATTAATCTTACCAGGGCACATTCTTGTGGGGGGTCTTACAGTGATCAAACTAGGCATGAGAGAGTAAGACAGAGGGAAGCTGTTGCATAAAAATGTATGTCTGTGAGTCTATAATTTTGTGAATACACATGAATACATGGCAATGCCATTAAGCTTTTGATGTTATGTGTATATTCATATTTATTAATAGGGCTTTTATGTTCATGTTATGTTTTATTTATTTATAGGGAGAAAGTGCAGGTATTTCTCACAATGCCTGTCTAATGCCTTCTGGTATCTCTCTGTTTCTAAACACACCTCTATCTGAATGTGGCATTACTGTTACTCACCTGCATTGAGACATTGTTACTGTTACTAACCTGTATTGAGACATTGTTACTGTTGCTTACCTGCATTTAGGAATTATTACTGATGCTAACCTGCACTGAGACATTGTTACTGTTGCTTATCTGCACTGAGACATTGTTACTATTGCTTGTCTGCTTTGAGACATTGTTATATTGCTCATCTTCATTGATGTACTATTATCACCTAGCACCATCTTTGACTTTAGTCTTTGCTCTTGGTTTTACATTTGCTATTACTTTGGGCTGGTGTGGAATGACATTCACTGGCATTGTAGTGCCGGGCTGAACAGTCATTACCTTAATCCTGATTGAACCTGCTTGTCCCTCCTTGCCACTCTGTAGTTCACTACCACTGACCTTTTAAACTTATATTTCTGTTTCCATGGTTTTGTCTTTTCTAGAATGTCACTTAGTAGGACACATTCAGCATGTAACCTTTTCAGATTGGTTTCTCTCACTTCGTGATATATGCATTTAAGGTCACATAATTAATTTGTGTGTGTGTGTGTGTGATAGTAACCTTCCATAATCTCAATGGAGTACATTTTCTTCATCCATCTTCTGTAGGACACCTTGGTCGCTCTCTTTGGTGCTTATGAATGTGATAAAATCCTTTAAGTTTTTTTAAAATAAAGTTTTTGCAAAACTGAAAAATAGATTGGAGGCATGATATTACAGTCTCAGAAAAAATGATGCTGTAATTTATAACCATGCAGGAGATGCATTTCTGGGCATATCTGTGAAGGCTTTTCCAGAGAAGCACAACTAGGGTAGGAAATATACCCTGAAGGTTGATAGCACCATGCCTGAGTTGGGGTCTCAGACTAAAGGAAAAGGAGAAAATTAATGGAGAACCAATGTTTGTCTCCATGTTTTCTGACTGTGGATGCAATGTGACCATCCCCCTCACACTCCTGTTGTTCTGCTTGCCTCCATGATGGACTATACCACCCCTCTGTGAGCCCAAGTCCATTCTACCTGCCCTACTTCCCTAAGTTGCTTTTATCCTGTGTTCTGTCACAGGGAACTTGAGTACTAAGGGGTTGGTCCATGTGAATTTGATTTTTATGAGTCCATCTGTAGCTAGCTCTGACTATTGGGGGCAGGAGCCTGATCTCCCCCTATTCAGACAATCATTGGGGTTTCTTTTTCCAGTCATGATCCTAGTCAGGGAATTGCTAACATAAAATCCCTGCTTCGCTTTCCAGTTATGTGAATTTAGAAAATTCCCATATCTCCTTGAACTGCTGCGTTCTCTTCTCAGAGAGTTCATTCATGTTGTGTTGATAACATCTGCTTTTGTGGTGCAAGTGTGGGTCAGCGAATACTTGTGATTCTCAGTGAAGCATCATTTTCACACGCTGTAACACTTTTTTACAAATGTTCTTAAATGTCTCCCATCTCTTAAATAAATAAAAATCTAAGGGGGATAGATATGTTTCTCTGTCTCATTCCTTAGGCCTTCGAAAAAGGTCATGCTTGCAGTAGATTCTTCCCCTGCTCCCTTTAAAATTTCTTTTCTGAGAATTTCATGCAGTGTATTTTTTTATTATATTCTGTTTCCTTCCCAACTCCTCCTAGATTCTGCTCCCTTTTCTTTCCCACCTAACTTCACATTCTCTCTCTCTTAAGAATAGAAAGAAAAAGAAGGAAAAGAAAAAGAAAAAAGCTGCTAAAATCAGGAAGTCTGATTTGTGGTGGCTACTCCTGGAGTATGGTTAGTCAATTCTGTGTTACTCTATTGGAGACAATTGATTTTCTCTCCTCCAAAATCTAACATTTGTGCAAAGCTTCTTCGTTAGGAGTGGGAAATGTGTCTTGTTTTGCCTTGTGCAGGTCTTGTCCATGCTGTCACTATCTCTGTGATTTCATATTTGCATCAGATCAGTAGTGTCTAGAAAATGCTATGTCCTTAAAGCCATCCAGCACCTCTGGCTCTTACAATCTGTTGACCCCTCCAATTCCACATAGATACCTGAGTTGGAAGCAAGAGATATGATAAAGACATACACTATTCAGGGCTGAACACACCATACTCTCTGCACATTCTCCAGTTGTAGGTCTCTGTGGGTCCCATCTTCAGGGAGAAACTTGGCTGCTGAAGGTGGACTGATCACATATGCAGTAGATTCTTACTAGGTAGCTATTGAATGGCTGAACTTTCCAAATGAACTCATGGATTACACGGGAGCTGCTCCCAGGGTAGCTATACTGTGATTGAATCCCATTTTTATTGTGCTGATCTGCCAATGGGTTTGGCCAGCTCTCTGGCTTATGAGCTATTTCATAATGCTGAAAAAGTAGACAGAATATCTATTGTAAGCTTGTGGTTCATTTAGTAGGAAATAGTGGAAAGGCAGGCTGACTTAGCAGTGGAGATGCTCACATTACAGGCCACAGACTGGCTGCCATAACCGACTCTAAGAGAATCTGGTTAATGTTGAGAATACTGGCCTCCTGGGCTCGCCACATATTCTTTCCTAAATAGATCTTCTCTGAGATGATGCAGGTAGAGCCTAGAGAAGAGAGTCCTGTTCTCAGGCTACATCCTGGCCTTAGTCATCTGCCTCAGAACTTCACAGATTAACCATTTTAAGGGTTGCACATAACTTGTCACCCCACCCTTTGGGACCATAGTAACCACACTCTGGCATTTGTTTATGTGTCTGTTCTGTATTTGCTTTAACAAACACTTGATAGCTCATGAAGTTGGATACAAACATTAGGGTTGGGAAGGTTTTATTTTTGAAATCATGAAAAAGAAGTGGTGGGTCCCACAGAAGAAAATTACACTCTTCTATTTTCACCTCTTACCGTAGAAATGGGATTTATGTTCTTCAAATATTGCAATGTAAAGATGAAATATGCTAAAACAAAGCTTGGGTCAATTTAGGTTAGGCTTACTCTCCTTGTCTTCACTTCTCTTTTCTGTGTGTGGTCTTTTGTGAAGTCAAATTGGACATCCTCCCCCCTAAACAATGTGTGCAAACTGCAAACATGGCAATGTTCTTAAGTCAATAGGCAGAAGGAAAGACAATTTTATTTATTATAGTCTCTAATCATGAGAAATTGTTCAGATATTTTACATACTTTTGAGTAGCTAGAAATTCAGTTTGTTTGGGGAGCAACAAAATTCATTTCCCTTTCCAGTTATAAGTGCTTGGTGTTTTTTTTTTTTTTTTTTCAGATAGTGTGTTGACTGCCTTTCTTGTGTATTGTAGCAAGAAGAGGGACAACATCAATAGCTTGGACCACAAGTTCATGAGCATAGGGTGTTGCTAATGAACATTCAGTATCACATAGCCCAAAAGCAGAAGTTTGGAGTGGTACTTGAAAATGGTCCACTTAAGCTAATATTCACTTGGGTATTCTGGTAGATAGAAATTTGTACTTTGAATGGTACTGTTAGGAATAATGTGCCCATCAATATGCAGTTTATAACAGCCATTCCCACTCAGAGATGTTTCTAGCCTCCTCCAAGTTCCACTTCAGGAATCCTTTTGCTTTTAAGTGCTAAACACCTACTTCACTTTAGACAATTCCATCTGATTCTTTTTTTGACCATGCTATTTGAAGAGCAATTTTCCTCACAATTTCTGATGCTGATGGTGAATATTGAAGATTGGACATGTTCACAGCACAATTGACCATTTCTGACACTTACTTTTTGTTGTTTACATTCATCATGACCTCCATAAATTCCATGGGCTTCTATTTGCCCATGTATTTGTGTCCTATGTCCTGGTATAGGGCCTATGTCCTAGGAAGAATTCTAAGGGCAAATGCCTTTTTGACATTACATTTTCTACCCTTTGCCCCATTTTACTTAGGATGAAAGCAACTTTTTTGCCCCAGGCCAAGCACAACTCTACACAACTCTGTCATCATTCTGAAAACAGGTTTTATGAAAAGGTAACATTAATATTTTGTTTTATTTTGAACACCTTTGACTTGAATTCAAGGAACCGGTTCTACCTGGGTAAAATCTCCTGGAGGATATACCTCATTGGTAATGACTGCTTGCTGAATGCCCACGGAGCCTTGGAGAAAGTGGCACACACATTTACCCATGATTTCAGGTTATTTAGAGAGTCCCAATAGTTATGCAAATGTTAACAGATCCTATTCTATAACGAACTATAAAATAAACATCAACTAGAGACAGCACCACTCAAGTTAGCAAACCACTCAATATTTCTAAGATGGAATTTCAAGAACAAGAATGTATAGACTCAACAAATAAAGGCACCTAGAAAATAGTTCATATTAAAGTTCAGTCCAGAAGTGTCCACATCAAAGTCTAACATTCTCCTTCCAACAATCTTTATACCTAATGATATATTTCAGATGCATAATGTTTCTGTTTTCAGATGAGACCCTTAAGTGCAAATTTCGTTCTTAATCATAACAAGTGAATGTGTTATATGGAGATACACAAATGCACTGTGAGAGAATCACACTGTCACTAGGATCAGTTCTTAGGTATGTGGCAGGCATGTGCCCTGTGTAGCTGCCCATAGTCAACACATGCAAGGCTGAGAGTAGTCATTGCTTTACCTCACCCCAGGGCAAGTGTGTATAACGTTCTCACATAAGGAAAGTAGAGTGTAAAACATCAACAGTAAGGTCTGCATTCTTTACTGGGCATTTCCCTGGGCAAGGCAGTCTGGTGATTTGAAACTATATTTCTTAAGTGGCTCTCATATATCTAGGGATATATTGTGCGGTATGATCTTGGGGTGTGTTTACTATATCTTCACTGCATTTCCTGTGCACATGGCCATACTGGTGGGGCAAGAGGTGGCCTGTGTGGAGAAGGATGGAATGTGGATGCTCTGACACGAGGCTAAGTGGGACTTGTATGACTTACTGACTCTCTCCCTTCAGAAGGCTCTTCATGCTACCTCTTCTTCATTGAAGGACTTAATCATCTTACATGTAGTTTCTCCCCACAGCCTGCTTCTTCTTGTACCCTGAAGCCTCTGTTCTGCACACTCTACTACTTATCTCTTCTGTGCCTTTATTGTAGTATTTCTTCCCATCTATTCCTTTCACTCTTCCTCTCTGGTCATCTATCCCATGGATTCTGTGGCTCACATATCTCCCCTGCCCGTCTCCTACCCTCTCTTTTGCCTTGTAGCTAGTCAAGCTGACATTTAGCTGCATTCATTTGATTGACCCCCCCCCCCGGAGTTCTAGTTTATTAAGTTGTCAATATTCTCATCTTATGATTCTTCAGAATGTTTCACTTCCACTTTAGTCTTTCTCACATGCCATACGGTGCCCCAAACATCCAAACACGTCAAACGTGATGCTTTTGGAGTCTACTGACGTCTGCTTCAACTGCTCAGTCCTGTGTTAGCTCTGTAACATCTCTTCATGTTGACTTTCGTAAAATTCTTGAGAACTTTTCAGCTATCTCTGGAGCAACTTTCCTTCCTCTGTATGGTGTTCATTGACATAGCATGAGGGAGTTGTCTTCATGGCATATCCCCCTTCATCTCTGGACACCCTGAGGTTTCAGTCCAGATACTCACACTGGTGAGCACTTAGATAGCACTGGGTGCCAGATGTGTGTGGTAGGCATCCTTGCTTAGAGGTTTTGGGTGTGATTCCCCAATTACAGTGACTGTTTATCTTGGTCATTGCTTCCTATGTGTCCAATTTTGGAGCATTTTGGAGGCAGTACAGCTTTTCCTAGCAGTTTTTCAGTTCCTGTGTGAGGATGTGGTTTCTCTGTTGAGCGATCTACTCTTTGCCATTTTTCAGACATTACTTTTACCCTCCTTGTTTTTCAAATCATCGATCCTCCCAGTCATTTCCAGGGTCCCATGTATGGGAGAAGAGTAACTCATGTGTGTTCAGACAGCCATGGTTACTTCCCTGCAATCCAATTTTCTGACTAGACAGGATCCCTACAGTTTCCATGAAGCAAGACGGAATACAGGGTCTTCAGATTTACAAGCACAGTAAACAATGAATAATTGTGTTAGCATAAAGCTGACTTATGTTTATGCTAAGTAAATCTCTCTAAAGTTTACATTGAACCTCAAAAAAAGCTGTTGTTTATCTGAAATTCAAACCCCATTGCAAATCCTGAATTCCTATTTGCTATGAATCTGGCAACTATGACCAGATGTGGAACAGATGCTGCCAGTACCATGGGCTCTTGTGCTGGGGTGGAGAGCGAGAGAACCATGTTTTCAGGTCTTCAAAGAAGCCTAGTCTGCAGCCCTATTGATGGAATCCTCCTGAGACCATGATCAAGTGAAATGTTAGTACAAGCAAGGCTGACTTGCTTGGTATAGATGCGTATCTTTCTTAATGCTAACTTCAAAACAAACTGCAGAGATTGCTCAGTAACACTGGACTGTAAGCTCATTTCTTATGATCAGTATGCTGACACTACCATGAGTAACACTTAAAATGTCACAGAGTCTACTGAATTGGTGCTTAGCTTGGAATAGAAACTATTTCTTCTGTGGCATTATTAAAACATATTCTTTAATTACACGTATAACATTTCCATTTGGTGTCATTGACTTCAAAGCTGTTGCATGTTGAGTATGACAGCCAGCAAGCTAGCTATTTTCTTACAGCCTCCTGGCTTTGCACTGAGTGAGGCCAGTGTGTTAAAATGGAGCATTCACAGGGCATTTTATGTCACCCTGACTGTGGGTGGCCAATGAAAAGTAGCAGTTGCCGCTAATTGTTGTTGACATCTTTGTCAACATATAAAGGCTATAAACAATGCTTTTAGTTTTCATTAATGAGGGACCATGGAACACATTCTTTGCCTGAGTCTTAGAAAGGAATGCCAGTGTTTAAAGATTTCAAGTTGGAACTCCTCATTTTTCTTCTGTAAAAGCCATGGCCACTGACCATTATTCTTTTTTCTTTTCTTTATTAGCATGGTGTGGCAGGGATTCTTCTGCCTCACCAATCTGATACTGTCAATGGGACCAGCTCAGGTTTGGACTCCTGATGCCATAAATCTGTCCAGGCACAGATTGGCCGTGCCACCTGTGCCAGGTGGAATGAGTAGATATTTTCAAACCTTGCTGTGTGGTAGCAATCTATTTAGGGATGCACTGTAATTTGATACATGTATATGTCTCATGATCAAATTAGGCCAAGTAACATTTATATCCTAGCATTTTTTATTGCCTTGGAAACCTTTAGACTTTCCTCTTTTAGTTTGCTATAAAACAGAGACTAAATGACTGTCACCCTTCTGAACAGCAGAACACCAGCACTCATCCCTCCTGCTTGAGTTTCGGTGCTTCTTGTCTGGCCTCCTCGGAGGCAGCTGACTCATCACTGTGACCTGTGCTTTATTCTCCCATGTGTGAGCAAGGTTGTGTGTGATTTCTCTTTCAGTGTCTGGTTGTCCCTTCACACACACTGTTCCAATTCCAACTATGTTTCTGACCTGATAAGATTCTATTTTTCATGGATGAACAATATGATATATATATATATATATATATATATATATATATATATATATATATGTTTATGTATCAGGTTCCTTGCCCACTTGTCTGTTGATAGATACCTCAAATGATTCTATGTCTTTTTTTATTTTACATATTGATCCCAGTTCCCTCTCCCTTCCTCCCTCCCTCCCTCCCTCCCTGCCTCCCTGCCTCCCTCCCTCCCTGCCTCCCTCCCTCCCTGCCTCCCTCCCTCCCTCCCTCCCTGCCTCCCTCTCTTCCTCCCTCCCTCCCTCTTTTCCTTTCTGCTTCCCTCCCATGCCCCCTGATCTCCCTCCCATCCCATCCCTCCACTCCACATGTAGGGTGATGCCTTTCAGGAGGGGTCATCTAAATCTGTCAAGTCATTTGGAGTAGGGACTAGGTCTTCCCTCCTGCCTCTAGGGGGAATGTGCTCCCAAAGTCCTTTTGTGCACCAGGGATACATCCTGGTTCCACTTTCAGAGGTCCCTTAGACTGCCCAGGCCTTCTAGCTAAGACCCATGTTCAGGAAATCTGAGTCAGTCCCATGCTGGATTCCCAGCTATCAGTCTGGGTGCCCATTAGCCCCTCCTTGTTCAGGTCCTTTGTCTCTATGTGTTTCTGTAGCTTGGTCTTGTCTTCTGCATCTGGATTCCAGTTCAGCCCAGTGTTTAGTTGTGGGTGTCTGCTTCTGTTTCCATCGGCAACTAGATGAGGGCTTCATGATGGTGGATAAGTTAGTTGTCAATCTTATTATCAGGGAAGGACATTTATTGTAGCCTTTCCACTGTTGCTCAAATTGTTACTTGGGGTCAGTCTTGTAAGTCTCTGGACAATTGTCTAGATTCAGTTTTCTCTTCAAACTTATAATGGTTCCCTCTTTTATGGTCTCTCTCTCTCTCTCTCTCTCTCTCTCTCTCTCTCTCTCTCTCTCTCTCTCTCTCTCTCTCTCTCTCTCTCTCTCTCTCTTCTCTCATTTACTCCTCCCCTGACTCAATCTTCCTAGTCCCATGTACTTTCCTCTCCTCCCCTTATCTTTCTCCTAGCTCCCTCTCCACTCACTGCCCCCCCATATGCTCAGGAAGATTCTATATCTTAACTGCAATACAATGAGTTTCTCTGGGGTGTGCTCATTTTAGTTCTTCTAGATGTACACCCAGGATTTGGAGCATTGGGTCTTTTCATTGTGCCTTGCTATGGTGCTATGGTGGCACACACACACACACACACACACACACACACACACACACACACACCACACCACATCACCCTGTACCATATTCTGTCTTTATAGCAGCATATATACAAACTATATTCATTTTGCAACTTTTCTTATGTTATCTACAGATTTGGTTTACTTCTGTGATGGATAAAAAAATGTGTTACTCCAGGGCTTAGCTAACATGTATTGGGAAATAAAGGAGAAGTAAAATTCAGAAATAAATTTGTGATGGTCCAGTTTTCAGTTCCTTCTGTAGAGATGGTTTGTTATCACCTGTTTCTAGACTGTTTTCATCACTTGGTTTTGGTACATAGCCCAGAGCCTTTATGGGTATTTTCTACCTTTTTGTGCAGGTAGAGCTTGGTTGTGATTCACTCCGCAGGGTATTTTCTGTGCTGGGGTTCCTTTGACTCTTCCTGGCAATAGTGTCACTCCTTTAAACATGATTAGAAGCCAAGCTTTGGTTTGCTAGATGTTTTATGAGGATAAATTTAGAGCTGTTTGCATTGCTGAGATAGAAGACAAGAAATAGAGAAGACATTGTTGAAAGAGAAACACATAGACAAGGGCAGTAAAAATGATGGGAAGAGTACACAGTACAGAGAAGAGAGAGCAAATAATGATAGAGAAAAGAGAGGGCCTCAGAGAGTGTTGATAGACCCTGAGAATAACTGTCAGAGAAGGGTATCAATGAGTCATCTCTTTACATTCTGCTTATGAATTGAAAATAGCATATTTCCATGCAGTATTTAAACATAGTGGAGTTATGGAGGGGAGAATCAGTTGTTTAGTGTGTAGATAGAAGTTACCCTGTGTTCTTTAGAAGTGTTGATTTCTATGATTTGATGAAGCCAACTAGAAAGGTGAAGGGAAGCAACTTCATCCAGTTTCTGAGAATAAATGGTCAGTTGTGCCGTGTGACTTTTCTTGGGAGTGATGAGTGATTTTCCCGGTGAGTACAAACAAAAGTGTCATCGTCCTAGTTAGCACACCATGGCCAGATGAAAGATGCACTTTTACCCATGTATTAATGATTAACAAGCACACTTCTTCCAGTGGCCAGTATCTTACCCTAGGTGAACATTAACCTACAGGGACTACCCACTCCAAGAGAAATCTTGATTTCTATTTTCCTCTTTCCTCAGTCAGAGTTTATTTGCTTTGAGTTCCATTCCTACAAGGTTCGAAGACCTCTGACTATCCTTCCAAGACACCATGATTGTTTTGAAAGAACAGAATGGTTTTCCCATTGCCACAGTGGGAGACAGGGGTCTACTGTGCTTTTTTCCAGTTGGATAAATGTGTGAACTAAATAATTAAATGAATGGAACTTCGGGTCCTCAGCTCCTCCTGGTTTAGTCAGTGTCCTCATTTCTAGGTGACTGAGTGCATTGATGGAGAAGGAGAAAAGAATGGAGAGAAAGGGAGGGAGTGAATGAGAAAGAAAGAAAGGAAGAAAGGGAGGGAGGAGGAAGATAAGGAGGGGAGTTTGGTTTAACAAAGAAAGAGTTAGACGATCAGTGAATTATCAAGTGAAACTGAAGCTCCTGTGTTTCATTTAGACGATCAGTCATTTAATGTCAGTGAAATGAAGATGGCTTGGAAAACCAGTTTCTATTTCTTCAATGCAGGCATCATCTGACTGATTTGTGGTCATCACAGCAGCCAATATAGATATGCAGGAGCATTATAAATCATTCTTCCTATGGGAGGTGTACACCATGCATTTTGATGATGTCAAGGCACAGTCAAGGGACATTGTCCCTGGACACTTGGTAGGGCCATTTACACGAGTCCCTGTTCTAGGTATCTGACTATACTCTGTAGGCAGCTTCGGTTATAAAAATCAGGCATTTGAATAGATAGAAGGATTTCGCAAATCAAAACAGGTACAAAGTTTAAATAAAAAGTAAAAGGAGAGACAGGCAGAAAGGGAAAAGAAAGAGAGATATAAACTACAAATGGAAGGACAGATACTCCAAGTAACAAGAAGAACAGCTTCAATAGTTTAGGCAGCAATCGCTAGAATTTGTAGTGTCTATTCCATAGAGCAGGACTAACCGGTTTTGATAGTTTTGTTCCTCTTAGTGGGGATCATCCCCCCAGCCCCACCCCCAACACACATACAAACAACTCAGCCAGGTTGATTAACATGGTGATAGAGACTTAGTCTTTGGTATGATCCTGAACAAAACTGAGCATCAAGTAGGGCCACATGAAGGTTCCTAAATTGTGAGCAAAGTTTACACAGAAGCAACGGCGAGGCTGCTACAGTGTGTATTTCATGCTACCTAATCCAGGTCTCAGAGTTGCCAGGGGATTGCTCATCACTAAAAGTAACATACTGAATTTCTATATGCCGATGGCTCTAAATTTTGCCAGGCGTAACTCATGCCCACCTGGGCCTGTGTTGAGGATGGGAAATGAGAAAGGAGAGGAACAGTGAAGACCACAGCCCGAGGTCTAATTTACGGGCCTCTTTGAGAGTCAATCTGTTCCAGCAAAAGCTTGTGAGTTATGAGCCTGCTGCTCTCAGAAGTCCATAACCTGTGCCTGCGAGGGTTCCAGTACCATTGCACTGCATATCTTACAACTGGAAGGCAGGAAGAGCAGATTTGGGATATACAGTTTTCTTGATTAATTGAAGAATATTCATTACTCATAGCTTGGTCATATTCCCCAAAGCAGGATCGCCACCAAAAAAAAAAAAAAAAAAAAAAAAAAAGCAACTAATTTGCTAAATAAATAACTTCAAGTTTTCCTGCCTGTAGCCTTTCCTTTATTGAATTATTAATATTGTGTCCCCTCTAGATCAGCCGCAGCTAATGACTGGTTTGCCTCTAGCGGTTAATATTCTCCAATCAGTTGCAAATTGTCCTGATGACTTACTTCGCTAACATGTAGCTTATATTATTGGCTCAGCTTTCAAAATGGCTGGGGATTCAAGAGCATCATAAAAATTAAGCTATTTTCAGCATTGTAATTTTTTTGTATTAAGTGTAAATATATCTAGTTGTTTTCTAAGAGTCTATACCCATGGCTTTTTTTTTTTTTTAAAGAGATATGTTGAAATAAAAGTCTGGAGATGGTTTTAACTGTCACAGCTGGTGAGAGGGTGTGGTAATAGTTTCCAGTGAGTAGATTTCAGGGTTACACCTAACCAGGGGATAATGTACTAGACAGTCCTCCATAACAGAGAACTTGGTAGGGTTGGGATGGACATGTATGGAGTTGCGGGAGGGGTGAGTATAATCAAAACATACTATACATTGGTTCCCAAAGAACCAATTAAAAACTCAAAGAGGAAACTGTCTTGCTCTGCATATCAGCAATGCCAGGGCTGAGGAACTTCATTTTAGTTGACTCTAAAGACAGAAGATGAACATTTGCTCATTCTTTGATTTAAGCTGTGGTTTTTTTTTTTTTTTTTAAATTTTTTTAACTTTTTTTTTAAATTTATTCTTTGTGTCTTTCATATCATGTACCTCCATCCCATTCATTTTTCCATTACTTCATATCCACCTCCCAAATAAAATAAAACAAAATTTAAGATAAAATAATGAAAGGGAAAAATCAGGCTTGTCATGGAAGCTATAGTGTGGCACAGTGAGTCAAGCAGTGAACACTTTTATCCATGTATTTTTACTTGCAAGTCTTCATTGTCAAGAGTCATTGGTTTGAGGCCTCTGGTTTCTATACACTATCAATGCTGGGCCCTGGCTGGAACTCCTCTTAGCCTGTTGTTGCCCTGTGTTGTGGAGATTTTGCAGGACCAGTCCCTTCATGTGCTCCAGCAGATCAGAGATGGGATGGATATTGGGGTGGGCCAACTGGTAAACCTGGTTCTGGGCCTGGGTAACTGTAGGGTTGGTCAACCCTCCAGTTATTTCTTGTCTTCACAGTCAGGGTGAGCTTTCTTGCATTACCTTTACTAGTTTACCCCTTACGGTGATGAGCCAGGAGTTCTCCCATCAAACAGTGTTTTATTGGTACCTATTGTGCAGTGTGAGGTGTCCTTTTCCTTTGTTTCTCCATCCTCAGCATCTCTTGATGGACATAGTGCTAATGAAGAGACAGCATCACCAGGTTATTACCCTACCTGAGGTACAATACAAGGAAATTCACTATGTTCATATCTCATATTGTGGAATGCAGCAGACAGGTTATGTATCCCTTATCTGAAATACTCAGGATCAGAAATGTATCCAATGGACTTTGGAATATTAGCAAAAATATTAAAGAATCTTGGGGAAGGCACCCATGCTGAAATATGATATTCACATACACCTCACATACAGCTTGAAGATAATTTGATACAATATTTTTGGTGCACTCATGTTTTGAATATGACTTGTCACACAGAGTCAGGTGTAGAGTTTTCCACTTGTGATACCATGTGTGTACCCAAACAGTTTCGTAGCAATTTTGATAAAGGATGCACAACTTATACCTGAAGAAGAATTTTACACTTTGTCACAAAGGTGCATCATTGTTAGCAATAACCATTTCTATTCTGGGTCATATTTACAGTTCACCTGATATGTACTTTTCTAACCATAAAACATCCCTACAGTGTTCATTGCAATGAAGTATTTGAGATTCAGAAATGACAAGGCATATGCCTGTTCCTCTGTCCTGAATTCTGCTATTCTCCATTCTTGACTAAGGAACTCAGCTACTATTGATAATGGACATTTTATTAAGCTCCTTGAAAGCTATAGTCAAGAATGATGAAGTATATCAGCTGAAGTCATAAGCACATTAGAAAGTAATAAGGGATGCAACACAGGAAAATTTAGACTCAGTTGGCTGGACAGGCAGAGGCACTGGGTTGGCTGAGCACTGTACTAACAGTCCAGGGGCTTCTTTTCCAACACTCCTTCAAAACTGAGCAAGGAGATTCCCTAACTAGTTGATGATAGCCATTTTCACTTGTGTGAGATTATTCAAGGTAGTTTAATTTTCATTTTTTTTTCTTGACTAGGTATATTGGACATCTGAGAATATTGTAGTTATTAGCCACCTATTTTTATTATTTTGAGAACTGTCACTTTAATAGTTCATTTATTTATTGGTATTGGTGGTGTTGAGACTTGCAGTTTTTTGTAAATTCTGTATTATTAGGCTCTGTCTGAAGTGTAGCTGATCATGGATTTCTCCTATCCTATGGGGTGTCTACTTGCTCAGCTGAGGGTTTCCTTTGTTCTGAAGAAACTTGTACATTTCATGTAGCCCTATCTGGTGGTTTCCAGGCATGAACCCTGTGCCATTGGAGTCCTGTTCAGAGACATATTGCCTACTTTAGTGTCCTGAGTAACATTTTCTATGTTTCACTACAGTTTTAGTACTTCAAATTTAACTTCAAAATTAACTTGTTCCACTTTGAGTTGATTTTTTGTACAAGGTGAACAATATTAATCTAATTTCATTCTTCTAAAAGAGGATATTAATTTTTCCCAGCAGCATTCATAGTGTATGCTTTCTTTTCCCTATCGCATATTTTTTGGACTGTGATTAAAAATCAGGTTGCCATACCTTTGTTGGTTTTTTTTTTTTTACTTTTTTTAAAATTATGTTTCATTGATCTAATTATCACTTTTTATGTCACTACTGGAATGTCATTGTCAATCTAGCTCTGTAGTATAACTTGGCATCAGAAATAATGATACCTCCAACCGTGTTCACACTTCTTAGGATTGTTCTACCTATTTGTGATTCAAAAAGAATTCTTGAATTTTTTTTATATATTTGAAATATAGTGTTGGAATTTTGATGGGTATTCAATTTTGCATTGAATTTGTAGATTTATGTCTTTTTATAAAACTATATCAAATCACTCTCTCATCTTGTTATTTAATGTGTAAAGTATGCATGAAGTAATAAATGTGAATCTATGCATGAAGTATGGCTTTAAAAAATTCAAAAGAAAATACACAAAGCAAGTGACAACAGCAAAAGCTGTCTAGCCTCGTGCATAAAGAAACACAAATTGCGAATTGCCACCTATCTTTCACCTATACCATTGGCAAAAGCAAAATGTTAAGACACACACACACACACACACACACACACACACACACACACACACACCGAAAAAATAAAAAAACAAACAAAAAACAAAAACCTGGGGAAATGGTCAGTGTGTGTGAGGATCTGTGTGCACATCACAGCCACTGGTGGACATTAATGGAGCCTCAGTCCTGCTTCATGGGATGTACTCTCCATTAACATCCACCGAATTATGCAATAGCACATTTCTGTGGCTTTTTAAAGTTTTACTACTAGAAAGCATCCTAAATGCCCACAAGTAGGTTCCTGGTTAAATTAAGTAATATGTAGCATGTGACCCTTATAGAGAATGCAATACTTATTTCTGTGAATATTGAAGTGCAGGAGTGACTGGGTTGGAGAGATGGCTCAGAGAACACTGGCCGCTCTTCCTGAGGACCTGAGTTCAATTCCCAGCAACCATCTGTAATGCGATTTGCTGCCCTCTTCTAGTCTGCAGGATATATGCAGATAGAATACCGTGTACATAATAAATAAATCTTTCAAAAAAAAAAAAAAGGGAAGAAATGAAGTGTAGGAGTGGCTCATTGGTGAACTCACCAAGTACAATGAGCACTTGGAACCCACATCTCTTTGGATACGTTTGGCTGCACGCATATGTGCTGTGGAATTTATGTAAAGTTTTACATATTTTACTGTGTAAAGATGTGTTACATTTGTTTCTGCTGCCTCTATGATGTAAGGATGTGTTACAATTGTTTATGCTGCACTTATTTAATTATGTAGCATTTGTCTCACTTTGCCTGCCTAAGGCGCCTTATTGGTATAATAATAAAGGGCGGAACAGCCAATAGATAGGCAGGGGATGGATAGGCGGGGCTGTCAGTCAGAGAGGAGGAGAAATCTTGAAGAGACAAAGGAGGAGAGAATGAGGGAGACTCCAGTGGTCAGCCTGCCAGAATGCTGCTGGCCAGGTAGATTGAGAAAGAAAAGGTAAATACCCTGAGGCAAAACACAGATGAAGAGAAACATATTAAGTTATAAGAGCTAGCAAGAAAAGAGCCTAAGCTAGGGTGAGCACTGAAATATAATAAGAAATGTCAGTGTCATGATTTGGGAGCTGGTTGGTGGCCCAAAAGAAAAAAGTCTGGTGGATACATGGGGACATGGCCTCTGAAAGGATACACACTAAGCTGTTTTCATTTCCTGCATCTGGAAAGTGATTTAGACTTGGGAGGATGAAGGAACATGATGTTAATTTTAATTTTCTTAGGTTAAATCTTTAAAGTTATCTCATTGGTTCAAGCTCTTGCATTGATCACTCATTAATTCCATGTCCTCTACTTACACATGAAGAAGATGTTGGAGATTTTACCAATAGTCGTCATCCATGCTTGCCTCATCTTATAATTGTGGATCCTTAGTTACTTTCTCATTAAGTTAATATAAAATAAAAAAAGGCTTTGTAGAGGGGGAACATTCATAACGTATTTGTAAAACCACTTTAAAATATTGTGATATGCTAGGTAAACATTTTAAAAGCTATTTTGTTCATTAAACATATCTATCACCTCTTGGTTTGAAATGTTCAGATCAAAAACTGTCCATCCACCCGTGCCTACCTTGGTAGATACGGTGATAAGATCCTGTCTACATTTTGAAGTGCACGTGAGGAAACAGACAACAAATAAACCTGAGATATAGGAGTTGAGGGAAGGTGCTTGGTGACAATACTCACAGTGCAGCCTAAAAAGGTCTCTCTGAGGGAATAAAGGGGGAGAAGAACAGAGGTCCAAGAATAGGAGTGAATATTAGCAGGTATAGTTCTTTATGCAAGAGAAGACTCATTGTGATTAAAGCCAGTGGGCTGCCGGATATGGTGTTGCACACCCTTACTCCAAGCACTTGGGAGGTAGAGACAGGCAGACTTCAGTGAGTCCAAAGCCAGCCTGGCCTACATAGGGAGTTCTAGGCTAACCAAGACTACACAGTGAGATTTTTATCTCAAAGCCACAATAAAAGACAAGAAAAACAAAAGCAGGAATAGCAAACTGCAGTGGCCTGACTGTCTTGAGTGAGATGCCACATGGCAGGAGACAGTGGATTTTGGGTTGATCTCCATTAATCATTAATGACTCTCTCCTGCTGGGTGGGAGTGGCCATTTCTCCCTTGGTGGTGGAAATGCTTTTTAGATGACTATCAAAACCCCACGAACTCTGAGATAATGAAGATTGGTCCCACTGTACCTTGTCCATAGTTGCATTGGTACTTTATTCCTGAGCCTTTGGTGCGTTTATAAAGTTGCTTAGATTTCTGGTCAAACATCAGATTTCTAATAACCTGGGAAATAAGCATGGCTCTGGTATGTTCTATTAACACAGAATTAGTTTCTAGAATCACACAACACTACCAGAGATGCCACAGAATAACAAAAGCCAAAGGCATTCCAGAAACTTCCTGTGTCCCCAGTTGCCAAGAGTCAGACAGGAGACAACACGGGCAAAACAAAGCAGGCGCCACTAGGCTTTGCGGAAGTGTTCACAGGATGGCCGCCCTTGGGAAAGAGAGGGCTGGCGCTTTATCTATCTATCTATCTATCTATCTATCTATCTATCTATCTACAAGGGCAAAACAAAGCAGGCACCACTAGGCTTTGCGGAAGTGTTCATAGGATGGCCGCCCTTGGGAAAGAGAGGGCTGGCGCTTCATTTATTTATTTATTTATTTATTTATTTATTTATTTATTTATCTATTTATTTATTTATTTAGAGGGGCAGAAACAATGAGTTGTTCTTAGGGCAAAACAAAGCAGGCATCACTATGCTTTGCGGAAGTGTTCATAGGATGGCCGCCCTTGGGAAAGAGAGGACTGGTGCTTTATTTATTTATTTATTTATTTATTTATTTATTTATTTATTTATTTATTTATTTATTTAGAGGGGCAGAAACAATGAGTTGTTCTTAGTAATTTGCATTGTTATCTTCCACCCTGGGCATCATCCAGTCACTCAAGGGTGCTGGAGTTGTTTTTCTACTTTCTCTGCATTCTTCCTTCCAGCAAAACTGAAAGTAAAAACATGCCACAGAGCATTTCATTCAGAGCAAATGAGTTTTGCTGGTAACTGTGTCTTTCCGCATGGCGTGTAATGAGTCTTGTTAGAGGGATCCACACTGACTCATTGCTGAGAAGCCTTTTAGCACCAACAGTTATTTACTATAAAACCACTGACTTATAAAGCCTAATGATGCATGTTTTAGATATTTCAAAAAGTCTCATATTTTTTCTAATCAGACCAATGGCCATGGCTTTGACAGATAATGTTTTGAATTTTCCAGAAGGAAATCTAGAATGGTCAACACCTCTGTTCTCACTTCCATTGGCACAGAAACTTTCCAGTTTTTCCAGTGACCTTTGGAGTGTAGGGGCCATGTTATGTCTTTCTTAATTGGTCCAGTCCCTGATGTGGACCTGGTGAATCTAAGTGAGTATTCCAGGCAGAGGCACATGTATTCTCTCCAGGGACTCTTTGCTAATGTGTCTCTGGATGTTTCATTGACCACCATCATTGTGATGGAGAAATCAGCACATCCTTTTAGACTTCATCTCCAGCATCTTCAAGGTTTTCCTTTCAGACTCTGCATGGAAAGAGGAGCCTGGGCAAGTGCTTCTCCTGGTTTGTAAACCAGACTTTGCCTTAGCCCTGCCTGTATCTGTCCAGAAACCAGACTCCAGTTTCTCACTGAACACTTTGACTCTTCAACTTTCCATTGTCTTTCTCCTCAGCCAGCTACTTTAACTGGTGGTATTTTCACCATAATATTTATATTTAATGTTTGAATTTTAAAAATTAGGATTGTTTTTGCAGCTCTGCTGACCTAGAGTGACACACACTCATGCCCACATCAGTCCTACTGGGTCAGGTCACAGCGTGAAAATGACATTCAGATCTGTTGATTCAGACTAGAGATGCTTCCCTTTATGGCTGCTTTGGGGGTTGCTTGAGAGGCTGGGCAAGATTGGCTGAGTGAGTGAATGCTGCCATGTGATAGATTTTTGTGCTGCCTTCAAAACAAGACATTTGAATACTATTCAAAGATTTGGGTATAACTGGAATGCTTGGAATTTTACATGATAGTAAAGTACCTACACTATAAAAATATCCAGTTGGGCTGATGCCCTGTTGTAGCCTGTGATCACATGGTACCACAGAGATGACTCACTACTGTTTGCTTTTGTTTAGTTATGTTTTGTATAATCCAGAAAATTTTTATGGTAAATAAGTATCCAGAAAATACTGTAATTTATTTAAAGAAGAATTTTTACAAAAACCGCACATGGAGGATTGTTTAGTACCTACACTTATCAGTTGTGCTGGAAAGACCTAGACAGTAGACAGTATTATCGAGTGCCTCAGAGAGGCCAGGCTGATGCTGGAGTCTGGCCAGAATCAAACAATCCACATTGTAGTGATAGTTAGTGCCAGATCCGGATGCTGGCATCTCAAGTTCCACTCCTCTACCAGTGCTTACGGTGAGGCCACAATACAATGTTAGTTCTTTCCAGTTCCACTCTGGATGCTGTCCTCTGTGCCTCCCTCCAGACTTCTTGTAGGACAACACAAACGAGGCAAGGGAAAACGTGCTGTTTGAGTCTGGGCTGAGATAGACATCACTGGCCTTTCCATTGCCAGGAAGAACCTTCTTACAGTTCCCTGCTGTCTCCCTGTGGGGGAGGAGGCATCCTTCCTGGCTGCTCAGCTGGCACCCTGAGGTGTTTTAATGATGAGTTTAATGATGAGTGAACTTTTCAAAGGCCTTTGAAGTTTTAGTGCCCCGAATGGTGTTATTACTAATAGAGCTGTAGAACTTTCATCCTCAGGGTTTTCCTATTTGTAGTGTTTAGTAATTCTTCAGGTGGAACCAGACTTCTGCAGGCCCAATGCCAGGGCGGGCTGAGGCCTGCCTGCCTAGACCCTACACCCACCTGGGCTCCTGCCTCTAGGCTTAGGACTGCTGCTGCCTGCCCCAGCTTGACTCTTTCTGAGTGGCTCCAGGGATGTATTTACTAGATTCTGCTAAGGTGAAAGCCATCCAGGCTTAGAGTCATCAACTCTAGGCCAAGAAACCCTTCTTGTAGGTGGATTTGTGTGGCCACCTGTACAGCATCTTCATGAAGCATGGTCAGATGTCATCTTGGCATCCTCCTGTGAATGTCTTGGAGGGAGCTATTGCTTAGTCAACAACCTGGAAATAAAGAGAAGCTCTTCGGGACCCAGAAAGTTTTCAGCAACTTGCATTTCTGTTCTTGGCACAAGAATCCTTTTGTTTCTCAAGTAAGAATAGCTCCCATTTTGTCTCTGGGAAGAACATTGTTTGCACCCTCATTGGCCTTAAGTACTTAGCAAGCGGAGAAACACTCACCTCAGCCTTGCTCCCTCATCTGCCCACTTCTGTGACTGACCTGTAACACGCTGACCTCAGAATGCAGCCTTCCTCTTGGATACCACACTGACAGTGTTTTGAAACCTCTCCTTGGGTATGAATGCAAAGTAGGAGGGATGAGAAAACCGAGCTGAGTATGTAGGTAAAACTAAGTCTAGAGCATCAGCTATGAAGTATTATGATAGACATTGAAATTAATCTAGCAGACTGCATTTATTCAATCACTCCCTGCTAGTTGAATTTCCTTGACTTTCCCCAGTGGTAAATGCCAGAACCTGCTTTTGAACCCTGCTCTTACTCTAAGGATCCGGCAGATGCCCAGTTGTACCTAGAGCTTCTCCTGTGTTCCCTTCCATCCTCTTCAACCACACTCACAGTGTGACAGTTACTTCCTCCTTGAACCTACTGACCTTTTCTCTCCTGCTGGCTTATCCCTTCTTCCCACTAGTCATCCGCTTTTGTGTGCCATGATCCCTGGGTCAGAATTTCCATCTTTGTAATCTCAGCTTCTGACTTTTACCTTGCAGATAAGGTAAGAAATGAACTTGACTTATTTGAATGGCCCTTTAATGCTATCAAGAAAAACTGTACCAGGTGAGGTAAAGAGGTGGCACACCTTGGAATCATTGCAACAAGGGGAGATATTAACATCACCCACACAGAAACAAAACACACTGACCAACACTTCCAGGCACTTAACTTGCTGACAGAGAACAGGAAAGCTGTCTGCATGTGTGGTTCTTGTCATTTGACATCTTTGTTGCTACTGCTTAATCAAAGGTCAGCCCTGCCATCTCATCAAGGTTGAGAGAAGGGCTGTGATATCTTTCGTTGATTGACATCTCACACTGGTGGCTCCTGAGGCCACAGGGAAAAGAGATGTAGGCTGAACACCTGGCAAGAGGCTAGGAAAGGTTTCTGTACCCAATGGGCAAGAAGAAGGACTTGCAATGGCAAACTTTCTCAAGTAAGGGCTTAAAGAGAAGGAAAGTCAGGGGGTTGGGGTCAAGATATACTCTGTTGAATTCATTAAAGGTAAGAGAACAGGGGGGCCACCTTGGTCAGTAGGTGGCATAATTCTTCCCTCCCTCCCTCCTTGGCTCCCTGCCTCTTCCCTCTCTCTCCCTTCTACCCTCCCTCCCTCTTTCTCCTCCTCCCCCTGCTAGTACCCCTGTGTTCAATCACATGGAACTTCACACTGAAGTTCTAGAAGTTCATCTTCTTCCTCTTCAGGGCTGGGCTCACTCCTTTCCTAGGTCCAGAGACTGGTCACATGTCACCTTATCACTCTAGGGGTTGACTAACCTCAGGATATAGCATGCTGTTCAGTAATGCCATGCCTCCCTGGCAGTCAGCCCATTAACTGTGATTGAATATATCCACCATATCTTGACACATCATGGAGTCAGCAAACACTTTTTTTTTTAAGTGAGTTCATTTCTACAAACAATTTCAAGCTAACCACGGCATTTATTTTGGAAAAGGTATTAAATTTCAGCCCTTGTTAGTTGTATTCTATTTTACACAAGGTTCTGATTCTCACTTGGAAATTGAAGACATTCTCTGATGTGTACTCACAGAGAAGCAGAATCACGGGTTGTCTGGCAATCTGCTCTCACCAAGAGTTGCTGTCCTCTTTCTCCTGTCTCCTGAGTCAGTAAGCCCACGGTGGCCCTCTGACTCCATGATTTGATATTTCCTTAGCGATTTGGATGAGAGCCAGAACCCATCATTTGGCTTTGTAATTCATTCTGGAGCATTAAAACCAACAATGTGCTGAAAACTGTTTGGCATCTCCTGGGAACGTGGCACTGTGGGCACCCCTCTCTCTGCAGTAGCCCATCCATTCACATGACCACTCACCATCACCTATAGCTGAGGACTGACAGGTGGGACATGCCACCTGTTTTAAAGGCAACTCTGATCCCTCAAGACTAAGAATAGATCAGCAAACGGCAAGTGCTCACCTGTGTGCCTGCTGGCAATGTCTCCTGAGTTCTGGCTTCCACTCATAGTAGGCTGTGATGGTGAACATGCCTCAGTGCCAGGGCTGAGGCTGCAGCTGGCCAATTGGCACTGGAGCCTCCCTCTGCTGAGGCTTTGGAACTTTAAATGGAGTGCAAAGCAATTTACTAAAACTTAAATTCCAAACAAAGCACATAGTTTTTAAAAACACATTGAACATGAATACATTGAATGTGATGCTAAAAGTGTGAAAGGAAATGATAGGAAAGGGGTATGGGAGGAAGGTGGATAATTCAGACTGGAAAGGTGCAGGCCACATCCATCTCTGGAGACAGGAGTATTATGGATGCCCATTTATTTGTTCATTTGTTTGTTTACTTGTTGTTTGCAGTTTTTTGAAGCATGTGGGATGTGCACCCCTTTAAAAGTCTGGAGTCAGACACTGTTATGATTTCTGTCTTCTCACATAACTGCTTCTTCTCCAGATCATTTAAGGGCATCAACTGACTGTCTCTGTGCTGCATTTGAAGACTCGAGCATGCGCACACACACACACACACACACACACACACACACACACACACACACACACCAATCACAGTGCCTTCAATGCTTTCCAACCAGGGGCAATTTTGTTTTTGTTTCCTGCAGGACTTTTTGGCAATGTTGAATGATGTCTTTGTTGTCATAAGTCAGGGTGGTGAAGGATTCTACCTGTGCATCAGCAGTCAAAAGCCACACATGCTGCTTTAGCACCTCCAATTCGAAGGCGAGACCCTTGGAAGGATTATCTGGTGTCATGTGATTTGGGTTGTGTGAGACTGAGAAGCCTAACTGGAACACTGGTGATTTTAAGCGCCGCTCTGGATTCGCTTTAGTATATAGCTCATAAACCTGTTTATAACATGTACAGCACTCCCCTAATTCCCCCCAAAATTCAGACCATCAAGCTCAGTGCTCCCCCTCCCCCAGGGCCAGACGGGGAACACATTGCATCTGGGCTGGACCATTCCATCTGTAGGTTGGGAAGGGCTTTAACACTCTCAGCATCTGTCACCAGCAAGGCTAGTGCGCCTCGTGTATGCATGCCTCGGTTTTCTTGGAAGAGGGAGTACTGCCCTGAGGCAGAGCAGGAGAGCAGGGCTGCAGTGTGGTGGCAGCCTTGGTGGCTTGGAACACCTGCTGAACCTATAATTTTGCTGCAAAATGAGAGGATCCATGTTTAGCCCAATGGAGACCTCTTGTTTTGTTTCCTCTGTTTTTCTGCTTCATACAGTTTCCATTCTGACAGCTTTATTTTTGTAGCAACCCAATTATGATGACTGTAGGTCCAGAATAAAAGATCCTTTGTTGGTAGGTAGTTTGCAAGTAAGTTTACTTTAAAAAGAAACAACTTGCTTTGAAAATAATTTGTGATTCCTAATATATTACCTTCTTGAATCTTTTAGTGCCACAGTTATTATCATAGGATTTGTTTTTTTTTTTTTTTTTTTTTTCAAAATCTAAGCAACTATTTCAGTGCAGTTATAACAAAATTTCCCTTCACCTGGTTGTTTCAGGGAACTTTTATTTGGTTTTGCTGTATATAAACCTCTACTCTAGAGAATCCCTTTATTTAACTATGTCTTTCCTGAACAAAACTTTCTTGTTTAAAATGGAGAGTCTTTGTACAGCCTATGTATATAACAAGAAGTCATTAGGAGTCAGTTTTATACTATGTCCATTTAGCAGAACAATAATGATAGGCTCTCCCCTAGAGCCTATGACCTGTCTAGCCATTTGTTCTTAATCAGAGAATGGTGTCAAGAATGGGTTTCAGCTTGTCAGGTAGAATTTAAACCCAATTAAAAAATGTGTTTGTCTACTCCTATGATGTTGGCACCACTATTGCGCTTTAGTAGGCAATTACTATAGCTCAGCTCACTGTGTTCACAGCTGGACAGAACTCATTTTTCCCCTCTAGTAGCCACCATGGTGCCTTCCAGCACTATGAATGCTAGCCTGTGGAGATGCAGTTTCTGGGTCAGTACCAGTGTGCTTCTCCATGTTTAATGACACAGATGTGTTGTGTCTTTATTTACCTTACTGACACGTTTTGTAGGGGAACTAAGAGCAATGACAATAGCCTGTGACCTTTGGGTGTCTGTGGTATTTTGCTGGCTAACAACTCCAAAAATGTTACCTATTCCTAGTACTCAGGTTTTTACTTGTTATTTTCTAGTGTCAAGGGCATTGTTGCCCCCCATTCTAAAGTAACTCCATTTTACACACACACACACACACACACACACACACACACACACACACACACACACACATTGTGTGCGTGTGTGTGTGTTCTTATAGTAGTAGGTAACCATATGACATTTTAGAGTAGGTCTTTGTTATTGTTTATCCCTCCCTATATTATTAAGAAAATGGGTAAGTAATTTACAGGTGAATCTTCTAAGATTCCTAGTGTGAGTTTTCATCTGACATCGCTCATCTCTCCCATACAAAGCTGCAAGTCTTCTATGGGGTCTTTACGGGATGTCACTCAATACAAATCCAATCATAAAATGAGAATTTCTGCTGTGAAGCCACTCCGCTTTTGGCATCTCACTGTTAGAGCTCAATGGATCTCAATGACATTGATGCTCACATGTATGTCCAAGTTGACAAAGCAGTTCAGGACTTCTGATGTATTTCACAGCAAACATCACTCAAAACACGGATTCCCTGTTCCCGTGCTCTTTTATCAGCCCTCCTTGGAGTTTCAGTATCCAGATCTTCATCTAGCCCCAGAGGAGGTTGTAGCTGTCTTCTGTTGCTTGCTGAAGTCTTGGCATGAGCCTCTCCAGTGGATGAGCTGGGTTTCCTGTATTTGAATGCCTGGCACTCAGATATTGTTAACAAGTTTATTATTACTTACACATTCACCTTTACATAATCGGACAGCTAGAACGCAAGGAAAGGGTATAGTTAGCAAGTGTGTGTCTTAATCTCAGGGCGTTTTCTTCCCCTATCTCAGAATCTTGAGAAGGCTGCAAGGCTCAAACTTTTTTAAGTCATAGGCTTGAAGATTTAGGACAAAGGCACTATCACTAAGGAAGAACACATCTGCTCTATACCTTTATACCCCGTGACTTGCCACTGCTCTGTCCATCCTCAAGTAATAGAAGCGCTTTAAGACAGTACATTTTCTTTCCTTGTGTTTCATTTCAAAGTCGTATCCCATAACCCTTTGAAAGCATGGAATGAAAAAGGCCTTCAAATTGATGATTTTAATATTCATCTCAAAAAGTTTCATCTGGAAAAGAATTAAGGTTCCTGATAGGAACTGAGTCAGGCTGGATAATCACAAAATAGCAAGGAAGAAATGAAATTTTCAGTTAAAAAACGTCTTATGATTTTAAAATAATAATCAAGGTGGCTCAAGGTGGCCATGGGATGCCCCATAGAGTAAGGTAACTCACACCTGTGGCCTTCGCCTCCCAGGGTCACAAACAGTTTTGTTGGTACACTCAGAATCTGTTGCAGGTCTGTTGAACCACAGTGTGGAGGCAGGAACAGGGCATGCTCCTTCTGAAACCCCCACAACCTGAACCTGGTTGCTGCTGCTCCCTTTCCACAGAAGGAAAAGCTCAGAAAGTGCACGTGACACACAGCCAACCTTTGAACTCAGTTCGTGGGCCCATTTCTGCAATTTTTGCAAACTTTTCCAGAGTATCCTTCAATAAGAGAGAGTGCTCCTTTCAGAGGCATTGTGACTGGGTGGCTGGTGTGTTCCCTTTCTTTTAAGTATCAGGAAATTTCAGACCCTAGTTTGTATAGAATTTAGAAGCATTGGGCTTTTAAACCATTTCTTTCCCTCAAAGCTCTGAAATTGGTTGATATTTGGGCCAATTCACTAGGATCCAGTTCGATCATTTGGGGGAAAAGGGTGTTATATAGGACTCTACAGGCCTGGAGTGTTCTGGGGCTTTGAGGAGGGCTGTATTTACTGGGAGATGAAAGGGAGTTTGTGAGGCAGTCTGAGCAGGCAGGGCTCTTCGGAAGAGCACTGTAACGCTGTCCTCCTTAGGGAAGGGATGTCCCTCAGCTGTCTTTTAAATATCTCTTTGAATGGCATTTTCCAGTGGCTTTGTGAAATGGTGTCTGACGGGATCCAGTGCTTCTCAAAGTTTCCCCAGACCTGCTTATGGCCTCTCCTGCCCCTTGCCTTGAATTACAGGGTTTATTTTAAAAAGCGTTTGTGGTTTGAGCCTCTGTCTTTGTTATTGCAGCTGACTGACTGACTCAGCCCTCCGTTTTGTTTTTTTTCTCCTCCAGCCACTTTGTGGTTTGAGGTCCAGTTTGGCTGCATGAGGACTGGGCTAAAGGCACGGGAGTCCAAAACTGTGGACAAATCTGCTATTGGTTAGCGCCAAAGTCACAGGTGCCTTTCATAGCACTTTGTCTGCTCAGCAAAAAATGTCCCCTCTGTCCTCTTTTTCTACCCGCTTACTTTTTGTTGCCTTGTGTTGGTATGCTTTTTACTTTGGTTCCAGTTACCTCTCCCTTCTCAGATTTGTTGGGGACTATTCAAGGGGACCAACAGGCAGCGTTGGAACACATGGGACATGGCTGGGTGATTGGCAAAGCCACATCTGAGTGAGCCCTGGAGAGGCAAAGCGGAGGACTCAGTGTCCTGAGGACCCCATGCTGTTACTGAGCTTAGCTCTGACTGTCGCCTTTGTGGTCACCATATCCCTCACAATCTGTGGGTTGTTTGAGAGCTCTCAGGGGGTTTCTAGCCCCTCACCGAGCACTGTTAGTGGTACTTGCAATAATAGTAATTGACTTTCCAGGCACTGCTTCAGGAGGAGATGAATGGGTCAACCACCACCCTCAGAAAGAATTTAGACACAGAACTGTTAGAAAGGTTAGGTGAAGGTGTTTTTGTTAACGGTTTGAGGTAGAAAACCTTGGGGAACAATATAAAGTTTAGAAAGACACACTCTTAATAGTTGAACAAGGGACTCATTGAAGTCAAGGAACAGTAACAATGGTAGCCTGGCTGTTGCTGGCTGATGTACATTGCTTGCTAGGATAGGTTGATGACCAATGGTGATGATTAATTCCTTGTATCAATTTCTGCCCTCAGCTTCCTGATATAAAAGAACCATTGATGAGTGGGTATGCACCCTGAGGATCTAAAGTAGAGCTGGCTGTTTTTCATATATAAAAAGAGTAGATTTGTGATTCTTTTAAGATTTTTTTAATAAGATTACCTTTTGAGATAAATAATAAAATGACCAGTCCTTTCCTTCTAATTGCAAATTACAGCCTGCCAGTAAAAGAACTGGCTGAGAAAAAAAAAATACCTTGCTTGTGTATACTCTGTTAAACTATAACAAGTTGCTTGAACATGAATGCATGTCTGTTCTTGGAGAAAATTTGTTTTTCGCCTGCAATATGTAAAATGCGACCAGGAAAAGCTAGTTCTGGTGCTGCAGGTTGGATCAAAATCTGGCAACTAATTCCTGTCCAAAACACGAGAATTCGATGTGTTATTTAGAGACTTGGTAAATTTTGATTTTGTTTACGAATACATTTCTGGCTAAGTTATGTTTTTGCAGTCACAATTCTAGTTGTTTATGCAATGGAAGAAGGGTGGGCACAGGCTCTTGGAATTGGTTTTCGTTGTGTTGACACGTGTGAATTTCTTCCCTTACTTCCGCCTACTTCTACACTGACAGTGTAGGAGTGGAAGTGGAGAACGACACTCAGATTTTTGTTTGTTTTGTTTAATCACCGTAGTGGAAGGGGTTGGCAGCCAGTTCCAACCGGAAGTGGTGGTTAGAGGTTACAGTTCCTCAGGTTGCGATGCAGGAGATGGAGGTGAGAGCTAAGATCAGGGAGCAAACAGTGAAGCTCCGCGCCATATGACTCTGCACCATTTTTGAATTTCTTTGCTTTTTGTTTTGCTTTGCTTAAGTGTCAAAGATCTGGCTGTACCAGAGAGGCTCAATTAAATTAAGATGTCCCTGGAATGGAAGACAAAGGGACGATGCTTGCTGTTCTCCACTGCTTTCTCAGTTTCTCTTTTATGCACTGTGTGTTAGGAACACCTTTTCCTATCAGATGCACAACAAATGGGAATACATTAAAGGGGTGCCTATGACCTGTGTTGGTACTCAGAGGTTCAAGTTAATGGCCTGTATCATCAGGAATATATTATCTCCAGCATAATGAGACACAATCAACTCTTTTAGATTGTAATCATTGCTTAAATCCAGGGAACGAAGATTGCCCTTCTCTAATGAGAACTAGAAGAGGTGGTTCCCATGGCATTGGAGTAATTAAAGCCATAAGAAGGCCTGTGAGCCAAAGCCTGGGCTCTTATTCCACTGGCGACCTTAGCCACCAGCCCATCCTCCCTGATGCCTATTAACTGTCTGGATTTCTGTTTCTGAGGGGCTTCATTTTCACTGCAGGATGACTTCGCAAAGGTCACTGCCTATGGTGGTTAGTGCCAGACAGTCAGGCTCCCGGGGCTCTTCCAGCTTGATGTTAGCAAGGTGAGTTATGGGCCCCTGTGAGACTCAGAGCCACAGCTTGCTTTGAGAATGCGTAGGCAGCTGTGAGTCTTGAGTTTCTGTCCCATGACCCCTTGTCTCTCCACGGTGCATCTGAGCTGGCTGCTCTTCTGTATGATCTGGTGCTCTTCTGTATGATCTGTACTCCATTTTCTTTTTTCAGTCCTGCAGGCTCCCTTTATCTGCCTGTGATGTTCTATGCAGAGTTGGGGAGCAGGTGCTGTTTTTCAGCTGTCGCCCATGCCCTTCAGCATGCACAAGCCATTCCACTCTCTGTGGTGTTGTCTCTAAAGTGTCTTCAAATCCTGAACTAACAAATACTGAGCCGTTGTTTCCAGGGAAACTATGGGGTTAGATTCTCCCCAAAATTTGCACCAAGTGACCACTGGCTAATCTATCTGTGGGTGATTTTTTAGACACTGTATATATACATACATATTTAGTGCTTGTGTCCATGTTCATGTATGTGGAGGTCAGAAGAATACACAGATGTTCTCTTCTATCACAGTGGTCCCCTTTATTCCATTGAGACATAGTCTCTCACTAACCCTAGCATTTGCCTTCTTGTTTAGGGTAGACCAGTTGACCAGCAAACTCCAGCAATCATGTGTCTGTATACCCTACTGCTGAGGTCACAGGTATCATGTCCACACCGAGCTCTTTTGTACCTGTGATCCTTTCTTGCCCACTGACATATTTCTCCAATCCCACATGCTTAAAAAACAAAACAAAACAAAAAAAACAACAACTTATGGACAATTGAATGATAATTACTACTTAGATGATGCTTGCCTAGTATGAATGTTCTTGGTAAGGGTCATCACAGACTTTACTCAGGAACATTAGAATACATATCAACACTGTTTTGATGCCATTAAATAGATTAATAAGTAACAAAGAAAATACTACCATGAGTCTGAGTGGCTACCTCTGTTGATAAGATGCTGGCATCCAAGTACGAGGACTCAAACTTGATCTCAAGAGCCAGGGGTGCTGATGCTTGCTTCTAAGGCCAGCTCTGTGGTGGAGGGGATAGACAAATAGCAGAAGCTTGCCATGGAGACAACCTATCCTAGTTGATGAGTTTCTACCCAGTTAAGAGACCCTGCTTTGAGCAGGGCCTGGTGTTGCACGCCTTTTATCCCAGCATGGAGGAGGCAAAGGCCAGAGGATCTCTGTTGGTTCCAGGCCAGCTAGGGC
Source organism: Cricetiscus sungorus (assembly GCA_030556225.1). Classification (NCBI taxonomy): domain Eukaryota; kingdom Metazoa; phylum Chordata; class Mammalia; order Rodentia; family Cricetidae; genus Cricetiscus; species Cricetiscus sungorus. The sequence goes on from JANBXA010000398.1 coordinate 31,222,755, forward strand.
TATAACTACATAGTGAGACCCTGTCTTGAAACAAAACAAACAACAAACAAACAAACAAACAGACAACAAACAATACCCCACTCTTGAAAAATAAGGTGACAGCATTTGAAGAATGATACTCAGGATTCACCTTTGGCCTTCACACACATGTGTATCCACATATATAAACACAAGGACACACACATACACACTGCAACTAATGAGTCACCTAGCAGATCTGGTGGCCCTGGCTCATTCTTTCAGAACGGATGAGGCTTTGGGGAGCCGCACTTAGACCTCAGCTCCCATGGGCACTTGGGAGACTCAGATTTGTTGTTCTGATTTTCTCTGTGACTGCCTGGAAGTGGTTCAAGCTGGATTGATTTGGAAGGTACAGACTTGTCTCAGTTCACAGATGAGTCTGTAAATACAGAATCTGTGGATAAGGCGGACCTGCTGTATTGCCTTTCCCTGCCGTGAAGTTCAGTTGCTCTATGAAAGAAATGTTTAGAGATACCAAGGTGGGAAGCTGTGCTCAGATGTAGGAGAGCAAAAACAGCTATTCTTACTCCAACCCTAGCCTTGGTCATTAAAGCATCACCTAAGGAGGATCGGATGGAACTCACGTTGAGTCTTTTGGTAGATCTCTTGCGTGAAGCAGCTTTCAGCATGTTCCTTTTCTCTGGGTGATGAAAGCTATCCCTGTGGAACGGAATCCTAGCTCTACCACTGCTGTCTAAAGCTCCTCCCCGCTAAAGCTTCCTTCCTTCTGTACTGGGCAGAAGGATAGTGGTGGACTTTGTAGCATCTGCAGTAACCTCTTCAGGGACTGACTGCATGATGAAACTTGAGCACTTCCTGTTTTACATTTTAATACTGTATTTCCTGTTTCTCTTTTTAAGAGTTTCCTCCAAGGGGAATGTGGATAAAAGTAAAAGAAGGTTTGATTTAGTGCACGGTAAAGATAGTAGCCAAACTTGTGGGAGCCCAACATGGCTGATCTCAAGTAGCCCTGAGACTTCCTTCTAAAACACCATGTCAGTCTCTCTGACCTGTGTAGAGCAATTAGGGGCAGAGATGTAGTGGAGATCTGAGATGAGGTGTGTTTGGCTTGGAGAGTGTGTCTTGTCAAGAGATGTAGAGTAGAAACCTGAAATGACTCAACTCCTGCTTTGCTCCCACCCTGATTTCTGTGACCAACAAGGGCAGCCTTGGAATTCCTGCATAGCATCCAGCCCCAGGCAGTGAACTTTCCTTGGCAATCATGTCTCTGCCAAAGCATATTGGAATTGAACAGCAAGGGACTCTCTCTGATGATTTCAGCCACAATGGAGATGTCTTTTGCACTGTGACAGTGTCTGGAGTGAGTGTCCTTGGAGGAACGAGGCTCTTGTCACTGAGACTTCTTTGTCCTTGCTTTCTTTAAAGGGTTGTCTTTGCTTTTGGAGGCAAGCCCCCCCTGAGCTGTAGCAGAGCCAAACAGCAGCAAAGTGAGGGACATGCACTTGGAGGCAGTGAGAGATGAGTCCGTTTATAGGCAGAGTTTGTCTTGTGATACCAAGTGGATCGCTGTATTTCCTAAAAATTATTCTGTCCTTCCTCTGCTACTAGTTATAACCATGGCTGATATTTGCTGTTCCTGCCTTCCTATCTGCTCAGAAAGTGACAGGTCTGTCACCCTTGACCAAGCACTACTAGTTATAGCCATGGCTGATATTTGCTGTTCCTACCTTCCTATCTGCTCAGAAAGTGACAGGTCTGTCACCCTTGACCAAGCAGAGAAAGTGATAAGGCAGCTGGACCTGAGGTTCATATCAGAGGGGACTCACGAAACTCCTCATTCATTTCAAAATTGCTGTGCTCAGTTTTCTCTCCCGGCTGCTGATGGAGGATTCTATGTGCCCTAGAATATGAAAATAGCAGAGGGCAGATTTGGAGGAGTAGGAGGTGGGTTATCAACAGTAGGTCAGACACCGTATCATTGCTCATGACCTAGCAGTTACCTTAAAAGTCCTTGAACTGTGCAGTTATCACCCAAATTTCATGCTATTTTTCAGACCTGTATCTCTTGTGCAGCACTTAAAAATAGGCCATGAGTTAGGTATCGTCAAGCAGTAAGGGCAGCAATACCCTTCTTTACAATCAGATGCACGTCAAGGAGTAAACAGCCCATGGGGCAAACATTTTCTCCCCCTCCCCTTTCCCCAGTACTCTCAGCTTTCTCTTTAAATATGAGCCTTTGTTTGTTATTTATTTTCCCCAGTGTTTTCAGTGACTGCCACAACAATAGGATGGTCTGTGAGTCTGTGGTGTCTCTCAGGGGATGTGTGAGGAGAGATGGACAGGTTTTATATTAGCAGTCTGCTGAGTTGCTGGATGTCTGCCGGTCCAAAAGAAGAGATGGATGAGAAGCTTAATGTGGCTGAAGCCTTGTAGTTTAACACTGGAGTTTATATGGTTTGGGAAAGCGGTCCCAGAGCAAAGGCAATTGTTTGGCTTCCTTTCCCCACGATTGTTCCCTCCTCATCCAGTTATATGAGTCTTCCTTTACAGCTCTGGGGTCCAGGCTCTGGCTTCTTACTCTTGTGGAGTGCTGTTGTGTCTTTACATCTAAGAAGTGGTTGATAGGCATTGTTAACTGTGAATGAACCAAATCAAACACATAATAAAGTCAAAATTAGGAGTCACATTTGGAATGAAGTACAGGGTACTTAAAATACTTGCAAGAACTTTTTTATTTAATGACTCATATTGTAATGTCTGTTCAGTTTTAGCCAGAACACATGCATTTCTTCTAAAGCCACATGTAAAATTGAAACTGGACAGCAAGCAGGGACTGTCTCCAGACTTATATTTGATCTTATCCAAAAGTAATAGAAGCAGTAAAAACGTGTTTTTTTTTAATGTGTGGTTAGCTAGGAAGAAACATGGAGGCCGATGAGTAGCATTGGAGAGACACCCAGATTACAAGGATTGGATGATTTTTATAACATTGTTGTGTGAGGAGCCTGAAGTCCATGGTAACCTAGAATGGGAGCCCCAGAAGCAAAGTTAGAAGCTTGGAGCAGGAGTGGAAGGTAATTTGTGGTATGTTTGCTTTGTATGCACAAGGCATGCTCTCTAACCCCACAGGTGCAAATATGAACAAACACCGTTGACAAACCAAGATATATATGTGACTACTATGGAGTTAATCTTGGGACACTGGGAATAATTTTCCTTCATCAGTTATCCTGATATTTACACAAATGTTTTTGCTGAGAAGGTTGTAAAAGTTGAACAAGAAAGCTTTGCAAAGCCAGCTTTTATATTCCCGGAAAAACATATTTTCCTACTGGATGGTGGGGCCATAGAGTTGCCCTCAATCACTCTTTGAACATCATCATCACATGACATCTCTGGGAGGGCCTCTCGTCACAGAGACACTCAGGATATGTTCCCAGGAGCACCAGGGGGGAGGGTCCATGCATATATCAATTAGACTTGTGGATGAGCGAGGGAGACATCAGTATCTATGTACTAGAATGCCTGCTGGGAGTTGGGATTTCATTCTCGAGTGGCTAGGACATAGCCCAGCACTAAGGAAAACAGATGCACCTGATAAATGGCACCAAATGTGTCTTTGGAGACTAGAAACACTTGTGCAGGGCAATAGGAAAGGTTTCCTTCAAGCCAAGGTAGGACCAAGCTGAGCCTGGGACTAGGGTTTTCTCTCATCATCTGTAACAAAGCTCAACACATCTGGTAACTTTTGCCTGGATACCTACCTGAATAGTGTGTTCTGGAAGACCTGCACAGGGAGGAGACAATCCTTAGATTTCACCAGGTTTCTTTCTCCTGTGAAATCAGAGAGCCGACTGGATAAAATGAGATTCAATTGGAAGGGCTCCTTTAGAGGTACACTGCTGTGAACTATGCTGTAAATATTAGTATCCATCTCGAGGGGTGAAGGCCCATTCTCATCCTACTGTCTTCACTGAACACTCCTGTTTACTCGGCATGGTTTCAGGATCCAACGGTGACTAGGAAAAAGTCCCCTACTTCCCTGGGAGGTCTGTGGGATCACAGAGTGGAAAGAGCACAGTGGCTGCTAGTGGCGTTAGTTGCAGAAGAGAGAGAACCGCCTGCCACCACAATGTGGGGGCCATGCAGCTTCCAGCGGGCCAGCAAGAAGGGCTGCAGGAGGAACAACTTGTATGACGAAGTCAATCAGTATGATTTAACTGAAAGGGCAGGAAAGGTGACTTTGGGAATGCAGTCAGTGTATGAGCTTCACTGTAACGCAGAGTGAATCACCATTTAGTGGTAAATCACCATTTAGTGATCACATCTGGGTTATTAGCTTATCGGAATCCATTTCCTTTTTTTCTCTCAGCTCATTCCAACTCTTATATCTATGACTGTTAGTTATTGTCACCTGCCATACTTTTGATGCTACAACTTAATCCCTCCAAGTCTATGTTGCTATCTCTCCCTCATTAACTAACTTGTCTCTGACTCCTCTTCTGAAGTTAGTTTTCTTCTAAACTTGCACATGGACAAATGTGTGATGTTTGACTATTTGTGCTAGGTTCATTTAGTTCACACAATATCCTCTATTTCCATCTTGGTTGTCACAAATGAGGATGTCACTCTTTTCAATGGCTGAATAGTAAGAACTCTAGGATACATTTTTTTGTGTTCTTTTAACCATGCAGGAATCATTGGGAGCTTGGTCTATTTCTATTCCTTGTGGTTATGAAAGCTGCTTCACTAAGTGTGACAGTTTAGATGTCTCCTCCCCATTCTGCCTTCCTTCCCTTTGGATGCTTGGCCAGGACTGAGCCACGAGGCAGTTCTAGTTTTAAGGCCCTTTCATGCACTATTTTATCATGACCATACCTGGACTGCAATTAAGAAAGAAATAGGTAAGAACTTTTGAGTCACAGAGGAGCATCCCTTCCTCAGGGTGTTTGAATATACACCTTTGCTTCCAGGTAGGGTATCCACTCTTCTCGGACCCTCAAGACACCTTCTGTTGCAGGGGCAGATGCATGGCAGTCGTTAAAGGTAGGTTGTTTTTGAACACTAGTGAAGTTGCTTGGCGTCTTCGTTGAGAAGGAAGCTTCAGTAAAACTGGTGTCAAAATGGATAACGTGACTCTGTTTTTTGTTTTGTTTGTTTGTTTGTTGTTGTTGTTCCCCAACAAGTGTAAACTCAGGACAAGACACAGCAGTGTATGGGAAGATAAGGCCCCAGTTGGTCTGTTGTGAAGTAGCCTGTTTCTTATTTTTATCACTAATTTATGTTGAGAGATGACAAAAAGAACAGAATGGCATCTTTGGAGAGGCAAGATACCCATGTAGGGTTAAGATCTTGATAAAATGGGAGAAAACTTTGGGGTGCTATAGCTCTTTTCCCAAGCAACTTGGCTGCAACAAGGCTAAAGTGAGATGAGAGTTTTATTTTTCCTGTCTTTGGAGAGATGGATATTCTGGAAAGACTTCTCACTGTGTGTTTGGGTGTATGGAAACATCATGTCATACAGCCTTCCAGGCAAAACAATTTGTGTGCTCAAATTAACTTATCTACATAAAGGAGCGGCACTTGGGTTCACTCCTATGAGACAAGCAATGGGATAGGTCAGAACTGTGCACACAGGGCCAGTGAGTCTTCCTGGAGGTGGACTGTCTTGCTCTGCCCTGAGTTTAAGAAAAGCATTCTTTTAATGTTCTATGCTGAGTTTGTAGCACAAAACTTCTTTAAAAACCTCCTACTTGTTATTTTTGTAGGAAAACGTTTAACTGAATGATTTAACACTTGTCATTTCATTCACAATTCACTGGAAATCTCACAGCTAGCCAACTTCCCAAGGCTAAATAAGCTCCATTTCCCTTCAGTATCCCAGCAGCAGATGTCTGTCTGCCTTATGCCTGACTTTGCCTGTTATACATTTACAGGAGCCTGTAACCAAGATCAACCCTGGCTCTTGTCTTTGTGTTCAGCAGGGTTTTGTTGAGGTTTTCAGTGCTGGGGAATACAGCCCATGGTCTTGTGCATACTAGGTGGATGCCTGACCAGTGACTTCTAACCCTCTGCCCTGTAGGGTTGGAGCTTGATGGTAGATAGTTCTCCTGTTGTTGGAAACTGCTGTTCACAGGCAGAAAGAACCCTGTTGGGTGTGTTGTTCTGAGTCTGTACACTCAAAGAGGCCACAGCACGGAAGGACCTCAACCTCCCTTGTCTTCCTGAGTGTTGAGATGCTAGCCTATAAGGATGGACCAATTTAGCTGTCAAAATAAAAGTTGAGAGCCCAATTGCCCATGCAAATTAACCACTTTGTGCAAGCACTTCAGATTGTATGCATGAAAAGCAAGCTTGCTCTTTGAAAAGCTGGCATAAAAGACATATCCACCATTATGAAACCTTGTTGTCCTCAGAAAGTCAATTTTGTAAATTTCTTATTTTGAACCGTTGCTTGATCTTTGGCAACTTGTTTGCTTCAATAGTGATTTTTGGCCCCCCTCTCTTTCTGTCTATTTCCATGCCCCCCCTTTTTTGGCAGCCAAGAACATAGCTCACTGCATTGCCCCTTTGGGAGGCATTCAGTAGCAAGTGTTTTTCTCTAGCTTTATCCCAGCTATTGAGGCAATGTGTTGGTTCTAGGGTCAGCAATTACCTCGGGCTCCAAGTACTCACGGAAGGGTAATCTCCAGGAAGACTAAGTGGAAAACAATTGGATTTCTTTCTTCCCAAATGTTTTCAGGATTCAGCAGTGCTCTCAGAAAGGAAATTGTTTCTGTCTTCACTTTTGTGTGGATTCTCAACCTGTGTTTATTGCATGTGAGCCTCTAATAGAGGGAGGCTAGGCCTGCGATGACGATGCTAACAGAGAAGCACGTTTCTCTTTGCTGTTCTCCTCACTGTCATTAACTTCGCTTCCCTCCACTTTCATTGTACTTATTGTATTTGTTGGATTATGTAACAGAAGACTCATACTGTGTTTTTTGGGATCTCCTGCGAGCAAGGCTCCTTCTTGAATTGCTTTCTAGCTCCTTCCTAAACATGGCCATCAGGATGTCCTGTACATAGATGCTATGGTACCTACACACTGATGACACGTCATTGCTACTGCTTAGACCTTCCCAGTTGGAAAATCCTGGCCTGACCATTTTTAGGTTTATTAAGTCCCCATCTGGCAGAGTTTCTTTTAGACATTATGATATGAAGTGGAAAGTCTGTCTATTTTTATTTGATTTTTGTTTTCATTTGATTTCCAGCGTGATTTTTAGCGTTCTGGAAACCCCAAGTTGAACTCTGCCTGAAATGTGAATTTATTTCTTGTAATTGCAGAGTAAGGGCTGCTGCTTAGCTGGACTTTGGTTTCCACAGAATTTATCAATCCATACTACCTCCTGCTGAGCAGGGTGATCAGAGAGAATAAAGTATATTTATGTTCAAAGCCCTGTGCTGATGGGCACTGATTGATGCTTACCTTTCATTTCATCATTTTCACTTGGAGACATTTAAAGAACCCATGGAGGTAGTTATGAAATGAAACTTATGGGAACAATTATTTGTGCATCAACAAGAGCTTTAGTGATAATTCTGCTAGATTTATGTTTTTTTCCCCCATAGTGGTTCTGTTCAACTTTAGAGATTTTTTTGTATCAAGGTCAACACCATCTTAAAAGAAAAAGAGTGATGTCAGTGACAAATTGAGACAAATGGGGAAAGCAATGTTACTAAATCAGATGGGCATGCCCCTGGGACAGTGTAACCTCTTTACTTTGGACTCTTTCAGCTGTCTAGAATATTTTTGAGTGATCTGTCACTTACATCTTCACTGTGATCAAGTCCCATAAGCAAGCTGTACCTCTCCCTCTGTAGGAATGCTCTTAGAATGTAGCTCCTGCTAAGGGCTGGAGCTGCTACACCTGAGCCCATGAACCTCTGCCCATGTAAGGGATCCTTTGAGCTGCGTGGATTCCCTAACTGATTCAAAACCTGGGTGGGTGTGGTTGGGCCTCAGGTGAAGGGTCTTGCTGTTGTTAGCTTTGTTGTTCGGCATAAAGGTAATGGACATCCCCTCCATTGTTGGTGCAAACAGGCACACAGTCAGGATGCTTTAGTATTGTGCCTGGATCCTCTGCTGGTCTTTCTATCCAGATGTCAGGTTCTGAAGGGAGCTGTGCTTTTCTCAAGAACAGGCCGTCTGTCCATCGCAGATGGTTATTCAAAGGGGAAGAGGCAGGTCTTACAGAAAGAGTTGTTTTGGGGCTGCCTAACTGTCCTGCCTATGGCTGGCCCTGTTTAGAATAAGCAGGGATGACTTCTTCTGAATTATCTGTTCTGTTTGTACCACCAGGCCCTCAATTCTCAAAGTGTTCTTTTTGCTTCGTCTTCTCTGCCTAACAAAATGCTTTGTTCTGGGTTGTCATTTCTAAGTGTGGCAGAGGCTCTACATAAGCTCATATGTGACCTCTCTTAGGGAGGATTGGATGCCCAATATCTAGACATTTGGTTTTTCAAGATAAAGTTTCTTTGTATAGCCCTAGCTGTCTTGGAACTGGCTATTTAGACCAGGCTGGCCTTGAACCCATGGAGATCTGCCTGCCTCTGCCTCCCAAGTTCTGGGATTAAAGGAGTGTTCCACCACCATTAAAGGGGTTAGAAAGTCTGTGGAGTAATTTTTGTTTGTTTGTTTATCTTTTTTCCTCCCAGAGTTGAGGACAGAACTCAGTACATTATGTTTGCTAGGCATGCACTCTACCACTGAGCAAAATCTTCACTTATCATCTATTTTTAATTTAAGTCTCATGTGTTGTAGTTACTAGACATAGCGACAGAGGAAGATTGGGAACCAGTGTATCTCTCCAATTCTGTTAGCTAAACCTAGACTATGATCTAAACAAGTAAATGTGAGTGAATTTTTGTATAATTGTTATAAAGTAGGTTGCAGGGCTCAAGAGAGACAACTCCTTATTCAAACATGTTGTTTAATATAATGTCCTAATCAGCACTTTATTGCTGCACCCATAGGACATATTATTGGTGATGAGAAAAATAAATAAATGGACTGTTTTACATTATTTTCCTGGACTGAGCATGCCTCTTTACCTCAGGGAAAGCTCTTTGACCTTTCTTTTGGCCTCAAAGATTTGCATCTGTACCCAAACCCTTCCAAAAGATGATGTCACTGGTCATGAAGACCCCAGTGAGGCATTGGCGTTAGCAATGCTGTAGGGTAGGGTTGCACCTGGGTTTCTCTGGAGTCTTCATGGCACTCACTTCCAAATACTGCTTGTCTTGAATTCTCCGTACTCTCTACAGTCCTGTCCTAGAAATCTGGAAGCCTCATAGGATAAATGACATTGTCACTATGTCCCTGCTCTGTGTCCCCAAACCCTGGTCACCCCTAAAGGCTTTTCAGCAGATTATTACATCTTGTAAACTTCCAGCAGTTATATTAAAACTTGGGCTCTTTTATGGAGTCTGGTGGGCTTTTGATCATCACTGACATGTGCCACATGGGGCTCATTGAGTGGAAGAGTTGCAGAATGTTCTGGAAGGTCTCATTTTCTCATCGTCATTCACAGCTGCTCTCTAGTGTGTGGATAAGGACAGAGGACACCAGTGTGCTTCACACGTACAATAGCCAGGAACTGAGATGAGAAAGAGAGACGATGGACAAGTGAAGGGAAGGGCAGGAGCTGGCACTAAGCACTGGAAGTCACAGATGTCCTTCAGCAATAGCAGACACGTGACCGCTTGGGTGACAAGTGGAGAGTCATCCTCTCCGAGCTCTTGTGTACATGTCTGACATTGCAATCTGATTCTGCTGCTTTAATAGAATATATTTATGAGGAGATACAAAACATTTTCTGGCTTTTGGTGAAGTGAATTGATTTTATGATTCTGGATAACTTCTTATTAAATCTTATAATTGTGCAGGAAACACATGGACACGTGACAGTGCAAACTGAGACTTGGGTGTAGTTTATGTTATCCCTACCTTTGCCATCTTGTGAAACACTTTATTCTAGGTACTTTTACTTAAGATTTGCAGTGAAGGAGCCATTAAAATGGGTACATTTTCATTTTCAAAGTGCTTGAAGTAATTCCAGTGACTTTGAAATAATGGCCCCTTTGGATGTTTTATGATATTTTTTTTCACATGTTGAACAGCACTAAAAATTTTATTTTCTCAGGCTGGAGAGATGGCTCAGCAGTTAAGAGAGTGTACTGCTTTTGCAGAGGGCCTGAGTTTGGTCCCCAACATCCATATCAGAAAGTTCACAGCTGCCTGTAACTTCAGTTCTAGGGACTATGAAGACTCTGGCCTCTGTGACACCCACACTCACTGGCATGTACATCTCACCCCCAGACAATGAATTCAAATTCAAATAACTCTGGGAAGAAAGTAATCAGCATTGTGTTGTTGAGTTTCTCTACCAAGTGGTGTCCATAATGCTGATTTGGGTATCTGCCAATGGTGATCATCCAACTGTACTACATCTCTCTCTCTCCTGCATCACTGGAGATTCTTGTACTGGTTGTTAGAGCATTGATGGAACTTCCTAGCCTCTATAAGCAAAGGCTGCAGTGGTTTAATATGAGCTAACTGGACCTCTGTCTCTCTCTTTTTCTTTGTTGAAGGGCTGCTGTGTGAAAACTGGGCTTGGGTGCCCATGTGACTGTGCAGTTCAGTGTGATTCATGACAAAGGCCACGCGGCTCTACCCTCTCTCTTCTCGGTAAGTGAGACACTTGAGTGACAAGTGCTGAGGCAGAGAGTACTACACATGTAGATACCTCTCTGCTAAAAATGGCAGTAAATGACAGCTCCCAGAAAGAGGATATTTAAAAGAAAGATCTATTTGCATCTGACTGTAATGCGAAGTCACTCAGGAACCTCAAGTTCAGGAAGAACACTGGTGATTCATGGTAACTCCTACCAGGTTTCAGTTTTGTCTCTGTGCTGTGCCATGGTTTATTTTGTGGGGGTTTCCCACTGTCATTTTCATTTCCTAATGTGGGACTTCTTGAGGTATCCTGTACCTTCTGAGAAAAGCCCCAACTCCTCACCATGTCCTCAGGGATCTGCTTCATCTAGTCTTCTTATATTGTTCTGCTTCCAGTAGTATGGAGACCAGCATCACGCCTTCCAGAAGTCAATGACCAGTCCTGCTGTTGAGCCCCTAAAATCCAGCTAAATGTCCTATGTTTGTGGGAACTTATCTTAAGTGTCTCAGACCTGAGTGGTATCCTCTCCTGTGATACCTGTGGCCACCTTTCAGAAGGAGCAGAAGAAGGAGGGAAAGAAATGGGGGGTGAGACTTGTAAAAGAGAGAAAGAGACAGGCAAGAACTTTACCTGTATATAGAAGTCATTGGGAACATGCCACTGTATTCAATTATTTCTCATCCCAATTAAGTCTCCTCGTGGACAATTTTATTCTGCTGTCCAGTTAGAAGAAATTGCCAATGATAGACACACAATCTGTGTACTTGTTGACTGTCACAGTTGTGGGCTGATGCTGCCAGTTTCCTGTTGCCTTATATCCTGATGGTTACTAAATAGATGGTAAGAGTTCAGCTTCAATGTATGTAGAAGTACTTGGCTGAGATGATATACTCTCCAATCCCTGCATATAACAGAATGGTAAACTAAGGATCTACATTTTGCCTTTCTGTAGCCCACATAAATTCAGATTCACATAGTAACTGAAGTACAACTTACTCCAGCTCCTGGGCATCTGAGTCTCTCCATCATGGAGAACCACAGAGACCAAGAGTTGGGAAAACCCATGGAGATGTTATAGAGTTTGTGTGGTTATTATTTGGATGTGCAATGGCCAATACATTATCATCAGCTCATGCCGGTTTCATGGGTGTGATGAGGGAAAGGCCCTGTGCTGAAGGAAAGGCATCCAACTCTTGTTCCCACTCTTTGAGGAAGATGCTTCCATGACCCTTACTCTAAAGATGAGTAAACTGAGATTCAGGAAGAGTCAGAAATTCACTAAGTAGTCAGAGGTGGAGAGAGGTTTGACTTAGGACGCTCAGCCCTAGCACCTGACTCCAACTGAGCACTGGGCATGCCATTCTAGAATAAGGACAGACACGTACTATTATTTTGTTGTTGTTCTTCTTCTGCAAATACCAGGGCTCTTAAAGGAAAGTAGCCAATCAGTATCAAGAAATTGATTATTTGAGCATAATTCAAAATCAGAAATTGACAAACCTCTTTTGAAGAGATAGGGAAAAAGCATACTAGTATCCACAAGTCTTAGAGTCTCAGCTGTGCCATCTCATCTCTGTAATTGCAATGTGACAGTAGCCACAGACAATAAGCAAATGAATGAGTCTGGCTATGTTCCAGTAAATCTTTATTTACAAAGGCAGGAGGGAAGCTGGATGTGGTCCCCACAGCTCTAGTTTGCTGAGCTTTGATCTATGCCTTGTCTGGAGTGCTTAAAGATCTCATTGTTGCGAGGATGTTGCGAGGATATGTGTAGCCATCAAGTCCCTTAACAAAATTTAGCTTGGGTGCATAGAATTTTATCATAAATTTTAATGAAGTCCCTGCCGTGCCTGCAAAGCTTGAGAATATAGGCATCTGGGGATCTTCCCCATGATGTACCCCAATTGTGTTAGGCTAAATTTTGGTATGTAAACCATAACTTTATTCAAATTAAGACCTGAGAAAACATTGCTCACTTGTCATGCTGTTTTATACATCTGGAATGTGTATCTCATTTACACAGTAAGTTCCATACCATTTCCTAATTAACCATGTTCATGCCATTTTAGCTCTGTACTGTCTTTCCACTGCTACACATACATGTAGGACCAGTGTGCAGTTATTTTTGGCTGTCAAACAATTGTGTTGATCTATCAACTGCACTTATTTTATTAAGAGCAAGCACAGGTGTCTACATGTCCTATGTTTTAGGACAAGAAATACCTTGGAAAATATTCTCTACATATGAATCCAAGTAGGTGGTTTTTGTTAGTTTGTGATTTTAGTTTTTTTTTTTAAACTATTTACACATACATGAAAGTAAGATTATACAAACTGAGCAAATTTTGTTTTTGTCTTCAGAAATAGATATATATTTGCTTGTTATGACAATAAATAAAAAAAAGAAAACATGACTTTGAAAGAGAGCAAGGCATAGGAGGGCTTGGAGAAAGCAAATGATGCAATGTTACAATCTAAAAATCTAAAGGAATAATTTAAAAGGATTATTGTTCTTTTAAAAGTGTACCTTCATACCTTAAGGCATATTGGTCTGTAGTGTATTACTGGAATCCCAGTTACTCTGCTTCTTGGAGGAGTTTAAGTCATGTTCTATTTTTTCTCTTCATTAATTTACTCATTCTTAAACCCTGATATAACAATTTTGTACACGTGCCTTTGCTAAGGAACCACTCATGTCTGGTTTCTTTAAACCTCTGAGCTATCTCTCCAGCCCATCACATTTGGATTCTCAACTTCACACATGTGGAAATGTGCTTTTGACATTAGTAATAGTGATTAAAAAGCTGAAATGCTAACTATAGAAATAAAATATCTGCCTACGACATCCTATTAATTGGGAAAAGCAAATTGCATTATACTAATTAGTTTAATTATATTCATCTTAAAATATTTTTATACTCACGTAATCTCCATACTCGGTTCATGTATCTGGTAAAGCCTAGTGAACTATATATAGTTATGCTTTGAATATGGTATCTGTACAGTTGAGGCATTTGTATTCTTAAAAATGTTTTTATAGCATTTATTTATTTATCTTGTGTGTGTGTCTGTGTGACACCATGCCTGTTCAGAGGTCAGAGGACAATTTGTAGAATCTCTCTATCATGTGGGTCCTGGGAATTGAGAGACCAGTTTGTGAGACTTGGTAGGAGGTGACTTTATCCACTGAACCATTTTCAGACCCCTAAGCAATGTGTGTTTTACAGATATTTCAATAAAATGAACCAATTAGTTTAGTGTAGTGAATAATGACTGTGGAATATATATTTGAAAGGAACAAATTCCAATAACAGCCTCATGAAAGTTGACTACTGCTAGTGTTTAATGTGATCTCCTTTAGTATGCTATTTGTAGAGTTAAAGTAGCATAGATATACAGTTTTGATCTAAACTTCTCACTTATACAATATACATGATTCATAGTATGACAGATTGTTAGTAAACCTGATTTTAATGTGTATATAGTAGTCTATCATGGAAAAGACTATAATTTGCACTTCTCTTTGGTTGGATGACTTTGTACTGTCGTGAGCCTGGAGAGGGCTGGTGGCCGATAGATACCTCCCATGCCTGAACTTCATCTGGTCCAATATTTGCAAGCAGCGTCACCATCTTATTTGTGAGGCACAGATATTTGGAGCATAAGAAGTGATCCATGAGCACTAACAATCAACGTAAAGCTTTCATTTAATTGAGGGTTGATTCAGAATAAGTGTAGTGATTTAGTATTTCAAAATATGGGTCTCAGTAAGACTGCCAGTTGGCGTTTAAAAGCGTTAACAGATAATCACACTTCATGAACAATATACTAGAGAGTTTGTTTTGATAAAAACATCACTCCCGCTGAGTCGCATCTTTAATAATTGTTTCAGTAGGATGGCACTCATTCTTTCCTTTTGTATTTTTATTGTTTCTTATTTTGTTGATGTTATTTAAGAGCTAATTAGTGGCTGTGCTAGGATGAAGGCAGGGAAAACAAGCAGATGTGCAGATACTTTTGAATATGTCTATTTAGTAAGTTTCAATGTTTTGTGAAGAGTTTTTATACCTAAAATCTTGAGGATAGATATTAACTCATTGTCATTGTTGGGTACATCCTTTCTTATTGTATAACTTTTAAAAATCGTACACTAATGGCATTTTCTATGTTTTCTTGCTCATTAGTGTTATCATTTTAACTTAAACTTTAACGATGTCAAGTTTTCTTTATAATTACTTTTGTCGCTGCTTAGAAGTCTGAGGTTTAATTTTGCTTTTTTTTTCTGATGAAAACAAAGACTTTCATGTTTTGATTCAAGAGGAAGTTATTACAATAGATGATGCTTTTTGGGTTGCTCATCCCACCTGTCTCATTCTTAGAAGAAGTGGTTATTGTATTATTTTAAATTATGTGTATTGTGTGGGTCTGTGTTTGAGTATGTGAGTGTGCATCAGTACAGGTCAGAGGCCACAGATGCTGGCTCCTCCTGAAGATGGCGTTATAGGTGCACAGTGTGGAGACCTCCACCAGAGCTCTTAGCTCCTCAGCCATCATTCCAGACTCCCATCTTTGTTAGCAAAATCAGTCTCCAATTTTAGTGTTAAAGGATATGTGGACACTTAAATGTTTGTGCAAGTAGGAAAGAATTAAGTTTTACTTTCCTTCGTCTTAAGGTGCAGACCCAAGTTAGAGGCAGTCTGTTGAAATTCCTGCAGTATTTTCTAACTCCCCTTGATTCAGAATAGAGTAACTTCAACACTTTGGAGTGTTCTGTAATCCTTACCTATCGTTTTAAAAGCCATACATCTAAGCATAAAATAAATATTTATAAATACAGATCAATATACAATCCATTATTCTGGCCACCAGTTCCGGATTTTTGTTAGCATACCTTAATGATTCACGATATGTCACTGTGGCTTTTCCGTGCACACACACTTGTATTTCAGTCCTGATTAAGTCACTGTAGCAGTTTTGCTTCTTGTCTCTGTCTTGTGTATAACCTCCCATTGGTGTTTTTGCAGCATGTGTAAAACACTAACATGTGAACCTCATCTGTTAAGCCGGAATCACCCATGTAGTTTCAGTCACTCATCTATGATGCTAACCAATGGTGTACTTGCGGTGATGGTCGGGACACAGACCTTTATGCCCCTAGAAGGCTGACTCTCTGAGTGGGACCACAGCTCGGAATTCTTACCTCTTTTGCTGTTCCTTGGATGCAGGATGAGGGAACTGAAAGGGAGCAGGTTTAGTAGCTGTGACATAAGTGATGAGTTGCTTATAACATAGGGAACACTGACAAAGATAGCAAATACTAAAAGTGATTTGTTGAACTGAAGGAATTGTTTCTTTTGGTGCCTATGCCCCAGCCGGGGTTTTATTTCATGGAATTTGCATGTATATTGTTGGGACAGGGTACATTTCTTGCTTACGTACACTGAATGATTGCATCTGGGGGTAAAGGTTTAGCCTGCCATTCTGAATAATGTCACTCCGTATTATGCCTGTCCTTTTTATTTGTTGTCTGTCCAGCCAGTGGAAAATCTCTGTGATGTGATCCAGAGAGGCCTGTACAGACCAGTATGTTAGTCACATGCATTCCACTCTATGCTACCAAAGGTCACTAGCAGGAGTGCTGTCTGCTCTCATTATCCACAATAGAGTGCTCCAGAATTCCCATCCTGGCACCTGTGAGCCTGGCCTTCTATTCTAGTCTTCTCCGTTTGGGCTTGTGGCATCCTTCCCCCCCTTTTTTTTTATGTGAGCTCCTACCAAACATGCTCTCAGCCTGTATGTCACAAGCTTTAATGTTGCTCTAAACATTTGTGAACTGTCACAGATGTGTGGTGAAGTCCATTATGCATTTTCGTTGTGTTGCACTGCTCAAGGCAAGCAGGGAGTGGTGTGTGTGTGTGTGTGTGTGTGTGTGTGTGTGTGTGTGTGTGTGTGTGTATGCTCAAGTGTGCTGTTTATTCTCAGATACCCATTAGTGGGGCAGATGTGTGTGGGGTTAATTGCTGGGATTTGAAGATTTACATTTGCCAGAGAGGGCACTGCCTTCTTAGTTGAATTGTATAGGAGGACCCTTTGATGAATGTGCCCAAAGGATAAGTGCCTGTGTTTGGGTGTTTGGGTTTCGTGGCCCTTAGGGGTTTCCTGCAGTGTTTCCACATCAGACAATTGGAGAGGCCCTCTCTGCTGCAGGGGTGCTGTCCTTAGCATCTCATGCTTAACCAACACTTTCAAGTGGCTTTTGTGTGTTTGTGTCTCTGTCAATCAGGCCACAAAGGGATGCCATTTTACCTCATTTGCTTTTGCTTAGAGTCTGGGCAAAGATCATGCTAGGGAAGCCAAACCTTGTAAATGCAACAGTTGGAAAGATGGCTGGGCGATTCCAGGAAGTAAACACCACTGTGATTTCAAGAAACACTGTCCAGGGTTCGTTCGCTTTTACTTTTCTTCGCTGGAGAATTAAGTGCGGAGACCTAAGGCATTTGACCTGCCTCAGATTTTTAGACCTTTTCTTCCATGTACACATAATTTGGGTAAGTGCCCTGTTCCTTGTACAGAGACCATATTCCTTGTGAGGGCTGTTGCTTCTCCTTTCTATGCAGGACGTTTTCCTGATACAGGCGTCATGAAAAGACAGACAGCCGTCAAGTGGTGAATCACAGCAGTCCACGGGTGCCTGCTTTATTCTGGCTAGGGTGGTGGTGACCTGCGTGTGGCAGAGCTGTGCTTATTCATTTGCCCTCATCAGTCTTCACTTGTTCCCTTTTTGGGAGGTCATCAGGTTTTATTATCCATCTGCTGTTACCATTCCAAGAAGAGTGGAAACATCTCCAACTTTAATCATTGATGTGTGAACCCTAATTTTTGTGTAGTTCTAATCCCCACATATAACCCACAAACCTGCAGGGAAAACTCGTTGGAAGTCTTTGCTCCTTGCGTTTCTATGCAGTGTCTTTTCGCCACTTCCTCTGGAGCCCACCCTTTATCATCGCTAGCGCCGCTTGTCAGGAGGACCAAACTGCCACGCTGCTAAATTTGGCGCTCGAGATTCACTTGGCTTCACACTTATTAGTCAGCAGTATCTGTGCCCTTGATCCTTCCCTGAAGTATTTCCTCCATCGGTTTAGTAATCTTATTTATTGTTTGTCAGTGAGTTTTCGTTGCTCCTATCTTCCTCCGTCCTCCACTAGACCCCATCCCAGTGAGCCTCCCTCCTATTTGCAATTAGAGTTTCTTTCTTGAGCATCAAGTGAGAGATCGCCTACTGGATGGAGTAGGTGAATCTTATTGGTGACCGCACCGCTGCTCACCTTCCAGAACAACTGTTAACAATTTGGTCCTAACCTCTCATCTCCATTCATTTTGCCTCAGCCTCACCTCTCTGCCATCCAACCATGTGAGTCTTGTGTGGCTCAGTGGATCTACAGTTCTCATTGCTTCAGCATCTCGTGGAGTCTAGTTGCTTTAGTAGCATTTAAACACTGATGACTCTCGTGTCTACTACTCCTCCTAGAACCTGCAGTCCCAAGCCCTAGAACTATCCATCTTACCTTCTTCTTCATAAACTGCATTCTGTTGGCCATGGCAGTCAGTATCTGGTATGTCCGGTATCTGAACATCAACATGGCTTCTGTGGCAGCTCCTATTTCATGTTTTCTTAATCAGGATTCCTTGGAGCTACTCCTGGCCAAGTTACTAATTCTAAAACAATCTCACTATTTTCTTTTTCTCACTTTCTGTTTTTTCCTCAAAGAATTTAGCCATCTCTGATTTATTCAATATATTGTTTTATAAGTTTTTCTATGTTCTGGTCTCCCCCTAGTGTAAGCTCCACTAATGAAGGGTGTTTGGATATTTTAATCACATATTGTTCCATCTTTTGTTGGATGAGAATGAGTGTCAGTAATTATTTAACGTATGGATTGATTCACTGATAAATAGATGACTGTTGCATTGGTGGTGGGGGTATGATTTTCCAAGCGGAGTGGATAAAGGCTTGTTTCTAATTTGGTCATGCACAGTTGGACATCTGTCAGCTTGTGTGAAAGATTGGGACTCCTCCTGAATCCCAACCAGTTAGTCCATTTGGTGTGCTTTTCCTTCTATTGTTCAGCAGGTGGATATTTGCTTGTTCGCCAATCCTTAGATCTCTCCTCCCTATCCGCCATGGGCTTTTCCTCCCTCTTCATGCCCAAATGAATTAAGTTCTACCCCTCTGCAGTGTATTGCTCTTGTACTTTTATGCAAAGGGGATTTAAAGTTGTAGCTCTTGTCATATTTTGTATATACATCTGTTTCATTCTTTTCAAGCCACTCGATCCTGGCTTTGTTATTGTGTTTACCTACTCAGTTCTAGGCACTCTGTCATTCAGCAAGTGATGAAGTGCTCACACATTACTTAATGATGCTAACAAGATGAAATCTTATAAAGCTTGTCTTATCTAATGATTAGAAGTGTAATAAAATGTGTCCCTTTAGACTCCAGAGTGTGCTACCATTCATGTGATATGTTTATTGTATGATTTTACAATTAAAACTTAGTTTGCTGTGGGTATCTTAGGCTTGCCCCTACACTGTTGAACTCTTTCCTGCCTTTGTGTATGGCCTTTGCTATTTTACAGCATGAGTGAGTACCCTTCTCAGCAATATCAAAGGTGAGATGGCTTTCATGCCCTTGCAAAGTCTTTGTCTGGCTCATTTAATGAATATTGGTTTGTTTTGTTTTTGAGTAGGATTCTTTGTCTGTATTCTGCGGTGTCCTCAAACTCATCCTCTTCCTGCTTCAGCCTTCCTCGTGTTGGGATTTTAATCTTAGACTGCTGTGAATAGCTTGGCTATTCATTTTGGAAGGGAATGAGGCAGAGGTGTGGTGTAAGATATACACTGACATAGTCCAGAATGGCCCTGCTCTCACTATAGGGTCAGGTGGCAGTTCCTTCCTGGTGTTTAAATTTCATAGGTTGAGTGCTTGGACTGCTATCAGGGTCACAGCAGAGTTTTGTTAGTATCATCTTCAAGGAGTCTATCTTGTTAAACATAAAAATAGCACAGCATGGCATGACTGCCAGGTCACAGGGTAAGCCAAGTTCAGAACTCTGAAGTTGTTTCTCCTGTAGCTTGGTTATCTGGATGTTCATGTCCAGAGAACAACATTGATGAGAAGTGTGAGAACATACTGTTCAGAAGCAAGTATGCTCTGGGGTCAACTGTATAGATAGGTGGTTATTAATAAGTAGATCAGTGGTTAGATAAATAGCCAGAGCTATTTATAGGCATAAGTAGATATTTATCATTGTAACTGTGTAGATGTATATATGGAAATGAATAATGTATAGAGATAGCAAGGGCCACTGTGATGCCTGCATAAATCAATGACTAGCCCAGTAAATATTGTCTTACTCAGCTAGGTAGTTCAGTTATGAACTCCTGGCACATTATTTAATAAACTGATGTAGAATAATCAGTGCTAAAATTACCCATTTAATAAGTGGTATTCACTGACTTGTGTATTTGTACACTTTCCCATAGGCAAATGTGTGTATACATGTATACACAACATTTATATAACCACTACTCTTTCTTATCAGCCATTCCTGAGCGTATTACTGCCAGTCTAGCATACAGTGTCCATTAGATAATAAGGAACACTGGTGAGGCATAGAAAGGCATGCATTTCCTTCGTTAGTAGTCTTCTAGGATGTTGCCAGGGCACTAGCCTCTATTCAAGAGAAAACATCTACTTTGGGGAGAATGGAGACAGAGGAAGGCAGGACTTGGTACCTGGTCCAAGCTGGCCTGAAATTCACTGTTATTCATAATGGCTTTGATCTTGCTCCAATCTTCCTGCCTTGGCGTCCTGGTGCTGGATTATAGTCTTATAACACTGTGCTCACGGTCGATTCAATTCTTCTTTTTGAAAGCCCCAAAATAGCCATTACTTTTCTGCATTTTCTTAGAATTTCTTACTTCTTAAACCGATGTGATACAATAAATTATCTCTCTGCCACTATAGTGTTTTAATCAATTTCTTGTACTCAGTAACTTTATATTTTATATATTATGCTTCATTCTCTTAATATTATGCTATATTTCAGGTGTAAAAGGTATCAATAAAGCCTTATAAGTGTGTTTCAGAATATCTTATAGTATTGACAGTATAAAGTGAATTTTGACTAGTCGTAATGGAAGCATCTGTGTCTATCCTCACAATGAATTGTTTTCTGGAGTAAATCCTAAATGGTTGGATACATGCCAAACTAACATTTCCAATGGCATGCACATAGTTTATGAAAATATCATTGATCTGGGGGCAGCATTTTTTTTCCAAAGCTAGTACGCATCTCCCTTGCATAGAAAGTATCAAGTATAGTTATTCCTTGTTACATCCACCTTCCTGCAGTCACCCACACTGTGATAAGACAAAAGGGTTGAAAAACATCTGAGTAGAGGTTGTTAAAGGACTCCTTAAAATTTAACAATGACAAGAAGGTAGGATTGCTTAAGGGGTAAGGACATATACTGCTGAGCCTGATGGTATGAATTCTTACCCCACAACCTACCCTGTGTAAAGAGAGAAGCAATTCCTGCAAGTTGTCTTTCTGACCACCACATGTGTACCCACATACATGCATGTATGTACACATGTGCACTTGGATAAATTAAAATAGGGTGTATTAATGGTAGCAACAATCCATACTTAAAGGATTTTAGAATCTCATACTCTGAAACAGTAGGATACTGCTAAGTTATTCATAGTAATGGCTGGGAGCATTTGAGTGCTCCCAGCATCCCAAGCATTGGTTGATTGGTCTACATATATTTGGCTTCTCAACAATCAAGTGTCACTCATCCTAAATAATGTTAGTCTCACTTCAAAGATGACTGAAAAGAAGCTATGTACATGTTAAGATATGTGCCAAGGTTATGGCAAGGTCACCAAGATGGCTGTGCCCACTAAATATTACCTAACTTCTTAATCTAGCATGTATCTCACTGCTTTCACTTTCAAAAATTCTCAAGGGAATGTCCTTGGGAGAGTATTATGAAACGAAAACCACCATAAACTATTAAACCCAACGTTGTAAATGTTATTGCCAAATAAGCCAGCTATAGATTTCTACAAATAGACTTGTAGTTTTATTTCTTGGAGCTTGTAAATATTTTGAGGGTTGGACCTCACCCATACTACATAACTATATTGCAGAAGACATAAGATTGGTGGTTGATTTCACATAAAAATCCCACAAGCACAAACATCTGTGTAAACAAATGGTGCTTCTGACCCATCTCTTCCTGGACATGGGGGTCACCAAGAACTTGCAGGCATCCCAATTAATGTCTGGTTGGAAATCAGGTTTTTGTTTTGCTATAAACCACTAACCACTTTTCTTGAAAATTATAGGCAAACTCATAGTGAGAAATAACCTTTGTTCTCCCTCTTCCCCAAAACAGATGTTTTCTGAGCACACTCTATAAGAGTCTTCTGTAGGCGTTGTTTGGGATATAGTGGTGAATGGCGCTGACGGACTACTGGCTTTCAGGATGCATTAAGCAGTTGTAACAATTACAATAAACAAGAGATGCATCATACCTAGATTTGTGTGGTAGAGCATGAATAAAGGCCACCTTCTCCTTGTAGAGGAGTAGGAAGCAATGACCTGAATTAGAAGTAAAGAAAGCAATCACAGCTTGGAGGATTTTGTCAGCCAGGACATGAAACTTCTGTGTTTACTGTGTTACTGTTTTGGGAAATGCGTGCAGGGGGTGGTTAGACAGGAATTGTTGGCATTTTTAATCTGTAATTTAAATTGTCATGGTTAGTCCTGGAACAAGGGTCTATAAAGTAGAAGGAGGAGAAGCACAATACTCTAGGAAACGTCTTCACACAGGTCATTGTGTAGGACATGGTGGTAGATGGATATGTGTCTTAGTGGAGGCAGAAGAAAGTGAATGTTGACATTTTTAGGGATTGAGTTTGTATTACTTTGGCTGAGTATTCAGATGGAAAAATAAAGCATGGAATGCTGTTGGGAGCACAAGAGCACAAGAAGGTCTTTGCCCCTACAGATCTCCAGAGGAACCAGGAATGTTAAGTATGTACAATTGTCTTTCCAAAGGGAAAGATGCAAAAGAGCCAGCTCGTCCATACAGAATGCTCCGTTGAAGTGATTAATAGCCTGGTCATATGCATTACCTGTTGGGCCAGGCCATACCTAGCTCCTAAAACCAGGACCAGAAATACCTAGTAATCTAAATAACCCTCACAGCCAGAGGTTCCTCTAAACTCCCACAACTAGGACCTGAGGTGGTTAATAGCCCAAATGACCTGTATACTATTTTCATGATCAAGACCACACTATACCCTTTCTTAGGCCCTCACTATAATACAGGTAGCCTACCTCTAGAACCCATCACCTTGGAAGAAATGACGTGTACCCTGAGCTGAGTTTTGAGTAAGTATGCTTTCTTGTGCACTAGGTGTTTTATTACTCCAGGAAAATGTACCCCTCCGCCCTTAACTGGACTATATTTTAAATAGGCTGACAATGAACTGCTTGGCATCAGAATCTGGAGACTTGATCCAGGTTGTCAAAGTCATTCTGATGTCAATCTCTATTCTTATTTCTTCACCATTACTTCCCTGCTTGCTGTGACCACCTGCAGGGTCCCCTCAGAATGTTACTTTTTGATTCAAATGACTAAAAATTAGGTCATTCCCTGCAACAGAAAAGCCTAGACTTTGTAAAGAAAAACCCAAGTCCTTCTTGGGCCATGATGAGTTTTGATTTGAAGGTGTTTCATTCTCATCCAAGTGGAGCTGTCACTTAGTGCAAGTGAGTGTGGGCTGTTGTGAAATGATTGGAGCTTAAAGTCTGTGTTCATGGTTACCACCACACTGACCTCTCATCTAGGAGTCACTGTGGAAGAGCAGTGTGACTTGGTGAGAATTAGGAGACTCAATTAGGGTACTGACATCTGTCAGAAAGCTCTTGATAACCTTTTATTTGAAGTTGGATCCTTCGGAAGTGACCTCAAACGCAATGGAAAGCCCCAGAAGTAACTCTCTTCTTGAAGATGTAATTCAAAATCTTGGTAGTGGATTCTCTTATGTTTTCCCATTAGATCCCATTCAGGTTATAGGGAATATAACAGGGTCTTGCATTGAATATCTAAAGTGGATTCCTTTTAGCATCCATCCCCCCTTTACTAATCAGCTCTCATTGTGTCCAGGGAGACAGTGGTCAAGGTACAGCCCAAGCTCAGTGACCTTTCCCATTAACTTGCACGTTTATCAGTGTACACTGCATATTGCTCTTTTATAACTGTCTTCAATTTTAAATAAAAATTGTATAGTTGTTTTGCTTATATGCATGTCTGTGCATGTGTTGGCTAGTTTTATGTCAACTCACACAAGCTAGAATCACTGGAGAGGAGGGAACCTCAACTGAGAAAATGCCTCCATAGGATCAGGCTGTAGTCAAGCCTGTAGAGCATTTTCCTAATCAGTGACTGAAGTGGAAGGGCTCAGTTCTAGCCCATTGTGGGTGGAGCAACACTTAGACAGGTGACCCTGGGTTTACAAGAAAGCAGGCTGACCAAGCCATGGAAGAACAAGCCAATAACTAGTCCCCCTCCATGGCCTCTGTATCAGCTTCTGCCTCCAGGTTCCTGCCCTGTTTGACTTCCTTTAATGATGGACTATGATGCAGAAGTTTAAGTGAAATAAACCCTTTCCTACTCACCCTTATTTTAGCCATGGTGTTTTGTCACAGCAACAGAAACCCTAACTAAGTTCAACACTTGCTTGACTTATGACCATTGAGGCCAGGAAAGGGCATCTGCTCTTCGATTGAAGATATAGACAGTTGTGAGCTGCCAAGTGGATGATGGGAAATTAAACTATGGTCCTCTGTATGAGCAACTAGTACTCTTAACTACAGAGCCATCTTTCAAGGCCCTGAATTGGCTTTGTAACCTGTTGTTTCTCCCCTCCTATGCAAAGGACCCTGTAATGGGGTGAGGTCTGATTAGTGTTGTCAATGTGGTCAGCCATCTCCTTTCTGGCAGCAGTACACCCACTAATCTGTAAATCTCCATGCGTTGTTTCATATGATGGATTGGAGGCTTTGTCTAGTGTTGTTAATAAAATGAGCACATGGCAGTGCAGGCAGGCGGCCAGGAGTTTGCAATCTTAGAAAGATTTTAGTTAACTCTCCTTATATTGTCAACACCTTTGTAGGTAGACCGATCCTGTGAAGCCCAGTCACCTGGGCTTCATCAGTGGTGCAGAACTTTGATTTTCTATCACAGAAGAAAGAATCCATTCCATCAATGTAAAGCTAACAGCCCATATTTCTCATTGTTAGTGAAAAACAAGACAAGACTCAGTGCTGGCCACTGAGTCCCTGTGGCAGATGGACTTTGCAGTAATGTAGACTATGGGGCTGGGTTATGAGAAGTAATGGCTTGTGAACTTCCAGAATCCAGGGGAAGTACTCTGGCAATGGGATATGCCTCATTTGTATGGTGCAGTGATCACTCTTCAGTTAGTGTCCCAGGAAAAACTGGATGTCCAGAAGCACAGAAAAATGAAACTGAGTCCCTCTTATCTCTTCCCTGTCACACAAAATCAGAGTTGTTCAAAGATCTATATGCAAAGCCTAAAATAATGGAAGTATTGGAAGAAAACATAGAAGAAACACTTCGCATTATCAGTATGGACAAACAGACAATGAGATGACTCCAACTATGAAGCATTTACACAGCCAACTGTAAGAACTATAAGATCCAAAGCCATAGTGTACTAGAATTTAAAATAACCTCAACAACAAGAGAAAAAACAGTAGAATGAACAATCTGATTAAAAGTAAACAAATAAAAGAAATAGACATTGTTAAAAGAAAATATACAAATGTTTGACAGTAATAAAGGAAATAATAAAACGACCCACCTTATATACTGTTGATGGAAATCTAAATTCCATAGCAGCAAACAGTATGAATGTTTCTTAAGAAGCTAAACACTAGCTAAACTCCTAGAATCCAGTTACAGAGAGAGAGGAATGATGAGCAAAGGGGTTAATACCAGGCTGGAGAAACCCACAGAGACAGCTGACCTG
This sequence comes from Cricetiscus sungorus, assembly GCA_030556225.1. Lineage (NCBI taxonomy): Eukaryota > Metazoa > Chordata > Mammalia > Rodentia > Cricetidae > Cricetiscus > Cricetiscus sungorus. The sequence continues at coordinate 31,248,591 of JANBXA010000398.1, forward strand.
AACAAAGGGGAACTCATGCAACCCAGTCTGATAACTGGAAACCAGCAAAGGACTGACCCAGATCCCCTGAATGTGGGTGTTAGTTAGGAGGACTGGGCAGTCTATGGGGCCTCCATTTTATGTGACCACATGAACTTGCAAAACATCTCAAAATGTATGCATTATGCTTTAAGTATGCCTTATGTGGGTAAAGGATGAAGTGATTCCCAAGAGACGGCCCTGAGCTAGGCAGTGAAGTTGCAAACATAAGGAGGGTGTAGGAAGCAAGGGGATGTGGTTCTACCTATGTTCTGGCTAGAAGTGATCTTGCCAGAATGCCTTTCTATGTCTTCTGATGGTCTGAGATGCTTCCACAAGGGGCATAGACTCTACTCTAACTCTTGCTGCTTCCATATGTCAAGAGTCACATTTCTGACAATAGGCATTCACCTTTGAACATTCCCTTCTTAGATGAGCAAGTCATCTTAGAGGATTAAGACCCTGCCAGCACATCTGCCCTTAGGCATTTGGGGTAAGATATTTGATACTTCCCCTTCCTTCACATCAGCAGCCCTGTGCAAATCAAGAAAGCCTCCAGTGTCACATTCTGACTAGTGTATTATGGGTATTGATGAATACCATCATTAAAGTAAATTCTAATGCAGAATGCCTAAGGGTTTACTCAAAAATGGATAAATAGAAAGATTGACTCTAACATTACCCAAGGCCATAGCTCCATTGTTGGCCAATGCTGCTGTTATAGCTCACAACGGGATGGTACCCATAAGGCTTAGTAGTTTGAAACAGGTTCTTCTGCCCAGCTGCTGTGTATCTCATGTGTTTCCTGCAGGGCATCTTGTGTGCATGTGTCCTAGCAAGTAACACAGGGAAGCAAAATGACTTGGCCCAGCTAAAAAGACCATGATTCATGAGCATCTGGACCCATGTGGCCACCAAGGGCCCCGCAGAGAATATGTTGAGGCTGTTGTTCTGGTTACAAATGTGCCAATAGGATGTTGGGGATACATATCAAACAGTAGTGTCTTCTCCAGACATTTCCTTTCCCTCCATGACACTACAGATGAATGAAAGTTGCTGTGATTTGTCATTATCTTGGTTTGTTTTTGTCTGTTCCATGTAGATTCTACCAAACTGAATCTCTTGTCAGGCTTCAATTCTTAAGAAAAATGAAGCACTCAGAGATGAATAAACACAATCTCTCGGGTGTCATTTATAATACCACCTGTCTTCTGGATGCTTGTGTGTATCTTAACACCTTCAGGGAGAGATGAAGCCATCAGGGCCTGGAAGTTTGCACCAGTGGAGGCTGTCCTGGTGTATTTGTGTTTTCAGTGGGTACTATGAAGGACAGTGAATGAAGGACAGTGACTGGACACTCGGCACTTAGTGATTGTCATTTCCTTGTCCCCCTTTCTCCTGGACTCAGAATCACAGCATTTCTTCTCTGACTTTGTTGTTCGACATGATTACACGCCTCTGCTCTTCCTCAGAAACTGAGGGCACGCACCCTGGCCAAGACACAGGGAGCTTAATGTACTTGTCATAATCAATACCCAAACCACAGTCAACTTTATTTCTCTTTGGTGTGTGTGTGTGCGTGTGTGTGTATGTGTGTGTGTGTGTGCGTGTGTGTGTATGTGTGTGTGTATGTGTGTGTGTGTGTGTGTGTGTGTGTGTGTGAGAGAGAGAGAGAGAGAGAGAGAGAGAGAGAGAGAGAGAGAGAGAGAGAGAGAGAGCGCTCCTCTTCAAGCTCACATATGGGGAACTACAGTTGGTATCCCCTCAGTATTTGTGAACTGTGGAGGGATTGTCACATGTACAAGATAAAGAATACCTTTAGAAGGCCAGTGGGAATTGCTGGCAAGAGCCAGGGCTTTGACTGACCCATTGGGAAGGGCAACTCATGACTAGCTGAAATGAAATACTGCTTCTATTGAGGGAGAACATCTGCAAAGTGGACAGCAAGTTCTTATTCTGCTTGTCTTGCATGTAGGAACTACAGTGAATCAAGTGTCTGTGTCCTCACAGAAGGCAGGTTTTGAGATTCTGAGACTCAATCTGATGATGATGAGATATGGGTATTTGTTAACTTACTTTAATTTTTTCTAGTTGTGACTTGATCATGAGAGTGTACTTGCATAGCAGGGACAGCACCTGCAGAGGAAGACAGTGTGCTGTCGGCTGTCTGTTCTTTATCATGTGAAGATGAAAGGAGACATCCAACTCCAAACAAGCCAGCAGCAGTTTGAATCAGCCTATACCTTGAACTTTAGACCATTCAGTCTCTAGAACTGAGAAGTGCGATTGTGTTTTCAACCGACTCCGTCTGTTGTCATTTGTTACAGAGGCTCTTCTCATACCTCTGTCACACTGAATGGTTGACCGGCAAAGGGTTTGTAGACCCCAAGACATGTGATAAAGACAAGGTGCAGACGAGAAGTGGGAGAGGGTGTCTTAAGAGGAATGGCCAATTATGGAGTCATAAACTGAACCTTTGGACCACTTTTGTTTCTTGTGTCTTTGCAAACTACCAGCAGTAATCCTTGGTACCTACTTGGCAAATTAGAGGTGGATCTAGCCAGCAACTGAGGTGTGGAAGTTAAAAAGTGTACAAACTTATACATAGTTTATATGATAAATTAAAAAAAAATAGCAGTGTAGATGGTATGTATAAGCAGATGGTACATAGGTCCTGCATATAAAATCCATTGAGGTCACATGTTTAATTAAAGCTTATAAAATATAACATTAAAAATACCATTTTTTAATCGTTTGTCTGAGAATTGCACCCAATTACATATTCTGTGGAAACTTCTGGATAAAATATAAAGGTTGTAGCATGTTACGACCATGCACCATGAGTTCTGATAGTAAGTATCAATTTTCTTATTTTGTTCATAGGAGAACAAAGAGAGGCAGTGTCTAGCTGATCAGTAACTAACTGTGCCAGGCTTCTTATTTTAGACGCCAGAAAAAACTTCAGGACGAAGAGCATCTGGCCTATCCACTTCCTGTCATTCTTATACAGCAAAATATTACCCACATTGCTTGTTTTAGTGCATGCAAGTGCGTGTGCTGGTGTGTGCGTGTGTGCATGTGAGTGTGTGTATACCTGTGAGTGTGTGTGTGTGTGTGTGCATGCTCATAAATGTGCATGAGTGTGCATGTGTGCATGTGTGTAGTGCTTCTATCCCTTGCTCTGTCAACACTTTTGATTATATAACTTCTTGTGCAGAAATTTCTTCTGTATTATATTTTTCAGCACCTATGCTCCACATTGCCATTGCACCACATTTGTGACAGACAAAAATGTTTCTAGATGCTGTATACTCTTCTTGGAGAAGAAGTAAAAGTCTCTGTTTTAGCCATCAGTCTGAGTGTCCTTAAGAGATTAAGTCAAGGGAAGATGCAGGGCATGAAGATGTATGTATTTGATTATCATATATCTGTGAGGTTCAAGTCATGGACTGGACACACTACAATCTGTCATGTTGACTGAGCAACAGTAGCAGATACAGGAAAGCTGCTGCAGAAGAGAGGGGGGTGTCTTCCTGTGATGTCTGCTCTCAAGTTTGTGGATAGTGCCCTCCCTCTGAACTTCCCTGCTGGGAAGAGTGAAGGCTGTGTTATGTTGATGGATGATACCAAGCTCTCTCCTAGAGTTGCCTGTAATGAGTATTGAGTTTGCTTAGATCTCAAAGCATCAGTGCCCAACACCTGCACATAGCTCTCTGTACTAATTGCCTGGACTGTGGGGCAGCAGAACAAATTGAGTTCACTGTTTAATAAGAGGAGTCCAGAGATTTTGAGTTAATTTCATGATCTGATGACTCCTCTTGCCATCACTTATTTACCTTCTTTGTCTCAGGGTTCGGTCGAACAGCACACCATAGACAGCAAAGTGTGTTCCCGGATGAGTGAACGGATAGCCTTCTCTTACCTCTGAGGTAGTGGCTCTTACTGAACTTGAGTGCAACTTAAAGTTGCCTTTGATGTGGCACATTTTTTTTTTTTGCTCAACTTCCTCAATTATGCCCCAAAGAAGAAAGTCATCAAATAGACGCCTTCACAGTCTGTATCTTCCAGCTAAGTCTGGGATCCGATAGCAGTTCTAGCACCACAACATTTTATGAGCCTTGTATAAGCTGGGGAAACCCTTTGAAATACAGTGAGGCCATAAACCAGCGAGTGAATTATAACGATGCCGACAGTACTCATTTGGATTTGATAGGTGTTCAATGGGGCTTCTATTACATATATTTTCCATTTTCTTTAAGGGAAAATTCCACCCAATTTGCTTAGGTCAACCATCTGGAAATACTTCTTTTTCTTCACTTTGGACAATTGGCCAGCCAAAAGCAAAATTAAAAGGGGCTAAGAAAATTATTTTTTTAAAAAATACTGATTTAATGCAATTAATGTAAAATGAAAAGCATCTTTCATCTTCCAGAATATGTTTTGAGTTAAATTAAGCTGCCCTAAGACTTTTGAGGTAGTTGTTTGTCCCCTCCATGTGAGTGAGCTTTGGATTCCATTACTTGCTGGGACTATTCACTTCACACCTCCAGTGCCCAGCACATCTGTCTGCGTTCAGTCAGCACAGCTGCTTTATTAGGTAGGCGGGGCCTGTCTTCCAAAAGAGCCTCAGCTGAGCCCAGGAGTGTGCAATGCTGCTTCTGTTCTGCACAGAGACCCCCTTGTCTTCCTTGACACAAAACTGCCTTCAGAACCCTGTGTTTTAATAGTAGCTCTGCCCAAGAATTCCTTGGTAATAGTTAACTAACCACTTGAAATTAATAACCAATTAAGTTGAGTCCAATATCTTAAGCATCTAACCTGTGTCTTTTTTATTTTTAATGACGTGTAAAGGAGGTCAAGGCTCTCACAGACAGCAAGAGCCATTTCTGAGCTGGTACAATGGGGAAGTGGTTGTCTGTAAAAGACTTAAAGTTACAGAGCAGGTGCCTCATACATGCCCTGGATCAGTCATCATGGAGAATGTGTAAGGCAAAGGCGCTCTGTCCTTAGTCTATGAAGCTGAGGCACAGAAGCCGGGTAAATCACAAGGTAAACCCATACAACAGGGATTCATCCCTCTGTTTGCTAAGCCTAGGGCAGTGCTCTTGGTTCAGTGGAAAATGCTCAACACTTTGAGTCTCTCGGTTCTGACATAATCTAGGTTGATGCTCTCTTCTGATTAATAGGTCTGGTAGACTATGCTAAGGATTCGGATAAGGTTCTTGTTGCATATATGGGGATGTTTCGCTGAAAGCCCCAATGTCCTCATGGTGTGATTGGTTGAAGGTGGAAGAAGAGGTAGAGTCAATGTCCTCTAATAATTTGCAAATGCGCCTGTTTCCTTCTGCTGATATTTATGCAAAGTCCTTGGTAGCTGGATCACTGACTATAGATCTATATCTAGTGCTCTAACTGATGACATAGACCTAATCACCCAATCAGAGGGACACTGTTTCTATTTTATGCTTATGTAGTGTGACTGAACTGCATAGATATCAGTATAGAGAACCAAAGAAAAATTATCATACATGAAATATTTTGTTTTACATACAGCTGAATAACTAGATCTTGAAGGCAGCTGAGTAATTTTCTGTGTCGTGCTTCATTTACTCAAAAGGAAATTAATTTAGCTCAAAAATATCCTTTGAAGTCAAATATTATTAGCATGATCTATAATGATTATACTCAAATGTGTTTATGAATATAATATGTGTTTTCTTAAAATAATTATGTAATCAATTTTCATATCACAGAGAGAATAGATTCAAGAGTCCTTTTAACTTTCACCCATTTAGGTCAGACATAGAGTAGATGATAATTATACACCAGATACTTTAGATTAAGACAACAAATTTGCTCTTATTTTACTCTGTTGGATTCCCTTGTTATTGTAAAGAGTTCACACATCTGAGTATCTCTCTTGCTTGGATGTATCAGGATTCACTTAACTGAGCAGAGATGGAACTTCCTGTGACTGCTGGGCTGTCAGGGACACATAGACCACAGGAATGTTTCAAAAATATGTGGGATTGGGCTTTTATTAAGCACATTGGGCTTTTGTTGTCCATATACGACAGTGTGACAAATCCTGTCCTGCCAAGTATGCCCCTTCCTGTCACTGTGGATACTTAGTTAAGAGAAAGCACAGTTACCAATTTAATCTCTCCCAGTTTATGTAGTAAATTCAAACATTCATTTTGGCACATTCTCCTAACGGCACCATGTTCATCTCGCTTCAGCCACACATCCCAGGAGAGCTTACCACTCTCCTCAATTCCTGCTACTTCCGGCCTTAGAGACCTTTTGCTGCAAAGTTCCTCTTTGATGCACCAAGAGGGTTTCTGCCCTTGTCTCTTACAGTAACTCCTCCCTCTGCTCTGCCAACACTAGCATCTATTTATATACATGTAGAAACACTGCTCAGTCTCTCTCTCTTTCTCTCTCTCTCTCTCTCTCTCTCTCTCTCTCTCTCTCTCTCTCTCTGGCACCCTTTCTTTATTCTTCTCTCTCTTTCTCTCTCTCTTCCTCCCTCCTTCCCTCTCTCTCCCTCCTTCCCTCACACCCTCCATCCCCCCTCTCTCTTATTTGATTTTTTATGGACAGGGTCTTAGTGTATAGCATTAGCTGGCCTTGAACTTAAAATTCTGAGTGCTAGGATTTCAGCTGTACATTGAGGTACTCAGAATAAAATCTTCCATAATCCTTGAGAAGACAGTAGCATCCTTCTTACTGCTCCAATGCTCAGCTCTTCATTTCTAGTTTGCCTTGTGTGTATCTTGGGTAGATCTGTCCATTTCCTCAATAGATGGTGTGTATCTAGGTAATTCCCATCCTGTATTCTCAGAACATCCCTGGCAGTTTTCCTGGAGACAACCCACTGTTCCTAAAACCTCCTTCATCCATGATTCCTAAGAGCACAGACTGTGTGATCAAGATCCCTTATCTGGAATTTCTTTTGTTTAAAGCCCTACCCATACTCATTTTATGTGCATTTCACATAGTGGGGTATCTGGAATGGCATTGAAATAGCAGATACTGCTGATGGTTGGCTGTACATGTGCTCTCTTATAGAAACATACTTTATTTCTAGAAGGAAAAAAGAACTGGGTGTATTGATGAAGAAAAAGTAATATATTAAATAATTAAAAGTAGGCCTTTGGTTTTGTTCTCTTTATAGGCTTCCTGATCTGATAGGCTAAATAATATTATGTCAATCAAAACAACCATTGCAAAAGACTTCACGGATAGTTATATATGGTAATCTATGAAATGGTAAATAATGGCTTATTTAGGAGAAATAACTGTTTGTAAGCTGAACTATAGCAGTCATAAGAAAGGATAAGGAAAAAGAGAGGGGCACATCTGGAATCCATGGTAAGTTTGCTTTTCTCCCTGACAATTACAGGAACATGACACTACCTTCTTGGAGGAGATACAGTCTGACAAGAAAGGGACCAGCTTACCTGAACTTAGCTCAGACCACCTGTCTCATGTATTAGAAATCTATTACACCAGCATTCCCTTGTTATTTAGTTTCAGACAGACTCAGTTTGCCCTCCTATAGGTTACAAATGGTGATCTTCGCTAATCATGATGGCATATGTCTAAGTTAGGGTTTTATTGCTGTGAAGAGCCACAAGAATAACAGCAACTCTTATAAAGAAAAACATTTAATTGGGACAGGCTTATAATTTCAGAGGTTTAGTGTATTATCATCATGTTGGGAAACATGGTGGTGTGCAGGCAGACATGGTACTAGAAAAGGAGCTGAGAGTTCTACATCTTAATCCACAGGTAGCAGAAGGCCATACCTATCCAAAGCACCACAGCATACTTAATTGGAGTTTTCTCTCCTTGGATGTGGATGTAGATTCTTACTTCTTATTTCTTCCAACAGTTCCTTGATAATAACTCACAAGCGCATTTTGATCCATCAGGTTTGCCTTCTGCCATGTTCATAGCAGTGGTTTGTGCTTTGTGGGGAAGGAACTTGAGTCTGTGGGTGATCTGAGAGAGCTGTACACTATACTGGTTGGGGACTTTATAAAGGATACTTGAAAGTGCTTTGTGAATGCAAAGCTAGGGACAAACTTTTGTATGTACTTAAGGCAGTTCAAGGTTCCTGGCTGTGCACTGAAAAACAATGTCCTTGCTGTGGCTGGGAGTAGGGACTACTACAGTGCAGAGAGAGTATAGAGCCCATGTGAAAATCTCACTTCATGTGTCTGTTCAAGCCTCCTGTTTGAGTTAAGTGGTTTCCAATTAAGAATATTTATTAAATCCGAGGGCCTTTGCAGATAATCAGTAGCACAAAGTACATGCTAAACATGCTATTTGATCTCCACATCTCCAATGTGCTGCCATCTGATCTCATTTCTTTTGGACAGATATAACTAGCTTTGTATGCATGAAAACTGACAATAATTTTTGGAGTAGTGTTGCAAGGTACTTTATTTATGGTTACGAAGTGTACATACTGTTTCAAATTATCACAAAATGAAATGAGAAATGCCTTCACACACACAAAAAAGTACAGACGGAAATTGTCATTCTCAATAACTCAAGAATAAATATAGTGAGGAGCGGCAGAATGCTCCATAGTGAGGATGTAAGCAGCATGTATGTCTCTGCTGTACTTACAGATTGTTTTATTTACTTATTTATAATCAGGGAAAAGAGGAGTTTGGATGCTTTACAAGTTAAAGACCAATGAAATGAAAAAACAAAATTCTGGTCTGGAGAGACTGACTTCTGAATGCCCAGGGAAATCAGGCAGTAAAACAGCTACCAGAACATGGAACAAAATGCTTTCAAAAAGTAAATAAAATGAAGGGCCTAATTCTTTAAATTTTATGTGTCATCAAATAAAATTTTATGCTATGTGTTCTGTATTTTAAATCCTCTTTCAGTAGATGCCTTGGGTGTATTGCTACTATTACAATATTGGGTGTATTCTCCTTATTAGATTTTTCCCTTTCATAATAGACCCATCCATTGTATAGCTTCTTGCCTCCAATTATCACATATATGTGTATGGTTGTCTGCTTTTTGCAGGAAGATGTGTGTGTATGCATGAGAGAAAGAGAGAGAGAGAGAGAGAGAGAGAGAGAGAGAGAGAGAGAGAGAGAGAGAGAGAGAGCAAGCACAAGAAATAGAGGGGAGGGGAGGGAAGGGAAGAGAGAGGATCCCCTGTATAATAAATACTTGCATGAAAATTAAAAACAATAAAATTTAAGATTTAAAAGTCAAAAAAGGAAATAAAGCTATGAAAGGCTGGTAAATAATATTCCCACTGTTAACTTTTAACTTCTACTTTCTTAAAATATTAAAATTCTCACAACAAAATCTCATGTTAAAGTAAAACTTTCTTTTCCCAATTGATTGTTGTTACTTGTATCTCCTAGGACAGTTGGGTAAACTATTTTGTCAGGGTTGTAGTGTAGCTGACTTTGAAGAACCCTGAGTCGAGGGTAGCATTGTGTACTTAATATGAAACCAGAGTAGTGGAGGATCTCACTTTTTCTGGTTACAGCCTTTAAAAGTCTTGTCTCTACCTGGAGGCTTTGGTTTGGGTGTCCCTTTGAATGCTGAGGGTGGGATATCTCCATTTAATATTTCTCTGTGTGCCTGAGCATCCAGGTGCATTAATGAGTTCTCAGTCCCCAGAGAGAAAAGTATGCTCTGCCACAGGGAGAAACTTAGTCACTGAACTTAAAGGTCTAAAGGCCAGCCAGCAAATCAGCTACAGATCTGCAGGTGGGGAGCCTTCTTGGCATGCATACAGATGGTTGTCCTTCCACAAGTATGGGTGGGGAGGGAGATGGGCTCTCCAACATACATGCAGATGGACGGCTGTCCCTTCACAGGTGTGGGTGTGGAGGGAGAAGATGAGGCTGGGTTGTGCACCCGAGTACACAGACACAGAGACTTTGGGGTTTTAACTCTTGCTCCTCCTGGCAGATTACCAGTGATTTTGTTACACAATGTCTTTTATGTCAACTTGCATAGTTAATTAATTGTTGATCATGGTTCTCTATGAAGGGCCGTGAGCGGTACAATCTGCATATTGGATTTCAACATGGGATATTGCACTGATGAATCAGAGAGGTGTTGTTGTTTTTCCTGGTGAATTTCACGTGTCTTACCTATCTTCAGTGATAAAGATAAAACTGTCCTTCTGTGAACTGTCAAAGGATAATTGGAGAGAATCATTTAGAATCCTGGTCCATTTCAGTCAAATAAATGACTTTTAAAATGATGCCTAACATAGCCCCAGGTTTTGTATAAATATGCTTGGAGGAGAGACAAGGTAGACCCAAGGGTTTTGAAAATGAGGTTTTGTTATTAGAAAGTTGAAAGTCAAGAGTTGAATGTTCCTGGATGGGTACCAGGCATTATTTTTGTTGTTGTTAAAAATACTTATTTATTAAGACATAATTTAAATGAAATTTATTTTTATTTTATCTTGTAGTTATTGCAGTTTGATTACAATTACAAATCTAATGATTCCAAGGTTTGGAAGATACTTGTGCCTGGCCCTGAACTTTGCTTTGTGTTTTAGTTACTGTGACTTTTGTGTTACTTCTTAATGCTTCATCACATTGATTTTTTTCCCCATCATTACGACAGAAACATTATCCATAACCCTTTTATTCCATTGTTATTGGGCTAAATTAGCTGATAATGATAAAATACTTAGAACTGTGTTCCCATACATTGAACACTATATGGGAACTAAGCAGATAGATGTTTATCCACTGAAGGTCTTATTTTATAATGTAACATAAAATGATGTCTGGATTTGTGAGCAATTAAAATGTTTACTGCATAACTAATATCTCTAAAGATGCATTTATAATGATGTTGTGCACCAACAGAACAATCAGACAAAATTCAGAGGTTTAGATATCTCAGGAGTGAGACCATGTAGCACAGTTAGGAAGTGTATTCTGGGTAGTGCTCAAGTATGTCCACTTAGGGGTGTATTTAGGCTGTGGCTCGTGCTGTGCCTAGCAGTGAGGGCTGTGATGATGGTACAAACAATGGTAACAATGATCACAGTCATGACAGAGGGAGTTCAGTAGAGATGGTCTTGGAGGTAACATTGGTACCATGGGGACAGTATTGGTAATGGTGGTCATGACATTGGTGCTGATGATAGCAATAGGAATGGCAATGGTGCTTTTAATGGTGATGATAGTAGAAATGATTGCAGTAACAGTGATGGTTCTGATGACAGTGGTTATGGAGATGGAGATAAAGATAGTAGAAAGGGTGGTTATCCATTTGGTGATGCTAATAGTTATGATGGGAGGGACCAAAGATTCCCCTTTCTCCCTCTAACGACTTCTATATTATCTGCCACTCAGATAGTATTGAAAACTCAAAGGTGCATGGAGGCTTCTGTGCCAGTTAAGGGTCTGTTGTGACCTGCCTGATGTAGGTGCTGGGAACTGAACTCTGCAAGAGCAATGTGTACTCCTGAACATCAAACCATCTCTCTATCCTTCACCTTTACACTACATAATAAAACATCTAGCCTAGTGTTCTTCATACTTTAAATAGCTAGAAAATATTTATGCTTAAGTTCAGTATATATGTATGTATATATATACATAATATATATATAAATGTATGTATGTGTACATAACTTAAGAATGTTGCTTTTATATATAGAATTCTTTTCATTTAGAAGAAAAGTTGGTATTTTTTTCCTTTTTTTTCTAAAGCAGAAATAAATTCAAATCTCACTGGATTTGATTGCTGACATAAGGGTGATTTGTTTTGTGTTTGAGAAAATAATTCTGGCTTTAGACTTTCCTGGACTTTAATTATTGTATTTAGTTTAAGATAAATCCAGAATGCAATCTATAAAAATATTCCCTATAGCCAACCTTACAGAACCCAATGCTATCTTATTTAACATGTTATAAATTAATATCGATTTCTCTGCTGAACTTGACAGTAAGAGATTGCCATTAGGCAAATACTCACATTTTGACAAATACTGCTGATATTGTTGCATATCCTTTGAGACAGAAGCTACTTTCTGATGATACTTTAGCTACATTATATTTTTTCTAGCAAGTTCTTTAGGCAGTTCTTTGGCCAAATAATGCAATATAAATATAATAGTGTTACTGTATGTGGTAATGGAAAGCCAAAACTCCCCTAGATACTGTACTTCCACTGGCCTCTCTTGTCAGTTAATGACATCAGCTCAGCTTTTTTCATTCTGGCTGTGTCCCACATATCTTGCAAGTGATCTATTGTGATGGTTTGGGTGAGAAATGTCCCCCATTGACTCATGTTTGAAAGCTCCATCCTCAGCTGGTGCTTGCAGTTTGGTGAGGTCATGGAAGTTTTAGGGCAAGTAGCATTGCTGGGTGAAGTACCTCACTTAAGGAAGGTTTTGAGCATTTTTTTCTCATCCCCCTTCTGGCCCACTCTCTCTTCTTTCTGCTGTGGTTGAAGATGTACTCTCTCAGCTTCCTACACAAGCCACCTGCTGCTGGTACCTCTCAGCCATGTGGCTTTCTCCTGGTAAACCAAATGCAGAACAAAAGGTTGCCTCTATCAAGCTGCTTTTGATCCTAGTGTTCCTGTCACAGCAATAGAAAATAGTGAATCCACAAAACAAGCATATTTGAAATCCTCTCTTTAAAAGGGAAATGGAAACAAATTGGTAGTATTGACCATCAGCTGCACACTCAGCCAGACAGCCTTAGAACATAATCTCCTGTAGCCAGTAAGGTTGATGTGGATGTATGTGACCCAGACCAGCAGAAATGTTACCCCAGGCCATCCAGAAAAATGAACATTAACTCTTGTTAACGTTAATCTAGACAGGTGCTGTGAATGTGTGGAAAGGATGGGAAGCTGGGAGTTAGAATTCATGAACAATATTTACGAGGATTCCTGTGCAGTCCAAATGGTGGGCGTTCTAGACCCTAGGGAGTCTATGTTTCCATGAGGCCAGTGAGGAGCAAAAGACAGAAATGCTTTAATGAAGAGGTTGTTTGCATACCGATTTGTTTCCAGACATGCATAAACAGAGTCTCAGTGTTGGGACCTGTTGTTTCATAGAGTGGTAAAATAATATCTTGCTCAACATTCTCTGACTCTAGAATTGGCTTCCAAACCACAGGCACAGGGCTCCTCATTAAATGGGGTAAGAGAGCATGCCCTGGGGAACTGCTTACCTGAGTCACCCTTTCTTTGGGTGGCTAGATAATCTGTTCTGGAACTTAGTACCTGCTGAGAGAGAGGGAGCCAGGGTGCTGGCTCACTGCTTCTTGGCCTGTGGTCATAAAAGCATATTCTGCTTGCTTAAGTTAGCCTTTGGTGTCACCTAGATCAGCCACCTAGCTGGTGTTTCATTTGTTTTCTTCTATTTCCGTCCTGTGAGAAGCTACTATCATCCAGCCTTGTCAGAATAGCCTGACCTCAAGAAACTGTTTTCTCATGGTCTCTTTATTATTTCTTTTAATTTGGAGGGACATAGTATAATTATATCATTTCTCCCTTCCGTTTCCTCCTACCAAAGCTTTACATATATCCCTCTTTGCTCTGTGTGAAATGAATGATCTCTCCTTTCATTGTTATTGCATGCATTAATGTATATGCATATACATTCCTAAATACAACCTGCTCAGATTATGTAATGTTACCTTGTATGTATGTTTTCAGGGCTGACCATTTTCAATAGCTAGTTGGCACACTCTTCTCTGGGAAAGGCTATTTCTATGGCTCTCAGTATTTCTTAGCTGCCTGTAGCTCTTCAAATGGTTTTTCATAAGGGGAAGTTTCTAGTCACTCACCATTGCAAATGCATTTTGAGGTAATTTGATTAAAAAAGGATCCTGATGATAATAGCTTTAGAGGTTTGATCTGTGTTACCGAGCCTGTGAATGGTTAGCCTTGATTGAAACATTTATTGCTGGTATAAGAAGATTATGGGCTTCTAAACTACAGTCTGTAGTCTATTTTCTTTCTTGAATTTAACATAATGTAGTAAAATATAATAAATATTACAAATTTATTTTCAACCATTTGAGTTTTTGACTTAAATTACAAAAAGTAATCATTGTTTTGTTCTGGCTTAGCCTCCTGCCAGGAATATTGGACTGTTCCATATTGCATAGACAGGCAAGAAAGACAGGCCTCTCCTGAGGAACAGTCACAGCTGAAACACAGCGGGGGTCATGCCTTGGACTTTGCAGTGATGTTACTAGCCCCGAGAGCAGGAGAGATGTGTGTGTGTAGTTTCTGCTCCTCTTTTATTTCCTGATGTCTTCTTGAGCCTCATTATAGTGCTTGTTTCTAAGTCTTAACCCTGTCCACATTGACAAAGAGTTTTCAAAGAGAAATGCCCCATTTTTTTTTTTCCAGCAGAGTGTAAGCTTGAAATAAAAGGTTCAAATCTTCACTGTATTGTGGCAGTTGGTATGTGCTAATCATTGCATGCTAGTCTCAGTGTGATGAGATATCTGAAGAGCTCACTATTATACTCGTCTACAGGGAAACAGAAATAATGTCCTAGTTTTATAATCAGGAGATTGAGCCTTACAAACGCGAATTAACACATGCGTATAATGGGGCCAGCAAGAGACAATGAAGGAATTAAACTAGCAATACTGATAGAGAGCTGTCCTCCACAGTCTCCCCTATTCTCCATTCTGGCTCACAAACATCCACTGTGCACATGCGCCTGAGCTCTTTTGTGGTAGTAGGCATACAGCAGTAGAGAATGATTTTATGCTGTCATTCTCTAAATATAAATACATAGAAAATAAAGTATATATTTATGTAAATTATTGCACACCTTTCTGTGTGTTGACAATATTAACAGTATAAGTTTAGTTATTCCTTACCAAAGTCTGTATAGTTGGATGAGGCAAGAGGGTTGGCAAAGGTTAGTAACCCTTCCAGAGACAGAAAAGAAAACAAGGTGTATTTTAAGCCATGACTCATTAATTTTTTAAAATTCATTTTATGTGCTTGGTGTTTTGCCTGCATGCATATTTGTGAGTTTGTCCAGTCTCCTGGACCTGGAGTTTTAGACAGCAAGGAGTTGTCATGTGGGTGCTGGAATTGAACCTGGGTCCTCCGGAAGAGCAGTCAGTGCTCTTAACCACTGAGCAATCTCTCTAGCTAATTAATTTTAAGATATAATACTTCAGTGAAAATTAGATAATATTTATATATGCACAAAATTGTTCAAGTCAGTTCCTTTTAGATCTGTTTTTATGTTTACAACACACCTAATTAGTTTATGCTATGACCTAGATAACGTTGATTATCCTGGGAAAGCTAGGCTGTTCATTTGTGTTCTTTTATGGCTGTCAGTAAAGGAAGGGAGGACATGGGTGTGTGTGTGTGTGTGTGTGTGTGTGTGTGTGTGTGTGTGTGTGTGCGCGCGCCGCAGAGTCAATTTTTGTAAGCCTGTACAAATAAGTACATGGCTTCCATGTTATGGGTCGGGAGAAACAACTATCTTAAAGAATTCATATGCAAGGCTCGATTCTAATGGAATAGGCTTACATTTGACTTTTTAAAGTGCTACAGGAGACAGCTAGTGTGCTGACCAACTCAGACACTGGTATATAGGAGATGTCGAGAGTCAAGAGAAAGGCGGCTGTTTCTGTGACTGTGTTTGGCTTATATAGAAACTCTGGGTCAATTCTCATCCTTTACATTCTGTTACAGCAGGTTCCCCCCTGCAGGCCTCCTGGTCCTGCCGCCATTGTCCCGCAACCACGTGTGCCCCAAGTAACACTCAGAGACTCTGTATTGGATACAATCCTGTTGGCCAATTACCATTATTGTTTATGGGCTAGCTCTGCCTTAATTATTAACCCATTTCTACTTATCTAAGTATTTCCACGTGGTCGTCTTATCGGGGAGCCTTGCGGCAGGCGTCTTCCTTCCTCCCTGGGCTACATGTCGACCCCGCCTTCTACTTCCTCTTTCCTCCTCCTAGTCTCCTAGCCCCGCCTATCTAGTTTTCTATTGGCCACAGTGCTTTATTAACCAGTATGAGAAACATATATACAGAATAACATCTCCCATCATCTCCTCTTTTCTGTCTAAAGTAAAAGAAGGGGTTTAACCTTAACATAGCAAAATATACCATACAATAGTTATCAAATAAGAATCACAGTTAACAATATTTAGTCCATTAACATTTTGTAAGACTTAAAAGAAAATATCATCTATCTTATCTTTGTAAGTCTAAAATCCTATATGTAACTTATCTTTAATCCTAACTAAGGAAAACTGTAACCATAACTACCTGTCTTCAATTCCATCAAAGACCACAGAAGGATAATATATAAACTCTAGAAATGACAGAGACAACTCATTGCCTGGTCAGTCACCCGAAGTTCTTCTGTAATGTTCCATCTTCAGCCCATAGGCCATAGTGTGTCTCCAGACTCCTCAACAAAGCAGGAAACTTTAAACTGTCCACCTGTATTGACAGTGTGTCAGTCATTTTTCTCTGTGTCCTGCAGAATGTCTGGCTGCCTTTTCCATGAAGCAGGAATCCTGTAGCAATGTCCATCTTGCATCAGCAGTCACCTTTTTGTGGGTCCTGCATGTCCAGTTTCTACAACATAAAGTCAAACAGTCCAGAAGAGCAATACCTTGTCCAAATGGCCAGTCTTGCCATATTAGAAGCAAACTTCATAACGAGTTTCTTCAATGTCCATCTTCCTTTCTTCTTCTTCGATGTCCATCTTCCTTTCTTCTGTAGGTGGTGTTATCAGGAGCAGTTGTGCCTCATTGTCAAGAAAAACCCTAAACCATTTTAAATGCCATATTCTGTAGGTCTTTGAAAGGTTTGAAGAATGCCTATTCATCTCAAATACATCTCTATATATCTAGAAATCCTAACTAACTTAACTCCAAGTTTTGACAATCATACGTAACTCTCTATAATCTGTATTAATTTATACATTACATTTTCCAATGAGCTATATAAGCACAATAGCTAAACAAGAGGAGAAATATACATATCACAAATTGACCTTAAATTGTATCAATAAAAGAAAATCCATTCCAAAGAAAAGTATTCATATCTATACCATAATTCCCTTTTTACCTTTAAAAAGATTGTTTTTGGTTATAGCCATTTATAACCAAGTCCATTTAAATGAAAACAAACATTTATAAACAATATTTGGGAATTTGGGTGTCGTTCTTTCCAAACTACTTCCTGCTGATAGGGGGCGCTGTCATGGGGTTCCAAAGAAGATGCAGAAATCTTGGCAGTAGTCTGCAAGGCTTTGTCTCAACTGCTTTGAATGTTGAATCACCTGGGGAGCTGTTTCTGGGGGTCTGGCTTGATCAAACCACATAAGTCTGGAAAGAATCCATAGCTTTTCATTTTCTGTGGAAACAAAAATAGAAATCCTTTTCCCCAGTAACCTGTCCTTAGGCTTAAATTTTTGAGTCAAAGCACTTTTAAAATATATAAATTGAATTAATCCAGCAGCATTTCTTTTATTAGTAGTTGTTATTTTCTCAGCAATCAAATAATTTAAAGACAACAGAATCACATATAGTGTCCAAAATTTCTCTGTGTTTTCCATCTTTACGTGGCTTTTTTATTACTCTATTTATTCTACTTCTATTTTTACATATTTTGAGACAGGGTTTCTCTGTTTAAGTTTTATCTCTCCTGGAATTCACTGCATACCAGGTTTACTTAGAAATCACAGAGATCCGTTTGCCTCTGCCTCCTGAGTGCTGGGATTAATGGCATGTGCCACCATACCCATCGATTCTACTTTCTTTTTTTCTTTTTTAAACCATTGTATCCTGTTTCTTTTTCTCTCCCAAGCCAGCGTATTTTTTAAAACACAGTGTAAACCTACATTGTAGCTCTCGTACACACCAATGAATTGTTAGCAGAGCTCTTTAAAAGCAAGGCGGTTTTTTTTTTTTTTTTTTTTGCCGCTTATGCTAATTTTGGAAACCTCCCTTAAAGGAGCCATGCAACTCTCTGTCTACAGCAAAACAAATCCAACCAAGAAAATGCTGCTACTAAGAAGTCTTGGTAGTCTCTGTTCCCTTGTTTCTAAAAACTATTTTTTAAGCTTTTGTTAAGTTTTAAGTGAAAGTTCTCAATCCCAGTTCTGACACCATTCTGTTACAGCAGGTTCCCCCTTGCCGGCCTCCTGGTCCTGCCGCCATTGTCCCGCAACCACGTGTGCCCCAAATAACACTCAGAGACTCTGTATTGGATACAATCCTGTTGGCCAATTACCATTATTGTTTATGGGCTAGCTCTGCCTTAATTATTAACCCATTTCTACTTATCTAAGTATTTCCACGTGGTCGTCTTATCGAGGAGTCTCGCGGCAGGCGTCTTCCTTCCTCCCTGGGCTACATGTCGACCCCGCCTTCTACTTTCTCTTTCCTCCTCCTAGTCTCCTAGCCCCGCCTATCTAGTTTTCTATTGTCCACAGTGCTTTATTAACCAGTATGAGAAACATATATACAGAATAACATCTCCCATCAACATTCCTTAAGAAAATTCTCATGGGATGAGAGTCTTTCCCAGATATATTCCCATATGGCCAGAAATCCTGCCCAGTGGTCAAGGCATTCATTTGTCAAGAGATGCTAGTTAAGGATTCATAGGTTGGTGATTTAGGGCATGCTTAAGTGTTTTGTGATCAGAAGTACTCTTGACAGTTTGACCCACTTTGCAACCTCTTGTGGTGGGAAGATTGGGAGATGGGTAGGTTTTCATGGGTAAGAACTGGACAGAAGGCCCCTGAACATCTGTGAATCCTTACCCATGCATAGCTGTCACATGATTGGGGTTTTGAATCAAGAAAAAAAATATGTGGTTCCTGAGATGGAGCCAAAATTCCAGAAGAACTTTTTTAGGAGTCAAGCCTAGATGCAGCAGGAATCATTCTGTTTGTCTAATGTGTGTGGCACTGTGGCCTCTCATTGTTAAAAGTCAGCATTGTGATTTATTCATACAAGAGGTAGTATTTCTAGAGACTTAGGTATAGTTTTGCGTTACGGTTTGTCTGCTGTCTTACTTATTGTTTCTTCTATGTTTTTCTTCATGTGGCACACACACACACACACACACACACACACACACACACAAAATGGCTGTATTACCTACCTGCCTTAATAATTTTTAATTCAGGAAAAAGTCCAGAAGGAAAGTGGTGATCTCTAACTGTGTTGGATTTGATGAAGTCTGCATATAGGCACTGGGAATTGTCCGAGCATGTGTGTGACACCAGTTTGGGAGATGAGTTTTTGAGCATCGGGCTTCTTGGTCTCCCGTCAGCACAACAATTAAGAAAAAAGATTAAAATAGCTAACATAAATTATCAAGTAATGTCTAATGTCAGATAATATAAATTGTAACATACTTGGCAATTTAAAGTACTGCAAGGTGTTTAAACTAATTGGTAAAATCAGTTCCTTCATGAATATGTATGTGTTACAAACTGGTTGATGAAATGCAGTTAAAAATGGGCTTTGAGCTAAAACTATTGAATAAGGCTGTCAAGTTTGCACTGGTTTTTTAAATGGCCATCTTACTGCTTTATATTTCAATAGCTGCTATGGAGATCCATAGAAGAGCTGTGCAGGATTATTTTCTTTCTTTTAGGTATGTGTGCAGGAGTGGAATTATGGGGACATGAGAGTTTGTGTTTATAGGGACTATGCCTCCTAGGAAACTTTATTCATTTATCATTTATTTGTTTATTTGTGTGTTTGTGTATAAAATGGCAATGTTCTAATATTTGTGTGGAGGAGATTTTTACCTGAAAGGCTGAAAGTATTTGCAGCTGGCACACCTGAGTTGTAGCCACAGCTCACATCTGTGACCACTGTCACTCTCATAAGAAATTGGTTTCTCAATACACGTGCAGCCTTGACTTTTCCCTGTAAAAGTCAAGTTAAACTTCCCCCCTGTAATCTGCAAGAATCACCACTAAACACTGGAGATAGATGTTGGACAATAAAATATTTTTGAAGGTTCTGATCTCATTGTGTTTTACTTACAGCGTGATATGTGGGGAAAACTCACATGATAAACGGAGATGCTGGCCATGGTGTTTGGAACTTAGGGAGTTCCAGATGGATACCACCGATGTACTTAATTTGGTCTGGAATCTGATGCCACACTGTTGTCATATTTTCTTCAGGTTTCTGAGATTTGCACTGGTTTCCTTTTTTCCTTGATTTGTGTACTTCCACTTTTGCTTCAGTGAGTGGGTCTGTGATCAATGAGCTTGTAGGGTGAAAAAAAACAGTAATTTAAATTCTAGTTACCCACCGCATTCCTGGAGGATTTCCTGAGAGAAGACATAACATGTTCAATTTTACCTCTTTCTGTTAATGATGGACTGGCTCCCCCTCAGATTCGAAACAGATTAGATGCCAACCAAGCTATTGGGTCCTACAGGTCTTGGTGCCATGGACTTAGGATGATGTCTTTGGGATCATGATCCATCTTTGACAAGATAATGGAGTCCTCGTTTTCTTAAAAAAAAATCTTTGACACCATCTTCTACTTTCTAAGAGTAATTAGTATGCTTAGGACCCCACTGTCTCATGGTTATTTTCTGTAGCATTTTCATAGAAACATAATATGTCATATATTTTTATGTCATAATTACATATAAATATAATAGTTTTCTCCTTCCCACTTGGAGTAAATATGCTAAAACACACCCAAACACCAAAACTTATGAACTGCATGTCCTAAAACATTTTGATGGCCAGGCATGTTTTTCTT
Source organism: Cricetiscus sungorus (assembly GCA_030556225.1). Taxonomy (NCBI): domain Eukaryota; kingdom Metazoa; phylum Chordata; class Mammalia; order Rodentia; family Cricetidae; genus Cricetiscus; species Cricetiscus sungorus. Next base: position 31,269,391 of record JANBXA010000398.1, read on the forward strand.
CAGAAGTTAATCAAAACAAAGGTCTGTTCTGTCATGTCTAACAGTTTTCCAGTGGACCCTGCACCTCTGTGCTTCTCTTGGTTTGTCACTTAGATCCTTTCATGCTCATAGGAAAGCTCAAAGATGGGAACAGAAGACACCCAACCAGTGAGTGGCTGAGCTGAAATTTGCAGCCCGGGAGTCATGGCCCAAGACCAGGACTCTAGAATTCATAAGAATTTGTTGTTAGGATTTTGAGACGTGGTCTTACTTTCTAGCTAGGTTGTTCTGGACCTTACTCTGTCATCGTCCTTGACCTAGAACTTAAAAGCATTTGCATAATTAAGCCTCTGTGTACTGTTATTACAGACTGGAGGCCAATTGTTCATATGTTTAAATGTTCTTTAAGAATGTATATGCATATACATGAGGGTATCTTGATATGTATATGACAATATCTTAATGTATATGTGTGTTGCACATACTTGAATGTGCAGCTGTATGTGCCCATTTGTAATCATGCCAGGCCAGAGAAGAGAAAGCTATTGGACATGCCTTTATTTCTTTCCACATTATTGTCTCAGCACAGGGTCACTCAGTACTGTGTTCTTTGTGGGAGGAGTGGACTGATTGGCCATCAGCCCCTTGGAATCTATCCATTTCTTGCCCTTCTCTTAGGTTCATACAGCTATGTCCAGCTTCTTATGTGGGTGTTGGAGATTCCAACTTCTCTTCCTCACAAAGAAAGCCCTCTTACCTATTGAACCATCCACCCAGAACAAGTTTTTGTATGCTGCATACAGTGTTTGCTTTCCAACTTCAACATGTAATATTATATCTTGAGTATATGCAAAAATTTATCTTACAATAGTTTCATGTCTTTATGTGCCTACTCATTTAGTTACTCCTCTGTTTATGGGGAGATCGGGGATCAGTAAATACATTGTGTTCGAAGATAGTGTCAGTCCAATCCAGCCTGGATTTAATGTCCCTAGGTTCCTGAGCACCATAGCTTAGCAACATGTACACTGTGACATCTTGATGGTTTCCCCTGGTGATTGTAGGTTGACTTAGGGATAAGGGTTACTTCTGCTTACCAGCATCTCATGAGAGGATAGGACCAAATATGTGTAGCTAGGGAAAAGATGTAAATTCAAACTACTAAATGCTGTTTCTTTGCACTTACACATCTCTCTTGTACCATAGTAGCACTAAAATGTCATTGCCACACCATCGGAAGTCTGAACTCATCTGTAGATACCCTCAGATCCTGCTGGTACCATGTAATTGGACAAGGATGGATATATTTTAATTTAAGTGTTTGCTGGCATCTGTGTGAAAACTGTTCCTGGGCTTGCTTTTAATCAGCTACTGTGAGGCAGGAGACAGGAAATGACTATTGTGAAGGTTAAAGACATAGGAGACAAGGCCGTGTCTAGGCAGGGTCATGTGGGGAAGGGACCATTGAGAAGTAACACAGCACAGAATGGACCAGCACCCAAGCCTTGATCAGGTTTTGTAAGGAATGGTAGTGAGAGAGGCAGGCAGATGCCTTGGGACTGCATACTAAATTTATCTACTTGTTCAAGGAGTGACCTCAGGGTCACACTTTTGCTTCTGAAACATGTGACCTGTGGGAGTGAAGTGTCTACCCCTGGAAGTAGAACTGGTTGTGTGTACTTTGTGATTAATAAGTCACTCCTTGATGGCTGTGGCCATAATCAGGAGAAACTCTAGGTGCTTTCCTGAAGGATGAGATTGGGCCCAATACTCTGCTTTCTAACAAGGATGTTCTAACAGGCACATGACTATAACTCTTAACTTGCTATTTTGGTGTGTGTGTATGTGTGTGTGTGTGTGTGTGTGTGTGTGTGTGTGTGTGTGTGTGTGTTGTTTTTAATGAGACACGATCTTTTAAATTTTGTTCTGACTGTCCTGGAAATATATATGATATGTATATGATATGTATACATATATGTACATGATGTATATGTATATATCACAGAGATCTGCTTGTCTCTTCCTCCCAAGTGATGGGATTAAAGGAATGCCACCATGTCCAGCCTTTAATCACCTTTTTGATGGAAATGAAGTCTACATCAGAGATAAAGGAAACAATTGTGCTGTGTTTTCTACATCAAGCTTGCTCTTTACCATGTCCAAGGGGCAACTCTGAGCATCAAAGCAAGGTGTGTCCAAGTCAGAATGGAAATGCTTGTTCCAGCCTGTGTGCCTATATGCCTGTGTGTTTCTTCATAGAACCTCAGGGCTTTACAAAATTGTGTTGCTCTGACAAGGCTGATGAAGCAGTTTCATTTCCTCCAGGATGGAACTTTTCACCCAGGCAAGATGAAGCTTAATGAGCAAGGAGAAAGAGGTTTTGGTACAGGGAATATGGTCCATGACACCCAGCTGCCACCTGTAAGGGGTATAGTCTCTAAACTAGTTTTCACCTACCTGCAAGTGGGAATTCCTGTTCTGTCTGAGGAGTGCATTATTTGTCTCTGCCCTGTCAACATCATACCTTCTGGCCACTCTCCTTCAGACCTCCTCAGCCTTTTCATCTTTCTTGCAGCAATTCTCACTTCAGGACTCAATTTCCCATAATAACCTGGCAAGTTTGAACTGAATCTGAATATCGCCTTAAGTTGTCTCATAAAACAATCTCTCCTCACTTAGTTTGTAAGGAAATAATTTTTTTTTTGCTTTAAGTTGTAAAAGTAACGAATGCTCATTGTATTCAGTCAATATATAAGAATATTTTAAAACATGTTCTTGCTACCTTGGAGTAACCGTGATTGACTTTGTACCTACAAATGTAAAATATTTATTTGCTTTCTTTCAGTCAAAAAATTGGATTTTCCTTTCTCTCTTTCTCCTTCTGTTGATAAATGTGCACATTTTGTTTTCCTTCTATATTGTTATTGGATTTATATGCCAGAATGTCGACTTTTACTGCATTGGTTTACAAGCTGCATGATATTTAATGGTATGGATATATCATAACTTATTTGATCTCATTACTTAGAACATTGGTCTATTCATTTCAAACAAGTACATTTGCTCCCCCTCACCCCAGTAACTTCTGACCTGAGACTTTTTAAGCTTCCTTTTGCTTAGAGTCTGCTACTTTTGTTTCCAGCCCATTGACAATCATTCCCATACTTACAAAGCTCACTGGCTCTACACCCTCCTTTGCCATTAGCCTGAGCCTTCATTCCTGTCTTTGTTGTGACTGTGTAGTTGATTCTCTCAGCAAATACCAAACAGTGAGGCCCACTATAATGAGTGGGCACTTTCCATGCTAGGAGGACATTAAATCACAAGCCAGGAGAAGCCAAGCAATATGGATGTTCTTTCTAGGGGTCAGAGGATAGAATATCTCCTTCGTTAGTTCCATCAAAGCTTTCCGCTGGGGGCACTGATAAGCTCTAAGGGAACTGGAGTAGTGTGTGTCTGACCTGGGCCTCCAGGGATGTATATGGACCTGGTGGTGTGTCTCCTGGCAGAAGGGAGAGAGAGACCTGAGAACCATTATCAGGACAGCACTGTAGTCAGCATGACTCACTCTAATCATTGCCTCTTGCTCACGCAGTGCATGTCTCTTCCCACAGCAAACTCAGCTTTTTATTTCCGTCTCCTCTGGCTCTTGTATAGCTTCATTGAACTCAATTACTATTAGTTTTTTTTTATTATTTTTATTTTTAATAAATATTGATTTGCTATATTACGCGTGACTCTATGTTTTTTCTGACAGTTTTATTTCTGGGTCATTTGTGTGTGTGGCATAGAGCTTTTGCCCATTCTTTGCCTGTGATGTAACACACCATGAAGGTGTTTCTGCATCCAAAAGATAGGAGACTCTGATGGTGTTTCTGAGGTTTTGCTGTTATAAACTGTGCTATTATGAATTTTTATCTGTTTCTTGGGCAGATGTGGAGTTTTCCTAACACTAAGACAGTATACACTCACAGCTGTTGCAAAACATCAAACTGCTCCTATTGTCTGTTTTCAGGAGGGCACTAATTTGCTTCCTAGGAAATTCATAAAGAATTCTTACCCATCACCTTGCTTGTTTATATTCATCAAATCTTCTCTACTGCTTCTTAATTGCTAAGGAGTAGCCTGACTTTGCAAAACTTGGCTATAAGACTTTATACTAAGTGTTCTTTAAAAATACATTATGGAAGATGGGTACTGGTACCGGAAGACAACAGCAACAGTGGCCTTGGCACCTGAAGTGGCTCACTCTCACTGGTAGTGTCTGTGCAAGCCTGCATAGGCAGGGAAGTCTACTGCAGGGGACTTGGCAGACTGAGTTACGCCATTGATGGTCCTTAGCCCTTAGATGCCATAAACAGGCAGTGGTTCATCCTGCAACAATGTATAGGCCCTCCCTTTACAATCTATGCACTGTTTCATTATCTCTTCCAGAATTAGATCTCCAAGTTACCCTTTCTGTATTTTCATTAACCTCTGCGCCACCATTTGGCTTTTAGTATTTTGAAATACAGATGCAAAAATACTTGGGAATTACTTTCAAGCCATAATGACCTTTAGTGCAATATCCATGTGACCTTTTCCACATTCCAGGATAATGAACTGAAGAACACAGTGCCTTATGTTCCCAGCACATATAGATGTCACAGCACTGCATAAATAGGCTAATAATTAGATGTTTTTGTGGCCACTCAGTCTGGTTGACCTACTTTTCAAGTCTCACTTGTAGGCCATTAGAGATCTGGCAGTTTTCTGTAGACTCTACTGTGGAACCCCTTGTAAGTATAATCCATTGACTGAAATAAACTGACCAGGTTTCTTTGCCTTCACCCGGTAGGGCATAAGATAACCCAACAGCTGGATATCTTGATATTGACTCCCTTCAGTGATTACTAAATCAGTTCATAATACTCACATAATGCTACTGTGTCCTAGGGAGCTACAAGGAATAAGAGCAAGTCCTTGCCCCCCCCCCACTGTTTGTATTCCAGTGTGATAAGTAGTATCTAAGCAAAGATATCAACTGATTGCCAAATGTAAATTTCACAAGGCCTCTCAGCATTCTTGAGATGCCTGAGGACAAGACCATTGGTAAATATTTTGCTGCCATTGGCCAAGTCAGTATGATTTATGTTATTCTCACATACTGTCTCAGTTGTATTCTTCCTAGATTGATTTTCCTTCTTTGGAGATACTGAGTGTTTTTTCTATGTCCTTGTGAGATATTTTAATCTATGTATTGTTTATTACTTATTTTTAAAATGGAAAATAAGGCTAATATACACATATTATTAATAATAATTTAATATATACATATAATGTCAATAAATTGTGGGGATTATGACCTCTTTTAAAATAAATACTATATGACAGGTTGTAAAATACGCTACAAATCCATTAAACAAGCAAATTCTTATAGTTTCAAGCGATATGAAATTGAGATGCTGACCAAGTTGGACAGGAGGATCAGGCAGGCTTAGGTTGCTTGGCTTGGGATTTACACTGAATAATGTCCGAGTCACACGAGGAAAGAAAGTTGGAGAGCCTAGAGAAGGCTTAAGTCTCAAGAATCAACCAGTGCTTCTGCAAGACCAGTAAACACAGAGGCAGGAGGAGGATGATGTGAATATGTGTGTAGGTGTATGGCCAGCAAAGGGGAATAGAAGACATAGAAAAGATGCAGGAATGGTTGGGCTGGCCGTAGAAAGGGACTTTTGCTGGGGTCAGCAATTTCTACTTTTTGGAGATCCCCTGGGGAACTACTGAAGGATTTTAAACAGCTATGTAGTTTTTCTCTGGTTGTAGCATCAAAAACAAAAGCAAAAAAGATTTTTGGGGGCAGGAGTGCAAAGCACAGTGATCAATTAAAGCAAAGGCTCCTGTAAACCCAGGAGAGCTGAAAGTGAGAGTACAGGGTTACAGTGAGACTGTGCCGGCAGAGGCAGCATAGGGCGCAGTTTGGTGCCAATTTGGAGCAGTGATGGCAATATTTCCTCACAGTTTAGCATTTTAGAGGGCATATTAGAACAATTAAAACCATGCCTCCAATGAGAGACTTGGGCAGAAAACAGGGCTGAGGAGTGGTGGTATCGGTGGCTTGTTTGGGCCAGTTTGGAGACATTCCTTTGTCTCCAGGAAGTACAAGTGAAGAAATAGATAGGCGTGGTTTCAGGCATAGGTCACCAATGATAGAAGGCAGTGGAATACCGAGGTAGTGTAACATGATAAATTCATGACCCAGAGGCAGATATTGGGGTTCAGCGTGGCTGGAGAATCCTGAGACTTCAGTGTCTTCCTGTTCTCAGTGTGGCTGGAGAATGAATGTCTGAGAGTGACTACTTATATCCCCTAGGACAGGCATTAAAGGCGTGTGATCCCAAGTGCTGAGATCACCTTTGTGTGAGCTGTTTCTCTTTACAGCTAGATCAGTCTTGTGTAGATCTGGGTGGCCCTAGACTCACAGAGATCCATCTACCTCTTAATCCTGAGTCCTAGGATTAAAGGTGTGTGCATCAGCTCCTAGTTTCTGGCTGCTGGGATGAAAGGTGTGTACCACCATTGTCTGATCTCTATAGCTTGAGCTGACTTTGCTTTCTGAATCCTCAGGCAAGCTTTAATAATCATAAATAATGTATCACCACAATGTAAGTTTTGTAGGATCCTGCATGGGCTGGCCACTCTAGGTTGAAGCCTTGTCAACGAAGTCTTTGGCTCCAGATCAATGAATGATCCTGTGGCTACTTGGCTAAATTCCATCCCCAGTGAAACCGATATTGACTGTGGAAATGAGGACCACACTTTCAGGACAGCAGCATGGTGGGAGACATACTTCCTAAACCTTTCAGCTTCTCTGTCTATTTGTGGGACTTCACTGACTCACATCTGTGTTTAAAAAATATGAAAGGGTGACTGCATATGATATAAGATTATATATAAGAAACACATGTATAAATTCCACCTACAACCTATTTTGCCATTTCATATACATCATTATTCATAAGCTACTAGAATCTCTGACTTTGATTAAGATCTTATAAATTTTCATTTCATGATGCACATTTTATTCTTTTTGGGCATGCTTGCCAAAAATGTATTAATGCTATTGAGTTCTGATTTAGTTTTGGCAGATAGGATTGTAACAGATTCAAATAAACAATGTAACAAATTTCCATGTTCATATCAGGTAGGCAAACTGTCCTTCCTAGGTAAAAATCTGAATACATCAAGTAAGGTGACTTTTCACTAAATAGTCTATTTTTCTAAGTGCATTTGCAGTCTGTTTTTATCTGATAATATTTCATGATACTTAAATTCCAACCTAGAATGATTACTTTAATAAAGTTACTCTGCCCTGAATGCTAATGTCTCCTCTTTGTTCCCATTGTTTCATGTGGTTCTGGTGAACGATGAGAATTGGAATTACTTATCTGAACCCCAAGGGCTTGTGAACGTGGCCATAGCTCCCTTCTGCTCTCACAGTTCCAGGCCCCCAAGAACTCTTCTTTGTAGCTCATCTGCCTGCAATAATCCCTTCATCCCTTTGACCATTAACTGGAAAATTATGACATTTAGAAAGGACATTTCTCAAAACCGTGGGAATTCATGTATTTGGACCAGATGTTAGGAGTATTTTAATAGGGGATAAAACATCTGTGACAACGAGTGGCAGAGTCATGGAAGAAGCAAACAGGCATAGCATTTTAAAAGAAGCTTATGCATTCTAGCAATGGTTGTATGCATGTCTCTACTAACTCAGCCATCAGATGCTGATTGTCTACTCAGAACTGCCCAGAAGCTGAGGCTTCACAGCCTTGATTTAGAATGAGGCCGAACACAGTAATTGTAGCTTAGGATGATGAAGCCTGTAGCAGAAATAAGTGCCAATGGACTGAAGTGGATGAAGAAAACGAAAAAAAAAAAAAAAAAAAAAAAAAGCAGAAACATCAGGAATGGCCACACAGACCTGGGGCCAGAGGAAGTATTAGCAACAAAAACAGTAGAAATTCTGAGATAAGAGACAGAGGGACATGGTTGGGGTTTTGGAAAGACGAAGAATGGGAATGGTGTGTGAGTCATAAAGGAGAGAAATAGTTGGTGATGATATGTCAGAGGGATCCTAGTAGGTCAGGTCCATCTGGCACATTTATTTGAAGATATCCCCCTATTTTTTATAGGCCTGCATTATATGGCATGGGGTTATATTTGGGTTCCTAGTTATTCAGTATTTGTGAAGCCACCACAACTTGAAGAAGCACATTACGAGGGAGTGCTGTGTATGAACATTCATTCAAGGGCAGACTGTGGAGCAAAGGTTTTAGGAAATATCCCTCAGCAAAGAGAACATCACCAGGGACATGGCGATGTCCAGTTGCATAAGGTCACTAGATGGAAGCCAGTAACCCATGGTATGACCCAAAAGACTTTTTCTACCAAACATGGTAGTCTGTGCATGCATGTTCCCATAGAGAATATACATAGTGATTGTCACAAGAAGGTGCTGTCCCTAATGCTGTCTTAACTGGGGGGGGGCATGACCAGTCACCTATAATATTTCACAAAGGAGAGCCACAACTTGAATACTGTAGTGTGACTTGTGAGTCTCCACCTTAGGAAATGTCTCCATGGAAGTCCTTTAGAAATCGTTCATAGAGTCACGTTTCCTGAAGGCACCATTATTTAAGTATATTTTTTCTTAGAAAGTGCTCTTGTTAGTTTAGCTAGCAGAAATAAAATGAATGAACTTTCACATAATTTTAAAACCTGCTGACAGATAAAATTAATATTGTCTTTGCGCAAATAATAATTTTATCTAATGGACTTCATTTATTTTTATCGTTCCTCGGGGCCATCTAGAGCTAAACAGGGGGAAGAAGGCAAAAGTGTAATAACAGTTCCATTTGAACAGAGGTATAAAATAAGGTCACTGGAGCTGAACTATTATTGAATTGTGTAAAATAGCTTAATGTTTGCTTTCCCCCATTTTATACCATGAAGTCATTTTATACAGCTGTAAAATCCCTTCTCATGGAGTTCAGATATGGCAGAACTCTGAATAACAGCTGACTCCTATTCAGTAGCTGAGAGGTGCAGCCTGTTGTCTTTCTCCATGTAAGTCTGACAAGTGGTTTCATTGCCATATCCTTAAAATCATTTCACTAATCCACGTACAATGAATTGCTTTTGGTTGAACCCTGGCTGTTAGGGCATGGGGATTAAAGCAATACAAGTTTTCGAAGATGGACATAAAAACTGAAGATTTAATGTATGAAGGCTGTGTTGATTCCCACTTTAGGTTCAATAAGGAACAAGAAGCTTTAATGTTGGTGACTTTCCCTAATACTATTGTCCAGTCACACTTTTGGAGAAGTGCTATGATGTCTATTGGCTCGAACCCTGTGTTAACTTAGTGTTACGCTTCTGCCACTCCTTATCTTATCCTGATTTCTGCTAAGTACCTGGGCTATTTGACACTGCAGCAAAGAGAAAGAACACTCATCGGGCTCATTTGATATCGTCCTCCTCCTTTGAGGAGGAAGAGGTTGAGTTTCCGGGATCCTTTCTTCCTGCTGCCACAAGCTGTCCTTCACATCTTGTCAAAAGAAAAACAAACAAACAAACAAAAGTACCACTTCTGCTTCTGTTTCCATTCAAAGGAACCTCTTCCTGGCAGATTTAGTTTTGAACTTCTGTTTTATATTTACCAAAGCATTCACAAATAATCTATTCTAAAAAGATGAATTGAAAACCTATGAAATGAATGTTCACCCGTTTGAGAATTGTAAATCCTGCGTGGGAATAAGGAGACACTGCCCTATCCGCCCTCACCCCAGCCCTGGGGTGTGGCTTTGAGAGACATTTCTTAAAAATATGGCCACTAGTTTAACAATGCCCTGAGAGCTCCTCTCCTCCCTGGGCTTGTGGTTCACCTCCTGGTATTTACTTTGCAGACATGACCAATGTGCCTCTTGGTTATATGTGGGTAGCGTTACATGCTCAAACAGAGAAGAGAGGCCAGCTTAACCAGTACAAAGCCACAGACAGGGTCCTGGACCCATTCTGATGTATCTTGCCCCTCACATCTGATCGTATACTCTATGGGATGTGGTTGAGGTCTTGCTTTATCAGATACAAAGGGAATGGATACACAGGCATGTTTGAATTCTCCTTTGACTTAACAACTTCTGGAAGTGACTGATTCATTTATTGTCTCTTATGGACCAAGAGTCTAAGCCATCTATTAGTGGAAAGAGATGGCTGGATTACAACTGCTAACTGAATAATAGCTCTGTCTGACTTGCCCATGCAACCCATTCAGCACATGGGAGCACATGAACTTGGGACCCGGACAATGAATTGAACATCATAGCTTCTGATAAAAAGGAATAAAATCAAAGAATAAAATCTGAGACTGTTCATATACATCTCTGGTGGTTAAGTGCCAGGCACTGGAGTTGTTAGGATGGAGTTCTAGACAGGAGCTGTCAGGCTGGCTGGTGTGGGTTGGTGCCAGTGTGAAGATAGAAAGTTTTCTTCCTTGCCCCATGGGTAATCTGAGCTGATGTGAGAAGCATGGCATCAGCAACGTACAAATAGGACACATCTTTTCCTGTGAGTTTCTCTAGAGGCTGAAGGGCTAGGAGGCTTTCAGGCTGAGCAGATGACATGCAGTTTGCATGGAAGTGGGTATTAGTAAAAGGTGCAGAAATTTTGTTATAGTTTGAAGAAGCAGGAGAAGACCTTGGAGTGTTTGAGATTGGGCAGGCTCATGCCCTGACAGCAGCTGCAAACTGCAAGAGTCCCCATGTCTGACAGTGACGTGGGTGCAGGGTTTGTACTGGGAGGCATGTTTGGATGATGCATGATGGACAATTCACCCAATCCCCTTGAACAGTGCCACGGGATCACATGACTGTATGTAATATAGTCATTTCAGCAGTTCTCTCTGTCCCCTTTTATCAATCTGCCTCTTTGTGCTTCTGAGGTGACGAGATCTGTAGCTTGCAGTTATGTGCCACAGGGGTAGACAGAAACTCACTCATCAGTTTCAAATATCTGGTGATAGGTCTGCTGTGTTTTGTACAGGCTTGGGGCATGGCTTCAAGTCCTTGCTGAGGCCACCTTTCTGGGTTAGCTCACTATCTTGACTTGCTCATCCTCCCACCTGGGAGATCATAGATGTTACTGGGTAAGGCACATGTCATGGAGGGCTTTATGTCTCTGAATCATGCCAGAATATCCAATTTTACAATACGGGTTAGAGGCTGCTTGGGTTCCCCTGAAAGAACGTACATTGAGCTTGTGTTGGATCTGTTTTTATTAATAACTGGTTAGATGCTGTTCCCTAAGGAAAGCTCCCTGTGTAAGCTTTCATTCTTTTGATTTCTTTTTGATCTGACAGCGTTTTTATTTTCTAAAAGGAACAGTTATTTTCTGTCCCACACATCTATTCAGCTGCAGTGTGGGTGAGATCTGGAAATGTTATTTAGTTCACAAACACTTCTATACAGAGTTGTGCTTATTTAGATCCAGCTTATAGAACAATCCTCCCACACCAGGAAACCAAAGAAAAGCTTCAGGGATTTGGAAGTAAATTCTCTGAAATGTATAGATGTCATAGTCGAGATTTGTCTTCTGTAATACATCATCATAACAACAGAGCCATTTTTCTTAACTTGCTTAATATCTATTTAATTTCCTTAGGTTGGAAGGGTTGCATAAGGGAAAAAACTTTTCTTGACAGTGATTCTTAAAAAAGGCTTTCAAAATAAAGTTTTCATAAATGCAGCAAATAGTTATAATTAATGAGGCTTTCAATTTTGCTGACAAAGTATTGAAATGATGCAATACTAACTCAGCCAGGAGATGTATATAAATTATATTTTGTGTAGTGTGGTAGATTGAGTTCTAAGGAGAGGAAGGTTTTGACAAATCTAAATGAGGGGGTATCAGCAAGAGACAATTTGGCAATGCTTGGAAGTGGTTTTGCTTCGCAATGATGGGCAGAGGCATGGAATGTTGGTTAATGTACCTACTGGCCCTGGATGGAGAATCACTTTGCTGGAATGCTAGTAGAATAATGCACCTGCAACAGACAGCACCCCAATCACCAAGGCAAAGACAGCCCATGGCTTTTTACGAGATGGAATTTCAGCCATTATGAAGGAAGACCTACCTGCTACTCAAAGCTGGTAGCTGTTGTCTTAGCATCTCATGAAGTTGAGCTCCATGTTGGAGGTAAAAATAGGGCAATATTATGGAGGGGGTGCTCTTTGAGAGGTCCCTATTTGCAAGGCTGGCATGGATACAAATGCTGGCATTATCCTACCATTGTGTTAGAATAGTCTGAGTGTTGTTATCGCTTGCACCTCCTTTTGTTTTAGCTTATCGTTGCTAGGTTGGGCTTGTTTTCTGACAGAGCTGTGACAATTCCTTGTAGCCCTTCCAGAGCAGCCAACATAGAGGCCCCAAACTTCCTTGGTCTTAACAGAATCAAGCTATAGCCTAATCATGTGTATTTTACACTTATTTAAAATAGATTTCTCTACATATTATATTTTGACTATGCCTCCCCCTACTCCCAGTTCCTCTCCACCTTACCTTTCATCCAGGTCCCCATCCCCTTTCTGTCTCTGGTTGGAAGTCAAGCAGGCTTCTAAGGGGTGATAATAAAATACAGTAAGATAGAAAACAATAAAAACAAACAAACCAGAATAGAACAGAACAAGCAAAAGGAAAAGCCCAAGAAAAGTCAGGAGAAATATATATAAATGCCAAAGCCTTCTCCTTTGCACATGCAGGAATCATATAAAAACACAAAGCCAGAAGTGAATGTATGTATGTATGTATGTATGTATGTATGTATGTATGTATGTATGCATGTATTTATGTATGTATGTATGTATGTATATATACATATATATGTAAAAAGTAAAAAAAAAAGTGGAAATTTAAAAAAGAAAAGCTCTGAAATCACATTGTGAGACAAGAAACTTCCAAATATTTTTTTAGCTAATTTTCTATTGTCCATCTTCTGTTGGGTATGCTGTCTCCCCTTAAGCATAGTTTGGTAAGAATCCCTTGGGAGAAAATGAAGTTTTCATTTGCAAGTGGCTATCAATTGAAAATAGCTTTTTGGGTTAATTTGGGGCACATGTTCACTTCTCATTTTGGACCCAGGACTCCATCTGGCTCAGACCCATACTGACCCTGTGTGTGCTGCCTCGGTTTCTGAGAGCTCACATGTGTATTGTCCCTTCTGATTAGAGGGTCTTGTTTCTTTGGTGTTCTTCATCCCCTCAGGCTGTTACACTCCTGTTGCCTCCTGAACTCAAGGAGGAGGTATTTGATGGAGACATCCCATTTAGGGCTGAGTGTTCCAAGGTCTCTTACACTGTGCAGATTGTCCTCTGCCAACACAGGAGGAGTCCTCTCTCTCTCATGATGGCTGAGCAAGGCTCTGATCTATGAGTATAGTAGACGATCATTAGGAGTCATTTTGTTCCTATGTTCTTTTTGTAGATCAGTATTTGTAGCTACTTATGTTACAAGTATGTTTTTCCCACTGTCGGTCTGGTCCTGCCTCCATGCCAGCCCCCAATGACAAGAGAGACCCTGTATTTGATACAATGCTGTTGGCCAGTTACTATCATTTCTAATCGGCTAGCTCTGTCTTAATTATTAACCCATTTCTACTAATCTAAGTATTTCCATGTGGCTCATCTTACCGGCCAGAGCAGCTGGCATTCTGCTCTCTCCAGACTCTCCATGCTGACTCCTCCTTACTGCTTCCTCTTTCCTCCTCCTAGTCTCCTAGCCCCACCTATCTTGCTTTCCTATTGGCCAACAGGGCTTTATTCATTAACCAGTATAAGAAACATATTTACAGAATAACATCTCCCATCAAGTATTACTTGGTTTTACCACAAGCTCCTGGGGTATGTAGTCTCATGTTCTTGAACACCTAAGCAGAGCTGGGTATGGGTTCCTTCTCATGGAGTAGGCTTTAAATCAAATCAAGTATTGGTTGATTACTCCAAGCTTTGTGCCACCATTGCACTAACATATCTTGAAGCAGAGTATCTTTCTTATCTACCCATCACCTTCTAATCTATTTTCTCTTCCTAGTGGGTATGGTCCTCCCCAGTCCCTGTGGTTCTCCCCAGTCCCTACCATATATCTCACCTCTGTGGTTCTACAGAATGTAGCTCGCTTATAATTGATTTAACAGCTAATGTTCACATACAAACATATATTTGTCTTTCCGGGTCTGGGTTACTTTTCCTAGTTTCATCCAATTACCTATGAATTTCACGATTTTGTTTTTCTGAAAGTGGAGTTATATTTCGTTGTGTAAATATACCACATTTCCTCTATCCATTCATCCACTAAAAGGCATCTAGGTTGTTTCCAGCCTCTGGCTGTTATTAATAGAGCAACAGTGAACATGGTTGAGCAAGTGTCTGCAAAGTAGGATGACACATCTTTTGGGTATATGCCCAAGAGTTCTATAAGTGGATCTTGAGGGAGATTGATTCCTATCTTTCTGAGGAACTGCTATACTGATTTCAACAGTAGTTGTATGAGTTTTCCTTCCATCCAGCAATGGATGAGTGTTTTCCCTTATTCCACATTCTTGCCTGCATGACCTGTCACCTGTTTTATTGATCTTGGCCATTTGGATCCATGAAAGCTCTAAGTAGTTTTCATTTGTGTTTCACTGATGACTTAGAATGAACATTTCTTTAAATACTCCTTAGACATTTGTATTTCCTATTTTGAGAATTTACTGTTTAGATGTGTGCTCCATTTTAAAATTAGGTTATTTGTTTTCTTGATGTTCAGTTTTGAGTTCTTTATGTATTTTTGATATTATACCTGCATCAACACAGTTGGTAAAAATCTTGTCCTGTTTTATAGTCTGTCACTTTGTCCAAACAATGATGTTCTTTTCTGTGCTTCTCAGTTTCATGAAATGTCTTCTTCTCTTCTTCCTCCTCCTCTTTGTTTTTTGTTGTTTTAAAGACAGAGTTTTCTGCATAGCTCTGGCTATCCTGGAACTCATTCTGTAGACCAAACTGTCATCAGATGCCTAGAGATCCACTTGCCTCTGCCTCCCAAGTGCTGGGATTAAAGGCATATGCCACCACCACCCAACTGGAGGTCTCATTTATTAACTGTTGATTTTAGTGCCCTTGCTAATGGTTTTTTATTCAGAAAGTCTTTTTCCTGTGCCAGTAAGTTCAGGTTTCTTCCCAGTTTCTCTTGTATCAGTTTTAGTGTATCTGATCTTATATTGAGATCCTGATCCATTTGTAGTTGAGTTCTGTATAGGGTGATAAGTATGGGTATATTTGGATTCTTTCATTGAACCATTCAGTTTGATTGTCATTATTTGTCAAAGATGGTGTCTTTTATTTTCCAGTGTATATTTATGATTTTATAAAAACATCAGGTGTCATTGATGTGTAGATTAAATGTCTTAATCTCAATTTGATTCCATTGATCAATGTGTTTGTTTTTATGCTAGTACTATGCTATTTTTATTACTATATTCCTATAGTACAATTTGTGTTTAGCATAGTGAAACCTCCTGAAGTACTTTGATTATTCAGGACTCTTATTTCTATTCTCAGTTTTTTTTTTGTGATTCTGTAATAAGCTAAAATTTGTTCTTTAAAGCTGTGTAAGGAATTTTGTTGGAATCTATTGGATTGTATTGAATCTTTAGATTGCTTTTGGAAGGATAGTGATGTTAATTGTGTTAATCCTTCCAACCCACAAGCATCGGAGATCTTTTCATTTTCTGATATCTTCTTCCATTTCTTTTTTCAATGTCTTAACATTTTTAGAAGTCTTTCACTTGTTTTTTTTTTATCTTTACCTTAAAATATTTTATATTTTTGAGGCTATTGTCAATGATGTTTATATGATTCTTTTCTCAGTCCATTTGTCGTTTGTATATAGGCTAGCTACTGATTGTTTTTTTCTTTTTTAAAATTTAAATTGGAAACAAGCTTGTTTTGCATGTCAATCTCAGTTCCCTCTCCCTCCTTGCTTCTCCTGCCCCTACCAATCCCCAATCCTGTCCCCTTTCTGCTCCCCAGGTAGGGTGAGGCTTTCCATAGGGGATCATCAAAGTCTGTCATATCATTTGGAGCAGGTCCTAGGACCTCCCCCATGTGTCTAGGCTGAAAGAGTATCCCTCTATGTGAATGGGCTCCCAGAGTCCACTTGTATACTGATCTATCACCAGAGGCCTCATAGACTGCCCAGTCCTCCTGGCTGACACCCATGGAATCTGGGTTGGTCCTATGCTGGTTTCCCAGCTATCAGACTAGGGTTCATGAGCTCCCCCTTGTTCAGGTCAGCAGTTTCCATGGGTCTCTCCAGCCTGGTCTTGACCCCTTTGCTCATCACTGCTCCCTTTCTGTAACTGGATTCCAGGAGTTTGGCTCAGTGTTTTGATGTGGATGTCTGCTTCTGCTTCCATCAGCTACTGGGTGAAAGCTCTAGGACAGCACATAAAGTAGTCATCAATCTCATTATGAGGGAAAGGCATTTAAGGCCTTTCCACTCCTCCTTAGATTGTTAGTTAGGCTCATCCTTGTAGGTCCCTGGACATTTCTCTAGTGCCAGATTTCTCTTTATACTTACAATGGCTTCCTCTATGGTATCTCCTTTCTTGCCCTCCTCTATTCTTCCCCTGGACTCAATCGCTATTGATTTTTGTGAGGCAAGTTTGTATCCTGATACATTGCTGAACATATTTGTTAGTGGTTGGGGTTTCCTGATGGAACTTTTGGGACCACTTTTGTACACTGTTATATCTTCTACAAGTAAATATTCTTGACTTCTTTTTTTCCCATCTATATTTTCTTGGTCTCCTGTTGTCTTGTTGGTCTAACTTAGACTTCAAGTACTATATTGAATATCTATGTAAAGCATGGACAACCTTGTCTTCTTCCTGATTTTAGTAGAATTGCTTTGAGTTTCTCTCTACTTAAGTTGATATTGTCTATGGGCTTGTTGTAAACTCCCTTTATTTCATAAAATGTGTTCATTGAAGCTTATTTCTCCAGGACCTTTTATCATGGATTTTATTATAAATTCAGACTTTCCTGCATTTAATGAGGTGATCATGTGTTTCTATCTTTTATTTTGTTTATATAATGATCTACATTTATTATTTATGTATGTTGAAATATCTCTGAATCTTTGGGATGAAGCCTACTTGGTAATGCTGAATGCCCTAATCTTTCTACTCTGGAGTTCATAGTGTCATGAATCGCATGGCTATGTGTTCTCGTGCCTATGCCCTCCTCATTGGCATTTACTGATGCCCTAAGGCTTGCCTCCTCCCCACTGTGTTGCTTGGATCCTATACACAGTCATATGTGTGTGGAGAAATGTGTATGTAGTTGGCAATCAGTAAACATTAAGTGAAGGAGGGACACTCAGATACAGTTACTTTGATCAGTACCAGGTCAACTCCTTTAAATTTCCTACTGCTTACAGGTCTTGGTCCTCACTTCTTCAATCCTCAGAAACACTTCCTCATTAGACTAAAAATCTAGGAGCTGCTGCATTGGATATACAACTTATCTGATGTATTCTTCTCATTCTAAATCATTTAATATAATATGGTACAATCTATATCTATATCTATCTATATCTATATCTATATCTATATCTATATCTATATCTATATCTATATCTATATCTCCACTGCTTCTTAAAGATGAAACCCTTTCCTTCTTTTAATAGTCAGTTCCCTTATTCTAATAGCTTTCCATTTCAAGTGTTCTTGGGTCTTCTCTCATATGATATCTTTTCTGCCTTTTTTCACATATTTTTCTTTTTTTGCAGTGTTCCACTATGCAGCCCATGCTGGCTTTAACCTCATAATCCTCTCCCCAAGATTCCTAAGTGCTAGGGTGGCAGTCAGGGGCCACCTTCACCTTTTTCCTCTTAAACCTAAAAGCACTTCTCCATTCAACCTTCTCAGAAAATGGACTGTTTTTAATTATCTGTGGTGTGGTCCTTTCCCTTTCACTGTACAATTGTCTCAGAAACTGGGTGACACATCTCCAAGACAAGAAATTATTTCTCTTAGAGCCAGAGGCTAGAAGTCTGAAATCAAGGGGTGGTGATGGATGAGGGCCCTTCTGCTGCAGCATCCATTGTGGCGTGTATAACCTGGCAAGGTGGTGTGTATGGGAAGTTGAGGCTGAAGTGGCCTCTCTGGCACCCACTGCCAGTGTAACCAATTCCTCTAATGACAACAGCCCTAATTACAGATGGTTGTGAGCCACTGGGTGGTAGCTGGGAATTGAACTCAGGGCCTTTGGAAGAGCAGCCAGTGGTCTTAACCGCTGAGTCGTCTCTTCAGCCCCCGGAGAAGGGGAAAGGGACAAGAGCTCCTAAGCAAGTTGGGAGCATGGGGACAGGGGAGCGAGTGTTAGGAAAAAGAGAAGGGGAGAAGAGGAAGGGGGGATGAGGATTGGGAAGATTGAGTAGGGGGAAGAATAGAGGAGAGCAAGAAAAAAGATACCATGATAGAGGAAGCCATTATAGGCTTGAAGAGAAATCTGGCATTAGGGAAATGCCCAAAGACCTACAATGATGACCTCAACTAAAAATCTAAACAATAGTGGAAAGGCTACCTCAAATGCCCTTCCTTGATAATGAGATTGATGACTACCTAATATGCCTTCCTAGAGCCCTCATCTGGTAGCTAATGGAAGCAGAAACAGACACCCACAGCTAAACACTGAGGCAAACTCCTGGAATCCAATTGTAGAGAGGGAGGAACGATGAGCATAGGGCTCAAGACCAGCCTGGGAAAACCCACAGAAACAGCTGATTTGAGCAAGTAAGAGCTCAGGGACCCCAGTTGACTGCTGGGAAACCAGCATAGCACCACACCAGGCCCCCTGAATGTGGGTGTCAGTTAGGAGGCCTGGGTAGTCTATAGAGCCTCTGGCACTAGAACCAGTATTTATTCCTAGTGCACTAATGGTCTTTGACAGCCCATTCCCTATGGAGGGATACTCTCTCAGTCTAGATACATGTGGGAGCACCTAGGTCCTGCCCCAAATAATATGACAGACTTTGATCATCCCCCACAGAAGGCCTTACCCTCCCTGGGGAGGGAATGGTAGATGGGATAGGGGGTGAGTAGAGGGAATGGGAGGATGGAAGGGAGAGGATATTGGGATAGGTATGTACAGTAATATTGTCTCTAACTTAAATAAAATTTACATAAAATTTGTGTATGTATGCATATGTATATATGTATATATAAACTTTACTTAATATATATTATTTATTTAAACAAATATTAATTTAATATATATGTATTTCATATATATATGAAAACAGCCTTAATTACTCCTGAATGCCCATTCAGATGCCACTGCATTGAGTACAACATTGCAACTTGTGCTTGTTTGCCAAATAGCTTTCATGGGTCTACAAATTCTAAGTCTTTCATTGCTAATCTTACTTTTGTTGCATTTTCTTTGCCCACCTAACGTAAGAGGGAGCTGTACTTTTTTCTATGTCTCTCGGTCCACTAATTTCTATGTTTCTTGATCCATGGCCTTTGTCTCCACTTGTTGCCTGCTGATTTTCCCTAGAAAGAATCCAGTGACCTTTTCCTTCTAATGTGACCTCCTTTTTGCCTATCATGCCTACCTTAAGTGAAAATCAACCCCATTTATCATTTCAACCTTTCCAAGCTTTATATGTTACTTCTGATTAATTTCCTTATCACCTGACCTGGAGTGTATAGGATTTTCCAAATGATTCACTCAGCATCAGAATCCTGGCATTTACAAAACCAAATAATTGTCGTTTCATATACACCAGGCCTTCAGTGGATACTATTCAAATGAGTAACAGTCATATCCTGATAGCCATTTATATCACTTTGAGTCAATTTGCCGCTGTTTCCAAATCTGCTAGATTAGAATACTAGCCATTTTTAAATATTTCACGTGTTGGTGTTCAGGGATTTGGGCAGGGCTCAACTGTGCTTGTGACATGTGCTAAAGCAATGATGACTGCAAAGTTGGGTTCTAGCCCCCAGACCACTTAAGTGGTCTCAACCCTGACACAGGCACAGGGATTTGGACTTCCAATTTCCTTCCTCCCCTCTCTGAGGATTGTGTTCTGAATGCAGGACATGGCCATCATGCTGTAGGGCCTGGCTTGTTAATTAGAAGCTATGACTTCTGTTGTGTGGTTTACCAAGCAGTGCCATTACAGTGAAGCCCAGACTCACAAGGTAGAGGGCGCCATCCTGATGGGTCAGGGGTATAAGTTGGACTCTGCGACCATTCTGACCAACCATACTCATCAGCTACACTTTGCCTCTGCTGTTTGCTCATTATGGACAAAGCCTGCAGCCACAGTTGCTTTTGTTTTTCTGAACAATTACAGTAACGTTAAATCGACTTATTCAACACCTCTGTTGATCTCTCTGCAATTACCTCTCTAGCCTTTTATTTTTCCTTTTTCTTATATACTTCTTGTAGGATAAATAAGCTTCAGTAGTTTTGACTTAACTGTTAAGGCCTCACATCTTCCCACAATGTACTTTCCATACCATAACCTCTATCCCAGCTCTTCCTCTGCTCTCTTTGTGTTACCTGGTGTCTGTACCAAGTACAGTAAAACTTCTAGAACAGTGTTTACTGCTGCCTTTCTCTTACCCTCTCCTCAGGATACTTTCTCATCCTCTCCCCTTGGTATGGAATGACTTTCCAGAAATCCCTATCTCTTGAAATCCTCTTTATCCTTCAATATTAAACTCAAATCTGACCCCTCTGTGAGCCTATCTGTGATCCCTCTAAATGGCAGGGGCACCTTCCTTCACTCCCAAGGCACTCTCGCTGCTTTTAAAGCCAAGAGCCAGGATTGAATTTATTTGTACAAGCTTGACTTACCTTAGAAAGTACTTTCTTCATAGTCTCAAAAGTGTCTCAGTTTAGTCTACCTGGTGTTGCTCAGTTTATATTCTGTTTGATTCACACTTGGTCACAAGTTTTGCAGATAGATTATCCATAAATTTATACTGTCATTAGAATGATTGACAAGAATTGTAAACCATAGCGCTAATCAGATTATTGGTAAAAAGCAAAGGCTGTAGCCATATTGAACAGGGTCTTGTGGATGATAAGGAATGATGAAGTTTCTACATGTCAACTCTATTTGCACAAGCAAGCCAAGACAGACCTAAATGATCACAGAGACTAATCACCATTCCTAAAGAGGGGTGTGACCTAGAATTGCTTAAACTTGGATTGTCTCAGATTTAGTTCATTTATTCACACACACACCTATACACACACATCCATACCAATATACATACAATCTATAATATGTACATGCACATACACCACACACACAATCTATACACATACAAAAATATATACACTATACATACACATACCATACACAACACACCAATACTATACACATATACATACATACACACTCTCTATACACATTTTTACAATACACCAATAAACACACTAACATACAGACACATCTATACCCATACACACAATGTCTATTCTACACACACATATACAGCACACCAATACTATACACATATACATACATACACACTCTCTATACACATTCATACACATGCACTAATAAACACATATACACAGCACACCAATACACACATATGTATACTATACACATATACCCACTTAACACACACCCCATATACATACACCAATACACACACACATTTATATATGTATATACATACATACACACACATATATATATATATACACACACTAATACACACTAATGCACACATATTTCCATACCTATACATGCACATTCACACCCATATGCGCACATCTGTACTACACTTAGGCACAAACACACATATACAACAGAACAATACACAAACATATACATACCCATATACCCTCATACCCTTACATGCACACACAAATGCCCTTCCACTCTTACACAGATACTCTGAAGAATAATCTACTATCAAGCATAAGCTGTTTGTATGTTGTAACATCCACAGCCTTCACACATTACAACCTTGAAAGTTAGTGATAGGACTTTTACAAAATGCTATCCTCCAGGAAACAAAGCATGAACTCATACTGACAGGACCATTCTCTTGTGTGTTGTAGGTACGTTTCACACATGAGGAGAAGGTGAGCTTCGTAGAAGACACGTTCCCAGAGTCAGAGATCCCTTGCCCACCATGAAGGGAGCCTGCATCCTTGCATGGCTGTTCTCAAGCCTGGGAGTGTGGAGACTTGCCCGCCCTGAGACCCAGGATCCAACCCAGTGCCAGAGGGCTGAGCATCCTGTTGTATCCTACAAAGGTAAGGAACAAATGAAAGAAATGAGACCACAGCATAAATTTAAGACCCATGTTTAATGCAAGATGTTAGAAGATGGATGCTTCCGTTTGTTCTGTGACTTTTGTGTAGGATGAAGACAAACGTGAAGATGCTCCCACATAAGAATCTCAGGTCTAGCAGCAGTGCTTGCTCATGAAGGATCCCAGATGGGGTTGCTATGGATGCAAACTGTGTTATTGTCCCATCTTCACTGAACAGGTGCTTCAGTGCTCCCAGACATTCAAGTCAGAGGCTGAAACCATGGCATCTACGCTGCAGTAAATAGTAAAAAGACAGGAAAGAAAACAAACTCTTCTTTGGCATTTGCTGACAAAGCCAGGGTCTTGACATGACAAGTACAGCATCCTCATCTAGTGTCACAATGCAGTGGAATCCATTATTGTCTGTAGTCTTCTCAGTTAATGGCATTCGTTAGTTGATAGGCATATTCCCTCTTCTGTTCTCTACCAAAAGTTATGTTAGGTCTTTATGGTATGGACACTTGAACAATTCATAGTAAGGAAAACAAAACAAAATAAAAACTACACGTCTGTCTTTGGAATGCCTCTATTATCAGCCCAAATCAGACACTGCATTTTATTAACTCGTTTCAACAGCTTTTTCTTAGTTTTGAAGCTTTGTGAAATATAAACAATAATCTAAGCCTCACACTTACCAATTTTCACAATATTTTTTTCTCATTTAAATACATACCTGTGACTTGTCCCACATCTGACAAATTATGTTGACCCAAATTCAGGATATTATATAATTTTATCTATGCTATTTCAGTCTGTAGCTGTTAATGAAAAGGACTTTATGATATTGTTGCTACACCAGACATGTAAAAGATTCCAAATAAAATTTTTCCTAAAACCATGAAGTGCATGGTCTCATGAGGATGTGAATCTTATAGGGTCAAACAGGGTTCTACCTGGAATCTAAACAGTACAGTTTTCTTGGGTAGTTCTTGAATACCTTTAAATCTTTTGCTGCATTTTTCATTTCCCATGAAAAAGCATCTTTTAAAGAAATGGAATCGCCCATGCAGTGTGGTGGCTTCTGCTCGCTGCATCCTGATCGTGTCGGCTGAGTTGTCCCATGTCCATTATAACCTGTAATTCCAAAGTGGCACCTGTCCTGAGGAGATTCACACTCACATTCTGTTGTGATTTCCCAGGAGCTGTGGACTCTCACTATGAAGCAGTGTCCAGTGGGCAGCTGGCAGCTATTTATAGCCACTGGCTAATGGGAGCAAGCCTGAGCTCTTCTCTTTTTATCATCTTTTCTTCATCCAATAGTTAGAACACTCCCTTATAAACCAACAGTGCTCTGCCTGCTTTCTGAACACCACTGTGGTGCAGCTGGGAGAGGAAAGCAGAGCTGAGTTTCCCCACCACTGCTAACTTTTGTTCTGCTTCTTTTTAACTCTGGTTAGTGGGTTCCCTGGCATCTAGCTGTTCATTCATTCTTCATTCCACAGGATCGGAGAAGTTATATTTCCTGTTGTTTTTCTTTCTCTGCTGATCAGCTTCATATCAATACATGCATTTTAATACAATGAATAAACTTTATTTGATTGCTACATTTTTGCCCCTGGGGGTGTTAGAACAATGCCCTTTCAGCCTAGAACAGCATCTTGAAGTTGGTTCCTGACTTCAGTGATAACATTCTATCTCTTAGATCGAAGATGGTTCTGTTCTCTTACCTGCTTCCTTTTGTTATTCTGGGAATGGTACTTCTGGCTGTTTGGAGCACTAGCAGTTAGGGCTCTTTAGTGAACAGCACTAAAAAAACATGAATGCAAACAAACCCTATAAACTCCTGCTACTTCCAGGTCATCTCTAGGCTCCAGGGCCTTAACATCTGCCACCTAACCCTCTGTT
Organism: Cricetiscus sungorus; assembly: GCA_030556225.1. Lineage (NCBI taxonomy): Eukaryota > Metazoa > Chordata > Mammalia > Rodentia > Cricetidae > Cricetiscus > Cricetiscus sungorus. The sequence goes on from JANBXA010000398.1 coordinate 31,293,644, forward strand.
TCTTTTTCCTATGTACAGAATCGTTGTACCTCTGCAGGAAAATAGTTAATTCTTTCCTGTTCACTTAGTGCATGCTCCAACACTCCATCTTAGTGGTACATGCCTTACCACCCCATCATACAGTGTATGCCCCACAGCTGTATCATACAATGCATGCCACATCATTCGATCACACAGTACATGTTACACCATTCCCTCATGCAGTACATGCTGCATCACTCCATCATACAGTGCATGCCTCACCACTCTATCATACCACTGCATTCCCCATCACTCCATCATACAGTGCATGCTACACCACTGCATCATACAGTGCATTCTCTGCAATTCTATCATACACTGCATGCTACACCACTCCATCATAAACTGCATGCTACTTTACCTCATCATACAGTGCATGCCTCACCACTCCCTCATTGCACTCCTCATTGCAATTTATGCCCCACCACTCTGTCATTTCCACAGTAGCAGCTCCACATAACCCATAGTTCCCAGGAGTCATGGAAAACCCTTCAAAGTAACTTTTTCTTCTTTTCATTGGTCTCCAGAGTATGTATCTCACTGAGCAATTAAAGCCAAATTTCCACTGCAAATTCCTGGAAAGCCATCCCGTTCTATGTAGTTATGCCAACAACCCCAAACTCAGTTGATTCCAGTTCCTAGATTTTGCTTTAGATTCTCATAGAGTTGAAGTAAAATCTATGGAACTAGATTTGTCCATAGAAATCTATCTTTTGTATCCTTTCTCTGTTCTAGATTTCCACTCTTCGTTTACACAAAGCTTCACTTATACTTCTTGGTTTATTGTTCTTTCATACATCAAACACAGATGCATACACTTACAAACATAATCAAACCTGCTAATCCTTCATCAAAGGTGGTGTGTATATAATTCCACATAATGTAATACACCCTGGCATCAGAATGTCCACATTTATACTAGTGTTCTTCTGTGGTACAGTTATCTGCTACATACTCTAGTCCCATTAAAATTCCATCACTGAGAGATGTGTTGGAAGATTTTCCACAGATTGGAATTCTAGGCTAAAGGGTGAATGTGACTGGGTGCTTTGGTTGCACATTTTAGATTCTGCCTGATGAAGCTGTGTTATGAGCAGCTTTCCCACCAGTCTGGTCCCAGCCCCAAATAATACACAGAGACACTGTATTTGATATAAAGCTGATGGCCTGTTACTAACACTTCTTATTTGCTAGCTCTGTCATAAAGTCATAAATATTAACCTATTTATAAAAATTTAAGTGTTTCCACATGGTCTTATCTTACCAGAAAAAGGTTTAAACCTTCTTCTCAAGTCCTTACAGCTTGACTTTTTTCTTATATCTCCCTCCTTCTCTCCTAGTCACACATATCCTACTTTCCTATTGGCCAAAAGGGATTTATTCATTAACCAATAAGAGAAACATATTTATAGAATGACATTTCCCATAAGAGCTGCTGTTGCCTGAGGATCTGTTTCCTGAAGCCTTGCCAGCAGAGGATGCTCTCAGAGTTTGCAATTTGAGTCCACCCTACAGTTCACAAATGATATGTCAGCCTCTTGATCTTTTCCCACGCCCTAGGCAAGCACTCCATCACTGGGTTATTTCCCAAACTCTAAGTTGCTTGTTTTTAGTTTTGGGTGAAGGTGTAACAAAAATTTAATGAGTGCCTATTGCCAAAACATCGGTGCTAAATTTTGACTCAACAGAGGCCAAGGTCCAATGTTTTAGAACCAAAGGGCCTTCACATCATGCTCTTTTAGGTGTCTGTGTCATGTACATGGAACCCAGGAGAGGGACATGGCAGTCAGGCAGCCACAGCCCCAGGACCATTTACAGAAGGTTTCTAGGAAAAGCTTATGGTAGGGCTGAGTCCCAGCTGATTGCCAGCAGTTAATGAACCTCATGAAGGGGCAACTATTCCTAAGAAAGGATGTGAGTAAGAATTAAGTGATGTAGTAGGGGAAGCTGCACCATGGGTCCCAGCAAATACACACTACAGAACGATTCACAGTACCCTAGGTGAAAGGGAAGGGGACACGGCTAACACTATCATAGACAGGGAGGGCTTAGATGTGCATGGCATGGTGTGATATATATCACATATTAGGTTCCACTGGGAGGAAGAAAACGTTGTGGCCATCAGGCAGGGCCATTCTGGAATGCTGCTGTAATCAAAGGCAGCAAGAAGGAGAAACTGAGTTCTAGATGGTAGCACAGAGAACATAAGTAGGGTGGTTCTAGAACTTGAAGAGAGCTATAGTTGATGATATAATGGACAGAGAATCCAAGAGACTAGGAAGCTCTGTTGATTGATATCTAGGATCTTGGATCTTTACAGCAAATATGGTCACCAAGGGAGGCAGATGTGAGGGATATAACACCCATGCACTGTGAGCCCCAGAAGGAAGGATCTGGCTGAGAGCAAGTCTCTCCAGATCTCAGAGACAGATTCTTTTATAGGCAGGGTTGGCCATGGGAGTCTGATAACATAGTGTCCAAGTTCAGCATGAGTCAGAAGGCAGCGGAGGCACCTTGCCTTTGTTGTCCTGTGGGAAGTTTGTGCATCTGAAAAGCTGAAGAGTTGATCCCCATCCCAGCAGTTCTCATCTGGTGTATCTGGATATGGGTTTCCTAGGGCTGTTGCCCTAGGAAGTTTCATGTTGTCTTCTCTCACAATGTGCTGACCAGAGGTCCACTGTGATGATGTGAATGAGGCCATACTCTCTCTGATGACTCCAGAGAAGACTTCACTTCTGGTTGCTCAGCAGCAGTCTGTGGCCTGCCTTGGTTTGCAGCTACATTGCCCAGTCCCCTAGGCACACACTTTCTACAATCTCCATGTGTATCTTTCTGTCTTCTCATGCTATACCATGTCACTTTGTATTAGGGATCACTCAAATCCATCACCTGGTCTCAAACAGTTCATCTGGAAAAAGCAATTTTCAAACTGTGTCACATCTGCCGGAGCCTTTGTTTAAGACTCAAATAGATGGTTTAGCAGGGCCCCAGCACTGCCCATTTTGTGTTGCTTAACCAGGGCTGTGTAGGAGGAGAAAGTAAAACACATGTAAAGATAAATGTGTGGATCCAAAGAGAGAAAAATGTTAGTTGTGTAGGGACAGGAAGACAGGAAATGGCTTTGAAAAGAGCATTATTGAATTATCCTTTAGTGAAGATGGGGGAAAGCCAGGTGAAGGAAGAGGCTAAAGAAAGAAAAGAGAGGGGGAGAGAATCAGTGTGGCTGAGCTGGGGGAGTGGGTGGGGTCCTGGGAGCAGGTGAGAGGTTCTGTGGTAGGAAACAGATTCCACCTCCAGTGAGCTGGACTGAAGGGTGGGGGCCAGGCACCCAGGATGCAGGACGGAGAGTGGGTTGAGATGGGGTAGGAGTTCCTGGGGAGTAGACAGGTGATGCTCAAGAGCCTGGGGGCTCCCGGAAGGAACTGATGCTTTGAACAAAGGACAAGACTGCCGATGAAGCACACAAAAGATGCTCTGTGGATTTTATGAGAATAGCTCTTGCTGGAGCTGACAGTTGGCCACCACTTTATCTATCACATGAATCTACTTTCAGAATGTAGGACCAACTAACTGCATGAAAGTTTGAGAAATTCTCCCAAAACACTGACCAGGGAGAAATGAAGGAATTGGATAATATTTTTTAAAAAATCTTGATTTCCACATCATTATTTAGTGTTACACCTTGGCAAAATTCTGCATAAGAGGCTATTAGTGAATTGAACATAGGCCCATACAGCATCTTAATGTCATCAAGCACAGTTTTGCCAGGGTCTTGAGTGGAAGTGCCTGGACAGACTGAAATAAGTTCTAATGGAAACCTATTTCCCAGCCTCTGTGAAATACTTCCCACTCCTCCTCTGTCACTGAGTCCTTTGCTTCACATGACCTAATGGCTCACTGGGTTTGAAGCCTCCCCATCCCCCGCATGCTCTGGAAGATTTATCCATGAATGTTCAGTGGTGACTAAAATACCCAGACCGATTGCCAACATTCCATTCACATTGATGTGCTTGTCATTTCCCTAAACATCTGTTCCAATAAATGGGAAAAATAGTGACCCTTCAAGCAGCATGTTTCTTAGCACGCACCCTGAGTCCCATAACCATCATCGGAATTAGCCTTAAATGTTTCAAGTCGACTTGAGGCAATTGTACCTTATTCTGTTTTCGTTTGTTTATTGATTAAAGTTTACCCAGCATGCTGGCTATGGAGAGAGTGTGCTCTACTGATTGAAATGGACTTAAGGCAAGCAATTTACCATTATGCAGGAACAAAGGCCACTGATGATTGAGACATTCTGTACTCTGCAGAGCTTTAAGCCTTAAAATCGTGTCTGATTCGGGGCATTTCGTTAGGGTCTTTGTTGGACACATTTGCTATTAATGGATAAGATTGCTTCTGCCTGCAGTACCAGGCAGGGCACTATTGATTTTGTCTCCCAGGTCCCTGCGATCTTTATCTTTAACTCTTTAGTGATCTTGTTAGAATGTCTTCCTACTTACAAGTGTATTGATTGAGGTAAAAATTATTTCAGAAGTTATGGAAAAGCCTATGGATGTTTGATAGAGGATTAGTCATACTTCTCCAAGGGTAATAAGGGAATTGTCTTTTCCAGCCATGGTCATTACTGGGACCAAGCTGGGGAATGGATGTTACCTTATCTGAACATGAGGTCTTAAGTGGTCAACTGTTTTTAAACACAGACTTTTATTCCTGTACCACAGTATGTGTGATTATTTTTCATGTAATTATTTCAAATCATATTTCTGCATGTGTTAGAAGTATTGTTTTATTCAGTTAAAATGTATCATAGTAATAGATTTCAGTGCCTTTAATATTTGTATATACTTGGGAGTAGTGGTGCCTGTTTGTATTCCTCACAGTTCAGGAGGCTGGGGCAGGGGAACTGAAGGTTCAAGATCATCTTGTGATGAATAGCAAAATTCTGACTCTCCAAATGTGTAACATGGAAGTTTCATACCAAATGAATTCGAATATGAGACTGCTTAAGGTTGACAGTTGTCCTAATTGGAACTGTTTCTCTGTAGAAATTAAGTTTTCATAAGTTTGTTCTCTGGTGTCAGTGCAAGAATAAGTGTTTACTGAGAGCAGGGCACAATCACTGAGTACCATTAAGAAGCCCTTTGTCCCAGGAACAGGTTGTGCTTTGTGATGACATGCAGTACTAAGCTTCATGTGACACCCATGTCAAATTCACAAAGTCAACAAGTACAAAGCAGATGAAGCTGCTAAGGTATAAGTGCATGGCCCATTGGTAAGCTATTTGAAAATGCTCCTGATTTTTGTTGCTAGTGTTGTCTGTGGAATTGGAGTATCAGAAAGCATGCAGCTTGTCTGCCTCTGCACACGAGACATAACCATGGAGGCCTTGGATGGAAGTACTGCCTGTTCAGGCTTTAGTCTTGAAGATTATTGATAATTTTCACTTTACTTCTCTTCTGATGGCCCCTAATGAGTAACTTCTAAGTCCAAGCATCTCTAGTCCATCCTCAGACACAATCTGAGTTTTGTTGGTTACTTCCTATCACTAGGACAATATTTAGATTATTTTGTGACTTCAAATATACTGCTTTGTAAGTGAGGTCAAACATGCTCTGGAATAAATTTTTTTTTTATTGCTATCATCAGGACTCTGATGTAGAATGACTTCCCCTGACTTGGACACAGCATTGTGTTTTGTTTATCTTTAGGCAAATTATGCTCTCTCTAAGCATTGAGTGGGCAGCTGGTTTGTTTCTTATAGTAAGGATTAAATACAGCCTTCCTGTTCTGTGAAGGCAGAGCTGGGGATAAATGAGGGGACATTTTAATTAGATAGTACATTTCTTAGAGCCTGTCATTCTTCTTATAATAGCTGAACAAAATAAGCAGCTGTGGTTACAAGTGAGAGGCAGAGCTTTATTTTGCCATGCCCACCACAGTGCTGAAAGTTTGTGTTACCGGAGGGACAAGGACTAGCTAACTACTACCTAAATATTGCTAGCCTGTTTTCTAATTTAGTCAAGGCTTAAGCTCTTGTTTCCTTTGGTACTCTCAATATAGAATGAAGGAAAGCCATGGGGCAAACTCAACGTTTTGGAAACATTAAGTTTCTCTTTTGTAATCTCAGGGCCCTATTCCAGAGAGGGACTTTCCCTACTCATAATGGAGAGAGAGCATTACTTAGCTCATGATGACATTCATGACGATGTATGCTCTAGAGCCAAATGGACTGATTCCTCCTGTCTCAATCTCAACAAAGATTTGTGTTGCCATTTGACCATCCCCACCTTGGAAGTACTGCTGGACAGCCTGTTATATAGACTGCTAAGCCTGTTAGCTAAAATCAATGGTGCGAGACCCTGATGCCCAGAGAGGCCTGGATGAGTGCTTATAGTGGCCACCAGAAGGTGATTAATGATTATTATTCTTGTTTGCAGTTTTGATTTTTGTTCCACTCAATGATCTGGTTTTAGCACAGGGAGCATTTTAGCTTCTCCTTTTTTGAAGATAAAAGCAGAGGTCCATTTCATTAATAATTCAATCAATATTTAGTGAGTGTATGTTATGTCCTGGAAATTGTTTTAGTCACTGGGGTTATCCCAGCCAGCAATGTAGAGATAAATCCTGGCCCACACTGACTTTCTGATCTGTTAGGGAGACAGCCAATAATAAGCTCATATTGAGTGGACTCCCTTGTGGAACTGAGAGAGAGTGGAAAGTAGTGATGGGTTAAAAGGAGGGCTTTGCAGATGTTACCATGGTAACTAGGTGTATCAGATGGTTTCCCTTTGCCTCTCAGCCTCCATTTGATCTTTTCTTTTGGTTATTCATTCTTTAAAACTGACAGGTAGTTATTGTACATATTTGTATACTGTGTAAAAATTAAAAATTCATTCTGTGTGAGTAACATTTTTCTCTTCTTAAACTTTGATAATTTCTATATGTTATAAACCTTTGGGCACACCTCTTTTTTATTATTCAATACATTTTTGTTCCACACACTTTTTGTTGTTGTTCTGCTCTGGAAGCTGGTCAGGGTGTTAGCCATGGCTCAGGCTCCTTATCTTCTGGGTTCCTGTTGGTACTTGTGAATGGTGTGGGACACCAACAGAAGATGACAAGGACAGAGCGGCATAGCCTTTGTGCTTCTAGGAGCAGGCTGACGCCAGATTCCATAGTTTCTATCTGAGTTGCAGTTTCTAAAAAACACTAGCAGAGGTGGGCTTATAAATTCCAGGTCTGTTGATTGGGATCATTCACTATTTTGGTTTTTATTTTTAAAACATTTGACACTACATGGAAGAATTGGGGTAATGTAATGTGATTTTTTTTTAAGATTTCAAAGGATCACTTGGTCTGCTGAAGATGGACTGGATTGCAGGCAGATGGATGGGTGCTGAGCATGGAGGCTAGTTGGGTCGTGGTGATTAATCTTAGCTGGAGATGGTGTTGCTTGCATAAGGATATGAGTGAGCACCATGAGGAGCAGTGATAGTGTTTATTTGGGAGGCAGAATGAAAAGCACAAGCATTCATTATATATGTGTGCTGTAAGAGAAGTTGGGCAGGACTGACTCTAGCCTTTTCTGTTTGAGCCACAGAATGTTGAATGAGGTGGATAATTCAGTAGAGGTATTGTGTGAGGAGTTTCTGAGTATAGCATTTGATAAGTTAAATTCAATATGGTATAAACACAGCTGCAGTTTTAAAGAACTATTTTAGCTGGAGATAGACTTGTGGGAAGTATTTGCCATTTTAAGTCTTAATACTGGTTGAGGGACCTATGGAAAGGACTGTGGAGATAAGTGTGAAGAGTTCGGGTGAGTAGACCCTGGTCCAAGTCAGAGGATGGATTTTGGAGAGATGAGGCAGCAAATATGATGAGGAAGCATACCTAGGTCATTTTTCACCATGCTAAAAACTGGAGACGTGGATCTGAGCATGAGAAAACAGGAAGCCAATGAGGATTGCCTGACAGAGATGAGAACTAAAGGACCTGAAAGTCTATAAGCCTGGAATGGGTCTACTTCCATGGTGGAACTCTACTGCAGATGGATATTTTTCAAATAATTTATTTGCTCATGGTCAGGCCATTTATCTTTATTTATAAATCTCCCAATAATGTATTTGCCTACTGCTCTTTAAGAAGCAATATTGTACTAAAATTGGTGTATATAAAATAATAAATCTCAAGATGTTGGTCTGGCCACTTAATGTCATTTTGACCTGCTCTTATGGAGCAGTGAAAAAGATGCTCTTAGAAAGGAAGGTGTTAGAATTATACTTCATGCCTTAGTCAGAGTGTGAACTTGTGCACTGACATGAGTCCTATTTGACAATTTATATTTACAAAAACCAAACACAAACAAACAGACAAACAAAAACAAGATGACAGCATAAGCTTTGTGGTTTATTGAGTAGATGAAATTAGACTGTCTGTTTGCGCATTTGTAAAAGAAAGCAAAAATATAACAAACATCTGTATACCCACTGTTAAAACCAGAAAGTGCTGATCTTACATGGAGCCAGATACTCTCTTACGTGTAAGTAGTTTTGAAGACTCTGTGAGATTCAGTAAATTGAGACACCATCACTGATGATGAGGAAGAGAAACTGGAGAGTTTGGTTTATCTTAAATAATTTTTCTACATGAGTTTAATGTTATTGTCTAGAAAATACAACAATGTGTTGAAAAATTCTCATTTCGGGCTAAAGGGAAAATGTAAAATCATTGCATACACAGGTCATTAGATTTAAATACTTAATTTTTAAAAAGGTTGGACTAATATAATCATGTTTATTTACATTTAAAACTCACTTGCATTGTTTTATTTCTTTATTCCAACACATAAGTTCTATGATTTAAGAAGAGCATATCCACAACAATCAAGCATGCAAATAATTAGTCCTCCATTCCATAATAGATAAACAAATTTGTAGCGAATATGTGCATGGATCAAATTTTCAGATCAAAACCCAAATTATTATATTTGAGCACACAAATATAAAAAGAAGAGTTTATGTAAGTGTGAATTCCTTTTTATCTGTGGGAGTATGGCAGAATTTTAATTATACTAATTAATATTTGGGAAAAGGAGGGCAGATTGTCAGAGAAATTTCATAATGCATTCCTCTTGTTTGTTCAAGATCTGGTATACAGATTTTTGAAGCTGAAAGATGACGTAGGGGTCTTTACCATCTGGGTGAGATGGAAAGTAGGGATTGACTTAGTGCATTGTGAACAAAGGGAAACCAGACAATGTCAGACACCAAACTGTGTAGACCATGGGCAGCAGACAGCACAGTGGGATGTGATCACTCAGGAGGAGAAACTTGAAAGTGAGCTGTTGGGAGCGAAAGAGTGATTGAACCACAAGTGGTAGAAACCATGCATAGCATGTGGACCTCATTAGAGTCAGATTGAAACTCAACTACAGAGAAGCACGTGAAAATCACTTGCACAGTTAACCAATATGTACAACCAAAGTGTCTTTTTCTGTCCCTTCAGCCAGCTCCCAAGCAATGATATGGAGACTTCTTATTGATTATGAAAGCTTGGCCTTTAGCTTAGGCTTGCCTCAACTAGGCCTTACAACTTAAATTAACCAATTTATATTAGTCTATATTCTATCATGTGGTATTACCTTTCTTCCATTTTGTACCTCTTGTTTCTTTTCTTTCTCTCCTGGTGAATCTCCGGTGCCTCAATATTCTCCTCCTACTTTCTCTTTTTGCCTGGAAGTCCAGCCTATACTTCCTGCCTAGCTATTGTCTCTTCAGCTCTTTATTAAACCAATTACAGAAATATATCTTCCCATAGCATGCAAATATCCCTCAATAAATGCAGTTCTAAATAATCCACAGTCTAGAACAATCTCAAGGGAAAAATCTGAATTTTCCCCATCTGAATAACAATAGGAATATCATTTATCCAAATCTGTGGTGTGCAGCATCAACTCTTGCTGCTTCTATCAGTTATGTTAGTTTCCATACAGAGATATTTTAAAAGGCAAATCCAACTCATGGAAACTGAAGACATTTTTTTAAAAAGTAAAATGAGAGTTGGAGAGCTGACTTGGTTGGTAAAGAGCTTGCCATACTCATGAAAATCCCAGAACTCATGTAAAGCAGTCATGACAGCTCAAAGATGTCACCCCAGCTCTCCTGGTGTGAGAAGGGAGGCAGAAACAAGGGAATCCCTGGAAGCTTGAGAGCCACCCAGATAGGAATGCAAAACAGTGAACAACAAAAAGAGACATCCTGTCACAAACACATAGGAAGCAAGGACTGACACCTGAGGTTAACCTCTGAAGTCCATATGTGTCTATAATTACACCAGTATGCACACACATACCCACATATTTGCATCCATATATATATACTAATATCTTCCTCTCTCTCTCTCTCTCTCTCTCTCTCTCTCTCTCTCTCGCACATACACACACACACACCACACACACACACACACACACACACACACACACACACACACACACGATATAAGAGCATAAACCAGCTAAGTATAACAGGAGAGAACTTAAACATTTCTTGGATAAGACCAGAAAAATCAACAAATTTCTTACCAAAATGATGAGAGAAATTGAAAGAGACATATTATTTGAAATTAGGAATTCCCAGAGGCACCAGGATGGAGCACTAATGGACAGTGACAGAAAACATTCAGAAATTCACTAAGGACACCTGCAGTCTTACTACTTGGTGGCTGAGGGAGGAGGATCACTTAAATCAGGGGTATGAGTTTAAACTATACAACATAATGGTCCTGACCCTATATTAGAAGAATTACATTGGTGCTACAGAATTCTCCAAGAAGCTAAAAAGTTGAAGCAAGAGGAGCTTAACTTCAAACTGTTTGCTAAGAGCAAATAGAAGGCCAGTGTGTAGTGAGATATCCATCCCCCCACAACACAACTGTTGCATTGACCACGCCCATTGGATTTCTCAGTGTGTGTAAGACCATGTCTCAAAATAAAATGTAAAAATAGAGCAAGAAATAACCAAATGATAGAGCATTTGATTAGCATATCTGAACACCTGGGTTCAACTTTACTACCACAAAAATTATTGACATGACTTCAAACTCATATGATTGACTTACATAATGGATTTTGTCAGAAATTAAAAGACTCATCAATTCTACATGACCTTCAAGAGAGCACAGAGGGACAGAGTGGTAAGCAGATGGTGTTGACTTAATATCAAAGCCAGAGAAGTTAGCCCAAGTTGTAAAACCACAGAGCAGACTCTCCTATCAGCTTAGACACAGAAATCCTTAATATTACTTTAACCACTGAACCCAGAGATTTAGAAAAAATACCATACACCCTCCCAAGTTGGTTTTATTCCATAAAAGCACAGATGTGCAGTGTTTCAAAGATTTATATGTTTTGAGAATGGAATCAGTGCAATTAATGCCTTATTTGACTAAAATTATAGTAAAATTCATCTCAATGAAAACCATTAAATTCTCAACATTTTAAGTAGTGAAACCAAGAATCAGAAATGTTGTGTTGATAGTTGTGAAGGCACTTACAAAACTCTCAGGAACTGGCATGATGCACAGATGTGGGGAATCTGATGCTTTCCCACAGAGAGTTTCCTCTTTGGTATTAATGTTTTCTGTTACCATCTAACAACATAAAATCATGGACAATTAAGTAAGTGAAAATGGATTAGGGAGGAAACATTAAAGCTAAGATTTGTTTCAAAAGATTTGCTATATGGAGTATCATAATTGACATTTTTCAGAACCTTTTGGAGCAAATAAGTTTCCATAATTCCAGGGTACACAGTAAACATAAGGAATTCAATTACTCTGCATTATCATATCAAGCAGTAATAGAAGAGCATTTTATATCATTTTCAATGACACCCAAAGTGTGAATTTAGAAAGGTGCATGGTAGGTGTTATGAGCTGATGTCATAAAGCTCCCAACAAAACTGAAAATGATGTAAATCCACAGTGCTGAGTGCACAGTGGACAAGTAAAGACTTAGGCAGCCAGACCTACTCTATGCATTGTGATAAATACATTACTGTAAATCCAATGAAAATTTGTTATGCTCTCATTATAGGAATCAAATGCTGGTTGCTAAACTTCCATGGAAATATGTATGTTTCAACCTGACAATAACACGTTTCAGAGAAAAGAGCAACATGGCCAAATCACTTCTGTGAAGTTGTTATGATGTCACAATGCAGTGGATATGCTTTTAGATTAAAAATAATAATGATGTTGAGGTCCACACTCTACTTCTCTCAACTCAACACACAGTGTGACAGTTTCCACAACGATGGTTGTAAGATAGAACAGAAAGACATGAAATAGAGTCATGCTGTTAATTAATTTTCAGTGGTGTTTATTGGTAATTCATTGAGAAAATAAGTGTTATTCTTTTAACAGTGATATACTGGGTCATTGGGCACACATATGTGTACATATACACATATACACTCTTGAACATATATACATATGTATACTCGTGTTATATATAATTATAGAAAGTGGACCATGAATGCCAACCCAAACAATGTACAAATTTCACTGATGTAGACTGTCAGTTTTTTGTTTTTGTTTTTGAGACAGTGTTTCTCTGTGTCCTAGAACTCCCTTTGTAGACAAAACTGACCTTGAACTCACAGAGACCTGCTTATCTGTGCCTCTAAAGGGCTGGGATTAAAGGCATGTGCCACCACCACCTGGTTTAAACTGTAGATTTAAAGAACTAAAATTATAGAACTGGAAAAACCATAAGTGTATTATTTCAAATTTTGGAATTGGCAAGATTTCTTAGCTTGATTTTTAAGAAGCCCATACAAACAAATTTGACAATTTTGATGGCTGTACTATTAAAAATATTTGTTCTTCATTAATACCACTTAAATGGGAAATCAAGATAGATATCAAAATAGTTACAAAGGACATATACACACATGACCACACATGTATACATATATTTACACATGTATTTATTGCCTTGTCTTTCAGTGATGATCTTTAGTGGTGATAATGGGAAATTTTTTCTTGGCTTTGATGAGCACATTTTCGTTAGTTTCCAATTCCTTGAGTTTGGAATGGGGTCATGTGGGGTTTGAATGAAAACGTCTTCTGTAGGCTCTGGCTTTTGAATTCTTTATCTCCAGTACTATTTAGGTTGCTTGTGAAGCCTTGCTGAGGGAAATGCATCTCTGGAGGTGGGCTTTGGGAGTTTATAGCCATGTCCCTCACCTGTTTTGCTCTCTGCTTTGTTTTTGTGATAAAAAGGTCTGAACTCTAAGCAGCTTGCTCCTGCCACCTGCCACCAGGATGAACATTTATCCCTCTGGAACTGTGTGCCGAAATATTCTCTTCCGGTACATACTGCCCTGGTTTTGTTGTTTGATCACAGCAACAGAAAAGTAGCTAATAGAAAGTAACTAATAAGAGGAATCATTGGTGTAGACCAGCACCAGCCAGTGGAATCCCTGTGACCCCTTTGTGCTCATGGCCTACAGTGACAAACATGGTGACCACTGGTTGTTCTCAGTGGCTGAAGACTCAAGAATTGCCACTAACTAACATAATGGATCTTTAACTGAATGCTGCTCTGTTTATATTATATTATATTGTACCTTATATTATTGTAAAATCTGATATTATATTCTACTTTAATTAAATGAAATTTAAATAGTAACCAACTGCTCATCAGGCACCATATTCCACACATAGACCTCTTCCACCAGAACTGTTAAGTGAGTGTTGACGGGTACTTTCTCTTTCAGTGTTTGGGTAGGGGCTTCTGTGTCCTGACATCTTCTGAATGAGTTATTCAGGATTCATGTTTACATGGTTCTGTATTAGGCAGAAGAAAGAGTGATAGTTATGTGTCTGCTATTAATGGCTCTTCTGAAAACATAAGGGAATCTGATGTTTTCATTCTTGGTGTCTCTTTATTTAGAGGAAACAATAGTATATTCACTGTTGTATCAAAAGGACTGACCACCTTGGTTGCTTTATTGATCTTAAATTCAGGAAAATAAGTTCAAGGGACATTTGTAATGTTCTTCAGTTTGTCTCTCTAATGAAAATCATCTCTTGCTCCCCAAGTACTAGCACATTAAGATTCCGTATCATGACATGCAATATAAATTTCACGTTTGTTAACATTGTTGATGTTGGCATTTTAATCACACATATTTAATAGGAAATCAAGGTCTTATATGTGAAAAATTGGTCTTTCATTTGTATGCATTTTCAAATTAATTACATACCAAGAAATTCACATTCCACTCTACAGCTAGATTTATCTAGCCTCAAAAAATACAGTGTTGAAGTGCTAACACATATATTTTAATCCATTATTGTAGTAAAGTTTATCAACTCTTGGCCTTAATGCCCTCTGGCTTCTAAGCTATTATATCAATTAGACCTATTTTGGCTCATGTGTAACTGATTTAACAGCAATCTCAATCACAAGCATAGGGATGGAGCCCTAACTGAACGGAAGACAGAGTGCCTGTGGTTAGATCATAATCTCAACAGTGAAGTCTCAAACTCTGTAATTTGCTCCAGTCCACATGGAATTAGTCTCTGCTTCTTGTTGTCATTTCAAGTTTGGATGGCTGCTGTCAGCATTTGGTGCCAGTCATCCACAGATGTGGGGGATCACCAATGTCTTTTGTCATCTCTTTCAAGTCTGAAATGACAAAAAGCAAAATCTCCCCTGGAAACAGGTTTGCTTACTTGTAAGTGGCCAGAGCTCTGATTAATGATTGCCCTTAGGTGTAAGTGGAAAGGAAGTGTCTGCCAAGCAGGAATGGGAGAAGTTATTCCCATGTCTTCTGAATCCAAGAAGTCTGGACCTTGGGTAAGACAGGAGATGTAGTCCCTTGGGTACACCCTTTTAGTGCCAAAACACCCAACTTAACTCAAGCACTATTTAGAATGAGAAGTAGTGTGAGAAAATTGATGTTGCTACAACCATTTCACAAAGGACAGGATCACTGTGGGTTTCTACTGAGTCCTGTTATGGCTCCAGGCCTCCTAGAGCCTCCATCATGCCCAGCTCAGCATGTTCCTTGATGCACTAATGTTCATCTTTATAATATTACAGCAAAGTTGTTTATCATGGTTGCTGTGTTCGGGGACACCCTCTACATGGTCCCCTCTAGGTGAAGTCTTCAGCCTTGCTGTTAAACCAGCTCGGTTTGTTTAACAGAATTGATTTCTGTTATCAAAGTAGAAAATTTCTGGGGGCCTCAGCCTTTTGCTGTTCTGGGTATTTTCTGGTATCCCTGCTTTGTGAATATTCCTAGTGAGTGTCTTTGTGTCTCATGGAATACACCCATCTCTCCTTTTGTGCCTGAGCCCTGATGGGTATATAAAGGACACTGCACCTTACATTTCACCTAGGATCTTTTCTGAAAATACAGTTTAGTACATTTTTACTGAATGACAAGTAACTCTATATTCCGAGAAAACAACTCAATACACTGAACTAAATGTGAGACACCAAAAGGAAAGCAATCGTTTCCCATTCTTGTGTTTTATCTTATGTTAAAATGAATAGGAACAACTGGAAATTTCAATGGTTATACATGAGTAGCTGGGGAACAGAATGATTTGGGGGTGCTTTTCAGCTGCCTTGTAAAAGGGATTACAGGAATTTGGCTCTTGGAGAGTGGCTAAGCATATTCTCAAAGAACTCAGGGCATAAAACTGTGGATATTATAATTAAACAATGTGAAAGCCAATACAAAACAATTTACCCTTTCTACAGTTTAAATCTTTGATCTGATTAAATACCGTTTGATGTTGATAAGCTATTTATTTGAAACCTCTTAAGCTGTGTTTTTCCCTCAAGGGGCATGTTAAAAAGCATGATATTTATCATTCAAAAAGTTTCAAAATTCCATTGGGATCATCCTTATGAATATGTGATGCTCTCAAAAAAAGATTTATATGAAAAAGTTTCACTCACATTTGTGAGGCCTGATTGATACAGATACAGAGGGAGAGTTACATGCAAGGTGTGAAATAAGTTTGTATTAAGGGGTCAGATGCATTATCCACACCATTTATATATGTAAGTTTCTTATCCTCAAGGTGTTTATGCAAAATTGTTCCCTGTCTTCTCTGATTTAATTCAGCTTTGAAATCTCTTGAGGGCAATGTTTGGAATTTAGAGGAAAAAAAGATAACATATGGAAATAATAAATATATATGGTTGGTTCTTAAAGATGCCTGCTATGAAAAAAAAATTTAACTTACACAGCAGTGAAAATAAGAGTGGAAAGCCTACAGTGAACTTCACACGTGTTTATCATTACCGTTCTTATTTAAGACTTCCCCTTCTTGGGAGCCAAACATGGACATCCTAGGTTGTTTTTAGCACCAATACTGAGGCAGCCAATGAAATATGTGTTTTCTCTAGCTATATCCTGCTTCACCCTGCCTACTTCCATATGCCCCATTTTTTTTCCTGGCCTCATGAGATGCCTTTTTTTTGTTTTTCTTTGATTCAGCCACCCAGGGCACAAATTAAAAATAGTTTTGGCTGCAACAGAGCCACTGACCCTTTGCAGCACTGTGGCTCTTGGCAAGGGCAATGTAACTGGTGCCTGAGGGGGATGGGAGGGAGAGAGGGATACAGTCAGATGGTATTCTGTGGCTTGCTTTGTAATTCTCAGAGTCTCCAGTTTCCTCTGCCTCCACATATTTGTGAAGCTCTAGTTGATATCATCAAGAATTTCACACTTCAAGTGAGAGGAAGGTATCTCCCAAAGGATATGTCACTCTGTTATGCAGCAATGGCTCCTTCCATGATGCTGGGCAAAGTAAAATATTTCCTTGTTCTGGAAATACTTTTTTTCCAGGCTGTCCTACCATGTGACTTTCTAGAACTTTCCTCATCTGTGGAATTTGCTTCAGACTTATTCTTGCTGCCTAAGAGAATAACCCCACCTTCCTGCTGTGGGAGGTCCTTAACTGCAGATCAGTTCATGAGACATCTGCTTCTTACCTCCTTACTGTTTTTGTTTGTTTGTTTGTTTGTTTTATCATTTATACATTAACCCTTAGGTGTGTGTGGATTGGATGGGAATTTTCATGAGATAGAGGATTCTCCCTCAGCACACTGTAATGGTTTCTTCTGTGCTGTATGTATTCATTCATACAATAAAAGATTTACTCCCTTTACAGTCAGAGACCAGACTTCCCTGGCCACATGAGGTTGTATGTAAAAAACAAATGGCAATGAATGCTTGTGAATGTCTGATGCGCTTTGGAACACCAGTCTTTACTTGAGAGCTTTCTGAAAGTGTAAGTATAGAAACAAAAGGCTGGACAGATGGCTCAAGAGGGAAGAGCACTGACTGCTCTTCCAGAGGACCCAAGTTCAAATCCCAGCACCCACGTGGAGTCTTACACCTGTCTGTAACCCCAACCTTCTTCTGGCATTCAGAGGCATGGGTGTGGTACACTGATGGACATGCAGGCAAATTTCTACATACATAAACAAACTTCATTTTAAAAATGAGTGAAATTTTTATTACATTCCTAAATAAGCTTACTCACATGATGAGACAGATGCAGGGAAACCCTGGGGGCCACTTGAGATAGTTGATCATTTCCAGGAGACCTGGCATTTCTTAGCTGGATATTACAGGTACCTGGGTAGAGAATAACCATTTGTGCTTTAGATGCAACTATGTACCACAGAAATCACTTGATAGCTTACATTTATCTCTCGCATGGGAACATGCTAAAGAGACCAGAAAATGTGTGGGCTGGATCTCAAGTAGGCAAGTGAAATAGTCAGGCTTGTGATCACTGTAGTTTTTCAGTTTTCCCTTTGAGATAGAATGAATTGTTAGCAGAGGTTTATTAATAGCTTATACTCTGTTTTAAGGAATAAGTCATGAAATAGAAAGTAGGGAGTAAGAATCATGTATCTCTTCCTATGAGGTTTAAAGCATGACTATTTATCAACATGAAAACATTGGAATAGCATGGGGATTAATTCTATCCACTTGGCATAAAGTGCTAGTGAGTCTGGGATTGACTGAAAGCACAGAGGAGACAATTCTTATATAATATATCTAGCAAGACAGCAGGAGATCTCTTCAATCACAGCCTTAAAAGAAAAATAAAGAGTTGCCCAAAATGCCTGGTAAGGGAAGTCCTGGGAGACACAAAGATGAGAGGAAGAAAGCCTGGAATCCTCGGAAGGAACACAAATTCAAATGCTTTACTGGTTGGAGCTTTAAAACACATTTAGAGACTAGAACAGCATGGTGTGCACATATTTGAATGTGTGTGTGTGTGTGTGTGTACATGTGTGTGCGTGCATGTGTTCATCACCATCAAGAATGTGCTTGTACGTATATGTATGTGTGTGTGCATTTATAATTTTTTGTGCTTGTACGTGTTTGTATGCATGTGTGTTCATGATTGTATGATTGTGTGTGCATTTGTGTGTAGTGGGGTATTGTTATAAGCACTTTTCCACCAGCCTGGTCCCAGAGCCACATTAGTCCCAAATAAGACCCTGAGACTCGATTGGTTATAAAGTTGTTGATTGGTTACTAACATTTCTTATTGGTTAACATATTGGTTAAATATTAACCCATAATCACTAACATATGTATTTCTACATGGTCTTATCTTACCAAGAACACGAGAATCATGTCCTCTCTTCCCAAGATCACATCAAGACTCCACTACATTTCCCAGAATCCTCCACCTCTCCGAGTCCCACCTTTCTCGCCTTCTTATTTGCCAACAGTGCTTTATTCATTAACCAATACGAGAAACATATTTACAGAGTGACATCTCCCATCAGGGTATGGCATCCATAGACAGTAGAAACTCACCCCTTTCTATAGAATGCCAAATCACGGGTGACTACTCTGTCTCTATACTACAAGTTTATAAGAACTTCCTGTTGACTTCCTAAAAAGAAAAGATGAGCCTCACTGAAGTAGAAATTATCACATGCAGAGAAACTGGGTGCACTGTGAGCTCTCTGTGGATCCTCCAGGGGGTGGGGCAAGCCAGCAGCATCACATTTGTAGAATCAGAGCATGCCTTCTAGTGTATACTTCAATGGCAGTGCTTTCATAGTTCTGTGGTGATGTACTCAGAGTCAAAGACTATATGCTTATGGGATAGCATGTGTCCCAGAGAGAAATGTAGTAGACATCAATGACAGGGCACCATTACAGTAAATCAATCCTGAACAGGTTCGAAATGCAAAACATACCCATGTACAATCACAGTCCTCAGAGACATGGTCATGGGAGATGTGATAAAAACAGACCCAGGGAAACTAGTTTTGGGAATTGGAAGAAAATGCTGAGGAGTCTGAGCATGTAGCACTTAGAAAAGCCTAGATTAGCCTGTAGGTGAATGTAGAGTTCGATGTTTACATAATCATTTACCTAAGTCTCACCACATGTGAAAACAAATGATTCAGTCCTAGACACTGGGAAAAGGGAGAGGCCATGTCATATTTTAAATAACTTCTCCCTTCTCTATAAACCAAACCGTAATTCTCTCATCTCAAGGAGAAAAGTATGTACATAGATTAGATTAGATCTGCCCATTTGACTTTTAAGTGAGATTCCTGTCTTATTTGCTCTCCTCAAGGCATTCTTCATTGATATAAGTGGAAAGAATGGTTGCATGTTAAATTATCCACTGCTGAGAAACATATTGCTTTCTCCAACAGAGGAAAGCACATAGGACATTTGGCATTCACAAGATAAATCATAAGCCTTTAAACAAAATTATCAAATAAAATGCAAGTGTCTGAAGTATGTATTTTCTACTCTTCTTGGCCTTTTATTTCATGGGTAAAGGTACAAAAAAATGTTTACATGTAAATCAACGATGTGGTTATTGAATTCTGAATTCCATATGGACTTGATGCAGGGATTGCTGGTATTATGTTCATCTTTGTTGTACCTTTACTGTAATGTAATCTGAATGGCACTCCTCATGAGTGGAGATGCAAAGTTGACAGGTTTCTTGGAAAGCTATTGTAACAAGCTGCAGAACTTGTTAAAAACTCAATGGGGGAGGGGGTGCCACTAACTGTTTTTGTTTACTCTTTAACCTACTTCCTCTTTACTAGAGTAACTTTAATTTTTCAACTATCTGTATTTGGCAATTTTTTCCAGTTTTTAGAATATTAGATGCATATCACCACAATCCACAGTAAATTTTACCAGATGGCCTGCTGCACTTGGTCAGCGTCAAGCAAACTCCATCCCTCTGCATGGTACTCCCTGCCTTAACTCCAGGACTGTTTGCATGCTTGAAGTTTGCTGTTGATGAATGAGCTTCAGCCTAGGTAAGACAGGAGAGCCCAACAGCAAAATGAATGGAGGTTCTTAGAAGGGATCTCACTGAAATACAAAGAAGGCTCAATGACCAATCCTTAGAGAGATCATATCATAGTCAAGTTTTCTGCTTCTCTTGAATTGAAATAAAGTAAACAAAATCCTCTCATTATCCTTGTGTAGAAGGAGATTCACAGAAATTCTAAATCCTACCATCATAATCTTAGGAAAAGGGAACTCCTCAGCATTATCCAAGATAAAGGTTTCAGATCAACACAGTTCTCAATCCCAGTGCTTTTCTCTCCTTCCCTTCCAATGGTGTTCATCTTGAAACTAGGTTATCCCTTGGCTCTTAAAAACAACTTTACTGTTTTCATTCTCCCTTTTCTGTCCAGAAAGTAACCATTTAAGAGCCCCGCTAGCAATATCTTAGTCACCCAAAAGGCAACAGTATAACAGATATAAAAGACAAAAGAAGTTGTGACTAACTTGATTTGAATTCTTTAAAGGGATGGGCAAGATTTGAAGTGTGGGAGGTGATACTGACTGTAGTTTAAAAAGTTACATGGGATCCTCCAGGAGACTGAGTCATTTCTGATTCCATCCACAGCAGCCCTATTGCCAGCTCAGCTTAAGTCTGAACACACCACACACCGGAAAACCCCTTCTCTGGCTACCTTGTCACACAAGAGGAAAATGAAGCTTGGGGTCAGGTTCTAAAGTCCCATGTGTCATGATGAATTTGTGAACAACTTCACAAGGAGTTGTTCTTTTACAACTTACACTGTGGTCACACATGTGCACGTCCCCACTCCTACACCCTCCCGCCCACAGTGAATGCGTATTCTCTTGGTGACTATCTTTTGCTCCAGTCATGTCGCTAAGAGTATGAACTAGAAGACATTATCCACTTACCACCCACGGTGTACTATCACTGGGACAGGGAGCAGAATACTGGCATGTCTGATGGCCAGGTTCTCAAAAGTCATTTAGTTGTGATAGACAGGAGCCGCCATTGTACCACTGTGGGCTCTGCCTGTGTGTGTGTGTGTGTGTGTGTGTGTGTGTGTGCGCGTGCACATGTATGTGTGTCTTCTATGGGGTAGCAGAATGTGTTGCTTGCTAGATCAGGGCCACACATCAGAAGGTGGGTGTACTAATTCCTAATCAACTTGGCACGTGCTCACCTCCCAGTTTCCAGGACTTCCCATTTGCCCGTGGGCTGAAATATTGGCATAAGAGCTCATATCAGTGAATTGCTCCTTGCTCAGGTCTGGACCTCATTGCCCAAGGCAAGCAACACCTTTTCTGTGTTACAAATGAATGAGTGAAATTGCAGGAAAGGAGTTTCCAAAATCTCTTTAAATATTTTATTTTTACCTATGCATATTATTTGTGTGTATGTGGCAGGGGTGTTGCACTATGTTCTGTGAGGAAAGTAGAAGACACTGGATCCTGTGAAGCCAGAGCTGTAGGCAATTGTGAACTGACCAGCTGGGTGCTGCGAACAAAACTCAGGTCCTCTGCAAGGGAGCTATAACCACTGAGCCACTAATGTCTACAACCTAACAGTCACTCTTGAAATACGGCTTCATTGAGAGCCTGCTTGCAGAAGTCTTACTGGCCCCATCTTAGTATTTATTAGTAAGTGTGGCATGGCAGTCTAGCTCACCTTTACTGAAAATGGTGTATGTGAACCGCTAAATAGACACAGCACTGTGTTCCAGGCTCAGAAGGACAAAGTGTAGGCACTCCATGTGTATTGAAGGCTCTCTCTCTCTCTCTCTCTCTCTCTCTCTCTCTCTCTCTCTCTCTCTCTCTCTCTCTTTCTGAATTCTCCCTCTCATTTATATAGATGTTTATAATCTGTCCGTGGCAGTTGCCATGCCAGGTGATGTCTCAGTAACAGATTACAGAGCACTTGGAAAGGAACGGGAGGTGAAGGAATCTCTGGGTGGTCTCTGGCCTCAAATTACTTGATATAATTGAACCAAAGCATGCATTGGGTGACAAATGAGAAGGAATGGTATTAGAAGCCGTATGTATGGGGTTTTATATCTCACCCCTTAGGATGCTGAGGAGACAGGTAGGGAAGCAGAGGGCCAAGGCACTGAGGAAGACATTCTTGGTTTCAGTCAGGTGCTTAGTGTGTGATGAGACTATAGATGGCCTGATCCACCATCTTGGCTGTGTGGTGAGAGGCATACATTGATGAAATCAAGCAACAGTACCATGCTTGCATGTTGCTGGAATATCACAGAGATATGTTCAGGACCATCTATGTCTTCAGTCCAATGTGATTGAAACTCCTAGAAAGGGTAGTACTCATAATCCCTGCCCAAATAACACAAGTTAGAAATGTCACTTAAAAAAAAAAAAAGACAAGAATTTTCTCCATTATTCATCATTAATGTACCATGTAACTCATGGTCTAATAACTTTTCCATGTATGTTCGCAAACATGAAAGTCAGTCTCCTCATTGCACTGTTCAACTACATTTGTATTTGTCTGTGTTCTATGGGTCAAGCTGCTCACAGCCTCAGAAGTCACTCACCTGGAACTTTCTCCTTAATGTGGGGATACTTCTTGGCAACAGTTCCTTCCAACTTCAGTCTTCCTGATCCTGTCAACAGCACTAGCACATGCAGAGAAGCTAGTCATTGTCCCTGAAGGGTAAAGCCACATTGTCAGGATACCCTGACCCCAAACATCTTTAGCACAGTTATATTTGTATTTTGAAAAGAACAAAAATAGAAATGTTTATAACTGCTAAGGGAAAAACATAACAAATGCAGGCTGGAGTCATCGGCTTGGTTGGTTCTGTTTGGAAAGATGATGTTTGCTAATTATAGTCTTTGTGCAAGGGCTGTATTATTATACTGACCATATGTAATTAACCAGACTTTTCCCCCTCTATGTATGAAAATAGAATGCACAGCAGTTTTGCCCATGTCATGGTCCTAAGCTAGTTCTCTTTAGCCTTCAGTAGACACAGTCCAGAATTCATCTTTACTTGAGGAGTTTTCAAATCTCTGTATGGCATTAAATTTAATAGGGCTAGTATTTCAAAAATAGAATTATAATTATGGAAAGCCAGTTAAAGGGAGGGTGAATGGTAAAATGAAATGAGATTTTTTAATGGCTTGCCAAGAGTTATAATTAATGAGATGGGGATTTGGCCATGTCTGTGACCTTCAGGTAGAGATGCAGACAAAATTGTCTGTGAATGGGTTCAGAAGGAGAGTGCTTTTGCGGAAGTAGAGGAGTCTCTCCTTGCTAACTCTGCCTCCCATCCTCCAGGAAAAGAGGCTGCTTTGAGGCTCTGTCATGACACCAGAGACAGGGAAAGAAGCAGAGCAGGTGACACCCTGCAACCCCTGGAAGAAAGAAGTTCTGTTGTTACTTAATACCTCTATTTGATGGACCACTTGTAATTGTGCATATAATACGGAGCTGCTTTTCATGACAACCTTAATTAGTGTGTCTGATCTACTTCAGGGTCTGGCTTGTACTGCGACTTTCTTTGAATGCTGGTTGTAAACAAGGGAAGAAGAAAATAGCACAATACAAGTAGGCTTGCATGCCCAAGCCATGCTGGGACTCAGCTTGCTTGCACACCACATGGGCTCCTGAGGCTATAAAAATTGTTTTTGTCTGATTAAACACAAGTGCCTTTGAACTCCATGGGGGTTCGTTTCCGCTTATAATTTCTTGTGACTCTGTATGGAGTTGTTTTCTTCTTCTTTTCCCTCTTTTCTGGGTTTGATTTGGGATTCAAAGTGTCAACAAGTTAGCCTACCTCACTTGTTCTGTCTTTTTCTTAAAAAAAAATTATCTGTTGAATTTCATACCCTGAGGCACAGGGAAGCAGAAACCAGAGTTTCTGTTTGCAGCCCCCAAATTCTTTTTGTTTATGTGCAGAAAATTCGTTTAACTAAAAGACAGAAGCAAATCGGAACACATGTCTAGCGAGGGGTTCACAAAGGCTATTAGTTGTGCATCTAATTACCACCACTGAGCCTGCCTTTCAAGGGAGCCCAGGGGGGCAAGAAATACAACTGTGAAGGTGGTCAAGGACTTGGCTGGGAATGTGACTCCTGGAGAAATAATTTGGGTGAGGGAGCATGTTAGAATTGTTATGTTTAGAAACAGGACCTAATTCAGAGGCATATAAATATGTGGTCTGCGGGCAGGATTACTCAACTGGATTAATTATTAGAACAATGCCAGGGTGGTTATTCATTCTGAAATTCTTCTGTAGACTATAGAAGTCATGGATAATTACAGAGGATAAATTAACCCCTCTCATGAAGTGTATGGGGTTTGTCCATTCATCTTTGGGTATATGTCAGTTTTCCTGATGCATCAAGTCTGTCCTCATGCTAACCTACCTCTGTGGACAGCCTGTGTACTCCTTTAGTAAAGGGCATCTGTGTGTTGGCATCTATCAAATCTTTTCCTCTCGTCGCTACCTGACACCTTCAGAACAGCCAGCACCTGTAAGTTATATACCTATTGGGATTTGTAGAACGGTGCTCCATTTAGTCCTATAGGAAGGAGCTTTTGAATTGCCCTGGTTTCAGAAGAGGGATTGTAGGGTGAGAGACTATAGAGCAATCCTGGGTGCCACCCATGAATCCCTGATCTTCTCATTCAGAGCAACCCCTCCCCCAGCCTTGCTCATTTCCATCTCATCTTCCAAAGACTCTTGGCTGCCCCTCCTCTGGCTTCCTGGCTTCTGTGATTATGCCTCCCAGGACAGCCATCAGCACCTTTGAGAATGCCATGCAGCTGGGGTCTTCCCTGTCCTCCTCTACACCTTGGCTTCCAAGGGCCTTAAACAAGAATTGGAGACAAATACATAGCTAAAGGCCAGGACTGGCCTGCTGCTTGTTACTATGAATCTTATTGTTTAGGAGTCAGATATATTTATTCAATATTGTTTGAGGTAGCAACTGCATAATTGAGTAGTCATGGTCATGACCATATTCCTGTAAGGTGATATATAACCCTTTAGCAGTAAGATTTGTGTTTTCATCACAGACAGTAGCCAGAGTCTTTTACTTTGGCTTGTAAGATAACACGTGGGCTGGCCTTGCTTCCCTCTCAGCTTTTCTCTCTCTCCTCTCAATATATTCCTACACTTCTTCAATTACCCTTGGGTCCACTTGCCAAGGAGCGCCTCCTGGAATTACATATCTTAGCCCTCTATTCAGCTATCCCTTCCTGTTTTCATCCCATCTTGAGTGCCACCTGCAGAAGAAGGTGGCCCTTTTAGTATATTCTGTTTCACATTCATCCAAGGCACACATCCTGCTCTGTTGTCATCATGGCAATTACTGTCTCTTATTGATCTGCCTCCCTCATTAGGAGTCTCAGGTTGTGAGTGGAGCAGTATTCTTTACTAATTTCCCTGTGTTATCTCTAGTTTCTAGAGTGATGTCAGGCCTAGAGTTGGTTAGAATTAACTATGTGAAAAGTAGAAAGGATGTCTGGCTGTTGTGTCTGATGGGGCCTGGTCTACTGAGCACTTGATACTGAATTGGGGCAGTGACCATGAGTAGTATAATAAAAGAAGAATCTGGAGCTATGGAGTCCTATGGGATACATCAGGATGTAATTAAATGAGTGTGTCAAGGTACTAAACACAGTTTTGGAATGAGAATGTAACGTTGAATTCACAGTACTCTAAGGAGTTCAAAGATGTCATAAATACAGCTTCCAGTTTGTCCTCGCAATGGCTGTGTGGTCTGCTGGGATGGGAGAGGGGCTCTTATGAGGCCAGGCTTATGGATCCTGTCAGGTTAGTTCCTGGAAATGAAAACAACTGCCGATTCGCCAAAACAAACCTAAAGAACAGAACAAAAGCAAAATTCAAGTTACTTCCCACATCTCTTTGTGGACCTCTTTGTGGTAGTCAGTTATTTGAAGGTGTGAGGCAGGCAGAGAGCTCTCTTGGGAGAAATCTAGCCCTACTGGCAATAAAACTTCTGGAGTTGTAAATATCAGATTTATGCTTCATGTTCAAAAATTTTTAAGCATCTGGGGTGTTTAGTTTGCCACTGCTACTGTCAAGTAAACCTGGGAGCAAGGCATGAAACTCATGACACTGTAGATAACATATCCAATAGGCCAATCTGAGAGACCCAGACAGCCTGCTAATTTCTCCCAGATGAAATGGAACAATAGTAATTAAGTGAGGTTTCAAATGACCCTGTCTGTAACTGCTAAGAATGCTCAACAATTGTTTAAGTGAAAAGAATAATGAATCTGCCCATGTCTTTCTGATAGCTGATTAAGAGCATTTAAAGCTATTCTACAAACTAATGGCATAAAGCCTTCTGCCATTTGTTGGCATGTGGTATGTGACAATTCATATATGTCTGGTGATTGAGGCTTCTCTTAAACTAACCTATAGTGAAATCTCACTGAGTTTTATGAAGACACAGCTATGGCTATAGATTGCCATGGCTATTTATACTAAATTAGAAGAATACTCTGATATGCAAAGCCTAGAACATTTACTATTTTAATCTTATACCAAAACAACAACAACAACAAAAACATACAGTCTTGCAGACCCTTACCTTGCAGAATCACTGAGTAAATACATATACTGTGACCACTAGTTGATCTTTTAGCAACAGAGACAAGATAAATAAATAAACAAACAAACAGACAGACAAATAATTTCTGGATACATGTACTCAAAGTCCTTATTTAATAACTGACACAATTGAGGGCTTGCTAAAAACTCACACAGCAAGGTATCACCATAGAGTCTGAAAAGATTCCCAGTCACCAGATACGTAAGCATTATCAACCACCCTGTAACTGCAACAGGCAGTAGCAGTAGCAGAATGTTTTATCTTATAGGTTTTATAAATGGTCTTCTGGGGGTGTGATTTGTGAGAAGTGAAAAGTAGCTGTGAGAGTCACTGAACCCAGGCAGTGGTGTAACCATGATCTGGGAAAACAAAGCAAGTATAAGCACAGGGTATGTTCTGGCTGCTGGGGATTGGTTGTATTTGAGTAAGTCCATATGTCGGGAGGTCTATGGGGCCACCAAATTCCAGAAATGTGATTTCTTCTGTCTGTGTCACTTTTGTAATGAGTTGGGGCACACATGGCAATGGATGTTATTTTCCAACTCCCTTGAAAGATTTATCTATCACAGAATGCAGTCTGGCTTTCTCTACTTGAATCTTAGTGGTACTTAATAGAATAATGGGTATTTGGAATGGAATGTTTATTAATTTGTATAGTCTGTTGGTAATTTACTCGTTTTTAATGCAAGTGTCTGAAGTAAAAATAAATGTCCAATCCGCTGCATACCATTCCTGAAACCGGGAGTTGTATAAATTATGTGAAGAGAAATTACAATGAATGCTCCTAAGTACATGATGGATGACATTGCCCTAGTTTCCAGTCACAAAGCTATTATTGCCCCTGGAACGAAGGTGACAATCTTGGATGTGAAAAAGAAGTGCTTCCTCATAAATCTATGGACTAGCTTCTACTTAAGATTTACTCTTTTTTTAATTTTAAAAATATTTACTTTTCTGTACCCTTTAAAATGTTCAACATAAAAGATTTCATTCTGCCATCTCCATACACACACAATATTGGTCTTCATTTTTGTTACCTCCTATCCGACTTCTCTTTTTAGGATATTTTAAAATTACTAGTGTGTCTCTGTGGATATTTGCACATGAGAGTGAATGTGCTGAACAAAGGGAGGTAGGTCAAGAGCATGATGGGGAAAACCACAGAGACAGCTGAACTGAGTTAATGGGAGCTCACAGACTGAGTGACAGCCAGAGAACCTGCATGGGACAAAACTAGGCCCTCGGAATGTGGATGACAGTTGTGTGACTTGACCTAACGCAGGGCATGAACTGGCGTTTTGGAGTCCATTCCCTATGGTGGGATACCTTGCTCAGCTTTTTTATAGGGGGGAGGGCCTTGGTCCTGCCTTAAGTTGGTATGCCAGATTTTGTTGACTCCCCCAAAGAAGGCCTTACCCACTCTGAGGAGTGGATGTAGGTGGGAAGTGTTGGGGGCAGAGGGAAGGGAACTGTGGTTGGTATGTAAATTAAAAAATATTTTTTTAATAAAAAATGCAATAATTAAATAAAAAGAAACCAGAAGAGGGTGTTGTGTTTCTTGGAGCTGGAGTTACATGTGTCTGTGTTTTATGACACAAACTCAGGTTCACTGCTGCAGGTGTGCTTCACCTCTGAGTTGTCTCTCCAGCTCTGCCTTCCAACCTCTTACTAGATCCTTCTACTTCCCAAATGGTCCCCATATCATTTTCATGTTGACTATGTCCCTCTGTCTATGAATGTGTGTATGTATGCATACATGCATGTATATATACATACATAGACACATGCTTGCTTATATCATCTATGTATCAATCATCTGTCTGTCTGTCTGTCTGTCTGTCTGTCTGTATCTTCATCATCATCTCTGTAATCTACATGTATAGAGTCTCTGCATGAAAGAAAATGTATGATATTGAGGCTTTGAAGCCCTGAGATTTGCTTTTGTACTCCCTCACTCTCTTCCTTTGGACATCTTGCTCCGCCTAGTAGTTTCCTTCTACGTTTAAACCTATATGCCCTTTATGTGAGAGAAAACGCATGTGGCAGTTTGAGTGCAAATGTCCCTCATAGGCTGGTGCATTTGAACACTTGGTCCTCGGTTGGTGGCACTATTTATGGAGCTTTAGGAACTGTGACTTTGCTGAAAAAAAAAAAAAAAAAAAGAATTATGTCACTGGTGTTGCCTTTGAGCGTTTAAAACTTGGAATTTCCAGCCCAAATTCTTGCTCTGGGCTTGTGGTTTTAGAATGTGAACTCTCAGACAGCTGCTCTCTCAGACAGCTGCTCAAGCCCTCATCCCTGCTGTCATGCTTGCTGCCTCCCAGTCATAGCAATGGACTTTTATCGCTCTGGAACTGTAATCCTAAATGAACCTTTCCTTCTACCAGCTGCCTTGATCTTGGTGTCTTATCACAACAGAAAAGCAACTAATTCCGCATGCAATAGTTGTCCTTCTGTATATGGCTTATTTACCCTAACATGATAATCTTCCATATGATTCTATTTAAGAGAATGTGGATCTCTTCTTCATAATTTAAATAATCACCTAGGTGAGCTAGTAATTTGTATATATCTGTGACTCATCTGAACCAACTGATGCTCTTTAAATACCATCTAGAAATGCATGTGCAGTTTTTATTATGTATGGTGATTATCATAAATAAAAAAGGCATGGCCTATAGGAATTTCTAAGACTTCCTGGTTTGATAATTGAGTAGAACTGGCAATACCAGGAAAAAACTGTTAACCTTTCAAATATGTTTTTCTAAATTGACAGGATATTGATCGAAAATATTAAACATAAAAGGTATTGTCCCTATCTGCTTTCTATTGCTGTGATAAACACTATGACCACGCCCCAATCTTGGAGGAAAGGGTGGATTTTTCTTTTACATCCCCATCATAGTCTACCCATGAAGGAAGACAGCTCAGGAACTTGGACAGGACCAGAAGCAGAAGCTGTTGAAGAATGCTGCTTACTGCCTTGCTTCTTGTCTCGTTCTGCTGCCTTTCTCGCTCCTCTGAGAGCCATTTGCCCATTGCTGCTATGATCCACTCTGCACCATGCTCTTTTATATCAACCAATAATCACTAAAATGGCCCACAGACATGCACACAGGCCAGTCTGACAGAGGAATTTTCTCATGGAGGTTCTTTATTTCAGAGTTTCACCAGTTGGTGGAGAAATACTAAATAGCACAGACACATGTGACTAAGTACAGGAGATGCACACAGAATTCTATACACAATACTGAATTCTCCCAGAGGTCACATTTAAAAGTGTGTTTATAAAATACCAAACAGAGACTTATCGTGCTTTGATATCCCGTGTTTTCAGTGAAGGACTATCTGCTGTGCATAGGGCTTCTGCCTGACAGATCTATGTTCATCTCTTGGGCCCCTCCACAGCCCATACTAAGGCAAAGACACCATGTCCATTTTGCTAATATAGAGTATACAGCATGGATTAATGATGCTGGAAGTTCTCTTGTCCTGCCAGGTCCTGCTGCTTCATCCCCAAATGAACACACAGAGATGCTATACTAATTATAAAGCGGTTGGCCAATAGCTAGGTCTTCTTATTGGCTAGCTCTGTCTTAATTATTAATTACTGATATATGTATTTTTTCATGAACTTACCTTACTAGAAAATGCCTGGTGTAACCTATCCTTCCAATTTCTTCATGGTGTCCCTTCTGCTTTTTTTCAC
The DNA here is from genome assembly GCA_030556225.1 of Cricetiscus sungorus. Taxonomy (NCBI): domain Eukaryota; kingdom Metazoa; phylum Chordata; class Mammalia; order Rodentia; family Cricetidae; genus Cricetiscus; species Cricetiscus sungorus. The sequence continues at coordinate 31,324,328 of JANBXA010000398.1, forward strand.
CTACTTTTCCCAGAATTCTCCTTGTCTTCTAGCCCCACCTATCTTCCTGCTTCTAATGGCTTTTGGCCAAACAGTGTTTTATTCATCAACCAATAAGAGAAACATATATATATATATATAGAAGGGCATCCCTCATCAGATTAAATTTCTCAGGTAAATTAAAGGAAAATGATCCTATCAGGCCATACATTTCAAGGACTCAGTCAGAAACATAGATTATTTTTTCATTCATTTGATTTGAATACCTAAGTTCTGCTGAACCAGCATGTTAAGAAACAATTTCTAATTTGATTAATTCTTTCCCAGATATAAAGTTCTGTACCTGAGTATCTGGACAAACTGTTTCAACAATGTGTATGGAGAGTTGGGGAACGTTTGATTAGCATCGGGCTCTATTTTAGTTGCATCAACCTCAGTAATAGTTGGTTCAGAAGAGGCCTGGTTCATCTGTAATATAATAATAGAACAGTGCCTCTGTGCTATCATGGGAGCTTTCTCTTGCAATCTTTGATGTGGGCTGTGACACAGAAAAGATGCTAGGTGTGTGCTGAGTGAGATGTGGCCTCTCTAGCTGAGGAAGTAAAGGAATTATGGGAAACACAATAATGGGGTTGGGAAGATGGCTGAGTTGGTAGTGCTTGGTGTACAAACATGAGGATTTGAGTTTGCTCTCCAGCACCCATCTGAAAAGCTGGCCATGGTGGTGTGTGCTTTACTGTCAGTGCTGGAGAGAAAAAGAGAACCAACTGTTGGGGCTTCCTGACCAGCAAGCCTAGCCTAATCAGAAAATCCCAGGCTCTGGTGAGAGTCTCTGCCTCAAAAAATAGTGTATGGGTCCTAAAAAACAACAAGCAAGGTTGGCCTCTTCTGTCCACCATCATACATGTGCACTGCTTTAAACCCCATACAAGCATGCTCTCTCCCTCTTCTAACAGACAATATACACAATAAAATCCACAGATGTTTTAGAGAAGCAATAAGAAACAACACAGTAAGTTTCATTTGGGCAATGTCAAAATATTCTAAGTAAATTGAGTTAAAATGTAGGATTTAATTTACCTACATTTTTGAATTTTCCAAATGATGTGTATAACATCTTTGTTGGACAAAGCTGCACTAAAGTCTTTATTACGTTTATTTTTTCCTCATGGGACTCATTAATATCTTCTTCAACTTATTTTTCGTGTGTGTGTGTTTGTGTGTGTGTGTGTGTGTGTATGTGTGTGTGTGTGTGTGTGTTTTGTGTGTGTGTGTGTGTGTGTATGTGTGTGTGTGTGTGTGTGTGTGTGTGTGTTTAGCTAAATTATGAATGTGACTTTGTTTCCCATTCAGTAAGTGCAGCCGTTTCTTTTATATAGCAGGGACTTAATAAATATTTCTGGCCACATAAATGAATAACTGGGTTCCCTGGTATTGCTGGTGCACATTGTTGTAATGATAGGTTCTGGGGAAAATGTGAGTCTGTCTTGGAAAACATGTTCCCGTTCTGCTATATGCCTGTAGTCTCTACTCCTGCAAAGAGGCCACCTTGGGACTTATTAGACACTTCTCCAAGCAGGGAGATGTCTTTTAATAATGTGGCATGTCTCTTGAGCTCGCATAGCTTTGCTTCTTAATTTTGCAGAGGTGGTGGATTACATTAGAATGTGATTTTCAGGTAACAGAAGATAGAAGAAACTGAGCATGAGGTCTGAGGATGGGGCAGAAGGAGACCACCAGGGCGAGTAAACTTTTTCTTTTAAGCTCAGATCTGACAAATCTGTGAATGTGGCAGAAGATGATGTGAACTAAGAAGTCTTCAAACAGTTTTCTGCAATCCATGGTATTACCTAGAGCTGGTTGGCTCTTTTACCACTTGACAAATGTTTAAGTTCCTTTGGCTTATATGGTCACAGTACATTCAGGCTATACTTTTGGTGTTTGGATGGGATGGGAGAGGGGTGTCAAGGGAAGATAGGCTCCATTGAATAGAAACTACTCGTTTTTCCCGATTTTAATCATATTATCAGCATTTGTAATTCTAAAGTCATAAATCTCAAGGAAATTACTTTATAATGTCCCCTGGCACAACATTAAGATTTTGCAATTAAGTTTTATAGCTTGCAGTCACATGTTACCGGTCACAATGCAAGATAACCACCCTTCTTCAGGACAGACTCAGGAGTTTAAGATGGAGTGGGCTGGTCGCTAGCTTCATGGGGGATGGGGAGTGGTTTGGGGATGATGCCAGCCTAGAATTTCAAGATCTTGGGTTGTATGTGGATTCTTGCCACTTCTTTCTAATTGTAGAGCATAAATTGCTTCTTGTGAAAGTTACCAGCAATAAAAGCCAGCTGCTGACCACCTTGGTCTTTATCTTAAGGAAATTGCAATGAAGGATTTAGTAAAGTAGAACATTACAAAGGTCTTAATCAGTGTAAGCAGAAGAAAAGACAACACCCATCCATAAGTTATTCCTTGAAGTACTGTTCTGAGAACTTTTCATTATTATTTCTTACCAGGTATGTCCCAAGGAAGCATGTATAACTCAGAAGTACCTGGGACAATAGTTGCTTGAAACTCTCCTGCTGTTGACATTTTCATCTTAGGATAAGTCAAGTATTTGCCGTACAGGCAGAGAAATTACAGAAACGAATGGAATCTTAAAGATAGAATGGCTACAAAAGGCAATAAATTCAGTGATGAATGTTTGGGCCCTGATCCAATATTTTGTTCTGACTTGCTGCTAGACAGACAGACACATGAGGCTTAGGGGCTGAAATTTTCTATAGTCTCTAGAAGAAGTTCAGAGAGAAATTGGTGGCTGATCCTTGGCATGGAGCATTGATTACTTCTCAAAGGAAACTTAACTTTTGCATATGACACACGATGATGTCTAGAAAAGGGGCCTGTATGGAAAGACAGGTAATAGAGTCAAGCAGGAAACAGTGGAGAAAACCAGTACAGACCTGCAACCCTGTCCTTGGTATGGCTTTAAAACATCCCAGCCCCTGCCCCTATTTTTAATCATAGTCTTAGCTTAGATTATGTTGATAGGGAAAGTGGTGCAATGCACTGACACTGCAAATAAAGTTCACAAAAGACAGGCTGCACAACTTTAAAGAGTATTAACTAAATTTAAGGTAAGGTCATCTTTTTACACCTTAGGAGAAGGTGAGTAAAAGAAACACTTTCCGGAATGCTTTGTGTACTCCACTCTGCACAATAGCCAAGAGCCAGCTCTTACACCTTCAAGACAGCATCTGGTTAACACACACACTCATACACATATCAGCACTCAATGGCTGACTGCCACACATACCCTCATACACACAAATCCGCATGTCGTGGTTGATGCCACACACACTTCCATACACACACATCTGTACTTCGTGGTTAACTGCATTGATCTTTACCTATTTGACCCAAATTATTCAATCCATACACACTCACACATCTCTACTTCATGGTTAACTGCATAGATCTTTACCTATTTGACCCAAATTATTCAATCCCCATCTTCTTGTTCTGCAATCTTCTTCCTCACAGTAAAGCAGATCATGTGGACATGGCATATGGAGTGTGTGTGTGTGTGTGTGTGTGTGTGTGTGTGTGTGTGTGTGTACCTATATGTGAATGAGTACGTGCATGTGTTTTTCATGACATTTATGTAGACATCAGTGACCAACCTTGGTGGGTGTCATTCTCTGCTTTCTACATCATTTGATCAAGTGTGAGATCACAGGGCAACTTTGATGTGGTCTTCTCCTTCCATATTATTGGACAAAGTGTCTCTTGTGTTTAGCACTACATGCAGGGTGAGCTGGCCTATAAACATCAGGAGATTCTCTATCTCTACCTCATAACTTCCTGTAGGAGTGTTGGCATTGTAGATGCATGCCGTGATGTGTAGGAATTTTCATGTGTATTCTGGGAGTCAGAAGAACGCAGGTTGTCAGAATTGCACGACTTTCTCCCCAGCTCTGGGATTGTCTCCTCTCAGATCCCAATTGATAGACAGATCATTATTAATATTAACAATAGCAAGAGCCTTAGATGTTATGTGCAGGCTGAGGGAATATTGGCTTTGTGAGCCCAACTTTATAAGGTTGCATTTCATTGTTCTGTATTTGGCAGTTGAGAACCAAGCAGGTATTGATTTTGCTTAACAATATATCAATAGGAATAAATTTACTTTTGGAATACAGAGGTTGCTGGTTTTCCTTTTGTTTTGCAACTTTGGAAATGCACTGCTGCATCTTTATGTCTATTGAGTTGTCATAATACAAATCCATGACTAGTTGAGTTTCTGTGTCATTGGCTTTTGATCTGAGAATGACCTCCCCCCCCCACCATGATTCACTTTTCTCACCTATGATGAAGAGAAATGTGGAGACTCAGATGTGTGATATGCTTGTATCTGAACCTAGAACAAACCATCTTGCTTATATTATGTATCAGTTCATTTGGAGCCAGTGGTTCTGCTGTGTATTTTCTATGCATAGCTTCAATAGCAGAGAGTTCGCCATGTAGCTTTGTGAGACATAGAAGCATTGTGCTTCAATTTCTTTGTCTGATGGACATTGCTTCCTGTCCATGGCTTTGGGACTATTTCCCTACCACATCCAGTCCTCACTAACTGTACACTGTGACTCTGGTTTCAGTGTGGATTCAAATCACCAATGAAGAGTGAAAGAACCTGGGACAAAATTGAAACTACACCATCCCAATCCTTATCCACCCATATCCACTTTGACAAAGCAAGTCCAGTTGGGTTGTTGAGAATTGTTGCTGCAGGCTACAGCCCACCCACTCTGGGTTTACTATCTCCCTTAACAACAGAATCTCCTTGTGGTCATAATTTCAGATATCCGCTTAAGGCATTATTACCTGGACTATCTCTAGAATGTTTTTGCTTGAGATAAGCGCTCTTCCAATTATCTCTGCTGTATAAGGAAGGGATGCTGACTTGCATCTATCTAGCCAGCATACACTTTAAAGTTCCCAGTTATTTTTGACAAAGTTTATTAACCATCACTCATGTGATGAAATAGATTTCTTAAAAATACAAGCCACACATCTCTTAAAAGCAGAATTTGTATACTTTTGTTAAAAATATTAGCAAAATACAATGTATGAGTTCATGTCTTAGAAACTCAAAAGTCAACACACATGACTTCATGACAGAAAATCATTACATGTGTTATCATGCTTGTGCAAAGGTTGGATCTTCTAGGGTGTTCATCGAGTGTCATAAAAGGTACACCAGGTATTTGATTGGAATTTTCAAGCTTTGTGTCACTTAACTTCCCTGAAATGGTCTTGTTAGCTGTGTGTTAGTTGCTTTTAAGGTCACTTCCTTCATTTGTGTCTTTTAGACTATCACAGGAGGAAGAAAGAAAAACATCCTTTTGCAGTAGTGAACATAGTAATATTGCTGGAACTTGCATCCCCTCAATGCATGGAGTGCTATGGGCTGTCCCTTCTGTCTACTGTCTCCTTCACCTTTCTTGACCAACTGCAGAGACTGTTTTTTCTACCAACTACCACATTTCTAGAGGGTCCTCTCTTATACCTCTTCCCAACTTGTACTTGCCTAGCTAGACCGTGTCTGTTAATTTTATGAATTTTGGAAGGCAATATTGATAATGACTTACTGCTCCTATTGACATCTGTTATCATGGAGGTAAATGACATGTCTTTTTGATAGTATATCACAGGGTCATTCTTGCATATCTTAGATAAGCTAATTACCTATGTCCCTTATCAATACATTCATGTGTATATATGCATGTGAATATATGTATGCATGTGTATATGAATATGTGTATGTTTCTATGTGTATTTGACACACATGTATCTGATTTGCTGATACTATGTACATTGCTCTAACATAATTTAATCTGTGTTCTTAGTTGAACTTAGTTGAACTCTGAAATTCATTACTTATAATGATACTGTTTCAGCCTTACTACTTAGATTGCCATGATAATTACAATGTTAGCCTGAGTTGGAAAGCTTTCTCTTTTTGTCTGAAATAACTTATGAAATGCTCACATTATATATTCCTTATGGATTTGACCAAAATACCCACAAATCTAATCTTGTCATTTCTCTAGCATGCCATATGTTGGAGTTCATTATACAATTAGCTTGTATGATTTTAATAGCGAAATAGTGAAACAAAACGAGCTTGCATACATTTCTTAATGAGTTGTATATGTTGAAGGGTGGAGAGTTGATTATACTGGAGACTTTGAAGGGCAAAGGGGCTGACATATGAAATGGAGTAAAGAAATGTAAAGAGATGGGACTTTGTGAAAATGAGAGCCCTGGTAATTAGGAGAGGATGGAGAACCCTGAGAAGTTGTGGTCTGTGCATGTGGGGTTTAGTTGGATAGTTTGGCCTATATAGAAATTCTCACAAGGAGACTTTGATAGATTCAATAAGAAGTAAGGGTGTATGATATGCACAGTTGAGGCAGACTAACATTGATGAGGGATGCAACAGATAATTAAAGTGAAGAAATTGTACAGTCTGGTTAAGTTTTGAGTGACTGTTGCCCCAATAAATGTATGTAGGTTTTTTTTGGGGGGGCATTTGAATTTCAATCAAGGAAATGAAACAGCACTGACCACTATATTGTTAACTCATCTCCTCTTCCTTACTCTGCTTCTTTTTACTTCTTGGGATGTTTTCAGAAGCACCTTTATTTTGTTATTTTTGCTGTTCCTTGAAATAGAAGCCTTGAGCTGAAGTGCTACTTCTCATCTGGTTCCTACTGCCTCCACTAACGAATCCATGCTGAACAATCTAGCTGAGTATTTTCTGATATTGGTGATAGCTTTTTCTGCCCTTACATGCCTTGCATTTCTCCACCAGCAAGCAAGGTCAGTCTTGCCTCTGCCATTTTTTCCTCTTGCATTTGGGGCAGAACCTGAGTTCTCAGCTCTGGAATCTACAAGTTGTGATGAATGAAGCAAGATGCACTCCGTGTAGCCTGTAGTCTGGATGAGGACTCTTTGTGGTCTCTCTTCTAAATGGTGATGCATTTTAGTTTATACATCATGTCTGCTCTTCTGTTCTGACTGATACAGAATGGCCCTGCAATCCACCCACCACCTCTCTGCTTTAGTGGGTGACATTCTTTTGGTTGCACTTGAATCTGTTATCTTTCAGTACATCAAGACATGGCCTCTGACCCTAAACTCCTTGGTTCAACCTGGAAATGTTTGTTTTCTTTAATGACCCTACTCTTGGTCTCACTGCAAATCACCAGTCTGACTAAGACCATCCTAACACCTCTTACATCTCCGTTGCCATGGCTTTTGACTACATTCTGTGGTTTTGGTATTTGGTGTTTTTAATATCTGGTAGTCTTACTCTCATTCTCTACATACTCCACAGCATCTTCTCTGTCAATGGCCCATTCCCATTCCCAGGATCTTTGACTCAGCAAATTAAATGTGCTCCTGAAAACTTGTAAATACTTTTTGTTACATCTGCTATGAAGCCTGGATGTCACAGACCATGAATTCCCCTATGATTTATATGAATGAGTATGTCTCTTAGCTTCCAGTCCAGCATTTTTTAAGCTACGGTTACTTTTTTTTTTTTAACCTCCTCCTTTCTTCTTAATTCACTGCCTCTGGAAAGAAATTATTCATTCCTAACCTTTAACATCACACCTGGCTTGGCAGCCCCCACAATCAAGGCACCACTCCTGTGCTGTACACCAGAACTTTGGTCTTCATCTCCCATCACCTGGAAGTACTGTCATTGTAAGGATGACTGTATGAGATACAGAGAGGAAACTGTGGTCTTCATGTTAAAATAAGCATGACTAGATGAGGTAGAGCCAGAGGGAAACCATGGTTCTCATGTTAGAATAAAAATGATTAGATGATGGGCTGGAGAGATATGGCTCAGTGGTTAAGAGGACCCTCCAGAGGACCCGGGGTTCAATTCCCAGAACTCACATGCAGCTCACAACTGTCTCTGTCTCCAGTTCTAGGAGACTAGACACACTGTTGTAGATATATATGCAGCAAAGTACCAATTCACACAAACTAAAACAAAATTAAATAATCAAAACAAAACCAAAGTATTTTTTTAAGTGTAATCTCATATGAGGTTGGTTCAGAGGGACACTGTGGTCTTCATGTTAACCTCTGTGATTCTGGATGAGTCTTTCCTTCCATTATTCCCAGCAGTCTCTCCTCTCTGTAGTTGTGTAATTCCTTTAGCCTGATAGATACATATGAATTATATTTATGTTTATAGAGACATTAGCACTATTGTCCTAATGGCATTTACTAATAACATATTGGGACACCAATGTCCTGTATATAAATAGTTATAAATGAGTAGTTGTTTTAATTGACTTATGGTAAACATGAAAAGAAAATGTGTGTAAAATGCCAAGAGGAAACCAGGAAAGGGCATATATTAAAATTTCAAGACAACTCTGTGTATAAGTTTAGACCTGGTTTTCTTTAAAAGGAAAATAACTTCCAATTATATCAATTCCCCAGTAACTGATAATGAAGATATTTTGCTTTCCACGCATGAGGTTATGTCTGTTGCAATGTCATATGACAAGAGTTTTCTGCACTAGATCTGTTTTTATCTTCAGTGTCTGTTCAAAGAGATGCTTGCCTTTCTTCAAACTAATGACAGCAATGGTTTGACAGTTAGCATATGCCCGTTTAGTCAGAATGATATTACTCAAACGCTAAAGCAAAGAAAAAGAACATCCGATTATATGGTTGGTTGCCAAGGAAGAGGAGAAGGTATCCTGAAACTGGCAAGCAATGTGCTGCATATTTCTTCAGTGCTGGGAACGAGGCATGGTTCAGAAGCAGCCTAACATCCCTCCTCACACGCTGTCATTTCATCACTATAGGCGCAGAGAAGTTAACTTCTAATAAAAGTTAACAGTGCTTGAAAAAAGAAAGAGCCTAGTCTAGTCCCTTAGAGTGGCTATTTCCTGATTTCTCTTAGAAACAATGCCAATGCGCCCTACGAGTAGCTGCAAATTTCTCATCCATAAAGGACCAATATGTTTAACATGGGGCCAAAATAGAAATCTACTTAGCCCGGAATGGAAATACTCATTTGAAAGAGAGAGGGGTGCCCACACTTTTTCCTTGCTTTTGAGCCTTGTGGGGCCGGCCATTAGGCAGTTCTATGCTCTGGAGTCTTGGGAAATGATCCTCATCATTCCCTACACCTTGGATGGGTCCTGTGCACTGTGAATGCTCCTCCTGTAGCCAAAAGCAAAATGCCCATCTGGCTCATAACTCACAGCCAAGCCCTGATATCTGTATTGCTCCTTACTGAGTGTCCAGCAGCCTTCTGTGTTTTTCAGGGTTAATGTATGGAGTATGTGAAATCTTGATAAAAAGCCTCCAATGGCAGTTAATGATTGCTACAGGAGACCCCCAAGCCCTCGCTGTTCTGTTTGTGACCTGATTGCCCTCTCTGTCATCCTAGAGGAAGATCATTCGTTTTTAACTTTTGTATTTGTTTCTTTTTTTTTCATGTTTAGAAATTGGCCCCTGGTTACGGGAGTTCAGAGCGGAGAATGCTGTGGATTTCTCGCGGTTAACATTTGACCCAGGACAGAAAGAACTTGTCGTAGGATCGAGGTGAGAGATGCTGTGTTTTGTCCCCAGAGATACTTTCTTAATTCGTTGCATATCTGTGCCATGGCACCGTGGTTTCTTGGCTGAAATCAATGTGCACTAGATAATGTAATTTTGTCTGAGAATGAAGTGTTATGTGCATGCCATGTGGTTCATCCTCAGAAAGGGAGGGGCAGGCTCCTCGCAGCAAACATGGGTCAGCCCCTCTCTGCTGCAGCTAGTCTTCAGACCTGAATTCACAGAATTGTTCAGAGCATAATCCCTGAGGAGGGTTCTTTCTGGGTTCTGTTCTTATGTTAGAGATGAGAAAAGTGAATAAACATGAAGGCTGAAGGTAAATAAACTTGTTGTCCAGAAGCATACACCCTGAGAAAGATGGCTCCAGTTCCATAGCCAGACATTTTGATCCAAGAAACATGTTCTTGACTTCTATGGATTTTTCAGTAGAGTTCAAGAGACCATAAGCCTCCATGTGTTTGTACCTCTACACACCCATCATTACCTGTGTGTGTGTTTGTGTGTGCGTGCGTGCATGCATGCATGTGTGCACATGTGTGTGCACGTGTGTGTGCATGTGTGTGCTTACATGTATGTGGGTGCATGTGTGACTGTGAATAGCCCATTGCTAGGAAGCTGAAAGTTCAAGGGAAACATCACCATGTCTCTCCTGAGGGTGATCCGATTCCTGTGTGTAGTCAACACCTATGTGCATCTGGGCTAAGGGACCTAACCCACAGATTTAGAATTGTCTCCTTCATTTGACGGGTATATCCTCTGAAAATGATGGTGTGCAGGAGAGAGGTGAGGAGGGGTGGGGGAGAGCTGAGTTGCAATGTAAAATGAAATTTTTCAAATTAATTAAAATGTGTGTAATTCCTACATTCAGAAACGTGCCACCATGTGTAAATATAGATTCTTCTGGAACCTGAGGAAGGCACCTTGGTCATCTTTTATATAATGCACATTCCTACATTATAACACACATATTTTGTAGACGGAAAATTTGTAAAATTCCTCCATAGATCAGAGGGAAGCTTTATTTAAATTGTGTTCTGGTTCCTCCAGATAAACTTAGAATATCTCTGAGAATCATCTCCTTTCAGAGCCTATGTCAGGGCTGTCAGAGCGTTTGGGGAGGGTATAAAGGGCCACAGACTCAGCCCTATAGACTGTGTCACCTGTGGCTTTTGAGAAGCCCTAAAACATGTTTTCAATATGCAGGTAGCATGATATACAACTATATCTATCAGTGAAGTGCTGGGGAGGATGGGGCCTGGGTCACACAGGAGAGGAGGTGGCCTGGGTCACACAGGAGAGGAGGTGGCCTGGGTCACAGAGGAGAGGAGGTGGCCTGGGTCACACAGGAGAGGAGGTGGCCTGGGTCACAGTGCTGGTTAGAAGGTGGCCTGGGTCACAGTGCTGGGGAGTAGGTGGCCTGGGTCACAGTGCTGGGGAGGAGGTGGCCTGGGTCACAGTGCTGGGGAGGAGGTGGCCTGGGTCACAGTGCTGGGTGGGTGTTGCACTGCACACTTGTGAGGACACAGTGGGTGTGAGCCAGACAGATTCTTAGTGTCTTTTTTTCACTTTGAACTGTTGATACTATAAGGGGGTTTCCGATGTTGATCTCATCACATTCCATTGCTCAGAGTGTGGCCTGTACATGGCAAGAGTTTTAAATTGTCCTCGTGGTCTCTAGTTTTTTCTTCTCTTTTTGTAACTATAGCTAATGCTACATCCTCTTTTTATATAATGGCTGTATTTGGGAACCCCACTGGACATGAATTGAATCTCAGGTGTGACTGCCAACACACTGCCTTACATCTCATGTCTCATAATTCCCCATATGGTCTAGGCCTATGGAATTATTGAGGTTTCCCATAGCTATGAAGTAGCTTTCTTTCCTCTGGAATCGTTTAAATTTTTTTTCTTTATGCTGGCTCAATTGACCTATGCCAAATTTTTTCTTATTGGCTACATCTTTCTCACAGAGAGAGGCCTGACTCAATACGCCCTACTGATCATGAACATTGCCTGCTTTGCCCAGTTCTGTTAGCTCTAAGGGTCTATCTACTGTGCTGACTGCACTGTTGAGGGTATTGCATTCTTTCTTCATAAGTGTCATCTTTTTCCTAGGTAGCAGAGTATGTGGCAGGCCTTTTTTGGTTGTTTATTTCATTAAAATGTAGCATAGTGTCTTCCTCCTTGTAGAAACCCAAAGATATCAGACTTTCCAACATGCTTAATTTAAAATTTGATGTGTCCCTTTATGAATCTGTGAGGAAATTTTGGAAAAACAGGATTAGAATGACCTCAGGTTTATTCCAGATTGTTATATTTGGGATGAGCATGAGAAAATGACAGGCTGTACACCTCAAGGCTTGCCTTTGACTGTGATCCAATGGGAAAGGGCCATTTCCTCAAAAGCAGGAGCAAACATGGCCCTAGCCAGTCTTCATTCCTCCTTCAAACCTTTTTAAAAAGGATTTTCCATTAGCTTGACTCAAGATTCTCCACCATCTCTGGAGGACTGTGACATTTCGGCGTTTTGGTAAGAAAGCAGCATCTCCTAAGAGATGTGAGAAGACACGGAGTAAACTGAAGATGGTGCAGGGTTCTTCTGTGCCTACTCTGGGTGCAGTGGTAGCTAGAGATCCTGCTCCATGGAAAATTGTCCTTAGGTGTCACTGTCTGAGCAGGGTGCTAGTCTTCATAACATTGCTTTCCAAGTCCACTTCCTCTGGAAGAAAATGGACCTGAGTCACCCTGGTAGGCTGTGAAAGGTGGTCTCTAGAAGGAACACAGACAGAATGCAGTATGCTCAGTAACACCTGAATTCCAGAGAAGCAAAGCATGAGGTTTTATAGTAAGTATGCTTTGCTAGACTAGAGACTGTAGGGACACAGGCCGTATCTTGTATTCTAGAACAATGTTTAATATATTGTGGGTACTTGATAAACAAGGAAGGAAGAAGTGGACTGGGCTTCCCAAGCTGTGACCCAGAGCCTGCTTCTTAGAGAACTTTTCTTATTTTTAAAGTTGATATAATAGTTTTCACCCCTTCCAGCTGTTGTGAGGATTAATGAAATAGTCCATGACAAACTGTTGCCACAGTAACGAGCTGCCAGCAAACCCACAGTGTGAGGAAGCCGTGCACTTTCCAGATGGATCCATGCTCATGCAAATACACAGGTCAGGCAGGTAAGGGACTGGGCAGGAATTGCATCTAGGAAATTCGGTGGGATTAGGCTCAGCACATTTGAGAGGGAGTCTGACCCCTTATAAAACTTTAAAAATAGCCCAGCCTTCGGGTTCTTTCTAGGAAGGCATGACCTAGCAAGACAAATTTGTATAACATGTACATCTTTTTCAGAAACCAGTAATGGTTTAAAAATATGAGTTGTGGAAAAATAGAACAGGTCTATATTTTGTTCATCGTTCACACTAGATATCATGAAACCATTTCTGGGCCAGTTTCTCTTTCTATCAGGGATGCTTCATGACCCCCAGGGTGAAGTCAGTTAACGATCATTTGGACTCTTTAGTAAAGGAGAGTTTTTGGTGCAGCAACAGAAAAAAAAATACCTCTTTAGGTTATTCGTGCTTCTGTAGCACTGGAAGGACTTTGAATCCTGTGCGATTTCTAGACGGGTTCATTTCTTTACCATATCAAGGTGTATGGCAACTAACTACTTTCACATGAATTTAAACATATTGGTGTTCAAATCCTGTTTAGCTTGTGCTTCTTGACAGTGTAATCATGTTCACGTTTGCAGCCATAACACTTGGCCATCTTCCTTTTAAGGGGATGTGGGAAACAAAGTAAGAAAGAAGGGAATCAACACTCCTAGAGACAGCCACCATTCACCTTTCAGTTACTTGTTTGTGGTAGTTGACTCCCATGTATTTGCATTATTGGGATAATATGTTTCAAGTGACAGTATACTTCTTGCCACAATGCCTACCTAAATCAATTGCATGGAATGGAGGAAGAAAAGAAAATCAAAGCAAAGGAATATGTGATTGCTTAGGGTTTTGTGTGGGTAATTGTGAAAAAGAATGACAGTAGCAATACTTTGGAAGCTACAATCCTCAATTTGCTGTGGATGTAATTGCAGCGACTGATGTGAGAGAGGGAGATAACATTTTTATTTTGCAAATGAGTCCTTGTGCCTCAGATTCAATCTAAGAGGTGGCGAGTGATGGTCCCTAGTCACAGGGATCTGTGTCATGTGTTGAATTTGAGCTACGATTGCAAATGACAGCTAGCTTGGTACACGCAGCATGATATGTGGAACCAGTCATTTGCAAGTGAGCTACATTTAATAATACAAAATGCTGGCCCTTGTCATCAAAGAGTGCCTCATTAACGTGCCCAAAAATGTCTTTGCCAAAGAACAACAGGGAAGAAATTGAGGTTCCCTTTGTGGCTATTTGGACATTTGTCTTCAAAGTAATTTTTTAAATGAAATCACAGTTCAATATGTATCCAGATATTATTGCTTTAAATTGCTTATTTCCTGTGCTGTCACATATTTACTTTTCATATTTAATTTCATATTTAATTTCTGACTCCTTCTTATTCCTCGACAGTTTTCTATGTGGTGTTTTACTTAGAAAATACCCTGTTACTGCTCACAAGCCAACTCATAGTCTAGATGACATATCTATATATGACTATATATATATATATATATATATATACATATATACATACATATATATATATGGATCACATAATGGTCGTCATGATTTAACTGTAGAATTTAGTGATTTATTTTTATGGAAATATCTGGTTTTAATTTTATCAGAAATCTTGCACAAAATGGTAACACCAAGTATATAGATGCTGGGTATGTGTGAGTCTCCTTAAACACAGGACCAGCCAATAGTGCCACAGCATATGGAGCTGGCCTCCATGCAGGTCCACCCAGAACTGTGCACATGTACTGATGTAGCAACCCATTACTGCTGCATATTTTGGACACTTGATTTCTCATTCCAGGCACTGCATCATCATTCTGACCAGCAAACATTTTTTCTATATAGCAGGTGATATGTCTATATATTCCAGCACAGAAAACAGTGTAGATTAAAAATCAGCCTAGCTTTTTGTTTGGTTTCATATTTTTTATAAAAAGAAAACTAAATAGTTATTAATTCAGTTTAAAAACCAAGTGCTTCCAACACAGGGCTCAATTTTCGTCAGAAATCACAGGGAGCAGAATTGTTGAATACTTTCAGTATATTTTTTAAACATTTCCTTATGCTTAACTCTATAAACCTGAGAATTAAAACCAGGAAAGATTTACACACTTTCCTTGCTGCTGAAATTCTTAAAGGCATGGGAACTCACAGATTCCTGACCTGGGCATCACAGCCCACCAATTTAGTTCTTCCCTGTGTGTGGCTGGGGAGACAAGAAAGGGCAGTTTTATAAGTTATTCTTTGAAGCAAGGAAGCAATGTATATAGTTGGTTGAACTGCGTGTTCCTAGACAGTGACTACTTTGTAATTCCTACCAGGCTGAGTAGTTTCTTTGGTGATTTGCCTTGAGTTGGTTCTGGCTTGTTTGCATAGGAAGCCAGGACTCTGGAGTTGAGTATCCCTAATGACCTCACCGTGAATTGTTTGGAGAGAGCACCTGTTCCCTTAAAACTGTGCTAAATAAGAAGAAAGGCCTTTGTTGAATTAAGAAGAGGTTTTTCCCTCACAAAACAAATGTTCCATTACTTCTAATCAAGGTGTTGAGTGTGTGTGTTGGGGGGGGATGCATATTTTAGATTCAGAGCAACTTTACTTTTACAAAATCGCCGCCTAATGCCATTCTCCACTTTTCCTGTAGCGATGATCCCTGATTGCTTTGAAATTTTACGCAAGATTTAACCTGCTGGAAGCACCATATCATTAACAGAAAACTTAGAAATACTTATAGATCAATAGCTCAGCTTCCAGCAGCCAAATCTCTTCCTGCTTTTGAAGGATGTATTTTAGTCAGGCTTATGAAATTGAAGATAACATGTGCCAAGGGGATGGAACCAGTGATTGGGTGTGAATCCAAGAAGCAGTGGCGCCACCATGCTTGGAAACCTGAGGGGGGAGACAACCCTAAGGATGCTGTGTTTGCATGAACTATGACTTAGGAGAAGCAGTTGGAGATGGAAAGAGGTACAATGCTGCTCATTCCTAACCCTTTTTGTTATATGACCCCACCTGAACCTTTACTTTTCGACTTATTTACATTTTGTCCTATCTTTTTCCTCCCTCCTTGGAGCTGGTGTTATGTGCATTGGTGCTTAAGATGCTTTACGTCATTAACATAGTTTAATATGAGCCATCACTTAATTCTTAACATTAAAATAATAGAGGGTCTGTCTCCGCTTGGCTGCACACAGGTGCTTCAGTGCACCAAGGCCTTGAAGCCTTCTATCTGGGCAACAGTAGTGAGATGCAGTTGCCTAAATGACATCTCACGTACACTCGTCTACAGAGTAGACTATTTGGATCGCTACCAGTTCTCTTGGCCTTTGTTTACATCTTCCTGTGAAGAGTTTAAGACCATGCAGGTAGCCAAAATTTATTTATTTTTGTACTGTTGAGGCCAGCAGAGTATTCCGTTTTTAGGGTGACTTGAGCTTGAGATAAGTAGGATAATTAATTTTTTGTACTAGGGACCTAAGTCTGGGTTATTGAACCAATAGTCACGACACAGACATCCCTTCCCCCTGCAGCTTCCTACTCCACAATACTACTGAAAGAAAGAGTCATGATCTTGAAGAATTTAAAGAAAAGAATGTTTGCTTATTTGTTTGTTTCTTCCTTTACAGGGATGGGGTTTGTAATAAATACCAGATTTGAATCATTTCTACCAAAAACTCATGTATATGACAAGAAATTAAAATCTTTATTTTATCTCCTCCACCTTGCCAGACTTCTATTCAAATGTCTTAATCATCCCCACTCAGTCAAATCCTTGTTTCCATCTCTGTCCTTTAATTTTGATGTTTTGGAGTAGTGACTCTGTTCTCCTTGGAGAAATGATTCCTTCCCCTTTCTTCCTCCACTTCCAGTGTGCCAGTTTCTTTCACCCTAGCCAGTTGAGCACGAACGTGAGGTAGGACCCCAGCCAATGGGGAAAAGACACAGTCACTACCTGCGCTAGAATATAAAACAATTGTACTTCCTATTTCCTGTCCTGGTGTGTGTTCACTCTGCCACAGCACACTTTCCTGACCAAGAGGAATATCTGTCTTGTACAGAGCAAGGAGACAAACAAACAAAACTACAACAATAACACAAAAAAAAACACAGCCAAACAAAGCAACAAACTTTAATTATATTCCCTTTCCACATATTCTTTTTCTGTCTAGTCTGTTTGATTGATTCACTTGACCTGTAGATGCCAGCTTTGACTCTCTCTCTCTCTCTCTCTCTCTCTCTCTCTCTCTCTCTCTCTCTCTCTCTCTCTCTCTCTCTCTCTCTCTCTCTCTCTCTCTGTCTTCTGACTTGGTTATCTTTCATCCAGTATTTACTAAATAACTAAATATCAATGTACTAAAGGATCAATTCCTCCAAACTTCAGCCTCCTCTGTGCTTGTCCTGGCTCTGTGAATTCATGTGGTCTAGCAGAATGTGCTTGGACAGGTGGGGCCTGTTTTAAGAAAATTTCTAATTATGTGTTCTTTAAGCAGATTCTATTATTTCGTTTTTTTCTTTCTGGTTTGTGTGGTTGTGTGTGTACATGTGTGTGCATGTATGTGAGGCCCAAGGTTGATGTCAGGAATCTTTATGGGTGATGATCCACCTTATTCATTTGGACACTGTCTCATATGAAACCAGCACTCTTTGATAGCCTACCCATTTTGCTTTTGGGATCCTCTCTGCTTTTGAAGTGCTGTAATTATAGAGGCTTGCCATGCCCAGTAGGCATTTGCATGGGCTCTGGATCACCAAACTCCTGTCTTCATCCTTTTGAAATAAGTGTTTTAACAATTGAGCCATCTCCCAAACCCTCCAAATCATTTAAAAAGGGGGAAAAAAATCTCATGTCTTTTTTTTTCCTGTGTTTGGACTTGGAGAAAGTAAGCATAGCTAGATTTTTGTTTGTTTGTTTGTTTGATGAGCAAACAATTATTTAACATGCATATAGCTATATAAATATTTAAATAAATAATAAAAGTCTCATTTTTATGAATATGAAGGAGTTGTCCAGCAACAAGGTGTGGTGGTGATTAAGTTGTGTGTATGTGATATACATTTTGAGTGCTAAGAGAATTTTCTTCTGAACTAGTTCAGCATATGGGACACAAGAATTTATCATTTTGTTTAGTGTCATTGTAGGACCCTTAATTCGTCTACGATTTACTGAAGCTACATTATACTGTGAAGTATTAGAGAAACAAAGACGAGGCATGTTCAGCTTTAAGTGTAAGAGTTGGTTAACAGTGGCCTCTGAATTGGCTTTCTGTGTTTTGCCTTAAAGTTTTATAGGGATCATGTCTGTTCATTTGTGCCATGAATGCTGCTGGTTTGGAGCAACTGCAAAGTTGACTATGTGTGGCATGGGCCACAGAGGTGCAATGTTTTCTACTCTGGCGTATGGCAGTTTCCTGACTTTTGACCTTGCGGAGGTGACAGGGACAGAATTAATAATTTTTGTGTGCAAATTCAGTGGTACTGAAGACACTATCAGTAAAGAAACGCAATGGTACTTGGGCCAAGGTATTCATCCCGGTGGGTCATGCAGATGCTTTGAACATGGGTAGAGAATGGTTCTCATAGGAAAATTACAGAACATCCTGAGTCTGGGAAAGTAGAGCTTGGGATGGGGATGTACGTAGTTACTCAAAAGTAAGAGGTTCTGAGTGAGGCCCCAGGTCAAAGGCTGAGCTGGGAATTCCTCTTCTAACCTAGGGTTGGCAGCCTTTCACAGGCCAAGGGCTCTTCCCTTGCCTTTGTAGACTGTAGAAGATCTACCAGACTCGCTGGTTTGTTCAGATCCTGCCCTGTGTGGCACTGGAGAGCTCCCACTGATAGGAGAGAGATGCCCCAGATTTCCACATCTGTGTTCTTGTGCTCATATCTCTGCATGAAAAGATGCTGCTACTGCTCTCTATGCCAACTGTGCCAGGATTAGGGCAGACACTACCTGGGGTGGTCAGGTAAGAAAACACTTGAAGTTTAGGGTGGAAATAGGAGAGGACACAGGTGGAGACATTTTTCAGAATTGGACTAGACAGTGATTTATGACAAGGAAAATGGGGTGTCTGAGGGCTAGGGTGCAAGGCGACCTCAGTGGGATTCTCTGGGAAGGGGTATGTGTGTGAGTGAGCAATGAAGGGTTATTTAAAACTGTATGAGGACTAAATCTCAAGTTTCAGTAACTGGAGAGAGCCCAGAAAAATAATTTTACATGTAAGTAATTAGCAAAGTGAACATTCCTAGGAAATCACAAGCTAAGGGAGTCAGAAATACTTGGTTGCTCTTGTTTTAAGTGATAACTTTCTCTAGTAACTGGAAAATAGAAAATAACCAATCATACAGGTAACAGCTACATAGGAGTAGAAGTCAGCATTGACCTTGGTGTGCTGGTAAGTAGGCACCACATACATCAATGCCGTATCTGGAAATCTGCAAGTTGGTTTTAAAGTATAATAAAATTTAAATGATCAGAGTGATTGTTAACAATGTTGACTTACTATTTCTCTTCAAAATACATGTCTCAGGAAAGGTTTCTGTTAATTGGTTTCCTTAATGCAAGCATCAAAATCTACTGTCATCACTTCATTCTTGCTAAGTGAGAAGCTACTCTATTTCTGAACCTTTTACTGTTATTTTTTAAAAAATGTGCATTTGTTTCACTTTGTTGTTCTTCATCTTTATTCTGTCTTTGGAGTAGAGTTTTGCTTTGTATTCCAGAATGGCCTCAAACTCATGTGGCAATTCTGGCTTGACCTTCCAAATTCCGGCATCCTATGTTTGCACCACAA
This sequence comes from Cricetiscus sungorus, assembly GCA_030556225.1. Classification (NCBI taxonomy): domain Eukaryota; kingdom Metazoa; phylum Chordata; class Mammalia; order Rodentia; family Cricetidae; genus Cricetiscus; species Cricetiscus sungorus. The sequence continues at coordinate 31,343,941 of JANBXA010000398.1, forward strand.
TGTCTGCCAAGATCTTATTTTGCTCTTTTTTGTGTTGTTATAATGCTGGGATTGGTGACTGTGCGCAGCATCACAAATATTCTGGGAAGTGATCTAGCACTTAGCTATATTTCCATCCTTTAACCTTGTTCCCAGTTGGAGGGATGGAGCCTAGTGTCTCATTGATATAGGCTAGAGTCCTACCATTGGGATGCATCCATGTGTCTCTTATAAGCTTGTCATTTAAACGTGTCAGTGGGCTATTGAGATGGTTGGGCATAAGTTTTATGTTTTGAAACTTATTTCAAGTATGTGCCACTTTTAAGGGTTCAATTGAAATACCATTTGGAGGTAGAAAATCAAATGAGACAATATGACACATGAGTACTAGACATAGAATATTTAGAATCTAAGACATAATCATGGTAGGACTGATGACCAAAAATTTGCTTTTTCTCATAGCTAAAAAAGTATTGTATAAAAACTGCCCAGATTTAAAACCTACAATGTAAATATTATCAATTGAAATATACTTTTATTGTGCAAGGACTATATATCCTTGAGTCCCCATTCCTGTCAAAGGAGCTAAACTACTGATGGCTGGTCACTGGTTGGTGTCCCATGCTCCAGTGGATGGCTACACCACATGCACATACAGGCAATATTAACTGCATTCAGGGAGTTAATTAATAACAATAACAAAAAAAAAAACGAAGGACACTGTGTTGGGAGAAAGAAAGGGTGAAGGGCTCCGGAGAGAGCCAGAAGGAGGTAGTGGTGGATGGGTATGTTCAATATACACTGATTAACTGTGTAATGAAATATATTAATGAATAATGAAAAATATTCTTGAAATGTATTTGTATTTCAAGTTTAGCTTGTTAATACCTGTGATAAAGAACAAGGAGAAATGTTTTCTAGAATGATTAAGACTATGTATAGGCCTTTAGAATTAACATACACCTTTTTAGAAATGCCCATTTTAAAAGGTTGAGGAGCTGAGCCATTTAGTTTGTTCATGTTCTTTACATCTGTTAATAAGTTAGCTCTGTTAAGGATTTATAATTAATTTTCTACGGATCATTTTGTGTTCCATACTGCATAGCTACATCACTCTTCAGTTTCCAACTGGTTCACATTTTAAAAACTTCACATTTATGAATACAACTGGAAATTTGGGTATCTTGTCAATTAACACAGTGTCAAGCAGTGTGCTGGTGGGATGCTTACAGCCAATGAAAATGCGCTGTTGCCACTGCAGATCTTGCTGGGTGTAGGCCAGGGGAAGTTTCAGGTAACTTTAGCTTCTCAGACCAACTCCTATTGTGACTGTTTATATGAAATACATGTTGTCTTCAAATTGTTCCATGGGCAACCTCAGTCCTAACTTTTTAAACAGCAAATGTCTTGAGTCCATTGTTAGTATGTTTTCTATGTATGCATTGCATTTAAGTCTTCATTTTTCTTAGTGCAATGTCCATGTCTTCTTCCCTCACTCACTGTCTTCTCAGTTACAAGAAAACTCCTGCATTAATGCTCTAAGAATCTAGACTATTTTCTTGTCTTTGTAGTCATATACATCAGAGGCCAATTGAGTTATTCTGGAAGAACATCATCTTAAAACACCTGTGTCTTTCATAATTAATGGAGGTCACAGTTACATTATATGGTGTCTCCAGATGAAATGAGTTGTTCAGTTAATAGGCTCCTGATGGCTCAACCTTTTCTTAAACGCCCTCTGAATTGCAGTACTTTACATGACGACACCATTCAACTTCATCTCTTGGGGACTGCACTGTTCTCTCAGAGAATGGATTGTTGTGTTTTGTGATTTGTTGCTAATGTTCCATTCAGGGATGAGATATGAACAAATGATGAGTTCTTCAGTCCTAGAGTCAATAAGATAAAAACTCGAGTAGAGACAGAGAAAACCTATTTGGGCATCTAGTGGGGAAAGCATTGGCAGGCTTTCGCTTTGTCATTCAGCATCTGTCAAAGGCAATGGCTTTGTGATTTGAATTAGTCATTTGCATCTGTGGGCTCCTCTGATAACATTACTCATAAACTGATCTGGTTTATTGCATTGCAATGTGCAATATCTAATTTTACTCTAAGACCTTGGGAACACATTTCTAATTTTACTCCAGAAATACCAAGGAGATACAAGGAGTATATCCATAAAATCCAAACCACGTTTACCACTTAGCAAACTGCGGCTTCTTGTTTCTACAATGAGAAGAAAATAGGGAAATAGAACAGTTCCCTTAAACTGTGTCATCATACACAGAACAGCCTAACATCTTAATCGTTTGCACCATTGCCAGTCTCCCTTGAAGAATGACCATTGTCTTCATTACTGCCCGTTTACATGTAGAGGTGTTAGGAAGATCAATGGGAATGCTTAAAGCTCTGAGCTTCTCACGAATTACCCCATTAGAGAAACAGATGCTAAGAGCAACATTTGGTTAGCATCCCTCCTTGGCTGGGAGCCCAAAACATTACTCTTTTGTGTTGGAAAGGTTGGTGGCCTTTCTCCTGGACCTCACATATATTGTCTTACCACCTCTGTGCCCACACAATTGCAAGATAAAGTGTGTTCCTCCTCTGCAGTGCCCTGGAGAACAGCCATTTGCAGGAGACATACATCTTACTTTGTGGTGTGCATAGCCCAACATCTGGGAGTATCAATTTTTTATTCCTTTTAGAAGATTTTCTTTCTTTTTGTAACCTTTAACTTCATAGGTCACTGACCTAAACTGTAATAGATCAAGTTGTCTTGGGAGATTTAAAGTCCTTCCTGTTGCTTAGTGGGATTGGAATTTTGGGCAGCCAAAGTAGTCTTAAGTCGATGCTCGGAGAAAAGTAGTCTGAGAAAGAGGTTGGAGGTTAGCAGGGTTCAAAGTGTTTATTTCAGGTCCTTTGGTCCAGGGGGGAAGGTATTAAAGGGATCCCATCAACACTTCACTCGGGAGATGACTTAGAAAATATCTTTCAAATAGTTGGGCAATGTTGTTGAAGAAGACTAAACTGTGCAATGTTACATATTTGTACTATAGAAAGAACCATCAGAGTACTTGAGTAGTTACTTGGATTTCCTGTAACCCATCATTTATTAAAACAAACATTTAAAAGCAACTACTCGTTGGGCCTTTCAAACAAAAACAAACAACAACAACAACAACAAAACCCCACAAAACAAGAACCCAACACTATGGAAATACAATCAACTAACATACAAATATACATTTAAGTAGATACTGATAATACGCAAGGCTATACATAATTCATGTGAATTCATTTTCAAAATTTTCATGTCAGTTTTAACAAGACTATAGCTCATAATTTGTTGTTCAATACCAAACGGTCACCCCTGAAAACATACAAATGAGTAGCATTACACAGACTAAATAGGTTATGGTTATATTTATGGATACACATACACACAGCACCACCACCACCACCAGCAATTAGTGAATTAGTGAAAAAAAAAAAGGGCATAGACTTGAAAGAGAGAAAAGACGGCTATATGGGAAGATTTGGAGGGAGGGAAGAAAAAGGGATAATGTTGTAATTATATTATTTCAAAAATAAAAGAAAAACACTATGGTTTATAAATATTGTCATAAGTTCTTATTAACTGAACTTATGCAAATAGAGTCATCTTCGCTATTTTAGATGATGAGGTTCATTCATAGCTGATAAGATTATTCTTAAAAGTTGGTTGAGGGAAATATAAACATTTTAACTAGTTGTCAGAAGTTACTGAAATTCATTTGATATATTTATTTTTAATTTAGTTTTTATTTTATCTTGGTTAAATGGCTGTTGGCTACTTTTCTATTGCTATAGAAAATTTCTGGAAATGATTAATATAGTTCAAGGACAATTCCCCTTTGGCTCATAACTTCAGAGCTTTTGTCTGTGCCCATTTCCACCTTTTATGTTGGTGGAAGTTGTAGCAGATATTGTACACCTTAGTTGGTTGGGAGACAAAGCCACAGACAGCTGGAAGCTGCCCAGGGTGCTAGTAACTCCTTCAATGTCACACTTACAGCGATCTAACGTTTTTCTGCATGAACACATCCCCTAACAGTTTCTCCCTTTCACAACTGTGCCACAGCTGGTGACCATGGCTTAAACACATGGACCCAGGAATAAACTTCCTGTCCAAATTACAGAGATGTTCATGCAACTCTGTGACTCATTAGCTCAGTCACTTGAAATGTTGCTTAATTATTTTCAATTTATTTGATTGTGTGTGTGTGTGTGTGTGTGTGTGTGTGTGTGTGTGTGTGTGTTACAGCAGGTTCTTCCCACCACCGGCTGCCACAGGTCCTGCCGCCATGGTCCCATGCCGCCATGTGAGCCCCAAATAACATTCAGAGACTCTGTATTTGATACAATCCTGTTAGCCAATTACCATTATTGTTTATGGGCTAGCTCTGTCTTAATTATTAACCCATTTCTACTTATCTAAGTATTTTCACGTGGTCGTCTTATCCGGGAGCCGCAGCCTGCATCTTCTTTCTTTCAGGTCTACATCTTGACTCCTCCTTCCCACTTCCTCTTTCCTCCTTGTCTCCTAGCCCTGCCTATCTTGCTATCTCATTGGCTACAGTGCTTTATTAACCAGTATGAGAAACATATATACAGAATAACATCTCCCATCATGTGTGTGTGTGTGTGCGTGTGTGTGTCTGTAATGTGTGCATGTGTGAGTATGTAAGGCCAGAAACTGATAGGAAGTTTTTTATAGTTGTTTTTCAATTCATTTTTTTTTTTGAAATTATGCCTCTCACTGAGCTTGGAGCTTACCAGTTGTCTAGATGGTAACTGAGTTCTAGGCATCCCATCTTCAAACTCCTCCCCCTCCCACATTAACTGTAGGCTATAGACTTATAGCACCGCACACAGCTCCTTGCATGACTGCTGGGGACCTGGACCTAGGTCCTCATGTTTGTGCACTTTAGTGATACTTTTTCTATCCTATACCTATAGGCTATGGTTCCTTTTATTAAAAAGGAACATGATTTAGGAATAAGGAAACACATGCACACAAATCAACAAGAATTAAAATAAAAAAAATCACAAATTTGAAAACAAAACAAAACAAAAAAAAAACAAGGGAACATACAAGAGGAGGTCTGGAAAGAGGTACAAATATATTTTAATATCAAAAAAAGTAAAGTCTAAAGGATTGTCAGTTATTTAAGTACATTGGCAGATTGTATACTTTCAAGTGCGGAGCCTGGTCCTTCCTGAAATGAGATGTAGGCAGGTAGTTTAGATAAGAATTTAAGAATATGATGAAGGTCGAGAGAGGTTCCATGTAATCAAATCAGTCAAACCAACCTGCTCTCTCAATGGGAAGACATATGTCACAGCCAGATCATAATCATAGAGACAAAGGTCGATGGTCTGGAAGCAAAAAAATATATGAGCAGCACTGGGACCGGGTCATCTTATAATGATGTGTCAATGTGTCTGTGGCTGTGAATTGGAGAGGACTTTGGTGGTTGATTTTCAAGGCCACCAGGCACAGATATAAATAAAGATAGGGGCTTTCCCTGGTTCTCTACCACCTTGAACCATTTGTACTGCATCTGTCCATTTGTAGAACAATTCTCCTCTACAAACTGGAGGTGTATATTTCTTAGTGGATTGCTTTCAGAAGATTTGTAGACAATGTGTACCATTTAGGTTAAAAACGGTTGAAGATGAGTTAAAGATTATCAGTGCCCATCTTACAACTCAGGAAATGCTACCCAAGGACAAGTCATTTCTCCCTTGATGCCTTTTCAGGGCAGCAAAGTAGAGGTGGTAGTGAAGATAGAACTCATAGGGACTGTGGGGTTGTTCCTAGAAGTCGTTATCTTCTCTCTCCAACTTCTTATCACTTGCTGAGCACCTCTGCCATATAAATTTATTATCTAGAAGATGGCAAGAAAGGAGCCATAGTCCTTAGTCACTTTGAAAATATTACATACTGAAATTGACTGGCAGTGTCCGACGGGAGTTGGACAAAATTTAAAGGCTACAACAGGTGAGAAGTTGAGGAAACAGTTAGAAATTTGAATTTGTTTGGAGTGACGTGGATGATCATCTTAAGTTGGCTGTCTTCTATTATGGAAAACACTGAAGACTCGAACCAGAGACTGTAGTGAGTTATCTTAATACTTTTCTCATCCCTATACTAAATAGAGAAAGGCTTGGGACTCTTCTTCCCAGCCATCATGCCAAAAGTCTGCATTTCTACCTGGTCCAATGATTTGTGTCACTTTTTATTTGGGTATTGGGCTATTTTCCCTTAGTCCCCTTAGATCAGTGTTGTTATGAATATAAAGATGTCTGTGGACATGATGATCTTCAAAATATTAATAATACTTGAAGATATTTACTTGAAAATATTTCTTAAAATAACTGTTAGTTGAGAAATAGACAACGTGGCTGGTCTCAGAACCAATGACAAGAGAAACAGGATTGCCAAACAGGAATACTCAATGGCACCACTCCCATTCCTACCAACAACTCAGCAGGGAGTCAGGCAGGGAAGACATTGGCCTTGCCACTCTGTAGATGATCCCCCTCCATTTCTCTATGCAGTGGAACATGTGTTAAGAACTTTAATGCGTTGAAATTCTTAATCACTTTCATAACCAGATTAGACATTTGGACAGTCGATTGTGTGCTTACAAAAGGGTCAGTCATGGTTTCTTGTTTTATGTCTAGAGTTAAAACTTCCACAAATATAGGACTAAACATGATGATTGACTTTGTTTTATAGGCAAGGAGACTGGAGCACAGTCATTCAGTTTTCTTGGCAAGTTTCATTGATTGCACAGCCCTAGCTTTTGCATATGCATTCCTAACTCTTACATTGCTGCAATAATAGAAGGGAAGCCTTCTGCAGTCGGAGCATCAAGTGGGAGATCCTATGCAACACAGCAGGGAGGTCAATTGCCATGGGGGTGGTACGGCTGGGCCTTGCCTAAAACTCTTGTCTACAATCCTCAACTGTGTGTAGATTCCCAACTTACTTCCTAGGACTGTCCTGCTGTCACTGTCACCACCTGGGATCATATGTTTGGCAAATCTGAATGTTTGCATAGTCCTTTTCCTTTTGCACACATGCAGGATGTCCCTGTTGTCCTCTTAGAAGGACATTCCTTTTGAAGACCTGGCCTCTTCTTTGGTACACACATGCTGTTCTCTTTCTTCAAAATGTTCCAAGTCTGATGTTGCATATGGGGGCATAAGCTATCCAGGGTTTCTAAAAGTTTCATCCACAGCATATTGGAAGAAAAATTGAAGAGTTAGAAAAATATAGTGAACATGCTACTGTTATGTTTTGAAGAACAGTTTTGAGAAAACATTTGACAAGCCTGGTAGCACTTAGTGAGTCGTGTGTGGCACTCATGGGAGTAGCCCAAGCCCCTGCTTCCCTCAGTACCTATGAAACTGGATGCCTTCATCCCCAGTGTTCTACATGTCTCTACTACACCCAGGAATGGTCCTCTTAAAGCTATACCTTTGACCTGCTTTGGCTGTCACTGGTCATCATTCCTCGAGCGGTATGTCTGTTTCTCACCGCTTGTTTCAACATGACAGTCTTTCCTCCCGACAGTGAATGCTATTTCTTATTGCTGTTGGGGTTATTTTCCTCTTCATGACACAAAAGTAACCTTAAACCAAGCTATTATTACACATCCCTACCTCAAATAGAGACTGCTTAAACTTTCGCATCTTAAGGCGGGCTTTCCTTTGTGTTCTGTTTTCTCCTAAAGTATGCTTGGGTTAACTATCCCTTCTTCTATAGTGTCTCTAGTACCACAGTGTCTCCTCTTCTTGGTGCTGTTGAGGCTCTCATGATTTTTTTCTGGAGGCAGAAGCATCGCTTGTGATAGAAGCCAATCAATTGTTGCCCAAAAGCTACAAGTCCAGAGTCTATGATGCCTCCTATTGCTGTATTCCTTTGTCTGTGCTCTGCAGTGTCCCCTGCACATTCCTTATTGAAATGGATACTTCTCTTGTCTCTGGTTTCTATGAAACATACAATCTGCAAAGCTGATTGAACTATTGACAGTATCCATTTCCTTAGGCACACTGGTAAGTTTGTGCCTCTAAGATGACCCAATCAGCAAGACAGATGCTGGGAACAGATGGGTGCCAGGGTCTATGAATAAAGCCCAGTGAATCATGGTGAGAGGCAAGAGTAGACCCTGGAAGGGGAGTTGTGTCTCATCTTCCTTATAGTAAACTTATCTCCAGAGTCAAGTGCCCACGTCCACCTCCTAATTCACATCAACCCTAACAGGCAGTGGGAGCATGTGTGTATATCTTGCTTACACCCTGCAGAGTCCACAGCTCTCTCACCGGTCTTAAATTCACATCTCTTGAGAAGTCCGAGTGTTGTATTGCGTGTTAGTAGCAGGATGGTGCTTTTGTCCCCCAAATCATTACCTGTTTTTACCTGTCATTCTCATGTTTACAGACTTTGACTTTTGGGACCTATTAAAGGTAACCTGTCCTCCATTTGTATTTTGCAGAAACTATCTCTTCAGATTACAGCTGGAGGATCTGTCTCTCATCCAGGTAGGTGAAATTTATTTTTCTTAACCACTTGTTTTCCACCTCAAGGAACTGAAGACAGAATCATGCAAAATTGTCATCGCAGTGAACAGGGTTCATTTCCTCAGTAGTCAGGCCCCAAGACTCTTAGCTGCCTTGCCTGATTTCCTCCTGCATGTCGACTTTTTACTCCCTGAACATCATCTTGATTTTCTCTTCATTGGGTGATAACAGTGCAAGGCACATCCCTGGAGGCCTGGAAGTGTCTCTTCCCTCTGGTTAGAGCAAGTATTGATTGTTCAGCTTGATGCATTTAGCTATTATGTTCTTATGAAACACTCTTTCGCCATTGTTTGCCATTACATAACTATGAATGCATGGGTTAAAAGCCACATAAAGTGAAGAGAAAATATTAGCCACTGAAAAGGAAATTTGTTTCTGTTGCCAATTGGAGACTGAACTTGACGTCTTTGTGCTTGAGTGTTTCTTTTAGTGGCAGATCTGATCGCAAAGATTCTTTTTTCCCTCCAGTCTCTTAGGAAAGTGTACCAGACAGGATCTTCTAGACAGGAAAGCAGGGGGAGGAATACACACAACTCTGCTAGCAGTGTTCTGGGGCTTCCTGCAGACTGTGTTGGAGTTGCTGGGTTTTGCTTCCTTTGGAAAAGAGGCTTGAAACAATATTCATAATATATGCTCTAAGGAATTACTGGACAGAAGTCAATCCTCTCCATCTAAAATGTTGGTGCTTGTGAACATTCCAAAACAGATCCATCTTTCATTTGCCAGAATCTTAAAATAGGACAACTCCATAATCAGTCAATATTACTATCCTTATCTCTGGACTTGCCACCCAGTGCCAGGCTTATCAGTAATTATCAATTTCTTCATTGACAAAATAGAAATTTACCCTAACCATTCACTGTCCTGGAAAAAATGACCAGAATCATTGAAAGGGGGGGGGCACTTCTGTTGTCCCACAGTTATGTGTAGCTTCTGATATTTAAGTAATAACAATGGATAAATCGTTATAAAAGTTTTATCATGCGGGATAGCAAATTGCCTGCTCACAGCAGTTTAGTGTATAACCTTAACTGAGCTGATGGGTTGTTAAAGTTATGAGTTTATTAATAAGGAACCAGAATGATCACCAAGCTATGGACACTTCTAAAGTTAAACTAAGCAGTCACAGAAATACAGAGACTGAAGGATATCTCCTATATGTAGATCTAAAACTTACCAATTCAACGTAGCAGAGAATAGAATAGTGGCTCATGGAGGCTGAGAAGATACAGAAACGGTTGGAAAGACCTTGACTAAAGTGTGCACCATTCCAGATAGACAGCAGGAATGGCTCTAAGAGGCCTATCATACAATTTTCATAGCTTTACTGTGTACTTTAAAATTGTTGAAAACAGATTTTAACTGTTCTCCCCATGGAATCATAATAAATGTGTCAGATAATGCATAGATTATATAGCTTGAAGCTATTCCACAAAATACAAACATATAATACAATCATGTTTTATTCATAAATATATATAATTTAATTTTCATGTGTTAAGGCAGGAGTGGTGGGATGCACTTGTAATCTCAATGGTAGGGAAGTGCAGCCAGGTGGTTGTATCTCTGGGCCTTGGTTTGCTGCCTAGAAAGTCTAGTCTACTTGACAAATCCCAGACCAGTAGAGACCCTGCCTCCAATTAAAAGTAAAAGGTAAATTGTGTTTGTGGTGGCCCCTTATCTTCCACATGTATACATGCATGAACACAGATTCTCACAGAATTGTATATCTGCACAGGAATAAATATGTATACATAGCCTCACACATGCACACAGTGAATGGGTGTGCAAGTGTGTGCAGAGAAGCATTCAAGAAGAAGAAACATTTGTTTTTATTATTTATTATTTCCTCCTTTGCTCTTGGGGTTTAGGGGTTCTAGAAACAGTAAATTCCAGGAAAATGAGCACAACTACCAACAGAAGTCCCCAACGTAGGAAGCCACTGTTTCTTGGAGATGTGATGATTGTAGGATGGAGAAAGGGTGGTGTCACATCAGATTGAAGGAGCTAGTTTTAGAAAGGAAGGAGGTGTTCAAACACAGATGACAATCTGGCAGGGCACAGGGACCATCTGGGAGAGGGCTCGCTGCAGAAATGAGAAATTGATTGCCAAGATATGGTAAGAGTAGCAGAGTATTGAACATCAAATCAGATAAGAATTCTTGAACATATGTTAGCATTAAAATAAAAAAAATAGGCAAAAAAGCCAACTAAAATATTGATGGGAAAATGTAATAGAAAATTAGGATTTGGCAACCGTCACTCTGAAAACTCCATGACATAAACATGATCCTTGGTTGGTAAATTATTCAATTGGATTTGATGACAACCAGGATATTTACATTCTCAAGGCACTTATCAAAAAAATAGTTATTAATTGCAAGTGAGAAACTTGCACCTTGACACTTAAGAACCCTACTATGAATCTATAACCAAGCAGTGTATCATGACTTCAGTAGTAATGAACCAAGTGTCTATATTTTTTTAATACTGAGGATGCAGCATGGTATCCATGACAACCCACCAAAACATAACCAAGTTCATCATATAGAAGCATCACTCAAATCCCAGGTAAACATCTTACAAGAACCCACCTTTGAACTTTCAGATATCACAGCCATGTGGTGTATGTGCATCTGAATAGAGAGTTACTTCATCTGAAAAGTGAACATAAATATGTCTCTCAAGTTTAATATTTAGTCCAAACTGATCCTTAAAATATACTTTTTCATGCTATATGTGACACTTTTGAGACAACGCTAAAACTTGAAGTCAGTGGTAAGATAGAATCTTAATGTTTTTTAAATTTACAAATATTATTCCATTATATTCCATTATTTTGTATAATTATAATGATACATGTTATAGAGGAGAATGCCCATATTCTTTGGAAAAACCATAACAAAATATGCATGGTTGTGTTGACTTGACTATGACGTGTCCTCTGTAGACTTATTTGTCTGGACACTTGTCCTCAGTGGGTGGTACTGTTTGTGAAAGTAGTGGAATATTTAGAAGTAGAGCCTTGCCATAGGAAGAAAGTCATAGCAGTGGGCTAGAGGGTGGACATGGGGTGGGGCTTTTAAAGCCAGTTCAACTTTCTGTTCACTTTCTGCTTTTTGACTGTGGATGCAGCCCATGACTGGCAAAATTCCTGGACTTTCCACCAAGGCTTCCCTGCCATGGTCCATGACAGAATGAATGTGGTTCTTTGAAATGTGAGCCAGAATGAGGACTTTCTCATTTAAATTTTATCTTGTTAGGTATTTGATCACAGCAAAATGAAAAGTAACCAATGAAGGGATAAAGGGCATCACATTTGTTAGTTACTCTTGAGCTATGTATGTGTACAGTTCCTGCAAACACCTACAAAGGGAATACTTTGATAATGCATTTATGAATGGAGGAGTTGGGATAAAAATCACAAGAGTTGTTAATATTTCTTGACTCTATGTCATAATAAATACAGAGAGCTACAGGCAGGTAGTCACTGTTAACCTGAGAACAGAACTTTGCAAGGGCCAGCAGACTAATTGCCTTCCCAGCCATCACTTCTTTCTGCCAGGAGCTACCTTTGCCAGGACCACATGGAGGTCTCCTACAGCAATGAACAGTCTTACTGAAAATTTGGAACATGTTACTCTTGTCACTTGGAGCACACTCAGTCTCTCACACAGACTGGGGAAGAAGGTGGCTTTCACAACACTGCTCTGATTACAGGAGCCTCCCTCCATCCCCACAGGTCACAGCTCTCCTGCCATGTATCTATGCCTGCAGGATGGTGCCCTGTTGTTTTTCTGGTGCTACTAGAGATAAAGCTAGCAATTCTTTTCAATGCTATTTGTTTCTCATGTGTCCCCAGGAAACAGGTCTTGTTGAATTCCATGAATGTTTTATTCTTATTTAAACGACTGCTTCCAAGGGTGAAAAAATAATAATGGAATAAACACTGGCAAACAAAGGGCTGCATTGTTCTTATGAATGGGTCATTTGAGAAGGCTGAGGATGACTTAGACCAAGTTTGATCTCAGGAATCACATTGTAAATCTACGCGCACACACACACACACACACACACACACACACACACACACACACACACTGGGGAGGGGGTGCCAAAGTAAAATGCAATTTTAAGTCTTATGCTTATTTTCTATTCCCAATGAAAGAAATGAAGAACTATGGAGAAACATTTTCAGTAGTGCATCTTGTATTATCAGTATTGCCATCCTAACACAGGATCGTGACAGGAAATGACCAAGATATTTCGAATTCCTTGTGAGTATCTAGGTTAGCTTGTGTTTTGTGTCTCTACCCTGCTTCCACTGAACTGGTCATGTTTGGGTGCTCAGCGCTCCTGTTGGACAGTACAGTTGTAAGGAAGGATATTTATAACTCCTGTGATTTCAATTGCTTTATACAAAGATCATTTTGTGCTAGAGGGCTTTGGGAATGAATTTTATACCTCAGGTTAACCATTTTTTCAATCTCCTCTCCAAAGACTTAAAAACAGAGAACTAAGACCATGGAGAACACCAAATCTGAAAGAAAAAGAAAATTCGACGTCAAGGGGATGAGGAGGAAGTCAGCTCCTCCGCAGCCTCTATGCATGGCTGGACAGGGCTTGCTCTTGCTCCCATTGCTAGACACCATGACCTCCTTCATGTGGCTGGTTTCTTTCCCATCTCTCCCATTACACGGGACACCTCTACCTTTTCTGATGGTGTCAAGCTGCTTCTTGGTGCCCCAAACCCTGGTGGTTCCAGCATTCAAGTATCTTCCCTTGCAGCCCTTTCTTGACTTCACCTTCTTCATGGACATAACTAATCAGGTCTTCCATCCTTACTTCAGTCATTTGCTTTGGATTCCATCATCCTAAGGACAGCTGACTGGTGGCTCTGAGAGTTTCTCAAAACTGCAGCTTTTCTTTCTGATCAACATGTATTCCTCATGTGCCGACCATTCTGGGCTTTATTTCTCTCAGAGTGGAAGCCACTGTCATGCATGCTCTAACCTCTTAGCACGCAGGATGTTTCATGCTTTCTTTACCTCTATTTAAGTTATATTTATGTACAGTGTGTGCGGGGTAGGGGTGTTAGTGCACATACTATGGCACCTGAGGAGATCAGAAGACAGCAGGAAATCAGTTCTCCTCCTTTAAAGTTCAGGTCCTAGGAATAGAACTTAAGTCCCCAGAGTTGGTGCAAGCCCTGACCCATTTTGCCAGTTCCTACTTTGTCTTTTTAAAGTTTGTGTACTGAGGTATGAGGTAGATTTCTCAGAAATGCTCCTAAAGAGACACTCTCAGCCCTGTGCATATCAAATGACTAGGGTGAGCAGGCTCTGAAATGTTCTCCCTTACATGGTAGCCCCTGTAGTTTCTATGCTCTCTATTCTTTCATAGAGTTCCTCTGCCTCAGGTTCCTGTCAAGTCTTCATTTTGAATGAGCATCAATTCTGAACCAGCACCTGTGGAAAGATGTTTCTCTCCTCCTCTCTTTAGTGAGTTTCACAGAGTTCAGGAAACTTCAGCTGGGGCACGGTGATCTGCACTGTATGATGTCAATCAAACATTGTTATTTGTTACAAGATATTTACACATCATGTGAAGGTGTATTGCTATGACTGGTGTAATAAAAAGATCAATGGCCCATAGGTAGGCATAAGGTATAGGAAGGATTTCCAGGGAGAGAAAGGAATAGGCATGCAAAAGAAGCCAGGAGACATGGAGAGGACACAGGAGGTTCAAAATGGAAGAGACGTAACACCATGTGATAGAACATATATTGATATAAATGGGTTAATTTAAGTTATAAGAACTAGTTATGAACAAGGCTGAGCTATAGGCTAAGATTTCATAATTAATAAATTTCTGTGTAATTATTTGGAAGATTACTGGTGATACTGATCTAGCTTTGTGGGCCCCTGATGAAATTCTAAGTATTCTGTGGGATTGTTACATAGAGAAACCTCATTATGAAGTCATATTTCCTGAGAAATCTGGGTCTGGACCTGAGTAAACAAATGCTGTCAATTGGAGGACAATTCTGCCTCATTGTACTTGTTAACAGAGGCATCAGCAATGCCTCGAGTAGAGATGGGGATACCATCACTCTTTTACTCACTGAGTGAATATGATGTGTGTGATGCAAATCTTCACTGTCTCCACAGGAATATCTACAAAACCATATGCCACGAAGTGGCTTCATGTGAGTTATTCACTATTAGTTTATGCATGCATACTTTAATATACAAAGAGGAAACATCCAAGAGCTGCTTTTCATCACAAATTAAACCTGTTTTTTATCAGTGACTTGAGAATCCAGCATTAGTATTATATCCTTTACAGGGTACATCTTCAACCTAGCAATGGTGGCAGATGTCCTGGCATGCTATTATTCAACCATGCCTGTTGAAGACCAGTCATTCCCTGACATAGTGAGAGTCTACCATTCTATGCCTCAGTTTCTTCCACCCTGTATGTCATAAGAGATTCAAACTCTTATAATCACGTTTATTTCTGCATCAATGATGACATTCATGTTAGGGGAGAAACTATTTCAGAAAAATAGAACAATGTAGCTTCCCTTTGAACTGACTGACTACATTTGCCAGACTGGAATTTTGGCACCACAGCCTGTAGTGGAATCCCACTGGAAAGTTCATCTCACCCCTCATCATCATCTTCAGGGAAATAGCTCAAAACCCTGCTTTCATGACCCTTGGTTTCCAAAGAAAAGAATTCCCTGGCTCTTTCTTACAAAAGCAAAGCTAGGCAGAAAAATAGAAATCTGCGTGTTCTCTCGCCACCCAGTTCTGTATGACTTCTAATGTCTGGTCTCTCTCTCTCTCTCTCCACACTCACTATGGACAGAAAATATTGTCAGGAGCTACAGCAGATGTTAACTTCTTTTTCTATGTATCCTCTATTGAAAATTGACTCTCCACTTGTGTCAATGTTTAAGCCAACTTTTCATGAACAGGACAGTTTTGTTTTGTTTTGTTTTGCTTTTTTTCTCCTGAGGTATTTAACAGTGTCTAGGATCACCATTTCTGATCAGGGCTATATGTATCATGCACAATGTCGAGCAGTGCCTTCCCAACCATCAAAGCATTCTTTCATTCTGCATGGCTCACTGCTGACACTGCACCCCTTTGCTGCTACCTCAGTTATCACATATTTCTGGTCCCTGGATTGATAATTATTGTTTCGCGAAGATTTATGATATTAGGGGAAATCCATATTTTTAGGTTTTCTTAATATACACAACCGAAGACATGTTTAAACCCTTGGTGAACATGCCTAAAGAATCTGTTGTGATTCTTTGGGTTTAAATTGCCTACTTTTATTAATATGAGATTAGATTTTAAAATGAATTAAGTCAATTTATAACATGTACTCTAATGGGTCATAACATTCTGATATAACTATCCTCCACTGGAAAGCTCTAGAATCTAAGGAACAATTAACTAATTAATAATTTAGAATAATTATTCTAAAGAGATAGTCACATTGATTAATTTTTTTAAATTATTCTTTGTATTTATTGAGTTGGGAGGGCTTTGATCTCCCCCATTGCTTGGAGAAATCATGATTCAATGCATCATCTCCCCATTCGTCTTTCTTTACTACATGTTCTTAAAATCATACTTTTCTAGAAGCAGATGGATTTGATTACATCCTTTCAAGGGTCAATGAATTAGGCATGTCCATCATAAAGTTATATTACACATAGCTGCGCCTGCTCATTTGCATGTCATTAGCATAAAATTTTGGCTATCTGTAGCTGCTAAGCAGAGGGCTTGAGCAGTCCCAGCATAGATCATTAGAGTCTGAAGTATTTATATTTCATATTTTAATGATATCTGTTTTATTCTCATATCCAAGTGATAGCAAGTTTTCAGTGGCTGTTTCCTGACTGACTGGAGAGCTGAGTGAATGCAATATGAGTTAGGGTTGTATGTTTTTGTTGTCGTTGCCTCACATACACACAGTGTTTGGTTCATGAGTTCTTTTGTGCTCGCTTACATGATAGTCAAATGAAGGCTTGGACCAGTACCCTGGAACCCAAGTAGCCCCTCCTTCCTCATCTTCATCTAGTCTCTTATGTCTTGCTCACTGGTCAGGATTCCTGCCAAGGGCTATGCATTTACCAGTTTGTTCAAATACTTTCCTTCCCCTCCCTTAGTAGCTTCTTGTAGGATTTACCATTGAGTAGGTATACTTCACACAGAGCCTGGCTGAGCTTTCAATTGTTCCAGAATATGCTTACCAAGTTGGGTAGAATCCCATAAACAACCTCCGACCCCACTCATTGAATACACTTACGACTCATTTCTCTAAGTCTGACATCCAGGGTAGGCTTTGTGGGACCGTTTCATGTTGCCATTTGGGAGCACCATGAGTTTTAGTTAATAGTGACCCCATCCTCACTTCACCTTCTTCAGAGTAGCCTGGGAGATTGAGCAGAGATCTGCATGAGTATCCATTCTCAGTCACGTTCCACTGGCTGTAACTTGGTCCCGTGTTTTGAAACAGTTACAAGGCAGGCTAGGAAGTGTCCCCTCTCTAACTGTCCTATGTGAACAGAAAATGCAGGTATCACCCATGAGCAGGCAGTAACAACACAGCTAGGAGAAAAAGATGGAACCCAAGAATGTGATTCTCTGTTCTTTTCCTCCCACTTACCTACCCATTTTCATTTTTGTACTGTACACAAACAGATTTTTTTTCCTGCCTTGGACATTATTCTGAATAATAAACATGATACTCTGAACAAGTCACTTAACCTCTCTGGACCTCAATTTTGTCCACAGTCCATTTTGAAGAGGAGATTCAAGAATTGTGGATTATCCCTGAAGTCCTTTTGAGCATTGGAATTGTAAACATCTTGCTTACTTTCCCTTCAGTTGTTCTTTGAATGACCCGTTTCTGCATCTTTTAGAAAAGTGGTTCCTGTTAACTCAGTGTGCTGGTTTTTTTTTTTTTTTTTTTTTTTTGGTAGAGTTTTAATGTAATCCATAGTGAAATAATAATGTCAATCACAGCAGTAAGAATGAGCACACATTTATTATGTCCCTACCGTGCATTCAGCTGTTAGAATGCAGTGTCTCAATTGTAGAGAATCATTAAGGTTTGGGTGCAATTTTCTTGACTAGTTCATGCTCAGGGAACAGCTGGCTTTATCAAGGTGTGTAATTCATATGTGGTCAAGCTCAACTTCAGCCAGGGTATGAAAGAACAGCAGAAAGTACCTGATTCATCTCTACCCAGCATTATACTCATTGGAACTGTGTATGATACTACCTATATTGTTCCTTATTTTATAGATGACTACAGATGTTACTTTGTAATGTCATTTATAGTGCAGTTTAAGGTCAGGTTCCCTGGAGCCCTCGCTAACACAAAGGTTCACAATGCTCGGTCTGTTAAGGGAAGGGTTCAGGAGGTGGGAACTGGAAAAGACTGCCAAGAAAAGGAACAGGCCAAGATGTTCTTGGAGCTGGAACTCACCTTATGTCAGATCACATAGGAAATGAAGTACGGAGAACTGGTCCAAGGCTATTGCTGTTGAGGCAAAGTGGCAGGTGAGCCATTTATCCACAATCCCCAATGGTTACTTCCTGCTTTGTTTGGAGAATTAGTGACACAGCTTTTCAGTGCAGTGACTCTTACCAGCCAAGAATGGCTCCTCAGAGGGGAATGAGTCTCATCCAGTGACAGGGTGCTCTGTTCTGTACACAGACCTGGTGGAGATGCCAGTTCATCCGGTATGATGGACACTGCTCGGAGTTTTCAGGGATGTTATTTAAGTTTGTTCAGTGTTCAGGACACTGAGGACACAAACACCTCTGCTCAAAACAACAAACAAGCAAACATAAGAATAAAAACACCCACATCAAAACAAGGGAAGTAAATGAAGTGTTTTGATGTCTTTGTTTCTGACCATTTTGAATCTCAGGCAATCTCAGATAAATAAATAAGCAAATGAGTACATAGATAAGTTGATGATATGCGAATGTTTTTCTTCAGTTGTGTAAATCATAAATGAAACTTTAGATTCATAAAATGAGGTCAAGAAATGTCTATAAGCAAATAGCAAACACTGTCTGACCATCCCTGGCAGTAGATAAATAGAGGGTTGATTCAGTTATCTGAATACATTTCTGCTTCCATTTAAAAAATGGCCTGATACCTGACGACATAATTGCTAAAGGATGTGCAGGCTTGGAATTCTCTGCCCTGATTCTATTTCCTTTACCTGTCCTGCCCCTCCCAAAATGCTGGCACTGATAGATAATCTGGCATATTAGGAAATTTCATTGTTTCTAACTTAAATAATATACTTCTTTTATGGGTAACAAATTATATTGTGGAAGCTAGAGGTCTCTGCTTACCTAGAGAGTAGGAAAAAAAAAAAAGAATAAGGAAGCCCCAGAGATAAATAAATGAAAAAGTGAAAAGGTATGGGTCACATGGTCCTGACATTCTTTAGAGTGAATGAATTGAAACTCTTCATGTGATGACTGTGAACTCATGAGTCATTTGTCATCCTAGATTTATTCAGAACTACAATAGAAGTGGACAGAACAACTATGGATAAAGGGGTTGTAGGCACTGTTCATACTTGGTCATCTGTCAGATACATCTTCTGCCACGCCTTCTATTGATGCTTTAAGACTATGCATGCTCCGTCTTAATTAGATAAAATCCTCAGCCTATTTACATCGAGTCTCACTGTCTTAAGTGCTGCCAGCCTTTCACCTAGGGTCCTGGCTAGTTTGGTATCAACTTGACTCAAGCCAGTGTCATCTGAAAGGAGGGAACCTCAATTCAGAAAATACCTCCATAAGATCTAACTGTAGAGTGTTTCTTAATTAGTGATTGGTATGGGAGAAGCCAGGCCATTGTGGGTGATACAGTCCTGGGCTGGTGGTCCTACAGTCTTCTAGAAAGCAGGTTGTTCAGGCCATGGTGAACAATCTGATAAGCAGCCCTCCTCCATGGCCATGGTATCAACTCCTGCCTCCAGGCTCCTGCCTCACTGCTGTTGTCATGAGGAACTGTTCTATGGACCTGTGAGTGAAATAAACCCTTTCCTCCCCAGGTTGTTTTTGTGTCATCACAAGAATAGCAACCCTAACTAAGACACTAAGTAATAATACCACATGATGTTATATTGTTTGAGTGAGCTATTTAACTTTTTATTTTAATTCAGTCATCTTCAGCTTTTAGGCATACTCAACATTTCTGAAAGTATACTTCAGAGAACACACAGAGAAGTTTGAATATAGAAATTCCCTACTGAGAGTAGTATATTCTGTCCAAACATGGACATAATATTTAGGGGATTTTATGTTAATATTTGGAGTAATCTCAATCATCATTGGAATAAGTGGCTAAATGTAAAATACATATGATTTTTAAGAAAATATATCTATTGTTGAATATAGTGGAAAGAAACCTGTGTGATAACCTATTTTTCAGCAAGTAGTTTAATTCTGAATTATCTAGGAACATAAGAAGGGGACATGTTTACATATGTTTACATACAGACATATATGAATGTGTATCCTTCCAGAAGTCCTCACATTTTGAGTATATATATTAAATATGTAGACAGGGGTGTTGTCTAGCCTGCTAGATAGATGATAGACAGATAGATGATGGACATGAAGATTTTCATGAACAGAAAGTATCCTCTGTAAATGGAATGTGGAAAATTGTAAACTAAAATGCATTAAAAATTCTAGGTAACAGCTAGAGATAATTTCTTCAGAAGAAAGAGAAATAGTGCAAAGAATACACAATGATGCAAATTAAAAGCCTGACATTGTATGGCATTCATCAAAGTGCTTCAGCAATTCACTGCAAGATGGAGGACAGAATGTCAGTGAATACTGTGATCTCAGTAGATAAGCCATGTTGGAACAATAGAAAAGATTTAAAGATCATTACTTTACTGAAGAAACTAAAACAGGATACAACTATTGGGTTTTCTTAGAAGCTAAGCCTCAATGAGACAGCCGCCTCTGACAAACAGGAACCATATAATCACAGGGGCAGTACGGTAAAGATGTATACTGGAGTCTCAATTCATTGTAGACACATTATGCCTCTTTCTTGTAGTAAGTACTAAACTCTGAATTTACAAGGAGTCAGCTATAAAATTTATAGTCTAAAATGGGGTAAAATTAGTTTGCCATGTAACTGGGATTCTGAAAATATAAATTGCAAGCATATTCTTGATTGAAAACTGAAAAGCCAGAACTTAGGAAGTAGGGTGAATGAAAAGCACTGCTAACACATCCTTTATCCACATGAAACACATTCCAAGTCACCCAGTGAGAATACAAATCCATTGGGTGTCTGACCTGGGCATAAAAATTCCTGTAATTACTGCATTTTCCCACATGTACACAATCATAGCAAGTTTAGTTCATAAATTCAGCATAGTAACTGATTAGCAGTAGCCTTAATGAAATAGTACAGGTGTCTGGCGAAATCACATACAGTATTTGCTGTGTGGACATTAAGACCTGACTTTGAATCATCAGGCCCCACATAAGAGTTCAGTTTGTACATGTGTTCATGATCCCAATACCAGGAGCCAAGACATGAAGATCCTAGGTCAACCAAGCTTAGAAAACAAGCAACAACAACAACAACAGTAACAACACTACAGTATGGTAGAGCAATAGAGGAGGGCATCTGATACTGAGTTCTGGCCTCCAAGAGGATATCAGGTTCTATCCCCCAGAGTCCCTCACATACATGCACACATCACACACCAGTCTATATACACACCCAGATGGGAATCCGTACAATTGTAAGGAGTGCCTATGACAAAAGTATGTGAAGTTTATGGTCTCTCCCTCCCTACATGGGTGGCAGGCACCCCAAATTATCTCTGTCTATCTCATAACTGAGACATGTAGTAAGCACTCCCATGTATATAGGAGAAATCAAGTCATAGATGGCATCCTAGGAGAAAGCATGGATTTCATGATTGTGTTCATGTACTGTGCTTGTCTCTGGGGAAGTCTTCCCCTATGAACATTTCTGAACTGCCTATAGATGAAGACCATTTATGTGCTCAGATTTCCCCATCCATGTCAGCATGTCAACTAGTGTTGTCACTGTTCGGGTCTTGTTTAAGTAGACATATTGTTGAGATTTTGTGGGTATAGTTTCCATATCATTTACAGAAGATACATTCTTGCAGAAGATGTCCTGGTCCTAAAAATATACATATAAGCAACACTAATTAGACTTAGCAGGCACACACACACACACACACACACACACACACACACACACACACACACACTTGTTTATATGCATTATGTAACAGTAACAATTACAGAATATAAAACTCTGAATTTGAAAAGAGCATCATGGAGGGGAGTTGGAGAGACTGGAGGGAGGACAGAGAATATATAATTATATTTTAGTTTAAAAAGTAAATTAAAATTAAGGAAAATGTTTTTAAATTCCCTAAGGTCTCATTAGTTTTGTATTTCTGGAAGTTTCCCATTTAATATTTTCAAACCACAGATGATTTCATGTAACTAAGAGCTTGAAAAATGAAACAGCAGATAGAGCGGCCAGTGAATGTCAATCCTCCAAGACTCAACCTTGTCTGGGATTCATTCGGTCCCTACTTGACTGAGGTAATTGTGACCCATCTTCAGCTCACCCACACCCAAAGCAGTCAGCTTATCAATGTGTTTCATCTCTACTGTGTCAGTGCAGCAAAGTGGAGTGGATGCAAGAATATGCAGACTGTGTAACAGATTTAAATAGTAGAGTAATGCTTGCATTTAGCCCAGCCAGCAAAGTTTGCAGTAAATGGTTTCAAATGACATGATTTCACATATCCAAGGAAATCTTAGGTAGAACTGATTTTAAAATGGAGAGTTTCACCAGAAAAGTATCTCACACACACACACACACACACACACACACACACACACACACACACACACACGGAATCAAAGCATTCATGAAACAAGGAGAAATACTATTTAAAGACTCTGTTTATTTGAAAAGCCTTCAGAAACCATTTTAAAGTATGTGAGGATAAGCTTGACAATACTGGTGGCAAATGTAGAAAGTGAATTGAGTAAAATCCCGAAAGAGAAATAGAAATTATGGGATGGGACACAATGGGACTCCACTCCAGCCACGAAGCAGGTTTTTGTCAGAGAAGCTTCCTCCTGCACAGATGGGAACAGATACAGGGACCCACAGCCAGACAAGACACAGAGAGTGGGAGACTTTGACACATGCTGTTACCCCTGTGCTATCTCCATCAAATCCCTCTCTTCAGAATTGAGGAAACTTGGCAGAAGAGGAAGCAGAAAGAGTGTACAAGCCAGAGAGGATGGAGGACAGCAAGGAAATCATCATGATCGGCTCACAGACTGAGGCAGCACACACAGGGCCCACATGGTCTGCACCAGATGGGATCCTAGACATGAAAGGAGAAGTGGGCACCAGCCCTAACCTAAAAGCTATCTCCAATTGATAACCAATTGCAAGTGAAAACTTAGTTTTCTCTAAAAGTGTCTAGTAGGGAAGCTAACTACTCTTGATAAACTGCCTGCCCATCAGTGGATGCCCAACAGAAAATGAGCTCAGTGGCTTCTTTAGGGGTTGCTTGTCTCACAGTATGCTGTCAGAGCTTTTCTTTCTTTTTTCCCTCTTTCTATTATGTTTTATTCTACTTTATCTTTAGTTTAATTACACATACATATGTATGTATGTATGTATGTATGTATGTATGTATGTATTTCTCTTTTTATTCTTCAGGTCCTCTGTGTATATATTATAGCTTCCAGTTTAGCGTTTTTATGGGATTCCTGAGTGTGTGACTGACAGGGTCTCTGCATCTATATCTGTTTCTTATGCCTTTTCCTGGTCTCTTTTCCTGTTTGTTTTTTCCTATTCTAATGTGTTAGTTTTGTTTTATCATATTATAATATATTATTGTATTAATTACCCCTTAGAAGTCTGTTTGTTTTCTAATGAGAGGCATAAGTAGGCTGGATCCAGATGGGCAGGGAGGTAGGGAGGAACAGGGAGTAGAAGGAGGGGAAATTGTAATCAGGATATATTTCATGAGAAAAAAAGAAATGCATTGTCAATGAAAGGAAAAGAAAAGAAAATGCAGGGACCTGTATGAATAGTGTGTGATTATGATATTAAGTACAAGAAATAAAGACTCCGTTGGCAAAGAAAGGAGGTAGCTGTGTTGTACACAGGATGGAATCAGAAGGGTACACTGCAGAACCTGGGACACCATGGGTGACAGAACCAATGGCTGCTCTCTAAGTAACCAATGATAGTGAATGCCTGAGGTGTTAGCACATGTTTAGGAAAAACCAACTAGTCAGTGGGCATGGTGAGGCTGGCAAGAATTGACTATATATACAGTATGGATATTAACTCTAGGGAGAACATTTATTTTGAGAAAAAAAGGCAGCCATGCCTTGTTTCCAGACCATCTGTGTGTAATATTTACAGTACGTGCTTGCAGGTGGGTAAACACGGCATGTCTAAAGAGTATTAAGATAGATCAGTATTGAGAATTTGGGAAATGGAGAATGTTTTTATAGGGAAATGAAATTGATTTTAAAGGAGAAAGTGATATTGCTAACTTAATGAAAACCTACACATACTAGTCAGCATTATTGTTTAGATTTCAAGAGAAATATGAAAAAAGTCAGAGTTTGTACTGTGATCCAATAATAGATGAACCACAGTTTATTCTAAATCATATATTTTATTTTCAATTAAGTGCAGGGTTAACTTAAGTGAAAGATTAATATGAAGAAGATATTCTGTCAATAAGGCATGAAAAGGCTGAGATGAAACAATGCAATCACATCTAAGAAGATGTTGCAGAAAATGAAGTGTATCTCCTGCATACAATTCATCAAAACAATTAAAAGGAACTAGATGCTTTCTGAACTGAAGTATGTTTTCACCCTTGTCATAGGTTCGGAACTCGAGAGTGGCACATTATATAAAGATAATTTTTATCAATAGAAAACATAGCAACTCAATTACAAATTAACCTGGGAAAATGGGGATGGTAAAAGATATCAGAGAAAGTAGACACGCTGGATGAGTGTGCCCCAAATGCAAATTTCACAGGTAGTAATGCTCAGCATTTGTTTGGTTATAAGCAATGAGAGCAAATTTGTGCAGGCTATAAAGATACCAGTATTTATCGGTGTGTGGCTCCTCGGGCTTTATTATAGTTTGTGATACTATCAATTTTCCATGATGTCTACTTTATTTTTCCCCAACAAGTGATTTCTGTCTTCTGAATGGGATGTGTTGTCTCAGTGAGACTCAGCCTTCCCCTCTGTGCCTCTCTCAGCATCATGCTAAGAGCAAGCAAGCATCCATGTTTCCTTTTGTAAGTTTACAGGGTTTGTTAAATGTAGTTGTTAATGTTTGCTTTTGGTTTCTTTAAACGCTGACTGAATATCAACTATAAATGTGTGCTATAAGGAAATGTGATTAAAAAATAATCCATATTCTTGATGATTTAACCCCTATGCTTCAGATTCTTTTTGTTTATTGTGTATTGTGGACACATTTTAGGACCTGATATGTATGATTAAGAAATACACAATGTAGTTCATCTTGTTGAATTGACCCTGTATATTCACTTTCTTATACCCCCCTCTCTCTTCCTGTCCCTGCCTCCCTTCTTCATCCCCCCTCTCCCTTCTTCTCTGTCTCCCTCGTCTTCTAAAGCAAATGTTAAGAGGCCATGTCCATGTTTTGCATAGTTTGGATTTGCTTTTCATGTTTTGTTATAATTTCCAAATTGTCATCCCTCTATATTATTATATATGCACATGGATGCATAATTCACAAGTATCTAAAGTAATGCAAAAATGCCACACCTGATTTGAAACCTCTTTTATGCCTTGTAATTATAGTTCATCAGAGTTTCATGTCCTCTCATCTAGATTTTGGCTGTATGTAAAATGCTGAGTGACTATGTATCTTTTGTCCCTTCCTGTTTCTGTATGCCCTGTATTAGAAGACTTGAGTCTTCTAATCCTTGCAGCAACTGATTCTGCATTAGTTTCCAGTACTAATGGTAGTTTTTCTGATTCAATTCTGAGACCCATGTCTTGACAGTTCATGACATTTGAAGTAGGCACTAGTATGAATGATCAAGGTTCGTGAGCACAGATGTTATGTGCATGGATATGAGTGGGGCATGAGATGCCTTGTCTCAGTCACTGGCTTTTTCACCCTATTGCAGAGGAAAAGCAATTGTGGGATTCGGCATAGCCCTGGTGCTGCTTCGCATCTGTAGGCATATCCTGGTATGTAGAGGACAGCAGCAGTTGAGTTAACTGAGTGAGACACATGCTTCAGCTTGTCTAGGGTGTCTGTTCTTCCTCTCCGTGGATGTTCAGGCTCCTGGACTGCTGGCAGTATTGCCAAGGACATACTATAGCAGACAAGAAAATGGTGGCCCTCTAACAGATACTGTGCCCTGGTCCCTGGGATCTGGAATGTGATTGTATGTGGGCCAACTGAGACCCCATTAAGGAGACTGAGATGCAACGGGCATCCTGGGGCACCTCTGTGGCCCCTGAGTATGGTTCTGCAGGTGTGAATTACACACGAAAATGGAGAAAGCTGGGGCAGGAGGATGCAGCAGAGACTTGAAGAGACACTGCATGAACACTGGATTCATGGGTCCACAGTAAGATAGCAGGGGCAAGATAGGGTCATCAGCTCAAGCATCCAGAGGGAGTATATAGCTCTGCTCCACCAGCACCTTGAGTTTTCCCCTGTTAATACTGACTCCTTACTTCTTCTCCCTAGAACTGTGAGGCTACAATTACCTTCACTTACACCACCATGATTATGGTAATTTATCACAGAAGCCACTGTCAACTCATATACATATTTTTCAGTTGGACAAGTCAGTGGGGAAAAAAAGGAAAAAAAAAAAAACATTGCCCAGATTTTCCAGGACTAGGGGTGCTGTAAATGATGGCATGTTACCTAGTCAGTTCTTGTTAATGACACTGTGATGTGCCCTTCAAAGCCATGAGTGCTCTCTTTGTTTTGCAGACCTGAACTAGAAGGTTGGCACCAGCTGTAGACACCTTGTAGCCTTCTTGTCACCATGTGGAGTCTGTTCTGGAATCAAACTCAATAGAGGTCATTGTTTCCAGGAATTGGATGCCTTGATTCCTTGTGGGATACTTTGAATTATATGGGTTTGTCTGGGCTTGAATCTTGTTTCCACAAGTTGTGCTTTTCAGTTACACATTATTATTATTATTATTATTATTATTATTATTATTATTATTATCATCATCATCATCATCATCATCATCATCATTATTATTGGCTTACGCTATTTCCATTTGAAGTTTTTAACACCTGCCAGAAAGGGACGCTTGAGGACTTGGATAATATGGTTTTTATTCTGAATGACATTCACATTAAAATTCCCTAAGGTGGTTTTATTAGCACTGTTCACATAACTTAGAAATGTAAGTTTGCTCCCTGTAATTTGTCAACTCTTTGAAATCAGGCCCTGTCTTCATTGCTGGGTCTGATCTATATGCCATGTGTGAATTTCTTTTGCTGTAATTCATCATTGGTTGTGGGAGTCATTTAGCTCATAAGCAACAAACTTAGCATGTAAATATAGCTTATTTGGAAATCATATTCAAGCTAATTTTGATCTCCAGAAAGAATACAAACTAAATCTGAACACAATGTCCATTGTGGAATGATTGCCATAACAAAGTATCACATAGTCTGTGGCTAACAACTGCACAGACCTGTTCCCTCACAGTTCTAAGCACTAGCAAGTCAGGATGGAGGTTGTTGTTGACTTGTTCAACTACACTGTTTCTAGGTGTCCCTTGGCCTGTTGTTTCATTCGTTAGACTAGCTCTCCACCATCTTCATAGGAACTTCTCCATGTGTCTGAGTATCGCAAACCTCCCTCTCCTTTTAGGACACAAGTCACTGGAGATAGAACTCCAGATTAATAAATTAATCAGATTAATTAATTAATCAGATTAATCAATGACCATATTACTGTGGGTCCCTTTGTATAAATACCATGCAATGACTCTTCCTAAAGATTGTCCCCACATTGTCTGTATCAGTGTAGAGAACACTGAGTTCCAAATAAGTGGATCTTTGGAAGGCGTTCTCTACACTGATACAGACAATGTGGAGACAATCTCCGGGAAACCTCTCTTGACTCTCTTGTTACTTGTTTGAAAGAGATCCAAGCAACTTCTGGTGACGTGAGGCTTCTCCCTGGATCAGGCTTATAAGAGCATATGTAAAGTTTTTTTTTTTTCTCTTTGTGTGTCTCCTTACTAACATGGATAGGCATGGCAACTCTCTTATTCTTCAGGACTCTTGTGTGCACTGTCAGATATAAGGTAGAGTAGGGAACATCCCTCACACCGTTGTTACATGAAAAAACAAATCTGTCCAGATACAATGTCTCTTCATAGCAACACCTGGAGGTGAAGTGTGGGCTTTTCATCACCAAGGCAATAAGGGCTTGCTGGGAGAAAGTCAGATAAGAGAATCATGGAGTTGGAGGACACAGAAATCTATATAAATTCTGCATTCTTCAGACCTTAAGAGGAAAGCATGACATCTGTATAAACCAGAGTGTTGTGGAATCTGAATATAGCTGCAGCCCACCCATGACCTTTCTTTGGATGCATTCTCTGACTAATGATACCTCAGAGCCTGTTTTCCTCAGACACCCTGGAACAAGATTCAGAAGGGCCTCACAATGGAGGCAAGGTTGGGCTCACTCTACTACCTAGAGGATACCATAGACGTTCCCAGACTTTGAGATAGGTGTGGGGTTATATTAATTACTTTTGGCAGTGGCAAGTTCCCTTTTTCTCTCTTAATTTTGCTTCCATACTGTAGCAGTGGAGGGAACTTTGAATTGTCACCCAAAAATGGGCCCTTGATGGGTCTCAAGAACTTTCCATTGATATTTCACATGCCTTTGTGCAACTGTAGCTAATTCCCATAAGGAAAGAAGTGCCCCTGTCTGTGACCTTCCCAGTGAATGTTGTCATGTCTTCCTTGTGAATAGGATTTGACTTGTTACATTTTCAGCCAAGAGGGCAGAAAGAGGTGTCACACAGCTATGCCTTCCTTCCCAAAATCTGTTCTAGTGACAAGTGTTTGCAAATAATGTAATTCGCCCAGAGTCTGTACATAAAGAGATGCCCATTGTTGACACTGGATCCTGGCTCCTGCCAAAGTTGACTTGGAACATGGGTGGAGCTCTCCTGCCAACTCCTCCAGCAGAGATCCTCACTACTTCCTGCTCAGTGTCTACATGTGACTGGAAGCTGATAAAAAGAGAGGTTATCACTGACAAAATTCCTCAGGGCAAGGTTGCTGTATCAGTTACTTTGTTACTATGATGAACAACTGTAGAAGGACTCTCTTTCTAGTCTGGTCCCATTGTCAATTAGCCCCAAATAAGCACACAGAGACATATTAATTATAAACTGTTTGGCCAATGGCTAAGGCTTCATACTGGCTAGCTCTCTCTTAATTATTAACCCCTTTCTATTAATCTAAGTATCCCCATGTGGTCTTATCTTACCAGAGAAGGGTGAGGACCTGTTTCTCCTTCCTCAGCTACATGACATCTCCTGACAGCCTCTCTCTGCATCCTGTCCTCAGACTTCTCATCTGGTAGCCCTGCCTATGCTTTCTGCCTGGCTACTGGCCAATCTTTATTTTATTCATCAACCAATTGGAGAAACATATATACAGGAGGACATCCCCCATCAAATTACCATGGGGGCAAGTAACTTAAAGGGGAAAGGTCTTATTTTAACTTATGGTTACAGAAAGATGGGCAGTTCACAATGGCAGGGAAGGCCTGTCATGGTAGCAGGTGCTGGAAGCTGGTTGATCACATTTCTACACATGCACAGAAGACAGAGACAGAGCAAGGAGTGGAACAAAGCTTAAACCTTTAATCCTGTCCCCTAGTGATATCCTTCCTCCAGCAAGGATTCACCTCCTAAAGGTATCATAACCTCCCCTGAGCAGTGCCACCAACAGGGGACAAAGCTAAGTGCTCAAATTTACAAGCACATGGTGGACAGTTTTCATTGGAAACTAGGTTTATCTTTTTAATCCCAGCTTGCCTCTGACCTGGTTTTTGCCTGATCACTTCCAGCTGCTCTCAGGGTTACTACTTGTGTCTCCTTGCCTTTCTTTAGCTCAGAACCTATTGTCTTCAGCCTGCTGATACCTCTGCCACAAAGTCTGTTAACTCCTTTAATGCCAGACTGGTTCATCCATCAATTTTCTTATTCCCATGTTCTAATAAGCTTTTCTGAACCCCAATAAGGCTAACCGTAATTGCCAGGTGATCTCCAAGGGCCCATTTAGTTCTGAAATGTTGAGATGTAAGTGTCCAGGTGCTATCAATGTGTGTCCACCCTTCGGGCCTTTACCAGTGAAGGTCACCATCAGTGACTATACTGAAGTTAAAGCAATTCTAATACACTGAGTGCTTTTAATGTTTTTTGTTTGTTTGTTTGTTTGTTTGTTTTTTGGTCTTTGACTTACTTTACACCCTTTGTCTAACTGACTAACTGAATGTGTTCTACCCTCCTAGTAGCTCCACAAGGGATGAATTTACCTAGGCTAGTAGCTTTCTTTCAATACTGGGCAGAGCAAAAGTTCATTAAGAAGGTATTAATGATAATGACATCTGAAGACCATGTATGGAGGAAATTTTAAAGTATTTGAATTTTATTATTTCTCTTTAAAACTCCTATGCTATGTACTCATTTCAGCTACTATCCCAGAGATCTTAAAAGTGAGCTTTGATCTGCACAAATTTTTATTCAAATCCTGTTCAAAATCTGCGCCAAATACAACAGACCTCATTTAATGTCCATCATTACTGCATTGCTGTTTGCCATCCTAGAGTTTATATTTTATTTGGGGAAGAACTGATAAAGATTAAAATAGGATAATTGGATTATGAATCTTCTATTCTAGCCATCTGTATTATGACCCTGGGCAAGCTATAATAGAGTAACAAAAACTAGATCACTTCAGTGGGAATTCACCATCTCATTTTGGGTGTTCATTTTGAGTCTTACTCAGGACCACATCCTCCCAGGGGGTTCCAGGCCAGTCCTTCTGCCCCTCAGCCTTCCAGTGGCAGTAAGCTTTTGTTTTACATCTGTCTTACAGACCCAGAACTCCAATCACTCTGCCAGATCCTCCTAGAGTATCTTCACACCCTCTTCCCTTGTGTACACCTGCCTCCAATTTGCCTTTACATAAGGAATGGGGTCATGGTCGTTTAGGCCTACTATAATATGATGCTAGTAGTTGCTAACTCCTCCACAACAGGAATAATGGTTTACAATGTTTTGAGATGACAGTCCATCATGAAAGCAGAGTTTGTGTGTTGAGGGCTCCCTTTGGTTACTAGGTATTTTGTTCTTTCTTTGTATTTATTTTTACTTTTTGAGAATTTCAGTACTCTAATTTTTGAAGACACATTTGCAGAAAGAACATTTTTTATAAGACCACAAGAATTTCCTGCTTCCATAGAAACTCTGATCATCATACTTAGAGCTTTGTCACACATACACTTAGCCTGATGTCAGAAGGACCGTATATAAATGTCACATCTAATTATTTTATTTATTTATTTTAAATTTTATTTTACATTCCAACCACAGTTCTCCCACAGCTCCTCCTGCCCCTCTCTACCTCCCCCAGCCCACTCCCCATCCACTTCTCCCAGCTGGTAAGGGAGTTATAAAAGTGTGGCACATTAAGTTGGGGTAGGACTAAGCTCCTCTACCCCCTGCCTTAAGGCTGAGCATTGCATCTCACCATAGGGAATGTGCTTCAAAAAGCTACCTCATGCACCTTGGATAGGTCCTGATCCTACTTCCAGGGGGCCCCTCAGATAGTCCAAGTTTCACCACTTTCTCCCGCATTTGGAGGGCCTAGTTCAGTCCCTGGAGTCTCCACAGCTGTTGGTCTAGAGTTCATGTCCACAATCTTGGTTCAGCCATCTCTGTAGACTTCTCCATCATGATCTTGACATCTACCTATTTTCAAGAAACTGTTACTTTACCAGTTTGGCCTAATCTGTTTGATGCAGATGGCTACATATTGTAGCTAAAGTGTTTGTTGAAGATCAGTTGGACAGTCCCAAAGACATTACTAGCTTCTATATAACTATGGAGATTTAAAAATGAGTATTTTGATTGCTAGTATTTTCATAATATTTGGAAATGTTTGTTGTCTGTAGACTTCACTTCCTTGTATGTATTGCTCTTCTATTTTCTTGACCCAGTAATAACCCTTTTAAAAATAGCATGGTGGGCCTGGTGTTGATGGTAGATTCCTTTAATCCCAGTACTCAGGAGGCAGAGACAGGCAGATCTCTGTAAGTTCAAGGCCAGCCTGGCCGACAGAGTGAGTTCCAGGACAGGCTCCAAAACAATACAAACAAACCCAGTCTTGAAAAACAAAAAACAAACAAAATAGCATAGTGGTATTTGTAAGTTTACATATTTAACCAACAATCTTCCCATTCCATTAAAATTCCCTTTAGTAGGGGTCAGTGTTCATGTGTTTCACTGGTTGACATAGATTGTTATTTAGCAAATGGAGACTATGGTCTTTTCTGCTGGCTCTATTTATACTCATAGAAAGCATGGGATGATATTTGAATTTTAAAAGATTGCTTTCCATTCAAGCCTTCGGGAATATGTATGATGTGATTCCCTGGAGATACTTTAAACTAGATTAACCTCTTTTAATCTTATAGATGCAGTATGAGCTGTAGCTAATGTGCATGCAACAGGTTTACATTAGTTTTAATTATTGAAACAAAAAAAGGGAAATAGCAAAAGATGCTATATTAAAATCAAACAGTGCCACGAGATAAGGAAGCAAAAATTTACTTATACCCACTGTGAGCAACTAAGATGATCAAGAGTCATGTAGAATTTGAATCTGAAAACACAATTTAGATTCACACTGTTGCTAAAGGTAGCACTCACTGATCACACACCCAGTCACCATGAAACTATGATGTTGACAACTCCCTCCTCAAAAGTTCACATTTGTGTTCCTCCTGTGGCAGTCTTTCTCTTGCAGTTCAATGTGAGAGAAGGTTTGTTTTTCTCCTGGCCCTTTGCCAGGAGGTAGAATAAATGGTGACTTTTCAGGTTAAAGGTGTTTTCCCAAAAGAAAGTGATTTCCTGAGTTCCTGTGGGTTGTTCATATGCAGTCTTCCAAAATGTAGAAATTATAAGGTAAGTTGTTTAGGCAAATAGACTACATTCTGCTAAGACAGAAAGCCATCCAAGATGCCTCATGGCACTCTAGTTACTAAAGGACAGGATTTATGGGATTAAACACTACCCATGGTAGTGGTGGTGCTCTCTATGGGCACTCTGGGGTTAACATCCAGAGTGTTGCATGAAATGGTACGATAGGTGCTCGAGAGGACAGCCTTTGATCACAGGCAGGACTGGTTATGGTGGGACAGGATGGATGTAGCTTAATTACTTCCTAGATCATGGACCTTTTGAATGATCTTGGCTTGAAGTCTTCTGGTTATGGGGGATGGCTAAGATTTATGGGATTCATCAGCATCTGTGACTGTCATTGACTATTATCCAATAGGTACCTGTAACTCCTCAATACACTTACCTTGATAAAGACACCTCTAGACATGCCCACATGTTCCCATGGATGAAATCGCCCACTTGAGAGACACTGAATTGTGCTGAGGCCAGTTGCCTTTTGTTTTCAGTTATTCATACAATTAATTCACACAGATGATTACTTTTTGCACTGCTAAGGAATTGAGTGTAAACTTTCAAACAAATATGATTTTCACACCAACTTCTGTTAATAAATCACAATGAAAACAGATTGCCAGTCTAAAATTCAGCTGCAGTTTATTTGCTGTAAATTCCCTTTGGTTGGTGGAGATGAAACAATTTTAATTCATCTGCCATTCTATGTATAATTTTTTTTACTAGTAACAAGAGACAGCCAAAGTGAAAGCATGGGGGACTGGAGAGGTTGATCGGTGGATAAGGAACTTGCCATACAAGCATGAGGACCTGTGTTCAGAACACCAAAAAACATGTAAATGCAGACACGGCATCTGCCATTCTATGTATAATTTTTTTTACTAGTAACAAGAGACAGCCAAAGTGAAAGCATGGGGGACTGGAGAGGTTGATCGGTGGATAAGGAACTTGCCATACAAGCATGAGGACCTGTGTTCAGAACACCAAAAAACATGTAAATGCAGACACGGTAGCATTGAGTTTTTAATGCCAGCATTAGAAGGTAAGGTGGGAAGCGGAGATCTGAGTATTCCTGCCAGCTCTCAGGGCAGCTAGTATGGATACAAAAAGAGATTCTGTCTCCAATAAAATGGAAGGCAAGGACTGACAGACAAGGTTATTTTATGACCTCCACAGGTATACTGTGTATGACACACACACACACACGCACACACGCACACACGCACGCACGCACGCACGCACACACACACACGTTGGGGGGTGAGAGAGAGAGAAAAAAGTACAGATTATTCTCTCAGTTCCCCCTTCCTCTTCTTACTGGGCTCATAGCTTTGGACTGCTTACTAATTCTTAAGTTCACAAAAACTGTTCTTTTGGAATGATAAAGATTTCTGGAAGGTTTTGTCCTCAGCACACTTCTTACACTTGTGAATTTCATATATCAGGTTTATACTAGCAGCTGCTGAGTTTGGAGTCCCTTGATCCACTTTCAGAAAAGGGTGGTGAATGGCTTGAAGTTGTACAATGGATGAGTAAGTGTGGATGACTAACATTTGATAACGAGAGATTGGTCTCATGCACTCTATTACCATTTTAACACTTGACATCACTTAACTACCTTTGTGAGCTGGGCAGCTGGGCAAAGCAAGATAGAGGAGGAACTACAGCCTTCAGTGGTTTCAAGACTTAAAGAATCCGTTGTTGAAAATGGCAGGGTACTGTGATAATACCAATCTTGAAAACCGCATTTAATTTTGTGAAATTATTGTATCATATATTTCATACGTGCTTTTAACCTGTGTTACTGAAGCTCAAATGGAAGGTTTCTATGCACCTTAAACTCATCTTGGTAAAAATCAGATAAACTTTGATGTTAAAGGTTTTCATGTCACTGAAGATTGAGATATGTTAAGCATTTTTTAGACAAGAAGAATTAGATATTTGTAGATAACACTGGAACATAGTTTATTGTAATGAAAGGCAAATTGCCAACAATGGATTTACATCTGCATCTCTGCTTGTGGCATCTACTTGCAATTGCTTTTTAAGCTAAACTCAGATTGATTGTAAACTCAAAATTAGTAAGCAGAGTTTTAAGTCACTGTATTATCATGTCATGCCACTAAGTGGAGATTTTTAAAACACTTTTGGTTTATTAGATTCTAAAATAACAGCTATGTTATAATATCTTCATCTTATTATCTTTCTTTTAAAACCAGATGCATTATATCTATATACATAAACATGCCCAGTAGTATATGTACCTGAACAACTGTATGCTTAACTGCATAATTATAGACACATGTGCTGTGCTGATAAGGAAATACCAGTTGATTGCAAGCAAATGTCAAGTGTGAAGGGCAGTGAAGCATGGAGTTTGGGGAATATCTGTACAACGGGACTCATGAAAAAAGGTGTGTTATGTCCACCATCAACTTGTCCCCTGGGAGCTTTCACAATTGAAGAAAATGTCACTTGGCTAAGAATCTCTTTCCAGCACAAATGTATCTAATTTGTAAAAAGTAAAAAGGGAAGAAGAATTAGCCTTTGTTTGGAGAGCAGGATTAAAAAGTTTGAGTGGTTTGCATCTGTCTTGTTTCCTCACTTCAGCTCAGGTTCAGCATTGTGTGTCCTCAGTGAAATTAAACAGTCACCTTAACCGCTGCTGGGTCCATCGCATTGTGACAACCACCGCATCTGGCCTGTTCATCCTGCAACTGCCTTATGCTAAATTTGTTTCTGTTTTAATATTTTAAAAGAAACACCCTTGCCTCTGCCCTGGTTGTAGGAAATGAGCTTCATTCATAAAACTGCACTTCCTTGCAGATATAAAACCTCCAGAACAGTTGCACATTTATTTTTCCCATACCTTCACCCAAATGTCCCCTCTACTGTCCCTCTCCCTCTTTTCCACCCTAGAACCTCTCTGGCCACAGCCCTGGTCCTGTGCCATGTTTCTGGATAGGACCAATAGAGAAAGGCTCAGAGTTCTGTGGCCTCCTTGGAGGTTAGGATTCCTTCCAGCCTCCCCAACAGAGGCCCCTTAGATTTGCCATGGTCTCTAACAAGTCAGCTACTCTGGGTTCAGGTGTAGATTGTTCTCTGCCTGGACCCTCAAAGCCAGAATCTTCCAAATGTCTTCCTGAGCTTCTGGAAACCCTTGTCTTTCCTTGTCCCAGCTTGTATCTTTGTGTATATCCTTCTTCTTAGGACATCTTCAAACGATCCCATGAGCTTAGTGCTCCTCATTGCTCATAGGCCCACAGATCAGTGAAGTATTCTATAAATATATTCTAATTTCCCCTGGGATATTGAATGCAGTTTTAGATAGTATACATGCTATGTGATGCTTTTAAATTTGTCTCATAGCTCCTGCTAATTGTCTCTTCCATCAATGTTTTTGCAGAGGAAAAGAAAGAGGAATTCAGAAATAATGCACATATATATATACATACATATATATATATATATATGGCATCATTTTTTATTTAGAGTTTGAGGAAAATTATTTTCAAAGCATTTTGCTGTATTTGATGAGAAGAGGGGTGGGGAAACTTGATCTGTAGAGGAACAGGTATTGTGTGTTGAAGATTTGAAAGTAGTGTGTTATGACATGAACTGAACTGTAATGATGCAAGACCACCCACACAGCCAATGTGTAAATGAGTGGAGGAGGCTGAATGTCAGTAACACTTTGTCATAGCTGGTGGCCAGGATTTTCCTCCTGGCTAAACTCTGCCAATTCCTATAGGGAGGTAAGAAAATATAAGGAAATGGGTATCTCTCTCTAAAGATGTATAAATCATAAATCTGTACAATGGATAAAATAAAAATCCTCTAACACTTAAATTGTAGTTAGTAAAAACTTTAAATTTAACTAAAATATTCCAGCAGATAAATATTATATTGTATGAATTACACATAAAATATATCATATATAAAAATATTTGAGGTGTATTATGATTGAATTAAGTGCTATTTTGTAAATTAAACTGAATAAAATAGTATGTTGTATATTAAAATAAGATTGGGTACAGTTAATACTTAAGAGATCCTTAATTAATCTTAACTAGCAAGTGTCACTACATAGCACTTTGTTATTATACTCATGCTTAAGCTAGCAGAGAAATGGATGTCTATAGTCATACAGCACACACACATGTGTATGTGTGAGTGTATGTGTGTATTTGTGCATGTAGGTATGTATGTGTGTATGTGTGAGAGTGTATTAGGGTATGTATGTGTGAGTGCATTGTGAATTCTGTGACTATGTCTGAGTGCATATGTGTGCATGCCTATGTGCAAATGTGTGTACACATGTAGGTGCAAGTGAGTGTGTACATGTGTTACATGACTGTTTATCATGTGTATGTGTGCATTGTGAGTGTGTGTGCTTGTATGTGCATGTGTTTCTGAATGTGTATCTGACTGTGTGCATGTATATGGTATATATGATTGTGTGTGCACATGTACATATGTCTGTGTATAAGCATGTGTGTGTGTCTGTGAGTATGTATATGAGTGTGTATATCTCTGTGTTTGCATATATGTCTATGTGTGTGTCAGTGTGTAAGGGTATGTGTCTCTATGTGTATCTGTGAGTATGTATGTGAGTATATGTATGTCTCTCTGTGTGTGTATATGTCTATGTGTGTGCCAGTGTGTAAGGGTGTGTGTACTTGTGAACATTTGTCTGTGTCTTTGTATGAAGAATGGGTAGAGGAGAGGAGGAAAATTTGGTAACTGATTCTTGTCCTCTGAAATATGAGCCCGCAGGGCTGATATATCATCTTCCTCATTGAATAGGGTGAATATAGAAAGGAAAACAGAAATATGTAGCCATCAGTTGTTACTTGGGTTGCAATTAACATACCAAGCCATGTTGAAAGACTGAACATAGGAGTCAGGACCAGGCAGTGCCCCTGCTGAGATTCAGAACTAGGATTCCAAGGCATTCGGGTCCTCTATGTCTTATCTGTTGTTGTCTGGCTTTATTTTGGATATCTGCTGAGATTAATCTCCTATTTTTCAGTATTCATAGTTCTTAATCATATTCTAGTGGATATGAATGTAAATGAGGGGGGAGATCTGACATATATGAACGAGTTATATTGAGTTCAATGAGCAAACCTCCTCTGACCAGGGCTGAGCAAGGAATCTGGCTTAGCTACCATGACCTAGGGGCGAGCCTATAAAGGAACATCCCACAGCCTTGAGCATTGTGAACCATGAAGAGAGCCTATGATATCTGCTTCCTTTGCCCAAGAAGGCACATAAGAAATGGAACCTAGATGACATGTAAATATTGCTGAAGCTGGTTAATAGACAGACAGACAGACAGACAGACAGACAGACAGACAGAGGAAAGACTGGGATCAGGGCCCAGAGTCTAGAGAAAATAAATTAACAATACATGTCAAGAAAGAAAACATTCAGTGTAAAATAAGTGTAGCTATCGCTCTTTACGATGTTATGATCTGAAAGTGTGTCTTTCCCAGGCAGTAGTAACTCACCCAGGGAGGATATGTGTAGCCCATTGTCAGGTTTGTTTCCACAGGCACTTCTCACATTTGTCTTTCCTATGATGCTCTTGCTGGATGTCAGCACCCCACTTTTACACTTACAGTGGTTAGGAGGCAGAGACCTCAGTGTTCTTGTGAGCATTATGCAAAATAGTAGGTGATATCATATGGCGCTCTGTGGTAGGCTTCTCTCAAAGCTTGGACCCTTGGCCTCAGTTTTCCTGGCCACATCTGTGAATTTTCATCATCACTTTTTTGAGTTGTCTGTAAAAGCACTTGGCTCAGGATTCTTTACAAGGTCCCAGCCACCTAAGTTCCCAGCCACCTATGCTAGCTGAGAAGCTTCCCTCTCCATCTTGGTGGTCTTCATCTTGTGCTCCAGATGTACTCTAGAATCCCCCAAAGGTGCCATGATCCATCCCCTAATTGACCAGGTGTCTGGAAACATCTGTTATGGGAACTCGCCAAGCACTGCTTCAGTTTGGCAAGTTGAAGCTCTGGATCTAGGTGTTTTGAATCTCATGCCTGGCTTTAACTAGGCTGTGTTTAATTTTCATGCTAGTTTGTTGAGAGACCCCCTTGTTAATACCATACCTCTTTGGGGAGAAAGATCTCCAGGTACCTCAAATCTTTCAGGGAACTTCACAGAGGATGGTGTATGTCATCTCACAGCCCAGGAAGATGCTTGTGGTCCCTGTGGTTTGCAGAAAGGGATCCAACACTTTGGGAGTGGGGTCACTTGTCTTGTAAAGTGCAGGAGCTTTGGGAGTCAGGGATATTTTCAAACAAGAAACAATACAAAATGTGTTCTGCATCAGAAGGCATCCTAGACAGTAGTTGGAAGGAAAAAGAGACTATGGAATCATGTCTACTTATAATTGCAGAGAGGACTCTTGAATTGTGTTGGGGGTGCAAGGAATTTGGCACACAGCTGCGCACAGCTCTTCCTCCTCCGTTTGCTTTGGTGTTATTATTGGAATAGAAGGATGTGAAATGAGTGTCCTCATGGGCACTATGCCCTAGACTGATAGAATTTATCTGTCTGCAAGAGAATGTCCTTCCCTGTGCCAGGGTCCTGCTTCCTGATTCAGGCTGTGACAGTTACCTTCCCTCCCCAACTCCTAGAATAGCACATTAATGAAAGCAATGTGTGGGACTGACATGGAGACAGCCTTTTATTTAAGTTTATCCTTTGTATGCAAGTAGCTAAGGCTGGGAAAACAAAATATAGCTGTTCCTACTTTTCTGTATGAGAACTTTGTGTTGGCCCTGGTCACGATTAGGTCCTTAGTGTTTGTGATTGCCTCAAAGGTTTACCCCAAAAAAGAGTTCTTGATTTTTAAAATATAGGGGGAAATTCAACCACTGATGATTGTTAAAAATAACTAATAAATAGGGTTAAAAAAGGGATGGAAGTAATTATAGTCTCCTAGTTCCATTTTCACTGGCCCTTTGTTCACTTTCAAATGGTAGCTTTTGTAAAAAAAAAAAAAAACACATTTCATTCAGGATGTGTCTACATTAAAAATTTTGAAGCAAGCCAATCTAGGTTTGAGTTTACATTACGAAAATGAAGAACCTTTGCTTTGGCCTTGTCATGATTACAATTCTTTCAGAATTCTTTATTATCTACTGTTCTATAGTCAACTGAAAATTACTGCTATATTCATTGAAATGTATTTCATTTGAGTCTGAGTATTTAGTCAGGAGAATAAATTTCAGAAAAATAAAGCCATTATACATACACATGTATGTATGTGCAATGTGTATATGCAAGTATGCACCACCACAATTCATGTTCACTGTTCTTTGTAGTATCAGTCACATGACTTCTGGGTTCTGTGCTATTTACTGTGACCATGATTTAATGTTTGATCACTCTTAGAAACTTAGGAGGTGCCTAGAGAATAATTGAGAAATGGTCACTGGCTTGAGAAGAATGCCTTTATTTGGAGATGTTCTCCCTCACACAAAACATGTGTGTGTCAGCACATATAACTCACTAACCCGCATGAGTTGAAGGAATTGATTAAGGACAATTATACAGGTCCCACCGAGCAAGATACCTTGGTGTGCAGTGTACGCGCCTGCCCTCGCCAGCAAGGAAGACGCTACTCCGGGTAGATCTTCTTCATGCAGTTTTAATCAGGATCCTTTAAACATGTTGCTTCTGGCCCGCAGGGAGAGAGAGAGAGAGAGAGAGAGAGAGAGAGAGAGAGAGAGAGAGAGAGAGAGAGAGAGAGAAACAAAGAGAGAGAGAAACAAAGAGAGAGAGAAACAAAGAGAGAGAGAAACAAAGAGAGAGAGAGAAACAGAGAGAGAGAGAGAGAGAGAGAGAGAGAGAGAGAGAGAGAGAGAGAGAGAGAGGAGACCCCTACACAGGCTTAAATACCCTTGAGCTAACCAACCCCAGTGAGTCACGTGGACCCTGAAGATAGGCTACTCTAATGCAGAAGCAGACAGGCTGAACAGATTTAGCCAATTAAGGGCTCGTTTACCCAGAGAGTCTTTACCAGCGGGAAGGTGTAAGGCAGAAGCCAGCGCCACTTTAAGGCGTGGCACTACTCGGCTCTCTACAGTTCCCCCTTTTTGTTTTAATAACGCAACAGGCAAGGGTAGGGTCTGGTCTCCAGTAAAGCAGTGGACATTATAATGACCCTGAATCCTGGTAGTCAGCCAAGTGAGTGCCACACCCGTCCAGCATCTTTTTCCTGGAGGTGGGGCCTTGGACACCAACCCACATGCAACCAGACTTGCCCTTCTTGGAGTTGCTCACTTCCAGAGCTAACTCGGAGTGCAGTGCTAAGCCATTCAACCTGAGCATGAAGGATCAATACTTGTTCATGACTGTGAGCCATGCTTGGGGAGACTGTCCTGCCTCAATGGCTGTAAATGCCTGGACAACCATAGCTGCATACCGCTTCTGAGCAAACCTCATCTTGCAAAGGCACCATAGGCCCACGAAGGAGATAAGCAACAAGAGTACAGCCATGGCTCCCATTTCCGCCCACTCTTTCAGATGATCCATGGCAACGACAACCATGATGACAATCCAGCAACCAGTCTCGCATCCACACGTGTTGAATTCACTGCAACGATGGTCACTCGCAGCTGTACCATCAGGTCATCAAAGTCAGCAGACCAATTTCCTAAAAGATAGCTAGACAACTGTTGCGACAAATTAGCAGCATGTGTAAAGTTCTTATACTGAATGCTGGTAACACACAAACCTGGATATTTCATTTCACATCCCAATTGGGCCAGTTGCCACAAGGTATCTATTTGCTCCTGTACCAGATCAATTCTTTGGTTTGCAATCATTAAACCTCCTTTTAGTTGAGCACCAATTGAGGATTGAGCATCCAAGGCCACATTCTTGGACGACTCATTCAGCTTAGAGGCTTTCTGCCCCGATGTACTCATAGCCATGGCAGCTGTGACTGAATCCACAACTGCAAAAGAGATAACTCCAACTATGGTTGCTGTAATGCCAAAATCTCTCTCTGTAGCCTCTACCAAACAGGCCACAAAATCTGAAAATGGTTTTATGGGGCCTTGTAGTATCTTAGCGAGGTTACCATTCACCTCCCCCTTATTTAGTAATGACTTCCATGTTTTTATGGCAATCTGATTTACTTGTTCAAGACTTAAGTCATTTCGTAAGGCTTTCCAGACCTCAGGGCAAAAGGA
Organism: Cricetiscus sungorus; assembly: GCA_030556225.1. Classification (NCBI taxonomy): domain Eukaryota; kingdom Metazoa; phylum Chordata; class Mammalia; order Rodentia; family Cricetidae; genus Cricetiscus; species Cricetiscus sungorus. The sequence continues at coordinate 31,386,137 of JANBXA010000398.1, forward strand.
ATGCCCTGTACCTCGGCCCCGCCCTTCCTCATTGTGATCAGGAGAAGGCCCTGAATGCATTGTTTCAGGAAGGTCCCTCCCCTCCCCACATTACCATTTCTCCTCTCCCTTACCCCTCTGCCCCTTAGGGGATTGTTTCTGAACTCCTTTTAGAGGGCTTGTAATTCTTCCTCAGCCCAGCACACTACCTTGATGTCTCCCGAAACTGCAAACCAGGGTGCAATGGCATCGCATTCATTCAGGAATCTTTCTAGTGTGCTTTTCTTTATTTTAAGTTTCTTTGACAAAAGTAGCTCCTGAAGAGCCAGAAAAATTGGATGAGACTGAGAAGTCCCCATCTTAAAAATTTTACTTTCGGTTTGTTACAACCACTCGCTCAATGCCTGAGACTTTATTGCTGCTTTTTTCCGAGGTCTTTAACTCGGTCCCAACTTACCTGGGACTTTATAGCTCCTAACCGGAGACCTCATTGCCTCTTTACCAAGGGCCTTAATTTTGTCCAAACGCAGAACTTCATTGCTCCTTACCGGAGACCTTATCGCCTCTTTACTGAGGGCCTTAAATTTGGTCCCAACTTACCTTGGGAACTTTCCAGGAGACCTTATCGCCTCTTTACCGAGGGCCTTAAATTTGGTCCCAACTTACCTTGGGAACTTTCCAGCGCTGCCCTGACTGCAAGAAGTTCTGATCTGAAAAATACCCCGTACGGGCCACCATCTGTACGTGCCTGCCCTCACCAGCAAGGAAGACACTATTCCGGGTAGATCTTCTTCATGCAGTTTTAATCAGGATCCTTTAAACATGTTGCTTCTGTCCCGCAGGGAGAGAGAGAGAGAGGAGACCCCTGCACAGGCTTAAATACCCTTGAGCTAACCAACCCCAGTGAGCCACGTGGACCCTGCAGATAGGCTACTCTAATGCGGAAGCAGACATGCTGAACAGACTTAACCAATTAAGGGCTTGTTTACCCAGAGAGTCTTTACCAGCGGGAAGGTGTAAGGCAGAAGCCAGCACCACTTTAAGGCGTGGTACTACACGCGGCTCTCTACAGTGCAGCCCAGGAGTGTGCGATACAGAAAGCTGGTTTTTCCCCAGGATTTAGCCATTGCTGGATAAGCTATCTAGAGTTCTTTCCCTTAAACGTGAGGAGGACCAATGAATATAGCTTGGGATCATGCTGTGATAATCAGGATTGGTTTTTCTGGGTAGGTTTGTTCTACCTATGTCAAGCTTCAGTAGTGTAGTAGTAGGTATTCTGCCTTTGACCTTGAAGAGATAAACTTCCATGTTGTGAAGTATTATGTTTGTAACATTGGACCCATCTGATGAACCAGAATAGCTTTCAAAGTTAAAGGAATACAGTCACATTGGAGGCTCATTGATTCTCTGTTGTGGAGTTTCTTCTCAGAATTGCATGCTGTTAGGAGGATTCCCTAGCCTTACTAGACGTCAGTGGTACCTTACCCATCCTTGAAGCCATTACAAGAAGAAAAAATGAGGACATTGGAAAATATCATCTGGGGGAGTGATAAATCACCTATATACCCTTGGAGCTACCAGTATAAACCTGATTTTAGTATAGAGAAAATAGATTTTGAATTGGAGCTGTCAGCTGGGTTGAATTAAATGTTTCAATGAATTCAAGGTACTTATTTTTAGTACAAATAAAGTCTGTACTAGAGTGGAAAATGGAAATTTTTTTCCTAATGATAATAAAGATACATTAGGAAAATACAATTATTGTTCTGTTTTTATGTATTTTTAATCCTATTTGGAGCATTGAATATTAGAAATTAAATTTTGATAACTCTTCTTAATTCAGTTGTATTAATAAACTTAGTTGGCCTTCTATGAAAACAGAGATAATAATGACACATACCCCATGGGATATTTATGCAGTGAGTACAAGACCCATAAGGTTTCTTTCATGTTGTCTGGAAGCTTTCGGTTCATAGCTAATACTGTTCACAAAGAATTGAGTTAGAGTAATAAGGAAATCACATATTATAAATGTTGATGCCAAACAGATGGATTGTTTATTTTTAAAAGTATGTTTCTTAGCAATCAGCTCAGTGGCATCCAGGTCTGGAGAAGATGGATAGATGTCTTGATTGATACCATCCCATTGTAGCAAACTGAATTAATTGTGCATTCTCCACCTAAGGATCTTATTTTGCTTTTTAATATTCTAATTTCTGTGTGTTTTTGTTGTATCTGGTTTGGAAGCCCACCAAAGTAACTAGAGTCTTAGGCACTTTGTGTTTCTACAATTGGTGATTAGACTTTGAGTGACATGTTTATATTTCCATTTCTAGCATGGTTTGAGGCTAGTCCAGTAGATAAGGCTTTGCATCTTCCACACAGACACTGGTGATGATGAGCACAGAGCATCCTTCTAGGAAGCAGAGCCTCAGGCAGAGTATTCCTCAGCTTTGAACACGGTTCTGTGACCTGCCTAGACTATGTGGAAATGCATTTCATATGCTCATTAGGAGAAATGGTTCTGTCTGGTGGTCCTAAAGGTCTCTTCCTCTTAGGATTTTCCATAATTCTTAAATCCCAAGAGATACAACCAGAAGAAATTTCTACATGTCTGTCCAGAATCTAGAAAAAGCTGGTACTTGACATGCCCATTAATAATGTACCTGAAAATATCAATAGGGGAATACCTGTTACAACACGTATAAAATAAAGACTCATCCCTGAATTCAGAACTTGAGATGTATCAATATACAAAGTGCATAAATTAAGGTTGGCTTTGGATAGATGTATGTTTACCTCCTTACATCTAACCTTGAAATGCTCTGAGGAAAGGTACACATTGAAAGAAACAGTTTCAAAATCCTGTCTTCTGTCACATATCAGGCTGCCTCAGGGTTCCATCTCCCCTTTCCATGATGGAAAATTAATACTTCATTCATTGCAAACCAAGAAGTAAAACCAAAGATATCTCTTTATCTGAAAGGAGAAAAGAGTTTATACAAAGCCCTCAAATGTCAAACCATTCTTAGTGGGCAATCTAAAAATAGGTAATCCATTCGCTGCAGGAGCCATGGTACGTCTTCCCATTTGATTCTGTGTCCATTCTGGCTCCTACTTTGTCCTTTTGTTTTTGTTTATTTGTTTTTGTTTTCTTTCTCTTCTAACAAGAGGTTCTAGATTAAACAATATTTTATAGCGTTGTCCAAGAGAAACTTCTCTCTAGGGGTCTAGTGCATCAGGGGGTGTTCGTGAGCTCCCTATCACAAGCACCTCCAATCAACTTTGATGGGACCAGGGATTGAGAGCTGCGTTTCTGTCCACTGCCCCCTTTCTATGCCCTCAGTTCCCACAGATCCTCACTTCTGCCCAGAGTCTACAAAGAGCTGTTGTGTCAGGTGTACTTAAGGACTTATCCTGCACAAGTTTTGGGGCACCTTTCTCTGAAATTTTCTCTTTCTTGTGAATGGATCATGTGTGGGGACATTGGAGCCTTCAGCGTCCACACCATGGTTGAAGGGTTCTCTAGGAAAAACAAGACTTTAGCAAGGATCACATCTCAATGACTGGTCCTTATAAGTGAAGACACAAAGCAAAAGGCAGGTGATGTTGATAGAAACTGGCTCAAGCTCCCAAGTTCCCTGTATAGCCAGAGTTGTGTTTTGTGCCTCTAGTAGCAAAATTGGAGTACTGTCTGCCAGGTATACCCCATGCTCAGGACTTCCACTGGGGACTGGCCACATGGCCATCTTTTCCTGGAAGGTATTAAATTTTTCATGTTGGAGAAGGAGAGTGGTCTAATTTGCATTTAGACAGACTGGGCTCTAAATGTCAGTTCTGGGTACCAGCTCAGGGCCAGCTGTGCAAGCAGACTGTAGCACCAGCATTGTCTTCTGACAACCTCTCCACAGCTACTAAATGACTGGAGATCAATGTCACGTGTTATTGATGAGATTGGCTTGCTACATTAGAAGTGAGCCTCAGACCCAATCCTTATTTTATGTTTTTGTAGCCTTAACATGTTCTAATATCTATACAAGTCCAGTGTGTAAGAAGATAGATCCAAAAGAAAGCTTGAAGCTATTATCAGACAAATCTATACCTATAGTGTTAGCATTTGGGGGAAATTATATTGAGAGTATTTCTGCTCCATTTTTGTGTTATGGCATTTCCAAAGACATTACATTCTTTGTTACTTTCACCATATTTTTGGGTGAGCAAACAAATTTATGATAGAAAACTTCCCGCAAGTTTGTGTAGCTGATTAAAGCAAAACAGAATGCAGACACCATTCTTCTGTCTGTGAATCCCAGTCTGGCTTCTGAGACAGACACAAGTCACACCTTTAACAGTGGGCTGTTTTTCTCAGTACACAGTTTCCATTGTTCCCAAGTATAAAAATCATCACACAATTGGTCTTTTCTGAGTGTTGAAATTCTATATCTGTTTATTCAGCCAACTTCAGACTTAAAATTCTCAAGAAAAAAAAAAAAACAGAACTGTGTTAACTATGTATGGATCATTCACTTTACTTTAGTTCGTATGAGGAAACTATGACAGCCATTTACACATCAAGTACATTGTAGGAATTATAGGCAATGAGGATAGATTAAAATGCAGAGTGTATGCGCATGCGTGTGTGTGTGTGTGTGTGTGTGTGTGTTATGAAAATGTTGTATAATTCTATATAAAGGCCCTGAACATCCTCATATTTAAGACCCTGAAACAAATCCCTGCTGAAACCATTTGCCATTTCCCCCCTGTGTTATCTACCTGTGTCTCCTCTGTCCTTAAGCACCAACATATCTGTGTGTACACAGGTGAGAAGCAGGGGCTGCTGGGAAACCAATGTGCTGTGACCCTATGGCACACTACTGTCTGCTCAATCCCCTGACTACTTTTAACTGATTTCCCTTGGTCTCTTTAGTATGCAGTTCTTGCAACTGGGAGTAAAAGCAGTGCTGTTATATAAATCCACACAGATAGTTCCTGGTATAAATGAATATTCTATTCACTCCTTTACCATGAAGTTGCCATTATTTCTTAAACGGATTGAAATATACCTTCTTAATAAATAAATCATGATGCTTAAAACACAAACAAAATTTATCTTTAACTTATTAAATTGTTACAAATCAATCTGTTGTGGCTGATTAATTATCTATACTAAGTAGCATTTCAAAATCTGTGATAAATTGATGTAATCCCTTGAAGTGTTGGAGGTGATTATTTATGAAGTGTGATGTAAATGAAACCCACTGTAGTTGAAGGAAAATAAATTCCTTATTAATAGCCAATTATCTTTCTCTAGCTTCTGCATTCAATATGTCTTACTTTTGTGTTGACTCTAACTGCTGGGGACAATGATATTTATTATGATGACATTTTTACTCCCAATGTAATTAAGCTCCTTTCGCATTCCAGTATGGTACTGTCATATTACCATTTACTGACATAGTCTAGATGTGATTGTAAAATAAAAGTGATAAAACACACATTTTATATTTCATTGTCTGGGAGTCTTGGGACCCCATTTTCTCTGATTTTTCTTCAATGAATGGGTGGGCTTATCACTGTTTGTCTAAGAAACCCCCATATAGAACCTTATACACACAAAAATTACCTTATTATGATATTGAATAGGCTTTGTTAGCATTCTATAACAGAACCTATCAGATCTGAAGGATTATTCAGGTTTTTGAATGACACTTTAAAAACTACCTATTTTAAGAAATATGCACAGAAGTAAAATGAATATTATCTATATGGAAACTCTATGTCCTCAGCAACCAATTAAAAAGCTCGCCAATGTCATATTTTGCAAATCTGGCCTCACTTCTGTATACACCCTTGATCCCCACCTATTCAGAGGCCCATCACAGATGACATGGCATTGCTTCTTTTACTCTGTGTGCGAGTGTAGGCAATCAGAATTAAGGACACAAGACAGGTAGGTGTTTCGGCAGGTTTTCCCTACCATCCGGCCTCCCAGTCCTGCCTCCATGGTCCCGCCACCACTTGAACCCCAAATAACACTCAGAGACTCTGTATTTGATACAATCCTGTTGGCCAGTTACCATTATTGTTTATGGGCTAGCTCTGTCTTAATGATTAACCCATTTCTACTTATCTAAGTATTTCCACGTGGCTCATCTTATCAGGAGCCGCGGCCGGAGTCTTCCTTCCTCTCTGGTCTACATCTTGACTCCTCCCAACTACTTCCTCTTTCCTCCTCCTGGTCTCCTAGCCCCATCTATCTTGTTTCCTATTGGCCACAGGCTTTATTAATTAACCAGTATGAGAAACATATTTACAGAATAGTATCTCCCATCAGGTAGGTGCAAGGATTGGTGCTGTTGTGTGAGAAACTCAAGGAGGAGGTGGGTGTACTTAGATGGAGAGGGCGATTTGAGGACACACAGATAAGCAGAGAACACATATATGGATGTGGGTAAACAAGTCATCTGCATGTCCAAGCATAGGAACAGAAATCGTGAATAAAAGGCATGACTGATGAATACCAGCTCTTTGTAAGGAAGGGCTTGCTTGTACCAGGTTGGTGGAGGATGGGAAGTAATGAAGAACTGGTGTTTTTAAATAACTGGGATTTTTAAAAATAAAGTTATTTATTTACTTATTTATTCATTTATTTTTACATATCAGCCATAGTTTCCTCTCCCTCCTTTCAACTCAGTCCCTTCCCCCTACTCCCTGTTCCCACCCTCAAACTACTACTCCTCCGTTTCTGTTTAGGAAAGGACAGGTCTCCCATGTACATCAACAAGTCATGGTTGCAGTAAGACTAAGCACCTCCCCATGTATTAAGGCTGGGCAAGGCAACCCAGTATGAGGAGTAGGGTCCCAAAAGCCAATAAAAGAGTTGGCTCCTACTATGTATTACTAAGAGTCACCCTTTCCTCATACATCACTTGTTTTTAATTTTTTAGATTACAATAAAATATTTTTCCATACCCTTTTCTCCCTCCAAACCCCCAATATACCCATCCTTCTTCTTTTTCAAATTCATAGCTTCTTTTTATTAATTGTTGTTATATACGTTATACATATATTCATACATTAGTAAGTACAACACAGGAAGTGTGTATAATGTTACTTTGTATATACGTTTTCAGGCCTAACCATTTGGTATTGTATAACCAATTCACATATTTTGAAATAAGGCTTCATCTAAGTTGCCCAAGGTCTTTGTATCACTCAAGCCCAGGCAAGCCTTCATCATGCATTCTCAGGGCTCAGCTTCAAGTCCTTAGTTTTTATAAAAGTGAAGAATCTAGTATGTTGTGAATGTTAAAGTCATGGAAAAGTTTTCCTCTCTGTGGTGTGGAGACAGGGTCTGCATGAAAACTCCAGAGCTTGAGACAATAACCTTGAGACTTTTCTGAATCTGGCCAAGTGCCAACTCAGCATTTGCCACAATTCAGTGAGGCATAAGCGTTCACCGAATCTCAGCTTCCTAATCTGTAATTGAGGTTTGAAGGAATTGTCTGGAGGTTAAATTAAGAGCAATAATTAAAGTCTGTCTCATTTACTCTGTGCTGCAGTCAGTGCTTCGTGGCAGCTCTCAGCTTCTGTGTGCTCACAGCCAGTCTCCCAAATTCCATGCATTAAAACTGCTTTGGTCTAGAGGAATTTGGATGAATTTATTCTACAGTGTTAGAGTTGCAGTGTTGAGATCTCATTACACTAGTAAAAGTAGTTGAACTGTGCCAACCCCTTTCCACTGAGAGAGAATAGTCATCATTATTTCATCTCTCTTAAGCATCTTCTTTTTCTTAAGAAAGCGGCTGCTTAAGAAATAAAACATTGTTTTCTTGTTCTATCCTAACTAACCTGATAAATGTGTCTATTTTTAATATAACTTTACACTAACAATGATGCTTTATTCAACCAAGCATACATCATTATAATAACAGAGACATTTAAAATCCGTGGAGCCACAGCCCTCTGGAGATTGCTGCAAATAACACAGCACTCTCCAAAATCGTGCCTCTGAGTTCTCTTTATTAGTAGGACTTCAAGATGGAAGTTTGCACAGGCTTTCTACTTATAGGATCCTCAGGAAGGAGAGGAGCCCATGTGCTTCAAAATGAGTCTTCATCATCTAACATTCACTGATGTGTGAAACAGCAGAGCAGATGTAGAAACCCACACAGGCCTTCTCTCCTTCAACAGCATCACCTACATTTACTTCCTACATAAAAAACCCCACTCTCCTAGGATGTCCCCAAGGCAGATGTGAGCCATCTGCATGTAGCGCTCTGCCCGGGTGGCACTGAGCACTGATGCCTTTTGTTCATAGATTGGGAAGTGTGCACTGAGTGGATGTTTTGTGGTGGTAGAAGATGTGGGAGTGTTTTGGAAGGTGGGGCACAGTGGGTCAAAGAATGTTAAAACTTAGTAATTCCTCTTTAGTCTTCCTCCACAAAATTCTGCCCTTCTCCTACCAGCATTTCTCAGATGCCAGGCCTGAACATGAACACATGGCACTACCGACAAAAGCTTCACAAGCTACCAGGCAAACCTCACTCGGTGGAGCCTGTGTGTGGATCCTGGGCATGCAGGGTAGCTAGGTAGCAGTGACCTGGGGAGAGGCCAGCTCACTGGACCTTGATTCTCCAGTCATCTGGAGATGGCCACCTGCATCAGGTCACTGTGATGGATGAGTTGACCCCTAACCCTGAACCAGTAAGATGGACATTTTATCAGTCACATTGACTAGAGTCTTGGGGCAGGAAGCAGACACACACAGTGTGTGGACACTTGCCAGTCATACCTGAAAATGCAGGGAACAAGCAGGGGCTGTAGAGGAGGTTCTGTGAGCAGGCCTTCATTTCCTGTGGGAGATGTAATTCATTTGTTCAGAGAAATCCCACAGGCTAGTCAGGACCAAAGCTCTCTACTCATGAATAAAGCCAACCAGACATTGTCCCTTGGACAAGCAGAACTAGTTGGTCATCTGACTTTACTATGCAGGGGAAATCAATGTTAGGATAAGGGTCTTCAGGGAGTGCTCTGAGCTCCCCTGCTTTCTCACAGGTCTGAGACTGTGGACCTGGCAGTGGACCTTAATCCTAGGCACACATAACAGCACTGGATGTTAGGCTTCTTTGCATTCATAACAGACACAGCTTCGGTTACTTGGCTCACTTATGAATATTTCCCCTTTCTCTTCCTGACATTGACATGCACAGATAGAGTGAATCCCAAGAATTAAATTAGAAAGAATTTCAGATGAGGGAATTTTCAACTTCCCTCTCTAGGGCTCAAAATAAGGAACATTACAGGATTCTTGTCCACATTGCATGATTCCTGGTTGGTCCTTCTTGGTGCCCAAAGCTGCAAATATTTATAGCAGACCACCCATCTAGTAATGATGAATGGTTAGGTGTGATGCCTTAGAGTTTTTATACTCAATATCTAGATTTCCCATATATATATATATATATATATATATATATATATGTGTGTGTGTGTGTGTGTGTGTGTGTGTGTGTGGTGTGTGTGTGTGTGTGTGTGTGTGTGTGTGTGTGTGTGTGTGTGTATAATTAGGAACTCGGAACTCAGCTATGTGCTTTCTTTTTGTGATACCATTCTTGGTCTGTACTGAGTATGCCCTGAGCTGAACCCATGGTGGGAGGTGCCAGTGTGAGGTAACCACATTACCAACCACACTCTAGAGTTGTAATCTTGAGGACTCCAGGTTGTTTTCATTTGTTTTAATCATAAGACATTGGAGCACAGTTCTGGTATTTACCGAGAATATTATTGAACAAACTGTAGGTCTCACTGAAGGTGAGAGGATTTGATGTTTTCACACATTCCTTGAACCCTGTTCCTTTGCTGTGCCCATTTCTGCTGCACATCCCAGTCCCTTATTTTCTGCTTTCACCTACTCAGTTGTTCCTAATGGTCTTAAAATGTGGGTAACTCTAGGCTATGGAAGTGTGTTCCACAAATGTACATTATTCTTAAATGTGAGACAACGGAACCGAGCTGAAAGTAATGGGCTCTTATTGCTACGTTTTATTTTCTCCAGGTTGTACAGCGTGTTTCTTCCAAATAGTCTTCAGTTTAGGTTTGTTCATATTTGCCATTGTAATTCCATATATCCTAAAGGGAAACTAGGCACAAAGCCACCCTTTGAGAGTTTCCAATTTTAAAATTAGTTTAATAGAAACCACAAAAATAGATTGACCGGCTAAACTCGGTTCTTATCACACTCTGCAGGGAAGACATCTTACCTCTGAGATGAGACAAGAATGTGTTTGAGAAAAGATAAATCATTGCAGTTCGTGATCACTTTTTCAAAAGGACACATTCAGAGAAATCACCACCAGAAATATGGGAATGCTTGTCTAAGGGAAACCACTGCTTCAGAGCAGCTGTGATGGTTAAAGGCCAAAGGGTATCCTGTGCGGATGACTTAATCTGATCATACAAGCAACTGGAGCCGTCCTGCAATCACTATATGTAAAGAACTCTGTTCTAGTGTCTTGCTAGGATCTGATTCAAGTCATAGGTAAAGACTGAGTTGGAGGGTGGGGAAGTAGCTGAGTTAGGAAAGCACTTTCTGAACAACAATGAGTACTCATGTTTGATTCCCCAGTGCCAGCATTAAAAAACAACTGTTTGTGGTGGTGAGCTCTCATAGTCCTCACTCCGGAGAGATGGAAGCAGGAGCATCCATGGAGCTTGCTGGTCAGCCTACTTCATGGTTGACCTCTGGCTTCAAGATGCACCTGTGCATATATATACACACACACACACACAGAAACAGAGAGAGAGACAGACAGACAGACAGACAGACAGACACACACACACACACACACACACACACACACACACAGAGAGAGAGAGAGAGAGAGATTATACAGGCTCGTAGTGGCTTCAAGAACCTTGGGTGTGGAGATGAAAGCCAATGTTCAGTTTTTTTCCTTTAATGGGTAGCAAAGATTTTAGAAATTCTTAATGCATGGCATTATTCCAGCTTTCTCAAAATATTGCAATAAGCAACTTAATATTCCAAACAGATTTTTTCGGTTGGCAGACATCTGTATACCTACCCCCTCCTGACTGAATGAATTTAGCTTTTCAAGTCATTTGGAATCCCACAGGCATTTATTTGGAATTTTATTTTTAAAGCTCCCTCAAAGCAAAGACTAATTTTTTCAGTGAACACGTGTGGAGATATTGTTACTATGGACCTTTTATGAATATTAAAACCAAATCATTCCCAGTAGCAGTTTGCATTTCTCCCTCCCATTGTAGCTGTGCTTCCAAGTTACAGACAGATAAAATAAAGGATTAGAATGGGATTAAAAGGGGCTTTTCATTAAACAATTAAAGTAATTACATGGTTAACAACTTTGCAAGGTTATTCTGTATAGACACTAGATGCTGAGTATAGTCTCCTTAGTCCTCAGCAAGACCTTTGATGTCATTGCTATGCATTGTATCCAGAAGCCAATGAGAAAAAAGTGAGGGAAACAGAAAAAAAAAAGACCAAGACTAATCCTTTTAGTTAGTGTCTAGCCTGGCTCTCCATACCCACAATCACCCCAGGGTCTTTGGTCTCATTTCTTCTCCCATGTCCTTTATAAATGTCAAGTCCACAAGGATGCTATCGGCCTGGCTATGGTACCTGAAAGAGAGAAGAAGATGATTGATCAATAAGTCTTCCTCATCAACAGCTTCCCCAATTGGCTATCCATCTTCATTAGATAATGCAAAACCAGTCCCAAGACTTCACAAGTCTGATCAATGCATCTTTATTGGAGATGCCAAAATTTTTATGACATAATAAAATTTTGCTTCAATGAGCCTTTTTAGTTTAAGAATGTACATGAAAGTGTGGTTATGCCTCAAAGTAGCTTTTCAAGTAGCTGTATATGAAGGGAGGAGGAAATGTCTATAACTTATCCTTTTCATATTCCTTGCAAATCAATAAGAGGCTTTTTATTTCCCATTAGTGACATAGCATCTGTTGGGCATCTCATCTCCCCAGCACCTCTTCTTGGTCCTTCACAGTTAACAATCTGCAGGTCAGGGACTCTGCTTCTTGCTTGGTTTCCAACACTCCTGGCTCATGTTGTCATCTGCAGCCTCTAATGGAGAAGCAAACTCTGACCTGGGCTTAAGTTTCTTGCTGTCCCTAGAGCCTTAAATTCTGGCATGGAGCTCTCTAGGAAACACTCCCCCCCCCGCCAGTCTCTCTTGCCCATTGCCAAGCTGTTTCTGAACATTGTACCCGTTATTGTTATCGTAAGTAAAGAATCTGAAACCACACCCACATTGCTGCCGAATTCTAAAACTGACCACATGTGATGCCACTCACCAGAGAGGAAAGAGAGCAAGGTGGTGAGAACAACTTTGTTTATTTTCACTGCTATGCACTGGCTGCCTGTGCAGTGACAAGATGTATCAGTTGTTTAGATCCTCAGAGAGTCCCCTCTCCCAGCAGTTCAGATGTGTATTTTCAGTGAAGACCATGATGTTTATATCATATTCGGATATTTAGGAAAATGTTAATGAAGGATTAATAAAGACAGTTTATAAGTAGTTGAACTATTTTGTCCAATGTGTAGAGCTCCATCCTTACAAGAGCTAAATGTGTGTGTGGCCATTTCCTCAGTATAATAAGCTATGTATCATTTGCCCATTGAAAACAAAAAGCAGATCAGCTGGTCCCTTTATGGAACTTTTCAGTTGCTGAGCACAGAAGATTCTAGGTCAGATGATTCCTCCAGAGATATACTGGCCTGGAGTTTATAGATTACAACCAGTCACACCTTGTCAAGTTCCTCTAGGACCTTAGGAAAGAAGAGCAGCCTTTAGTCTTCCTCTGTAGAAGTTCAAGGTGGATGCAAAAATGAAAGTGGATTTGCCCAGAATGCACACCCAGCTTGAGCATAAGCTCTAAAACCCACTGTTTCCACTAAGGAATGGGGAGAACCTCTCACTTTCAAGCCTTCAGGTTCTGCCACCCACCTTCAGGGAGAAATGCACAAGCCTTTCAAGCTATCAGATTTGCCATTCTTTCAGAATGGTTTTAACAAAACTGTGTTCTGGGGCAGCCAAATCTTTAATGCTCAAGAATAAATTATTGAATTACATTACAGGACTCTTCTGTGAGGCGTTGTATAGTCAGACAAGCATTTAATCAATTAACAGTAATTAAGAAAAGCATTGATCAGTGATGAGGGCAAGCAGGCTGCCACGAATTGCAGGTGGTGGGAATGCTCCTGCTATCTTTTAAAGAGGCTCATGCTGCAATGCTACCCCCAGTATGTGGCTTTTGAGCTTCTGTCTGAATGATAGAGAGTTAGGCAGTGGTGAGGGAAAGAACCCTTTGGGGGAAGGAACCAATAAGTACACAAGGTAGCATAGTGAAAGAGTCTGGCAATCTGAAAGCATCTAAAGGGTTTTGAAATGCTCCTTCATTGTGTTAAAATGGCCGAGGAATGCCATAAGACAATTGAGGCTTTTGAATAAAGCTGAGCTCTGTGAATTTTGTCTCAAAGATGGTGGCCAGTTGCTAGAAGGCATTGAATATCATCTGATTTCTTTCTATGAAACACTTGAAGTTAGAAAAGTGTTTCCATGTAGCAAGACTGGAAGAAGAATACCAGAAAGAAAATCATTGTAGATAGATGGGGGAGTGGCATAATGGGAGGGGCTGGGCCAGTTTGTTTATTTCTTTGTTATAGTCATCAGAAAGTATGGTAGAATGGATGCTGACAGTGTGAGAACAAGAGGATCAAGAATTATTAGGGTATTAGGCAAGGGGTGGTTATCTATTCAACTCTGGTAAGAGACAAGTTGGAAGCATGAAGGAAAAACATGATTTTGATGTCAAATAACTGGGACACTTTGAGACACATACCAAGGATGTGTCCAATAGAGAGTTGGAATTGATAGTCCAGACTAAATGATGCTCCCCAAAGAGAGAGCAAAAGGAGATTCAGGGTCCTAGGCACATGCAGGAGCATGCCACAGGCCAAGGAGGCTGGGAAGCTGCATCTGAGGATGAGGAAGAAAACCTAGGCAGATGACATGGTTGAGAGATCATTACTAAAAAACTTCATTCAATATCATTCTCTGTTCTCCAGGGCAAAAAAATGATGATGGTGATGATGATAATACATTTTTTATCTTAATATTATATGTTGGGATAAATCATTTGGCCCTTTAACCAAGAGTTTTATATGAGATTCTTGGATTAATTTTATATGCATGATATGGGCAGCTCCTTGATGTAAAGCTTATATATCGATCAGCCATGTGGATGCAACTTCATCCATCTGTGAGCTATTCTGACTGACTTTTTTTCTATTTCCATCTCTCCCAAACATGAGCAAAACAAAGCCATATGTACATTAGTAGACTGTCTTTGTTCTCCAAAAAAAGAAAGAAAGAAAGAAAAATACAAGTAAATGAAGATAATGATAGCTTACCATTATCTTCTATTCAGGTTCTTTCATAAACAATAGGCTAGTTTAGAATCTCCACTTTATTTGGATGGAGATTCTATGGACTTCAAACTCACCGCAGAGGTGGGACTCAGACCCTTCTGTCTGGAATAGCAGATGCCTTTGCCAGTTCTTTGCAACTCATAATACCTTTTGTGTTTCTATACCACTGCATCACTCTGCACAGCCTGCATGAGAGCTACCTCACTGAAGTTTCTTGAACTAGGCTTCTTACTTTATCCCCAGAACTTCAACTCCAGATGCTTATGACTTGCATTCTGTTTCTTGTATGTAGTTCTTTCCCTACGAATTTTCTCCATTTTTCTGTTAGAAATTTAGCTCTTTCTAGAACTTTCTGACCCAGATAATTGTGCACAATGTGCCTCAGTTTCTCCTTTCTTACAATGTGCTTACTGCCTTAATATATGAAAATTGTTTTTTCACATTGCTGCTTAAAAACCTTAAGCAATTTTAAAATTCCAGTTTTTACAGTCATACATCATGTAAGAGACATTCAGGTCTCCATTTTATGACTTTCCAGATTCAAGAGTTTATATCCTCACCATCCAATCCTGCCTGAGCTTCCACCACAGATATGTTTTGTGTTTCTCTGGACATGACATGTTTTTCTGCTCCTCAGCCCTTACCCATGATGCTGTTCATTTCCAGCAGCCATCAGCAGTTCTGCAGTCTTATTCTACCAGCATCCCTGTCCTTCCATCCCTGCTCACATGGCCTTTGTCCTAAGATTGCTTATGGTGTCTGTCATCTCTTCCTGCAGAATGATCTGTGTTCATGAAATACAGCCAGGCCACATGTCTGTTGGATCTGCATCAGTAGACTCAACCGAGTATTGAAAATGCCATTTTAGAAAGGCATATATCCTGGATATGTGCAGACTTATTGTCATTAATCCCTAAACAATGTACTGTGATAATTACTACAACCCCATAGGTGCTTCCAGTCATCTACAAATCATTTAAAATATAAACAATGTATGTGACTGCATGGAACTATGATACTATTTTATGTAGGGCCTAGATTTAGGCAACTGCATATTTGGATATTCATGGGTAATCTGAAATCCATTTCCCTCAGATTCTAAAGGACAATGCTATCTCTTTTCTTTTCAAGTTGTATTAGAATTTCTTTTCTGTTATCTTCAGTAGGCTGAGAATTTCTAAAATGCATGAGGCTTTAGATGGCCTTTGTAAAATCCTGAATCCTTTCTCATAATAGGATCTCAGTAAATATTAGTTGAATGCAGTTTCCAGACTGAATGGGAACACACACAGATACGGGCCTGCACATGCATGTGTGCACACACACACACACACACACACACACACACACACACACACACACACTTCCATATTCACTAATAACTAACAGTGCCTCTTTTGTGATATTTTCTCAGCACAGAACTGATAAAGTGATAAGATAAGGTTGGCTTTTATTTATGTTTCATATAGTTTTTTTAATATTAAACATAGATGGGCCTCAAGGAATGTCTTTATTGCTATTTGTTGTGGAAAAGCTTAGATGTACTTTTACATCTTAGGAGTGTTACACTATAACAATTTTTTTAAACACCAACATAAAGGCAGTGCCAAACCCACTTTGTCATATTAAGAATTTACTTCTCTGAGACTCCTGATTATTTAAAGGACATGTAGGGATTGGCAGAGATGACCCAAGAAGATCGTTTTAGCCATAGCCATAATCAGAAATATAGAAATGTTGAGATTATGAGAGTTTTTTTTCCCAATGTCACATTTGGAATTGCCAGGTTTTATAGTTTCACTTAAAATTGGGCAATTGAGCATATGGATTGTATTTTAGTGTGACTATAAATCTAATAGATTATAATGGTGTTTGTCCAAACACTATAGAAGGTAGACTGATTGAAATAGTTACAGATTTGGAAAGTCTATGTACAAAGAAAATCATTGAAAACATTGAGGACTGAAATAATTTGCAAAACTGAACATCATTTCAATATGACTCAGAGGTCTCCACAACACACAGGCTCTTGCTACTGCCCTGAGTTGCCTACTCTACCTGTACGCTAAAAGTCTTCCACTGAAGACACAGCACGCTTGCCGTGAGACATAGTAAAGCCACTTGGAATCCCCCCCCCACCCCTGCTGGTTTATTTTTCTATAGCCTGATGGTGCTATGTAAGATGCTGGCAGAAAAGTGGGGAGGAGCATTAACGGCCATGGCTGTACACAGTGCTTGACCCTTCATGCTACAATACCAATTTGCCAAGCAGTGTCTGTACCCAGTGGTACAGTAGTGGCATGACTGTTATGAGGTAACTGATATCTGATTAGATTTGAGGTCCAATCCACAAGAAATAATTTTATGCCTGGAGCTATAATTTCGGTTAAAAGCCCATGCTTTTGGAGGTCTTAGGTTCTAGGCTGGAACCTATTAGTGTTATTTAGCTAAACAGCCATGCTTTTAAATTTTCCCCCTAAATCTTTTTGCTTATGGCCATAGACTGGACTATCGCTCAGCCTTGGTCTGAGGAGATTCCTTCTGCAGTAGACAACAGTCAGTAGAAAGAAGCATAACTGGTGAGAGCTCCAGGACAAATAGAATCAGTGCCTAGGTCTAGGTAAGACTTCTATACTAACCCTACCATACTACAAGGCTTTGGTAGCACAGGGGAAGAAGAGACAGAAAGACTGTTAAAACCAGAGTCTGGGGGGTGGGATGCTATGAAGTCCTGTCTCTGCAATTGACACTACTGTCCCAGTCATGAAATGATAGAAGCTGTGACAGCTGCACAAGACCTTCATAAATCCAACAAATCTAAACTCCCAGCATAGACAAGGTAAATAATGTCTAGGGTCCATCCCTCATTGAAGTGCTATTGACAGTGGGTAATTGCTAGAGAGGGGGAACTGTTCTTTCTTGAGTTTGTGGCCACCAGTAGGTTTCCTATGCTCTAATGGTTGGTATCAGACACATGCACTTATGGTCAGCACTAACTGGAATTGGCAGATCAGCAGCAGCAGCAGCAGCATCACATCACCATGAAGACATGAAGTTGAGAGGGGTGTGATGTAGGACCTGCAGGGACTTGGAACAAGAGAATGGTGTCAGGCATGATCATATTTCATTGAATATCTGTATGAAGTTCTCAAAATAAAGAAAGCAAATTAAAAAACAATTAAATACCTTATAGCTGATATTAGAGCCTATGTATGTGCAGTCTGATCTTCACAGCTATGACATTCTATATGTATAATTGAGAGACATAATTCTCTGTCATCAAAATTCACTAAATCATTGCTACCAAGTGAAAACATATATGTAAATATATGAAATAAAAGTTATCTTACTTGAACATAACTTTTTAAATACACATTATTGTTCTTATTTTTGAGAATATTATGCAAATTTTCTTTTTGTTCTTTTTATTTAAATTAGAAACTATCTTATTTTCCATATCAGTCCTGTTCCCTCTTCCTCTCATCCTTCCATGCCCCCCACAAACCCCCATCCCCTTTATGCTCTTCAGTGAGAGTGAGGTCCTCCATGGGGGAACATTAAAGTCTGTCACATCATTTGGGGGAGGGCCTAGGCCCTCCCCCATGTGTCTAGGCTGAGAGAGTATTCCTCTATGGGGATTGGGCTCCCAAAGTCCATTCCTGTACTAGGGATAAATACTGATCCACTTCCAGAGTCCCCATAGATTGCCCAGGCCTCCTAACTGTCAGACACTGAGATCGACAATTAATAAATGGGACCTCCTGAAACTGAGAAGCTTCTGTAAGGCAAAGGACACAGTCAACAAGACAAAATGGCAGCCCACAGAATGGAAAAAGATCTTCACCAACTCCACATCTGACAGAGGGCTGATCTCCAAAATATACAAAGAACTCTAGAAGCTAGTCACCAAAACACCCAAATAACCCAATTGAAAAGTAGAGTACAGAACTAAGTAGAGAATTCTCAATGGAGGAATCTAAAATTGCTGAAAGACACTTAAGAAAGTGCTCAATAACCTTAGCCATCGGAAAATACAAATTAAAACAACTCTGAGATATTATGTTGCTCCTGTCATAATGGCTAAAATCAAAAAAACAACAACAGTTTATGCTGGAGAGGATGTGGAGAAAGGGGACCATTCCTCTACTGATGGTGGGAGTACAAACTTGTATAGCCACTTTGGAAAACAGTATAGCCGTTCCTCAGAAAAATGAGAAATCAGTCTACTGTATCATCTAGCAGATTTTCTTAATCATCTTTATCAGACTGTCACATTTAGGAAATGTGGCAGACAAATATTTGAATTAAAGACTTCAGAGCTCTTAGAGACACTGTAGGGTCCCTAAGCCACCCCCACAGAGTATAGCACTTATCTAGAGCGCTAAGAGATCATGGTCATCATATCCAGGGATTCTCCATTGAGGAGAAGAACAGAAACACTACAAATGCCAGAGGAAGAAGATGTTTCCCAGAGAACATCTTTGCACCAGTCCCAGGGTATCAAAGCTCTGTGCTGTGGAAGGATGGGTGTTGTTATGAGCAGGGTTTTCCCCACCGCTGGTCTGGTCCCACTGCCACTCCAGCCCTCAATAACACGCAGAGACTCTGTATTTAATACAATGCTGTTGGCCAGTTACTATCATTGTTTATCGGCTAGCTCTGTCTTAATGATTAACCCATTTCTACTATTCTAAGTATTTCCATGTGGCTCATCTTACCAGCCAGAGTAGCTTGTGTGCTACCTCTCCGGGCTCTCCATGTTGATTCCTCCCAACTCCTTCCTCCTTCCTCCTAGTTTCCTAGCCCTGCCTATCTTGCTTTCCTATTGGCCAACAGGGCTTTATTCATTAACCAGTACAAGAAACATATTTACAGAATGACATCTCCCATCAGGGTGTGGCTACCATCTTCCCCTGGGGGATGCAGACACCTGGTTTTCACCACATAGGAAGAGTATGGATCTGAACTTGAAACTCCAGTGGGCTGTCTTTGTCTGACCATCCTTCCAGCTCCAATTATAGACCCTATCTGATGACCTGTCATCTCTGAGAAAAGATTATAAAACTTAAGAGAGAAAAGCAAATGGGAATCTCTATTCCAAAACTGGCTTTCTGCATTACATTAGCGGGGATAAGCAAAACTACCACACAAAGCCACAGAGATAGATTCCCTATGTCTTGGAGCTGGGGGTCATATCAAGTCATTTTGGATAAGTGCATGGAATTGTAATCACAGATGACCTCAGTCAAGTCTACATTTGTGTTTTACATGAACGTTGAGAGCTTAGGTGGGGTGGAGCAAAAATTGATGCATCACCACCATTTTGATGCAGATGCCTCACTAGCCACATTCTCCCTAGCCACATTCCGAGCTGGAGTCTGCCTTTTACTGCAAAGAGAAAGCAGCATGTGTTGCTTATTATAGCTCATTCAAAGTCGGCACACCCAGCCTTTCAACAGGACTCCGTTAAAATGGGAAGAGACTAGGAACAAAGCATATTCAGGCAATACATTGATGAAGAGACTATTGCATGTGGGTTAACAGATCCTGGAGCCAGGCTGGCCTCAATCTGTGTTAGACAGTCTAGTCACCTTGGGGCACATCTTTCCACCTGCATGCATCATTCGAATGTATACTCATGCCAGAGCCACAGATCTCTAGGAGGGTACGAAATGGATGCAGATGGACAGAGGAACACCAGTGGCATTTCTAGACAACAAGTACAAGGCAGTCTGGAGTAATTTCAATAGTGCTTCTTTGGGCCAGCCCTGCCTGGTGTTGGACTGCTGTTTGGTGTTCAGAGTCTCTGTTACTCCTTTGGTCTTCCTGCACCGTTTGCCTTCAGACCAGGGTATCTTCAAGGGGAGTGTATCTTTCTCACACATCTGTATGTTGAGTCTGGTTAAATAAATAATGCTGAGGTAAAAGTTGATAGTGGTAAAATCACATTCATAATCCAGATTTGAGAGTCAGCATAATTCCCAGGATCATAACCAGCATTGAATTTTTGCTGTTGACATTCAGGATTGTCACAGGGACATACTTTACCTGAAATCCTTAATTCTAGTGAGAACTGAATTCAGTTCTGGCTCAGGCCAAATATGCTTTCCTGACTTGACTGGAGGCAGAAGAAAGCAATATTAGCATTTAGTAACATTTTCTTTTCAGAATTCTAAGGGAAATCCAAGACTCACAGATGTAAAACACCATTTGCTGCTCAGCTTTCCCTATTTTTCTGCTCATAAATTCCAACCTCTTTAGCTTTGCTACATGTCCTAGATGGCGAGTTACAAGTTTCCCCTCATTTTTCATTTCTGTTTGTGTCATTTTTTTATATCATCTCATTTGCTTGACTTAGGACATGAAATTTCAAGCAAATAAATCTTATGTCGTGACTTTGAAGAAAAGGTCTTGAGCTGAACTCTTTTGAATTCCTGTGATGTTAGAGGTACCTGTCATGTGATTAATATGGTTTTCCATTTCCTGGAAAACCAGAATTTATTACCAAATACTAAAGTGTGTTTGCTTCAAAGGTGTGATGCATATTTGTGCATTTGGTCTTTTTCAATTAAGCAGTTTGGAAGCAGATCTGCCTTCCTATCATGTTTTTCTTTAGAAACAATTACAAGTGTTTTCTTATGACCAGAGGTGAGTCACTCATGGGGAAGGAAATCATAGTGTGCCTGTCACTCAGACTCAATCTGAAAAGCCAGGCATGGGAGGGGTGGGATTCACATCAGCTGGACCTGAGCTTTCTTACTCTGTCCCTGTTTCTAACTTTTCAAAAGCCAGTTCCTTCTGTCCCCAAGGAACCTGGTGGTCTGTTACTATTCCTCCTTCTTGTCTTTACATCATGTCTGACTGTGCCTGCCAGCCTCACCTCAACGCAAGTACCTGTTGAGCTCTACCCTTCTGTGTCCCAGGTCTTCTGAAGCACCTCTCTCAATTACTGCTCTCAGTCAGTGTCTCATGTGTGCCTGCACGTACACATAAACACACACACACACACACACACACACAATATACACACATGTATATCATACACACACCTATATATATACACACACACAGACACCATACACACACACACACAATATACACACATGTATATCACACACACACCCATATATATATATACACACACATACACAAACAGACACCATACACACACACACACACTATACACACATGTATATCATACACACACACAACACCCATATATATACACACACATACACAAACAGACACCATACACACACACACACACACACCTCATACACACACACATGCACACACATCACACACACACACACACACACACACACACACACACACACACACACACTCACACCTTATCTCTTGAATGGCCTATCAACTCCTTCCAAGCTGCATGCCTGCCTGTAATGGCATACTCGTGGCTGTTTCTCATACCAAAGACCACTGGTTTCTTTCCTCACTTTCCTGCTCATTTCAGCCCAGTGCGCTAGCTGAATTTTTGCTGTGCTTAAACAATTTTCCTTCTGTTTATTTGCTCTCTGATCAGGTCCATTAGATCTTCTCAAACCTGCTATGGCTAGTCTTTCTGTCTGCTCCACACATGCTAGAATCATTCTGAGAAAGGGAACCTCAGTTGAGAAAATACTCCCACCAGACTGGCCTGTGGACAAGCTTGTACATTTCTTCACTGATGACCACTGTGGGGGAGATGGACCTACATGGATGATGCCATCACTAGATTGGCAGTCCTAAGTGCTATAAGAAGGCAGGCTGAGCAAACCAGGAAGTGCAAGGCAATAAAACAGAACTCCTCCATGGCTTCTGCATCAGCTCCTGCCTCCAGGTTCTTCCCCGAACTACAAACTACAAGCAGAAATAAACCCTTCCCTCCCCAAGCTGTTCTTGGGGTTTATCACAGCACTAGAAACCCTAACTAGGATACTTTGGTTATTGCCATGTATGTTAGTTTTCTTATAGTTATGAGAAAATACCTGACAAAAGCAGCTTCAGGAAAGGAGGGTTCATTTTTCCTCAAGGTTGAGGGTACAGTTGGTGGGGCGGGGGGAGGAGGGGAGAAGAGTCACCACAGCAGGAGCTTGAAGCATCTGGTAACAATGGGTCTAAACTTAGGGGGCAGTGAGTAATGGATGCTGAAAATCAAATTTCGGGAACCTCAGTCTGTGGAATGACATAGCTTACAGTTGGGGTTGGCCTTTTGTAGCCTCAAATGGTCTAATCTAGATAATCCTAGATACACCCAGGGTTTTGTTTCCATGGTGATTCCAAATCCCATCAAACTGATAATTGAGATTAATCATCATGCTTGCCTGAAAACGACTGCCCTAGATCCATTTTCTACATATCCCCATCTGC
Organism: Cricetiscus sungorus; assembly: GCA_030556225.1. Classification (NCBI taxonomy): domain Eukaryota; kingdom Metazoa; phylum Chordata; class Mammalia; order Rodentia; family Cricetidae; genus Cricetiscus; species Cricetiscus sungorus. Next base: position 31,408,978 of record JANBXA010000398.1, read on the forward strand.
ATTAGATACCTCCTTCATCAGTCTCAAGGTCCTTCATCTGTCTTTAGGAGCTCTTGATACCAGTGACTCCGTCTTTCATATTTATAGTGTAAGGGAAACCTAAGGTCTCTTGTACTTTTCCAAGTTGTTGTCTGGAAAACCTGCAATAAAATAAAGATTGCAAGGCAGCAGCGAAAAGAAGATTAGCACCAAGCATATCTCACGTATACATGGGAGGCATCCGGATAGAAAAACTAAATAGATGGTTGAGGATTGGAGTTTTGATAGTATCTTCATCTAAACCCAACAAAGGACTACATGTTCAAATGCTTATTACAAAAGAACAATTTCTCTACTCTCAAAATTCCTCTCAATTTTTTTTTCACAACACCCAGTTCAAAATAATAGTTATGCCAAAGAGGCACATTTTCAGAGTGACACATTTTAATCTGTAGCTGGGATTGCTCTGATGTTTGGAAGAAACACAAGGGTGATCACACCTATTCTTCAGCCCTACAGTTGTGCTAGTACCCATTGTATGTAATTCTAGGTCTATGCCTATATAAGTGTCTAGGACAGTGGCTGTCAATCTTCCTAATAATGAGACCATTTAATACAGTGCTTTGTGCTATGGTGACCCCCAACTATAAAATTATCTTTATTGCTACTTCATAACTATAACTTTCTACGGTTATGAATTGTAATGTAAATATCTATGTTTTCTGATGGTCTTGGGTGACCTCTGGAAAGGGTTGGTTGATTCCAAAGGGATCATAACCCACATGGTGAGGACCACTGAGCTAAGAATGGCTGTAACGAATCACACACACTTGGAGGCTTATGGCAATATGAACTCATTCTTAGTAGACCTTTAAAAATGATCCTTGTGGCACAAAAGCCCAGGTGACAGCTGGGTGGTGTCCCCAGAGATTTTAGTAGAGACCCTTTTCTGTTTCTCTTATCTTTGAGTGCCTCACAGACTTCTCTGAATGTTACTATATGAACTCCAGTCTGTGCCACATTGTCTTATTCTGTATGCAAGTTACATTCTTCACTGTCCCAACTCAAAATACCATTCACAGACCCAAGCTGTTGGTGGGTGGGGGTGTTTTGTGGGAAAGACTTAATTAACTTAGCTCCTAAGGTTGCTGTTTATTAGAGTCTAGTCCTAGCCATACAACAAAATTCATTAAGCTATACAATTCATTTACTCCAAAATTAAGCTCATTTCATGGGAGGTTGGGTAAGGATGAGAAATTTGACAATCAGTTGTCAAATATGGACCATTACATAAGAGAAGCGCTACTGAAAAATAGAAGGAAAGAGAGGTAGAATTTAACAAAAATGCATGCATTGTCAATAGAAGTATAATAGACATGAATGTTTAAAAAACTCACCAATTCCTAGTTTCCTTTGGCTCAAACATTTTTGTTTTTCAAGTGCTCTTTGAAAACAAACAACCAAAAAAAGTTCAATAGAAATAATATTTTAAGACTTATGGTATAAAAGTAATCAATTATAATATAAATGAAAAAAGATTTGATAAAGTAACTGACAAAATGTATTAATTTTAATTGACTCATTTGATTTAGAAAGCTTAAGTGAATATTCATCAACTTTTTAAATATTAGGTTGGTAATAGATATATATCCATAATTGTCATGTAGTTCTCATTTAACATTGTTACATAATTGTATGCTTTCCTTGAACAGAAATGTGTCAGTCATTATGCATTGTTTTCAAAAAAAAAAACAAAAAAGAGTAAAATGTGACAGCCAAATATAGCCAGAAGACACCTTTCAATGCTCATGTCTCTTAGCTGAAAGCAAATAGGAACAATGCAGTGTAAAGCTCATGAGAGATACTTCCCAAATACCTTGTGAACAAGTAGATCAATATGTCCTCAAGCTGAAGTAAAGTCAATCTTTGTAGAAGATACTTCTCAAAAAGTATGTGTGGGACTAGAATAATGAATTCTGAGTGGTTCGCTGAGCATAAAATAATTCCCCAGTAAAGTTGCATAATTTTGTCTTCATAGACACTCTGGTGAATGTGGAGTGCCCACTCTACCCCAGATCTCCAGAAAAAAATTAATGAGATCTCAAGAATTGTTTGTTTGCCTGCTGCCAGTGTCAGACAAAAACAAAATGAAGAATATAGGAGGTTCACAGAAAAGCTGGAAATAAAACCCCATACATTTGCATCTATATTGGCTATTGATCTGAGAGTTCACGACAGAAGTACTTTGCTAGGATTTAGCCAGGATATTTGATAATAAAAACCAAACTGGTGACCACAGCTTTGGTGACTACATTTCAATTGAGAAAAAAATCACACAAAATGAAATCGAGACAGTCCCTCAACACAAGACACTCTAATAACACCAGTAAAATAAAACATGAAGACAGACAAAGGCGGGCAGAACACATGCGTCATTGCCTTCCCCACGTGAAGCATTGTTCATATCCCTTCCCACATCTGCTTCTTTCTGCCTCCCAGCAAGGGTCCTTCAGATTTCTTCTTAGATGTTGTCCCTTTAAAACTCTCCAACCATATTCCAAAATGAATCTCATCACGTGGATCAAGAATTCACTCCTGTGTTAAGGTCAAATGATTTATTTCGACTTCTTTTCTCGACAATGTTAGTTTATGGTTGCTGATAGTCATCAAATTTGCAAAAGAAAGTGTTAACCAAAACTACACAACTAACACCCTTGTGAATACATCCCTGATGCAGGCTTCCATGGACCAAGTTACTTGTCCCTAAATGTACCCCATCCCAATATGCTGCTTTGGGTGATTTTTAAAAATTGCTTTAGAGGCCTTGTACTTGTGTCCCTTGTCACGTTCAGATAATCTTAGCAATCTCACCTATGTTTGATAGTTTTCACATCTTAATCCTTTCAGGATAGCTCTTAGATGCAGATTATTATTTCAGACAAAACATGGTTTTCATTTGCTAGTCTCTAACAAATATCACATTTACACTATCTATAACACGGGGCATAATTAAATGTTTTAAGAGAAAGCATTAAAAACTAGGATTCTACAACCAGATATACTTGAGAACTGCTTAGATAAGCTGAGCAGTCCCTGGTACCCAATGACTGTGATGTCAGTACGTTATCTGTGCTTGATTGACTTCCCATTGGGTTATATACCTGGTTATACTTTCAGGAACTCATCTATTAAAAACCACTCGTTGCTCTTGTAATTGGATTTTCACTAAATCGAAGCTTGCAGAATGGATAAGGCCATATTTCATGGCAGTTCTACTTGAATCCATGGAAATAATTTATTTGAAAATCTCGAGCCAAGAATATTACTGTGATCCTGCAGCTAAGAGGCACCAATGTGACCACCCTCACCTCCAGATATGGCTTTCATGAATGGCATCCATTTTGAAGTGCAACACCTGTTTGATTCCACCATGCCTGTCTACCATAATGTCAGATTCTATACTAGAGAGCAGATCATAGGGTTTTCTGACCTGGGGCTACCTACTTATTACTCTCCTTCCCAGCACCACGTCAGGAGGTTCGCTCCTGCTGAGCAGTGGGTTTGTAGAACTCACCTGTATCCCTCAGTTCCTCTGTCTCCTGGTCTAGCCCACACACTTGATGTCAGTCACAAGAGGCATCTGTTTCCAAAAGCCTTGGTTTATCACTTGTGCTTCCCAAGACTCTGTAATTCCAGGAATTTAAATGTTTCTGACATCAGCAAATGGATGACTTGTGCAGAATTTTAAACTTAGGCATTCCTCAGTAAGTTTTTTGTCACATTATCTGGGGACCTTTCTTTACTGTACTGCCTGTGGACAATGGATCTAATATCACTTCAGCTCTCACACCCACTTGAGATTCAAGATGGCCTTATTTCCTCCTCCTCCTCAGGGGGTATAAATGTGTGTTTTCAGGAGTAGTCAGTCAGAACAAAGCAAACTGGTAAGTGGATAGTGCAAGGGACACAAAGCTGCCTACTTAGTGTCACACGTTCCTAGAGATTTATTGTAACACAATACACACAAGCCGCCTTTATCCTAGCCTTATCTTCTTCTTTTCTGTGGATGATTTAAATGTTATTTAAATAAACGCAATTACTGTGCTGTCATTGTCACTCCCCCTCTTCCTACATCAGCTATCTGTGAGTCCTTGCCCATAGCCAGAAGAAACTGTTTTGTTGGCCATTTGTGATGAATTCACTCAGCCAGCTCCCAGGCTTCAAGTCCCATGTACCTCTTCCTCATGGTGGAGGTCGGGAGTAGATGTGACGTCCTAGTGCCGCCTTTGTCACCAGTGGAGAATATTTTATATTCATTCATTTTTCTCTCACTGCTGTACAGTATTTACTGATTGTGTGTATGCATCATTGTCCTATGAACCACTTATAAGTTAAGCAAACCAGGCAACTGGCCTCCTGTCCAGTTTGCTTCTTGGAAGATGGCAGAGGCAGGTTTGTTTGTCTTTGGGATTTTGGGCTTGTTTTTGATATTTTCCCCCAATGAACTAATGGCTTCTAACAAGCTGCACAAGTGATTAACACTATGCTAAATGTCCCATCCTAGACAGAAATTTGCACATATGGTTATAAACAGTTCAGCATAGGCGTGCAGGAGGCATGGGCAATGGCTATATTGGCTTCTTTGGCAGTCCACAACCCACATAATACACCATCCAAATCGGGCCTGCGTTCCATGGCCATGCTAAACACCATAAGCCACCTGGAACAAAGATGATAGCATGTTCTAGATATCTTTTATCTTCGGCTGTTATTGTCGGTGGAATGGTTACAGCAATGGTGCGAGCTCACATCCATGAAGAAGCAAAACTCTACTGTCAAAGGAGATATCAGGCTGGGTTTGAGTTCTCCAAACCAGTCCAGCTTTCGTAGGTCACAACCTGTCTGTGCAGTTATTGCACTACATGAATCACGAGCTGCTTAAAATCAATACTTGGGCTGTGAGTGGGTCCAGAGTTTTTAAAAATGGATACCTTCCATGACGTGTGAATCGATGGATTTTGTGATTAATCATATACTGAATGCCAACGGCTCTGGCCTTGGACATGTACAAATCTGTGTGCTTCGGGTGTGTTTATTTCTGAATCACAGTAAAGAGAAACAAAGAAACCACAAGAATCATGTAACCAAGAGGCACTTAACTTAGCTGTCTCAGTAGCAGGATAGGTCAGGCGCAAATCTAAGCCGTGAAGTTTCAGAGTTAGTGAACTATGTGAACTCACTGGAGCTTTGGCAAATACCCAGACAATATCTTCATGCAAAATCTTATAGTAATTTTACTTATCACATGAATTACAGACAGCTGAGTGAGATAAATGTGAGAACAAAAACAAATAAAAACCTTGCTACTGTAGCTAGTACATCCAAGTTCAAAGAATTGCCATTTTTTTATTTTTTTTTTTTGCATTAGATTGGAGAATTAATTTCTCCCAGAGCAGTGGCCCTTATTAGTGTGCCATTGTCAGTTCAAATGTGACACAGTACTAGATTTACTAGATTGCCCACCCCAATCAAACCTACCATCAATCTAAAATTGTGGCTTAATTTAGAAATAGGTAGCATGAATAATAAAAATCCACAGACAGATATTGGGGTTCAACATGAAGATCAGGAAAGCAAAGCAGCCAGACACTAGAGAGTTCCCACCTCTACTAATGCTCAGAGTGTCCTCTGATTGCATCTCCAGACTGCACTGCTCCTCACCAAATCTCACACTGCTCCTGAGACTGCACTGAGCTCCTTATATTCTCTCCAGTGCCGGGGTTAAAGGCATGACCTCTGTTACTCTTTTAGACTGATTCACTCACATGTAACCCTGGGTGGCCTCGAACTCAAGAGATCCATCTGCCTCTGTCTCCTGAGACCTTGGATTAAAGGTGTATGGTACCACTGTCCTGGCTAAGGCTAGCTTTGCATTCTGATCTCCAGGCAAGCATTTTTATATCATTAACAATATATCACCATAAAAAGAAGTCTTGTATGAGTATTATAATTAGTATTGTATTACAATTAGGTTGTCACCATCAATATGCGTTGGGCCCTGATCCTGTGGCTTGTGATCTTACAAGAAGAGGGAATTTTGTTCCAAACACAGAAGCCCTTGTAATGTCAGAGGATTGCTGTAAGCACAAACCAAGGAATACCAAACAACTTTCCTTAACAAAGGCCAAGATAGAGGCTTAGACAGAGTCCTCCCATTTCTAAAGGAGCTACCCATTATTGCCCTGATTTAAGACACCCAGCTTCCATATCTGTAATAACAAATTTATTTTGTTAAAAATCTCAGTTCATAATACAGCCCTAGCAAACTACAGCATTCTCTATTCCAATTAAGAAGCCAAACCTGTTTGGAGCTACTATGCATTTAGCCAAAGTGACTTTGTTTTGGTATTATGTGAAAAAAGTATAGGTCTTAGTATAGTGCTTATAAATATTTTAAGATTTATGGTCTCTCTAAGATTAAGATGTATAACTGAATTACATAATTATGTATTGGTGTTTGTTATGATAAAGCGTGAGGGGGACCTTGCATGGGGGACCTTGGTGGATTCTGTGGCAGGTGAGAGTGACTTAGATGGAGGACAAATATGCCAGGCAGACAGAGCTTAGTGATAAGTTTTATTAGAAAGGGGAGGGAGGGGGGAAGGAAAGAGAAAAGAGGTAAAGAGACAGAGAGACAGAGTGAGGACAGAAGAGAAGAGGCACACCGGAAAAGTTCTGTCTGCCCCATGGGAACGGCAGGAAAGAGAGTGTATGTGGGTGGGGATCTTTCTTTTAAAGGGGTCATTTGCACCTGCATGTAGACTATGTGATCATAATCTCACCAGGGCACTACCCAAGTGCATTCTGCCAAGTGACAGGGCCAGGTAACCATGATGCCTGAATTGTTACAGTGTTAGCATAGCAAGAATGAAAACAAACCACAAAAATACATTAGTTAAATTCAGAGAAAGTTCCTTTCTGGCTTCATGATCTCGAGATTCTGCCCATGGGACACAACCAGTCTGTGACACAGTCAGGAAGGCAGGAACCCTGCATATCTACATGAAAAATGAAAAATTGCATTTATCATGAAACATAAAGAAATGATGAGTGTTAAATAGCTCTCCCAAAGTCACTAAAATATTTTACCTTTGCACAGTGAGATTTGTGTCACTCTGTAGCAGACATGAATGCCAAATCAAGGTAACTAGTGAAGACAGCCATATCCAAGGTTGTCTAGACGGACAATCTATTCAAACACCATGAAATCCCCACTTGATTCGGGTTTCATTTGAGTTTTGCTTTTGCTAAACAAAGATATGGCCTCACATTCCCTAGCAATTTGTTTATAATGGTGGTGACAATGTAACACTCTCCAGTGTGTCACAGAAATACATGACATAAGAATATAAATGCAAACATATGAAAAAAAAAAAGCAAAAGCCCTCAGGTGGTTGTTAATTTTTGGTGCTGTGTAATTAAACTAGTTTTTTTTAATGTTATCTTTTGCCAGTATCTAATTAGCAGACACATCTGCTAAAAGAGCAGTGGCCCATCTGGCTGGAATGTTGTTCTCTTCATTGTTATGAAAAGCATCCGCCACTGCTAGTCCCTGTCTAATTAACTCCTCTTGCTGTGGAATGTGATAATACACAGCTTTGTTTATATACTTCTGAGAACTGTGGATTTATATGTATGCATCAAGTACATAAAAAGAGCCAATCCTTTTTCTCTCCAACATCTGACTTACTCTTGAGGTGACAGCTTCATTTGTCATGACTAGAGATCACCCCGCCCCCCTGCAGAATGGGGAGGCATGCATTGTGTACCTGGAAACAATTGGAAGTCCCCATACATCCTTGTGTCTCTGTAGTTCTCAAAGCAGTGATCTGCTGTTCTGTATGATTCTTTATGGATGTGACTGTAGCACTGTGACTTGCCATATGTTGAAAATACCGGAGCTTTTCACTGGACCTGAAGTGCACCACCATGAAGCTACTGTACCAGGAAGGGTAGACGCACTGCTGTGTGATCTGACTGACCATGCAGTAAAGCCTTTTTCAATTTTTGAAATGCTTTTATTTCAACATATTGAAAACAATACTTTTATTTCATATTAATATTTGATGATCTTCTTTCATCAAATGTTGCCTAACAATGTATTACACTTAATATATATTTAGTAAATATTAAATGAAAAAAGGCTTCATGTTAAAACTACAGCAAAACTTTTTAAAACTGTTTAATATAACAAGATATTTATATGCCTTTATAGAAAAATGGGCTACATGTATGAATCCTTATTCTTTATAAATGTAGATTGATTTGTCTACAAAATTATTGATTCACTGAGGATTAAAGTAACCACTATTATTGTTTTATATTTGTTTCTGACATGTTTACTAAACTCTAAATTTTGAATAATAGAATATTCATGTTTCTTTTCTCTCCTGTAGTACAAGAGACAAGGTATAATAAAAAAGTAAAGATTCGATTTTTAAAAATTGAGGTTGTAAGACTGAGTTGTACTGAGATTGGAAATATACAGCAGTTTTGTGTTTGTTTTGCCTGCCAGAAAAATAGATTTGAGTGGGTAGAAAAGTAACTAGAATGAATGTGAAGACCAGTATATAGAACACTTCCTAAGTCAATTGTGGGTTTTACTCCAAAATAATGATACATGTACAAATAACCTGTGAGACTAGATATAAAGTTTGAGTCAGAAGCCTTTCATCAACAAAGAGGGTTCCTTCCATACACAAAGGGCATTATAAAGGGGCCCAAAAGAAAGCTGAGCCTAAACAAAAGAGTAGAAACCTTGAAAAGTCAAAACTAATGCAAGATAATTCCATTAACCCCCATGGTTTTATTCTTGTGAAGACATGTTTTCATAGCTGCCAGAAGAACCACAAGGCAAAGTCTGGCTTGGTGAATGAGAAGGAAAATGTTGTTAGATTAATCCAGAGCTCTTAATTCTCATGTAAATCTAGAAAAGTCTCTTTTTCCAACTTCATTTCTCACACAGCTCTGCAATGCCTAGCAATGTTTCCCTCTATCTTCTCTTGGTAAAATCACACCATTACTATACAATTTCCTTCTCCCTCTATTTTAAGTTAATTCTGGATTTGAATATGGTTGCCATGCTAGTATGCAGAGATGAAATGCCTCCAGAAGTCACTCCTCTACTTCAAATAAGAGAAACGTTAGGTGTGGGCTGCTTTACTGCTCATCTAATAAACCTATGTGAGCAGTTGCTGGTCTTCGGTGTTCTGGAAAAAGTAATAAAATACTTATGAAAACTCATTCTCTTTTTTTTTTCTATTTCTTTTCACTCCTGGTCCTTGGCCAATATTTATCTTAAGGATGTGAAGCCTACTTGGGCACCAGGTGGAATTGCGAAGCTGTTTGTTTACTGGCAGCAGCAGTGAGGTCTAACAACATTGATGGCATTTGATTAATATTCTTCCTTAATCCTGGGACTCACCCTGCTACCCAGACCTCGTAGGCTTATTCAGGAGACTGTGAATCTTTTACTATTTTTTCTTAGCATTACTAGGAATCGAATCTCAGTCTCCCACTTGGTGGGCAACAGCCCCATCCTCAGCTCTGTGTTTTATGGACCCACTATGTCACCCAGGCTGAGCATACCTCCTCTGCAGCCCAGGTAGACTTGAAACTCATGATCCTTCCTGTTTAACGTATATCAGTATTTAAGTCTTGTGTGTCTCTGGTGTGCACATGCATCAGAAGTATGCAGGTGTACATATGTGTGTATATACATATATATGAACACACACACGTATGTGTGTGTCTGTGTGTGTGCGTGCGTGCGTGCGTGCGTGCGTGCGTGCGTGCGTGTGTGTGTGTGTGTGTGTAGTCAACCTTGGCTCTCATTTCTCTGGTGCTGCTTACTTTGGTGGGTCATGGGTCTTTTGCAGCATGGGCCCTCACTTGTCTGAAGCTCACTGATGAGGATAGACCATCTGCAGAGCAAGATCCAAGGTCCTTCCTGCCCCACTTCATCAGATCTGGGCTTCTTAAGCATGTTTGGAAATGGTACTGAAGCTCAGGTCTTCACAGCTTCATACAAAGCACTTTACTGACTTAGCTGTCACTCCGTTCCCCAATATTTAACTTTTAACAATATCACCAAGTCAACAAGAGCCATTGAGAGCACCTCCCCTGCTGAAGTATTCCATTGTACAGGTGTGCTCATCCCTGTGTGACTATAAGCTTAAATTTGTAATGAGTTCTTTGTTGCTGAAGGAATGTGTCAGTGGATCAATTCTGTTTTACATTTAGATAAGAGCAAGGATGCAACAGGCAGACTTTTCTTCTATAGCCAGATGTAGGAAAGGAACATATAAAGGTCAGACAAGGTTCACAGTGAGGGTATTTTCATTCTTTGAATCTGCATGCCACAGCTCTGTGTGTGAAGCACTTTCCTGTGTGTGTCTTCACCGATTGTGGAAATACCTGGCATCCTGGATGGAATTCCAGGCAGTTATTTGCATCAGACATGGATTAACTGTACCTTCACTGTCTCCACCCAACACTGACCCAGGAAAGGGTCACAGAATCAGCACATCCTCTTACTAGAGGTCAGTACTGACCGAATTCTCGGTTCCACACAATCATAAACAGACATGACACTCTTTCTGTGGGAGGAACACCAGGGTGGGTCTGTGGATAACGTTCTCGTGGCCTCATGTTTGTCAAGAGGGGTAAGCTGCCTGGCACACAGTTGCTATGACTTCCCCTGTTATGCAGCAGTGTTTGGCAACCGCGTCCTGATTGTATATTCTCCTACATTTTGGAGAACTGGGAAACAACTCTACCTGTACACAGGGGGTAGAGGCAGTATTTTCCTGCATATTATTTTACTTCTTGAGTTTAGTTTAGTTTATTATTTGACATTTTTTTCTGACCTAACAAGAGTGCTTTTCACATGTTTTCCTAATAAAAATTTCACTGGTCCATAACTCTTAATCTTCAGAAATCTAATTTTAGTAGTTTGAAAAAAAATTACAAGAAGAAGATATATATTAGGAGAAATACTTTTGATGTAAAAGTCTACACAACACAAAGTAGTAGAAACGAACAGTACTTCCATGCTTAAACTGGAGTTAAATGACTTGTAAGCATAGCTTGTGAATCACCGCGGTTTGTGAAACAGGCACTCTTAAGAATTGCAGGTTTTCTTTGTGACTGGCTGTGCTACCACATTTGTCAACTTGATTATCATGGGGGAGGCTTGAAAAGTTTGAGGGGTATTAAATATCATGGCTCTGAATAAAGGTAGTAGCTGTGTGTAGTTGGGAAATAGTCATGGTGTTTTGTGCCTGAACCAATCATCCCCTGGCTGTCATGTTATGTGTGTAATGTTATAGCTAGAATATGCAGAGTCATCCCTGACATTATCCATGAGTGTTGATGCATGACACATGGTGGGTTTGAATGATTCAGATCTCCTAAGCTGGGTGCTTAGCCTGGTTGTTTTCCTCTAGTAACCAGTCTTGTTTTTCAGTAACTGCATCTGAGCATCCTGCTGTTTTGACTATGAAGCCTTTTTAGTGTCTTAACTTTAAAGATAAATGTAAGCCCATGAGTTGACATCCTGTATTTGGTGTTACTTCTATACCACTGTGAAGGTGTTGGCACACAGATGCACCAGTGATCTGATCTAGCCACCAGGACCTTCCTATTTTCCCTTTTTCCTCAAGCCCTAAAGGTTTATGTTTGTTCTCTTTGTAGACTGTGGAGTGGGAGTGTGATGAAGCTACCAAGAAGGCCTGTTACAGCAAGGGCAAATCAAAGGTAAGGAGAACAGGTGGTACAGGTGCCCTACCCTGCCCTGGGAACTGTGTATAAAACATTAGATTCCTGATAGGAGGGTTCCCCGCAAGGTAAGATGCATGCAAAGAATAAACTCTCCGTTTTTTAACATTCAGTGAAAACAGTCATCTCACAAAGGGTCAGAAAGTAAACTAAGCTAATTAGTGCTTTGAATCCCTTTATAAGATTCAAAATAAACTACCTATGACATGGTTAGAAAAATATAGGAAATAATTTTAAAATAGTATTTAATTTGACTCTTGTATAGTATGCAATTACCTATAGACAGTAGTTCAGTAGTTGTATTAGCTTGTGTTTTACAGTACCAGAGATGCAATCCAGGGCCTTGCTATACTAAACAAATATTTAACACTTGCCCAATAAAATCACTGCATCAGAATTACATGAGATGTACTCTTGATGGTCTTAGCATGTCCTTGTGACTTGTTCTGTCTCTGTCGATGCTGAAATCTATACTCCCAGTATCTCCCAAAAAAGAGCACTGATGGCTGAGGATGGAGGCGCCTGATGGCTGAGGATGGGGGTGTATGCTAATGCTCCCATACAGGCCTTTCACACAACATGGGATTGGCAACACACACAGGACTTAATCTCTCCAGGAACTCTGTCTGTCTTTAGGACATGTGTCCTTTGTTACCTGAAGAAATTCCCTTGCAGATGCCCCATGGTGCAGTGAGCATTGCAAAAGTCTGCATGTCAGCAAGGCACACACACTGGCAGAAAGAAGAGCGTGAGACTTTTCCAGTGCAGCTGCACTTTGGTCCCTGGGGAAATGCTGGTACATGTAGAGGGGTGGAGGGGGCTAGCTAGGCAGTGCTGTCCTCCGGGCCAAGAGCATGTAGAACCATACAGGTAATGGAATGAGCAGTAGCAAGTAGCCCTCATCCATGTGTTGATAATGACTATGATGGTTTGTCTTTTCCTCGGGCTATAGAGCTCCCTGCCCCTTAGGAGAATGGTTCTGAGAATTGGGTGATGATGCAGATCTCAGAAGTATAGAAGGAAAGAGGTGGCAATAAATCACTAACATAGTTAAGGTGACACTCATGAATACAGAAAGGAAGGGAGGGCTGGGAGAAAGAGTGAGAAAAAGGAGGAAGTGAAGGAGGGGAAGGGAGTAATGAAAGAATGAAGAAATTGATAGACATTGTTCACCAAAGGATAGATATTTAATACCTCTGAGCTAAATCATTAAAATTTACCATATTATACTAGCAGTTCCAGGTTGCAAAGAACCAGAATGTGATACACTGTGTATAATGGTATAAATTAAAAAAAATACCAGGACACTCTCTAACTTGCTTGGTGAGTTCTGTAAACCACATAGCGAGGTTTGCAGATATGATTTCTCTGTAGCCATTGTCCCCTGGGATGTAGGGGCTCCATGTGTTGGAGGCATCCCAGAACTATTATTTGTCTCTACCAGCCATGTGTTCAGAGGACACACTGTTCTTTCGTGAGTTTTTTTTCTGAGGAGACATGAATAAACACCCATTCACCTAGATAGAAAGCCATCAACAGATGGAAGAAATGATCCTACCAAAACTGCATTCGGTGAACCAGTAAATGTATTGAGGTTACCTTCGGGAGCATGAGTGAGAGGTCACTTGCAAGCAGGAATCATGTATAGTGAAGGTTACAATCTCAAGGAGATAGGCACCTTTTCCTAAGCTCCCGGAACCTCCCTGTCCTGAGCAGCAAACTGAGGGTGGTAGATTACACAGGGTATGGAGAATGATAGTGAAATAAAAAGGCTCGCTCTTACTGGGTGACACATTAGACTCTGTTCCAGGGCTTCAACTTTAACCTAATGCTTAGCCTGGTGACAGTTCCTTCTAGGCTGGCTGGTAACCTGGCTGCTCTTTCTCCTCCATTGGGCCATGACCCTCTCCTTCCCCTCCTTTCCCTGGGAGTTGTAGTTGCACTGGTAAGCAGATACCCTACAATAGAATGTGTTGACACTTGTCACAGAGTCTATCTGAAAATTTGGTTTTTGTTTTAGATTTCGCTAACCTCGACCTGACAGCATCCCCCTAATACTGTCCTCTTAGCACGACCACTGTTCCCAGAATGTCCTGCTCAGCTCTTGGGGCACAGCTGATGTATTCTGGCCTTCATTCTATCATTTATCCATCTTGGAATGCCCCTGTAACCATCTGTCTTTGCCCTGTCATGCTGTGATAATTATCCAGCCCTGGACCCCGAGCTGTGCCAAGAGTTTCTGTATGGCGATAGTGCCCTCCTGAAGTCCTTTGGCACACAGGGTGGATGTTGGCAATGTTGTATGAGTGAATGAACACACTAAGTCACTCCAGTGGATCTGATCAGTTGATCATCCTCACCACTTTTGATGGTAGGAGCAGGATGTTTTTTTAAGGGGTCTTTTTTTTTTTTTTTACACAGTAGGTTTAGCAGCTTACCTGCCTTTGCCCACCATGGCATGGCAACCAAAAATAACCAAATTTGCTTCAGACATTTCCAGAGAATCAGTGCTTTAATTTATCATATGATATATGACAATTTTTACATTGTTCATTTTTTTAATCTTAATATTTTAAATTTATTTTTTTACATTGCTCATTAATTTAATTCACTAGGAAGCTAGTCATATATTTAGTTTCCAGACTTTTAGAAAATGTTAATTCTATTTGCCTTGCTGGACATCCAGCTCTTTGTGGTCCTTGTGAGTTAGAATACCAAGACATGCTCAGCCACCCAAAGATTTCTCTGTAGCACAATCTACAAACCCTTAATCAAAGCATACAGGTGCTTTTGTTTTCCCAGTGTATTATTACTACTAGGGAAATTTCTCGGCTGAACCTGTCAATCTACATCTCACCTCAAGCTGTGACCTTTGGTTAATTTTGCATTTAGAAATTAATTTAATAGAATAGTATCACCCATGCCCAGTATATAATATCCCCCTGAACCGATGAAGGGGCAAACTGTCAATACACTAAATTGAGTTGTTCTAATATAAAAATGGAAATGAGGAAACAAATGTCCTCGCATTAAGTCATCCCTTTATAGGTCATATAATTTGGGTTTTTAATGGACTAAGAATAATGGCAAATCTTGGTAATTACAAGTTAATTCTTACTGTGTGTGTCAGATCTTTAAGATTAATATATTAAAACAAATGAAGATAAATTTCAAACATCATATATTATGTGCAAGATAAATCACATTTTATTTTAGATTGCATTAAGTATAATAATAATTTACCTAGAGCTTTAAAAAGCAGTGTTCTGTTGAAATAGAATTTAGTTTATGGTGCTGCCCAATGAGTTGATCCCTGCGTATGATTCCAATTCCTGGAGAGGCTAAGTCTGGAGGCTCACTAGAGTCCCAGAGATTGAGGATAGTCTGGTGAGACCCTAACTCACAAACAAAATAAGAAACCATGGTGGGCAATGGTGGTGCACGCCTTTAATCCCAGCACCTGGGAGGCAGAGGCAGGTGGATCTCTGTGAGTTGGAACTCACTACAGAGCTCTGTAGCCAGTTCCAGGACAGGCTCCAAAGCTACAGAGAATCCCTCTCTTGTGAAAACAAAAACAAAAACAAAACAAAGCAAACAAGAGAGCAGGAACTGTGTACAGTAGGAACTCCTGTTTCATGTTTGCAAAGTGAGTTGCTAGAATATATAACACTGTAGCCTGGTCTAGGAGGTGAGAGCAGGTAATGTCTTATTCCTACTGCCCCCAAAAGTTCTCTTTCCTTAGTTCCCATCTCTTTTTCTTCCCTCAAACCAGAACTGGCATGTGTGCCATCCAGAAGGAAAGCCAAGCCCATCTGGGACACATAAAAGAGAGAGAACAAGATAGCCTTTGAGAATAGGAGAAGGCACACCAAGAGTGTTAAAAACCAGCAGGCCCTGAATTCAGGGTACAGAGACCCCAAAGATCTCCAGGCTGACAGCTCCTAGAATCCAAATCAACTAATGTTTCAATTTGACTAGAATATAGTGTCTCTTTGGAGGAATGGATTCACACTTTTCTTAGTGGTCATGAATTTATGAGGAAATTCAAATACTTAATAAATTTGCCTGTGCTGTGGTATTCTGAGAATGTGCACAGAATTACAAAGTCTCCCTTCTTGGTGCAATGAAAAGAACAATGCAGAAATGTGACATTTAAAAAATGAGAACAATGCAGGCGTTTTAATTGAACTCAGTTCTTTCCTACTGTCCTTAAAACTTGTGTGTTCGATGCAGTGCAATGCATTTCACTGCCTGGCCATTAAGATGTGATTCATGGAATGAGATGGCTGAGCTTACAGTGGGGGCTACTGCCTGCACCCACTTCTTGTCTAGTGAGAACATTCCTCAACTGGCTGCAGAGCTCAGGATAATAAATTTGACAACTTTCCTCCTGGTGTTATTGGGTAACGTGTAAGCATATCCTTTAGTGTGGTGGGGACATGAAATTTATAACCTAGGGAGTCAAGGCCACAAGAAGTTACCAAAACCTTTGATTAAGGCTTGCAAAGAAAGTAGGTGATGAGATTGAGGATCCTGAGTAAAGTCCAGATTTTAATTTACTTCTAGATGTTTCTGCCCACTGTGGCTGAAAGACTATAAGTATCTACATGCATTAAAGCCAGGGAAAGAATCCATTTTTATTGATCCATTACATTTCATTGTCTTTTAAATATGTGTTATTGAAATCAAACTCTAGAACACTTTAAATACATTTCACATAAATATTATTTTAGACACAAATAGCTAATTGTCTCAGCATCTAACAAGAGCGCCCTTGTCTGTTGTTGGTTTTTTGTCTGGACTCAGCTGCCTCCCATGGTATTAAGGGAACCACACAAAGGAACCATAAGTCACTATTAAAGGAATGAAAGAGTAGCTTTGTTCTTTTATGGCATTCCATAATTTTCGAAATGTCCTTGTTCATAATCTCATTTCAGTATCTTTGACATGAAGTTCCTAGAATTATTGTGCTCCTTGGTGGGAGAATTTGGATTAGAACCTAAGGCTCTGTGTATTATTATGCATCATGTGTCCTGTGGTCCCACTTCCTCAGCTGCCAAATTATGCTTATAAACAGGCCAACTCTAGTGACTCTAAGAGAGACATGGCACCTTCTTCCTCGGAACCTGGTGCTGGAGGGCAGGAGCTTGACATTTTTACCTATAATGTTGACATTTAGATTGGTTATGAGTTCAACAACTCACAGGGGATGCTCAAGAATTGCCTCTATGCTACACAATTGCTTTAAGAACTCAGACCCATCATCTTAGACAAGGCACCTTCTGCAGATTGTACACACAGACACTGGGTGTATGTGTGATTTTTCATAATTAAAAGTTTTTTCTTTGCATTATTCCCTAAATAACACAAGATCTTTTTGCAGAACATTTGCATTCTATAGGTACTAAAAATAATCTACAGATAATTAAAAACATATAGTAAAATATATACAGCTTAGAGGCAAATTCTACTTACTTCTGTACGGTATGGGAGATTTGAGCATCCTTATATTTTGTTAGCTAGGAAGAGTCAGAGAACCATGGGAGATGATTTTATATTACATCATAAACATGTATAACATGCTCATCTGTATATATGCACAATTATAGATACACACATAAGTATTACTCTTCCTCATCACCTTAGATGCACATAAAGGTAATATATTATTAAAAGGAAGACACATTGTTTTTACCAGGAGCACTCTGGGTAACATAAAGCTGTCAACCTCCCAATCTTTTTCTCACCTCCTTGAAATTGATGAGTAGTCCATGTGTTGCTAAGAGATACCAGTGGGCCATATCTTCACAAAGCTATTCATTTTTAGATAAACAGAACATGTTTGATAGGGGAGGAGGAAATGATGAAATGTTGTAAGGCAAAACCAGCTAAATGAAAGAAAAGACCCTAAAACACAGCATGTTTTCTTTCTTGGAGGCTGGAGGATATGTCCATAACAACAAGTAGATATTGTTCGTTTGCCATCAGGAAGTCTTTTCTGCAACTTAATCTTGTTTCTTAGCTATCAGTTGAAATTGGATCTTCTGGAAGTTAAGAACCAGATGACCCATCTGTGGACCACAGGCACATATGGGTCATTTTCATGTTGAAGTGGAACTATCCCAACATAGATAGAGGACTATTGTTATCAACCACAAGGCTATGCAGCAGCTGGCTTTCAGGGGCTTCAGAAATGTGCCCTATGATGGTTGGAGAATCAGAATTCAATTAAGTCATCTTCATCTGTTTTCACAGTACAGAAATGGAGCAGAGTGGGCAAGTTGGTGAAGTATAGAATTCAGAGATATTCCAATAATCTTATTTGTAAGAGAAACAGTTAAAAAGAACTCCTGAGGTGTCTTACACACACACATCTGCCATATTTCAGAGCGGTGATCCTAAAGCATTATTTTGAGCAAGTCCAAGTAACCTATAAAAAAAGCCCTGAGTTTGCTACTGACATTAACATCAAGAATCTATGACTTAGCATCATTGTCACAGGACCAACTGTTACCACCCTGGCATTCTAGCCAACTTGTCCATTTTTAAATTCAACTCTCTAATCCTGGAACACTTCTTAGGCCCCAAAGTTAAACATCTCTGTCATATTCCTTCCACTTTTATTTTTTCGTTTTCTTTTGTTTGAACTTGCCCCAGCCTTTCTTTAAGAAAACGAGGTGTCTTAGGAATATGTTTTTCACACCTAATTCTTTTCGAAACAGAGGTGGCAGTTTGTGAACCAAAGAGGAGAGAATCCTTGAGGGTGGCACACAGGAAGGGCAGGAGCTGAGCTCAGCCATGGGTGAACTCTGGTCCTAAAGTGATGATGACGTGCAGTGACCCCCGCTGGGTTTCATGTTTGAAGGACCTGTGACTGAGCTCAGCCTTCTTTGTTGACCTTTTTCTACTCCAAGAGGATGGAAGTCCATGTGACTGGGCTCTCCTAGAATATTTTCTACTACCCTTGATAGGCTCCACTTATTACAAGGCCTTTGAGGTTTCTAAGGGCTATGTCTGTCTTCCAATCTTGTCAGAAAAAATGATGGACTGGCCTCCTTCTCTGATCACCTTGGTCCTACCCATGATTCCTTTCCTTTCCAACACCCAGTTGGGGGAACTGGGCAAGGCCTAGTGAATTCTTATGAAGCCCTAACTATCAGGGTGTGTCCCTTTACCTGCTGATCCCTCTGAAACCATGCCCTGTGCTCCCTCGTCCTCCTTTTTTTGATTGAAGAGCCACTTAAGCTTTCTGGGCCTCTCTACACATTTCTATATCACACATGCCTGCTGACATGCCACTTCCCCTTCAGGCTTGTGACATGCCTTCGGGAAGGTGGCAGCCTCCTCTTTTACTGGCAGTGCGTTTTTATTCCGGGAGGAGGGGCAGTTGCATAAACACCGCTTGTTATCTCTGCTGCTGCCTTTTCTTCCATAATTGACTGCATTGCATGCTTTCTTCTCGCCAGGTCTGTGGAAATCAGCAGAGGATCAGGTCTCCTCCTCAGCTGGAACAATCTCCCCTTGGCTTGTTCTTTAAGGCAGAGCAGTTTCCTCTAGGGAGACTCATTCCTTGGCGTGACCTCTTGCTTCAAGAAGAAAATTTCTTTTACATCTTACATTGTTCTTGAAAGAATTGAAAAGGCAGCACTCTGCCCTCTACACTGCAATTCTCCATCCCAGTCTTTATTTCAGGGTCTTTACCATGACAGTGTATACATTAATTCCAACAAGGATACTCAGCCCTGTGTTCTGGAAGATTTTGGTGGAGGTACTACATACAGACAGGCCATGGTTTCCTGTGTTAGTCCTCTCTTTGGTCCTGTTGTTGCAGACTCCTGGGTTTCTATGCTGTGGTTCCCTCATCCCAGGATGCTTCTTTGAAGACTTTGGCACTGGCTGGTCTTGGCTCCATGGAACTCTCCCGACCTATTCCATTTGGGAACAAAACAAGCTTTGCTCCTCCAACTGTTCTCCCTTTCTCAGTGCCCAAGTAGTTACAAATATTCATACTTATTTTCCA
Source organism: Cricetiscus sungorus (assembly GCA_030556225.1). Lineage (NCBI taxonomy): Eukaryota > Metazoa > Chordata > Mammalia > Rodentia > Cricetidae > Cricetiscus > Cricetiscus sungorus. Next base: position 31,428,815 of record JANBXA010000398.1, read on the forward strand.
AATTTTCTGCTAACATGGATCTTCCTATTGTTGTTTTCTCAGCGAGTCATGATGCCTCGTTTTTATTGTTAGCAACAGAGCAAAGAGAATCATGTATGCTTGATAGACCACTTCTCTTACAGAGCAAATTCATGGTGACTGAACAATTTGCATCTTATGAGCCAGGCTATGCAACAGATTGGAGGTGCAAACTCACACTATTACTGACAGTGAATTTCATGTGAAGACAGAGTAGCATTGCTATACTGTTGAACCTGTTTTATCACAGCAACCTGGTACTCTATGGGGATTGCACCATGGCTTTCTGGTACTCTATGGGGAGTGCACCATGGCATTCTAGTACTCTATGGGGAGTGTACCACAGCTTTCAGGCACTGTTCTAGTCCCATGGTGAGATGCTGCTGATATATCACATTACACCTTTGTCCTGTTACAGACACCACACTCTAGGCACTGGGGTAAAGAGCTCAGTTATAGAGGCCTCTGTCACTCCTACATTTACTCTGTCCCTTCCTTCACATGGAGTCTTGGGTAGTTACATGACCACACACAGGAGGACAACTCACACTCTGAGTGCAATACACCTCACTGCCCTGGGCTGTATGGCATCTTTCTGGCACCACAGTGTATGTTACATCTCCTGTGGAATTGCCAACCTTCCCTAGGTGCCATGCTCAGGCATTCCACATTTCCCTGGCCTGCCTGGTTCTTGTCCTTCTTTACTTAATGCCATCCTACATGCATCCTGCGTGCATCTCTACCTGGTAACCCCAAGAAACCACATTCTTCCATTGAACTTTCTCTCCAGGAAATCTTCCTACACCCTTATCTGCCTTCCCTTTTAGAGCAGTAGAGACTGTTTCCTCATTACAGCATATGGACATTTATGCAGTAATGTTATCATTAGAGCATGTGAACATCTATGTAATAATGTGATTATAGCACATGGACATATATGCAGTACATGTTATCATTACAGTACGTGGATATCTATGCAGTAATGCTATGGTCCTGGTCTTTCCTGTTTAAAGCAATAACTTCTAGTAAAAAGGGTTTTAAGTCATTGAGTGCATAGTGAAGGGTCTGTCACATGATCCTGCTTATTGATAGCTCCATTTTATATTCTCCACTTGAAACAATATTCTGTCCTCTTCCCTTGTTCCTCAAATTCTGTTAGGTTACCACTTGTTCAAATGTCTGTCACCAATGCCAGGCTGTGATAAATTTGCTAGGAAAGCTCTGAAGTAAACAAATATATATATATATATATATATATATATATATATATATACATATATATATATATATATGTCCCTGTGGGTCATTCCTCAGCCTGGAGTTCTGTCTCAAATGTTCTGAGCAACACCTCCTTGATAGTCATATGTTTACTTGTAAAGAAGTTGAAAGTGTTCATGGATATTTGCTACATAATGTAATTTTAATATATATTAATTATACAAAATTGGGTTTCATTATACTACGTCCATGTATAAATATAACACGATTTGATTAGTCTGAGCACATAGCAATTACCTTGTTCCAATTTGTAGTTTCCATATGCAACCATCTTAGTGAGAAAATTTTACAACTACATGTTTAATAAAGGCCTGTGTTTTTTCTTTTCTTTTAAAAATCATTTCTTTTATATTTTGGAAATTATAATCATATCATTGCCCCTTTCCTTTGCTCCCTCCAAACCCTCACATATACCCATCCTTTCTTTCAAATTTATTATGTTTTTTATTTTCATATATGTATTTGTATTTACATATATGTATTTGTGTCTGTGTGTGAGTATATTCTTAAATACATAAATACCACCTGCTGAGTCCATGTATGTTCCTGGCATATATGTTTTCAGAACTGTCCATTTGGTATTAGACAACCAATTGCATGCTCTTTCCTTGGGAGACTATTTCGCCCTCTCTCTGTAGTCCTTGGTTGCATAAAGTTCTTTGCATAGGGTTGAGCTTTCTAAGGCAGCTAGTGCTGTCATGAAAAGCATTGAACGGGTTGATTTTATATATTTTCCTATATGTATCCAATAAAACTTAAAGTTTGTAGTACAATTCAAATTGTACTACAATTTGAAATTCAAAGATGTCTAAAGAAGACATCTTTGGAAGATATAATCTGATGCATACTTACCTTAGTAAATACTGAGCAAGTTGCTGCCTTTAGTCAACACTGGGGAAGGATTAATATTTTTCCTTGTATACCCATACTCACCATCCCTCTTGCCTTCAGGAATCCTCAATGTGTTCCTTATGCTTTTGATTTTCAGGAGGAATGTCAGAACTATATCAGAGTGCTCTTAGTGGGCGGGGACCGACTATTCGCCTGCGGGACCAATGCTTTCACACCTGTCTGTACCATCCGCTCGGTAGGTGTCCACACTGAACTTCAAACTTATGCCAGGAGGAGTCAAACATGATGCCTTCAAAGCCCCGTGTAAATGTGTTCCTGTACACTAAGGCCAAGTACCATTTGCAACATTGCAGCATTGAGTAAATGCTTGATTTGTTAGGTTTTAATCAGTCATGACTGTCATGTATATGAAGAAACAGAAACTAATTGCATATTACATTCTTAGGTATGCTTTGAAATTATTTCAGTCAGCATTTTATCAATAAATGCTCTCAAGCACTAATCATAAATACACACTTCTTTCTTATTTTTATTGTGGTTGAAATATTAACAATTACTAGTATGCTCTAAAATCACAATTCATATAGGAAGAAAATGTATATAAACTGGATAGTGGTATGCCAGAAATAAAATAATTAGACATATCCATAATCAGAGTAAAGGTAAAACTGTTATTATAGATGGAGTTTCATCTAACAACTCCCACTGTAGAAGCATGGCAAGGTCATTAGACATGCATGCTATCTTCTTAATTCAGGATATTAATTTAATCTTCCTTGAGAAATATAACTAGGAAACACCATTATGTTAATTTATGGATAGTACAACTTATCTTAAAACTTTAACTTATCATCTAGGCTTACTGTTCATTATTTTAAAATTTATGTTCAGTTATTAGACATAAAGAGCAGGAGGAGGGTGATAAGTGGTGGCCACAAACAGGATCTATTTTCCATATGCAGCTGTCAGCATGTGACCCCATTATAAATACCCCATCCCCAACATCTGCAACATGTGGTTGTTACTATGGGGGGGTAGTATAGGGAAGACCCTGAGACACAAAGATTTTATGTAACTTCCCAAGGACTATGTTTCCAACAACAGAGGACAGAGTGAACTTGCTATTCCTGCATAAGCCATATTAACTATTTATTTAAACTCAGTTAAGTGTCAAGAACCAAGTTCAAATTGAGCCTTCTCAAAACACCAAAATACAAAACAAACAACAGCTTTTCTCATGTTATATTTTTTGGTAACCAACATTTAGCAAGCCAATCAGACACTTGACATACATTCAGCATTCTCAAGACTAAAAAGAGAAGATAAAAAAGAAAAGAAATGTATACTACATGGTACAGAATATTGACATATGCTTACCACTGGTATGAACTAGTATGCAAGGCTTGTCAAACTAATACCATAAAGATGATTCCTTATGATTCACATATTTGTAAATATTAATAAATATTAAAGTTGGATTCTTCATTAAACTAGAAAACAGTCAACACACATCCTACATCAAAGCCATGTATGTAATAGTCTTACTTCATCTTGTATGACTGGCATGAAGTTCTGTAACTACAGGAATGGAATCTCTGGCCAAGATTGCAGAGAACTGTTTCCATAAAGTCAGAGTTAGAAATGCTTTTCTCATCTCACACAACCCAGAATGTACCTGGGACACATTTGTCTAGCAGTGGCATAAGGAGGAGGACATGAGTATGCTCAACGGGATTTCTCAAGGATAACTGGTTTACCTCTCATTTTTGTCAATAGTTAAGTAACCTGACTGAGATCCATGATCAGATCAGTGGCATGGCCCGCTGTCCCTACAGCCCCCAGCATAATTCTACAGCTCTGCTCACAGCCAGTGGCGAGCTCTATGCTGCTACAGCCATGGACTTCCCAGGGCGGGATCCAGCCATTTACCGTAGTCTGGGCACTTTACCTCCTCTTCGAACTGCACAGTACAACTCCAAATGGCTCAACGGTAAGTCCTTCATTCACCCAGCCTTCCATTGCTGTGTTTGTGTTGCACCTGGCTGGTTGTTGCTTAAAAATGCAGTAATGCTTTATAAAACAAGAACAAAATTTTCATCTTCAAGCTATAACACATTTAGGATTGGTAATTAGAAGTATATTGTTTAGTACTAGGAGGAAGAGTGATAATCCCTGACATTGTAAGCCATAATAATAGGCCTATATTGTCAGCTAATGCTGACAAGACCACTCATCAGTGTTAGGCTGTTTCTTCATATGTTGCTCTTTGGAATCTAGGAAATTGAATGCTATGTCATAGACACATGTAGTCTCATATGTGTTCTTTCTTAATGTCTATTTAATATATTTTGACCAGAAATCAGTGCAATTTCATGACCTTTTCAGACAGTATAAAGAACCCATTTGCCTACAAGTAACTCCAAATACATTTGACAATTTTAAAACTGTCATCAGTGTATGTATCTATCACATTGGGGCAAGCATCTTCAGAATTCAATGCCTTGAGAGTTCATCAGGACCCAAGTCATGTCACTGAGATTCTGCCAACACAGCATGTCATGTTGGTCATCAGAACAGCTCTGTTCAACTCATGGATGCAGAATCATCACTATAAACTCAGAATGACTTCCAGATGTGGCCGTATCCCCTAGAAGAAGCACCATTGTTACAAGCAAGAAACAAATCACCTATTTACTAAATGGCCAGGGAATGAAGAGAGGCAGCTGTGCAGATGTGAGTTGCTGTATGAAAGTCCTGGTTGCTAGCAAAACCCATCCCTGTGTGTATGAATGTGGCCACACTCACAAGGGTGGTGTCTAGTATACTGTAATTCATCACCCCATCATTTATTTGACCGTTTGCACAAAGATGTAATCTTGACTTTGCTAATATAGTACTTCTTTTGCTCTTTCAAGATCTATGAATAATTAGCGGCCTTCCTTCCATCACAAATTATATATGTACATAAGAGTCTCTCTCCCTAGCTGGGTGGTGGTAATGCACACCTTTAATCCCAGCACTTGGGAGGCAGAGGCAGGCAGATCTCAGTGAGTTCAAGGCCAATCAGGACTGTTTTGCAGCTAAAACACTATCTTGAAAATCTACCAAAAAAATAATAAAAAGAGTCCCCCCTCCCCTCCCTCTCATTAATGTTACTTGTGTGTTCAGATAATTCTTTTTTATGGAAAAGGTATTGTATTGTCTTTGTGAAGATTTAGTGTCATATGTGGTATCTGCCCATTAGACCCTAGTAATTGCCCTCCCATAAGTTACAAAACAAAAATAAATTCATGTTTTCTCAAATATTGCCCAGGGTATGTTGTCTCCTTTTGAAAACTATTGGCTTTTACTTAGGAATATCTAACATCCATCTGTCTGTATGCATCTATATATCTATGTATCTATATATCTATCATCTACCTGTCACCTATCCATACGTCATCTGTCATCTGTCTGCCATTTATCTCTCCTAAGTAATTGCTGTAGAATACTGTCAAGCTTGCCTTCAGAACATCCTCATAGGAAAGCTGTGCCACCAATACTGTGACTCTAATAGCTTGGCTGACTCTACTGCTTCTAAAGGGCGATGTGAATGACTTTCTAAACTGAAACAGTAACTGGACTTCCCTCATTGACACCTCTTTCTTTTGAATTCATTTCAAGTTAACCAACCTACTCCCCATAGACAGACCCCTTTTGTTCCTGAAGCTTTTGTTGGAGTGTTTCAAAGTTGCTTTCCTATGTGTTGGCAATTTTCACTAGCTAAACAGTGCATAGAGTGGAAAATCAGCTAACTTTTTTTCCTACTGGATAGCTGCTTTGATTTGAATCTTTCTTCAAACATCACCTTCTCCATGTTATTTAAGAAGTGCATCCTTTCCTCTCTAGCCCTCATGACTCTTTGCTATATCCAATATTTTAGCCTTAGCCAGTATAATATTTTACCATTTTGCTTCCATCTTTCAACAAAGGAGGCATTTGCCAACCATTGAAGTTAATCTTTCTTGTGTATTGTTTCTTTTACACTTGCAGAGGAAAGTAATTAGTGTTTGGTTGATGATATTGGAATACATAAATTAATGGATGTAGTAGCCTATGCTCTAGAATTCACAGATTCAAATCTTATTCCCCTCCCTCCTGTGACATGTCAGGAAGGTGACGGGGTCCTGAAGGTGGGGCTCTCATGAATGTATTAGTGGCCTCTTAAAAGGAACTACAATGGAGAGAGCTGTCTGACCTCTTCGTTATGTGAAATCTGTGAACTTGGAAGTAAGCCTTCATCTATCATCAGTATGCTGGGTACATTGGCTGGTAGTGTTTAGAGACAAAACTTTGGGAAATGAATTTTAGTGCTTTAGCCATAGACTGGAAACATAAGTGAAAGGGATAATTGACTGTTTTGTTTCCCTCATTTGTTTGTGAATTTCTTTTTTGTTTTGTTTTTTGTTTGTTTGTTTTCAAGACAGGGTTTCTCTGTATTGCTTTGGGGCCTGTCCTAGAACTAGCTCTGGAAAGCAGGCTGGCATCAAACTCACAGAGATTCTCCTGCCTCTGCCTCAAGAGTGCTGGGATTAAAGGCATGCTCCACCAACACCCACATAAGTTTGTGAATTTCTTAAGGGCCAGGGTTAGTTAGGAGTTGTCTTTGTGGGCTTAGTACCTCAGCTTAGTCAGCGCTTATTGAATGAGTAGTAGATAAGAACACTTGACAAAGAGAAGAAGGAACGGTGTTGTTACATAGGCAACATATCTCAGCTGTAACTCACAATCAGAAAGAAAGAAAGAAAGAAAGAAAGGAAGAAAGAAAGAAAGAAAGAAAGAAAGAAAGAAAGAAAGAAAGAAAAAAAGAAAGAAAGAAAGAGACCTCAAAAGAGAACAACAACAACAACCAAACAAGAACTTGTACATTTCCAAGTGACTCAGCGACAAACATGTGAAGATGTCCCTTTTCACCCACATCTCATCTGTCCCCACTGCTGTCATCACTTCTCCACTTTATCACAGCCAGGGAAATTGGCTGAATGACCGTATGCAGGCATCTGGAACATTACATTGTGTGTTTCATACTGGGCGTTATTTTCAAAACCAGATCTTTTTTCCTCTGTGCCAAAATTACTCTTAAATCAGATTTATATGTTTAGAGAAATGTCTTAACAGCTTTAATGCATTAAAATATTAATCATTACTAACCCTTATTAAATGATTACTGTAAGGCAGGGCAATAAAGGTTTAATAGCCAAAGCTTAAAATAGAAGCTATAAAACTTGCCTTCATGAAAGTGACAGTCAAATTGGGAAACAGAAAAGCTACGAAAAAAAAAAGCAGAGAGTATGTCCAAAAGAATACCATGCCTGCAATTGTGTTTGTAAAGTGAGCCAGTTGTATATTTGTAGAACTTACTACCTCTGTGAGAACATGGAAAAACAAACCCCTGAGTGGGCTTTAAAAAGCCACCAGGATGCTCAGTGTGAATGTTATCATAGTAACACCCAGGGACTTGCTACTTTTCCTCCTCTGAGGAGCCATTTGCCTACCCTACTTGGTAGATATGCAAATTCCTGAGCTTCCTCCAATCTGGGATAACTAACCCTGCTGCCCCTGGAGGACTCACTTGAGATACACAAATATCCTCAAAGTGAAAGTATCATATTCTGTGAGGTGTCATGTTTCTAGTAAAGAAAACTTTTGGGGTGACCAACTTGAACCATGCCAATTTGAGATATATATATAATATATAATATATCTATATATAATATATAATATATCTATATTATATATAGATATAATATATAATATATCTATATATACATCTAATATATATCAGATATATAGATAGATAGATATTAGATATATATTAGATATTAGATATTTGATATATATCTAATATCTAATATATATGTATATATTATATATATATACAATACACATACACATATATATATGTATATATATATATATATATATATATATACATATATATTGCTCCCCATTGTGATATATCTATGATTCTTACAAAGCCTTCAGGAGTTCCATTGGAGACTTTAAAGATGGTAATTAAATTTTACTGATTAAAGATAATATTCTTAGGTGAAGAAGGTCTGAGTACCTTCTTCAAAGAGTAATAGTTTCTGCCTAGCGCTGAAAGGATCCCTGACTGCCCTGTAAACTCTGCGCCAGCTCCTGGTGGCCAGTGTGGCTAGACTGAGCTCCATTCTGGCAGCAATGCGAGTCTGCGTTTTAGGTCTACACAGTAAAGTGTTCCAATGAGGAAAATTCCTTGGTTCTTCTAGATTAACATCATGGACTGCAGGTAACAAATCTCAAATAAAAGCAGAGTATAGAAACCAAGGAACATGAAGGCAAAGAGACTTTGGTGGATACAATTAAATGAAAAACCCAATTATTGTCAAGGGTAGGCAAAACACTGTAAAGCAAGAATAAAAACAGATTTCATAGTCACCCACACGGTTGTTAATATATGCCTAGGGCAGTGTTTAAAATGGACCTTGCTGTGAACAGGGCTTCTCTCTTTAGCCATGACTCCTGAACCTTAAACTGGGTAGGGATGGTCTCAAAGTGTACTACATATGTGACACAACAGTACAGTGAATTTTCCTAATGTTCATGCCTAATCTCGTTCATCAGAAGGACGTATCAGGATGAATGTGTTATGCAGAATCCATTTATTTTAGAAAATCTTGCAAATTACATATGATTATTCTTATAATGTACAAAAAGATCTTAATAAATTCTCTTTCCACACAGCCTGCCTGTTGGTGTACCTGCCGCAGACTTGTTTCCACACTGGGTACATGGAAGAATCCTAAAGGCTGGGCAGAGCACTCAGTTAGAAGGGACATCCCACATCCTTCTCATTGTCAGTCTTCCCTGCACACCTCCAACGGAGTTCTTGGCCCTTAGTGTCGATCAAAATGACACTTGAACTATACCCAATGCCAACCTAAGATTTGAAAAGAGATGCCACCTCATAGCCTGCACCCCATGCCTACCACATGATACCATCCTCCTTTGTGTTTAGACTACCCATTAGGAAATGCTAGCATCATATGTGGGTTCTTCCTCTCCAGTGATACATATATCTTCATGCAAAACTGCCATGGAAGAGGGGCATATGTACTTTGAGAAAAAGGAAGGTCGAGAATTTTCTTCATTGCTGAAGCATTACGCAAAAAAAAAAAAAAAAAAAAAAAAAAAAAAAAAGATATAATGAACTGAAATTACCCAACCAAAGAAGACAAGCTGGCAGGTTGATTTAACACAGCCCTTTATGGGATGTAAGAAATCAATTTGATACTGCTTTTTGAAAATAATATGACATTAACTGAGCACGGAGTGTCTGAAAGCTGAGGAGTCTCAGAGTCCTTGCCTGCCTCGGGAGTTCTGTACTTGCCAACAAGTCACTTAGGACCTGTGGGTTTTGATTTGCACATCTCAAAGGAGAAAGGGTGATATATTTCAGTAAAGGCACAAACAGTGCATGCTGATTTACATGGAACTCCGCATTAGAACCCACACTGGAAGAAAGAGATCTCTCTCCAGAGGACAGATGTAGACATTTACTAGCACTGATGTAAATCACAGAAATGTTGCATACTCATTTCCTCACAGTTGTAGATGCTTCCTTGTGAGGGGCTCTTGTTCCTCCCCTGCTGGTTGTAAATATTGCTTCCTTTCGCTCTGCTAAGGGTCCTGTGTTGGACCATCTTCTTGATCCAAATCATATTGTTGTCTCTCAGCGTACGATACTTAGATCTGTGAGTTTCAGAGAAAAGGCTCTCTCGTTTTGTTAAGGGTTTGGTTTTCCCTGGTGGATGGCCTTTTGCATTACTCCATTCATCACTACGTTTTAGATAGCGGAAGCTCTGTGGTTTTATCTTTGTTTTTGTTTGTGCTTTTCCTTGGATCCAACCAAATCAGAGACAAAGACTGAGCCATCATATGGTATTACTTATTCTGTTGTAGTTTGTCAGAAAGTAATTTGATATAAAAAAAATGCACAATGTTGCAGCAGAGATCATCTTCCAAATGAATTTCATGTGTTTTACTTTGGGCATATTTCCCATTGTTTTTTTAATTCAACTAAGCATTCCAAATAAAAATTGCAGATTAAGTTATCAGCTGTTAAAAAAATTGAATCCAGAAGGCCAAAGGAAAAAAAAAAAAGATCAGAAAACAAAATAGTCATTGCAAATGGAAAATTTTCAATTTTAAGTGTTTAGAAATATTCATGAAATTAGTTCTAGCTAATAAACCTGGAAACATGTGGCTTGCGGATGGTGATAAGGCTGGTGGTAAGGTTCTGTCTGTCTGAACCGAAAGTAGATGCATAGTGGAACCCATTGGCATTGTGCTTTGAGAAGGAATATCTAAGCAAACACCCAGCTACTGAGCCTCCCATCAGCTCCAAACGAGGAGAACAGGAGGGAGCAGCTGTTCTCTCGATGGCCTGGCCCAGATGTGTGTGCTTCCTCCTTAGTGAAATGTCAGCACCGTCATGCCTGGAATCAGCAAACCCCTGAAAACAGTGTATTACTGTGGGTCACATTGCTCAGGAGGGGAGAGAAGAGTCACTTGAACCAGCGATTGAGCTCTCCTCTGATTTGCATTCTAAGACTGAGCTCTGCAGGTGGTAATGGTCACATGACTAGATAGGATAATAAAGGATATTTTTGCTCTGGGCTTCCATACCTCACCCACACCTCAGAGCCCACAGACATCAGACATAGGAATATTCCTGCATGAACCTAAAGCCCCAATTCTCCCTTGTGGATTATTCATCTGTCCTGGTTTTCTGTCCCAAACCTTCCTTCCCTCTTGATGCTGCCTCCTATCCACCCTCACTGTCCTCTCTCAAGCTATCCCCTCATTCAGGTGTGCACATTTACCCTGCCCGTAGTATATGGTTCTTTCTGACCTCACTCTTGCCTTTCCCCTACCTCCTTCTGTTCATAGTGCTCTGTTGACATTCAGGGTCCTTGTTATCATTGCAATTGCAATCTCTCACCTGGCTCTGTCTTGATGGTTCCTTGGCTCTGTTCCAGGAAATGGATCCCAGGGTTACCAGGGACGGTACAGGAGCCGTTCAGTAAGCTAGTGAGGGAGGTACAGCTGACACCGAAGCCTCCGTGTACAGCACAGTCCCTGCTGCCATGTTTCCCCAGACTGATTGGAAGCAGTGGGGTCCTGATTTCATAAGCAGAGTGGTTGCTCAATGAGTAAGGCTGACAAGTGAATAGAAAGAATAGAAATGATCTGTTCACTGGTGTGTGTGTTTATTCAGTCTCCATAATGAGATACTTACGGTTTCTGTCCTGTATTTTGTTTGTTGCCAACCCAGTGCTTGGCACTTGGCATACATTCCCTATAAATCTCACAAAGATACTTCAAGTGGTATATCATTATTGCCATTTTAAATTAGAGAAAATAATGGATAACTCAATTGAAAAAAAGTTTGTACAGCCAGTAGGTGGAAGTATTGAGCTGTGTATACATATACCTCAGTGCTGCGTGTATGTGACACACATACATACATCTACATGTGTACATACTCATAGATGTGTGTCATCCATGGGTAATCTATCTGTAATTTAGTTGAAATCTCGGGAAAAGAGCTGTAACCGCTAATTAAAAGTTAAGGAACATTTAACTAAGTTTTAGTTGAGTTACATGAAATTGGCTGGTCTAAATACCTAAATAAATAAACAAATAAATTTGACTTTGAAAGTTTCTGCAGGATGTTATGTTGTACTTATGACAAAGGAAACAAAGGGTAAAATAAGGGGGTTATCTAAAAAGTATTAAATGGTATGGAAATAGCTTTATAATGAGTAACACCTACAAATAAGGGCTATTTGCTGTTTGTCACATGTAAAGAGTGTTTCCATTAAGGCATTTTCCTAATTGTGAAATTGCCCCCTGTTTGTAAAACTCAGCCTAACTGAATTAATTTATGTTTCTCAAACCCTGGTCATCTTTAAACTTGACACATGTGGGATATGTTTACTCATTCATTATTAGTGTCATTCTGCAAGATATAACACTATTCCTATATCATGATGGCTAACCCTCTTCATTTATCTGACGTACATCGTGTAATATTCTGTAATCTGTAGTTCAATGTTTCAAAAATATGAGAAAAGTCAACTTCTCCATTTACATATCTATAGACATGCTCCTTTGAGCCATGCTCCTTTCTATCCTGCATGAGTCAGAAGGAGAGCTCTGATAGTTATGATGTATAAATGATCTCTCAGCTCTCTCTTTCCAATATCCATCATAGACACGGCAGAGATGCCCGATTTGTGGGGTGTTCACTTCCTTCAAGAATGATACCTACTGGTTTGCAGTGAATTGCATTTTAACAAGAGACAAGGGTCAAATGACGTGGGAAACACAATGTGCACCTGGTGAATCTGCCTGATGAGATCAGTGTCCTTCTCTTGGTCTACATCTATAGACATAGAAGATACTTGGCTGCCTGTCTGATTGGTGTTTTGGTATTTCCACTGTGTTTGCAAAAGGAACAGGATGCTAGGTGAATTTCAAAAGACCTGCTTACCAAGAAATGGAGCTTCCTAATCCAGCAGCTGGTCATACAGTCAGAGGCCCATCATGGCCCCAAGGTTTGCTGTAGGAGGGCAGAACATGTTTCTGAATGGACTCAGTCCCCACACCAGATTACCTGAGTGTAGCAAACTAGGAGGTAACAGTTACTACAGGCTCTGAACAAATTCTGTTTCCTCAAATGGGAAAGAAAGGCACACTTGAGTGTTTCTATTGATAGGCATCACTGCCATTCAGGCTTGGAAATACTAGTAGGAGTTTCTGTGGAAGAAGGAAGCTGTGGGCCAATATACTTGCCTTTTCTATGAGAAAACTGCATGAGACATGTTGGACAGTGTTCCAGCAGAGTACCTAATGGCCAGTCATAGATGTTCCTTTGAAACCTGCAACTCTGTGGCTGCTTACACATTCCCAACAGCGTTCTTGTTTGCCAGCTGACCTCTGCTTTGCATGGTTCCTTCTTCCCTTTTTATCCATAAAGTTCCTGAGAGCTGAGGAGTAGTGTTTCCTCTAGCCATTTTACCATCTTTTCTAGTCCATTCTAAATCCTCTTCAGCGTGTGCCCAAATAAACCTACTTAGCACTGTCAGTTGCTAAGAGCACTGAACAAAAATCCACTCCTGTTATCGTGTGTGTGTGTGTGTGTGTGTGTGTTTATAGAAGCTGTGCACAGACACAGGTCTGTATTTATGCGTGTGGAAGCCATGGAAATACCTTGAATGGCTTACTCTCTTGCTCTTCACCTTAGTTTTTGTAACAGGATCTATTACTGACCTTGCAACTCAACATTTTGTTTAGGCAACCTGGCCAGAGAGCTCATAGAACCCATTTCTCTCTTCCCTCAAAAGCACACACAGCCATCTCTGACTATTTTGTGAGTGCTTAGGATGTGAACTCAGGGCCTCGTCCTTTCATAACAAGTGTTCTTACCCACTGAGATTTCTCCTCAGACCCCAATCCAATTTTGAAAAACTGATAGCATGAAATGTTTTGTTTTTCTTAACAGTGTTTCTTTTTCAGTCTTTGTAACTATCAATGAATGTGCAGGTTCTAAGGTTAGACATCCTGATTCCTAGCTTCCTCAGCTCTGTCACCACCTGCAATGTTGCTTTGTAAGCTTGGATGAGTTGTTAAACCTCTAGTGTCCTTCACTATGAAGTGGCATCGTAACATGTCACCCATCTCTCTGTTCCATGTAAGTTTAGTGGCACAGACACAGCTTAGCTCAAGAACTAGTTCCTTTGAGTGCAGCTATTTTTTTTATAAACTCAACTGCAAGAAACAGGACAGATCCTTGTCTTTGTTGTTATTCTCCTTCTCTACAATTCTCATGTACTAGAGATGTATAGCATGCATTTTCATCCCATATTAATGGCAGAAGTGACTATTTGTGAGGGTATTTGTTAAATCTTGGTGAATTCTCTGTAACCTTTCCAATTGAGTACTGTTAACCTTAGCCCCAGGCAGGACACATCCTGTTCTATTGTTGTCTGTATTTTATCAAGTTTATTTTTTTAACATTCATTCTATTTTTAATTATGTGCAAATGTGTGTGGATGTACACATGTGAGTACATTGATAATAGAGACCTGAAGAGGGTTATGGGTCCCTGGAGCTGGTGTTACAGGTAGTTGTTACCTCCACGATGTAGATACTAGAAGCCTAACTTGGACCATCTGGAAGAGCAGAGTGCTAGGCCATCTCTCCAGCCCATATCTCCTCCAGTTCACACGGGGTTTTTTGTTGTTATTGATGATGATGATGGTGGTGGTGGTAATTTTGGTGGTGGTAGTGATGATCGTGGTGGTGGTGGTGGTGGTGGTGATGGTGGTGATGGTGGTGGTGATGGTGGTGACGATAATGGTGGTAGTGGTGATGAGTAATTTTGCTTGTTTGGGGGTATACCTCTCAAACTGTAATCTGGCCATTTAACCTGGTGCAGGATACATTGTAAAATGACTTGGGGATTGTTTCTGTGAAGCTCTGCATACAGATGACTCTATAAACACTAAATACAGTTTTATCATCAGTCTCTGTCTTTCATTTTAATGTCTGTCACTGTGGTAGTTCTCTCTTGAAGGGTCTTATTTAGCTTCACTTAAAAAATCCCTCACTATTGTATCTTGTGCAATCACTTGACTTAATGAGTATCTCTCCAGGATCCTGAAGTGTACAGTAACTGTGCACACATCTCTTATCCAGGTCATATGCTCTAGTGAAGTTCAGTTTGTTTATCTCTAATGTATCTGTTTCAGGTTAAAACAGCAGTGATCTAGAAAACAAAAGCTTGGTGACATAGAAACTAAAATCATTTCTTGTAAAATTTCTGTGTGTCCTTTGGTTTACTTAATTAGCATAAGAGAACTAAAGAAAGCTAGAGGGAAAGCAGAATAGATCTGCTATTTATGACATTTATTTATCTTTAAAATGTACTCATGTTAAGACTTTCTTGATGAGAGAGAGATGATTGAAAATTGGCAGCAGTTTTACTGGCCATGCTAAAGGTAGTATCAACATTGATGTTCTGTCCTGACTGTCCCAGCTTCTAGATGAGCTGTTTTGTGTCCTATTAACATCCGAGGACTTATCTTGCTGGCAGGGCTGTTCTCAGCCATCCTGTCAATAGAAGTCAAACTGGTGCAATCAATCAGTTATTGTCAAGTACAAGGCCAGGGGGGTTGCCACACAACAATGCTGTTGTCCCTAAAAGGGAATCCTTGTATGTAGCTGCTGTGTCTTCCTATTAATTCTGAACATCAAAAGTTATTGCCATAATTATCGTAATCACACCATAAAATTCTAATGTTTACTCAGTTACTTTGGACATGCATGAAGGAGTGAGAGGAGGAACTGCCTACTGGAGTTTTTAAGGAAAAGAATTTGGTGTAAAAACCTGGCATCTCCATTACTAGGTTCAGCCTCAAATTAAGGAGATAACACTTTAAATGCTATGTGTAGAATTCTGATTTCCAACGTCCTAATAAGCTTGACGGTTAAATAAAGGCTTTGCTTTGATGTTAGCATTTCTAAATTCCTATATTTCAGCTGATTGTGAGACCATAAAGCTTCCAGACGGTGTTTTAACACTCATTGTCCCTCTCTGTCAATTCCCTTGGTGACCTAGAAATCAGAAAACAAGGCTTGATTGTCACAGTTGCAGGGTCACCATGGTAACAGCAGATGCTAAAGCTAATTCAGGATATCGACCTTGCTGTATGAGGTTTTGATTCTTTTTATTTTTTTTCATCAGAAATTATTTTAAGGGACTTAGTGAAAGTGTATGAATTATGTCCAGTAACATGCAAGTATATTTCAATTTCATACACTATTAGAGCCCAATATTCCCCAACACATTTAGTCCTCTGTACCTTATTTCCTTCCTCTTTCTAAAGTTTAAGGATTTTCAAACAGAACACTCACTGATCTGAGAACCTTTTTCAATTTTTTTGGTTTTTTTTTTTTGAGATTTTAATACAATCAGATCATTTCTCCCTTCCTTTTTCCCAATGAAAACTCATCCTTATGCTCCCTCCCTTTGCTGTCTTTCAAATGCATGGTTTCTTTTGTCATTAATTGTTGTTATCTGTGTATGTGCACGTATATATACATATATTTTTAAATGCATGACCTTTATATGGCACTATTGCCTTGCAAACTTGAGTGTAGATTTAACAGGGAGATTGAGGGTAGAACCATACTGTTGATCTTTTACTAAGACACCCGCACAACTGTGTACTTTCTTGCAGTACCTTATCTGTAAGCTGCTTGCAGAATCTCTTGTGTTTCTCTGCTTGCTTGTAAGGACTGGTTGTTGTCAAACAGAATCATCATTCCTTTGAAGAAAATGGTATTGGACGACACTTTTCGAGAGAGGAGCAGCGTATGATGTTGATGTTCTCTTCTCTCCTCTTGTTTCCAGAACCAAATTTTGTGTCTTCCTATGACATTGGCAATTTCACCTACTTCTTCTTCCGAGAAAATGCCGTGGAGCATGACTGTGGGAAGACCGTGTTCTCCAGGGCTGCCCGGGTCTGCAAGAATGACATTGGAGGGCGATTTCTCCTGGAGGACACCTGGACCACCTTCATGAAGGCTCGCCTCAACTGCTCCCGGCCTGGTGAGGTGCCTTTCTACTACAATGAGCTGCAGGGTACTTTCTTCCTGCCGGAGCTGGACCTGATCTATGGCATCTTCACCACCAACGTGTAAGTAGCTGTAGCTGAAGCTCTCTCTCTCTCTCTCTCTCTCTCTCCTCCTTTCTCTACCACTTTTCCTGAATGAGCCTTTTGTTCTTCAACCTCTGAGGGTTTAAAGTTGCCTTAGAGAAAGTTTTTCTTATTTTCCTGGGCTAACAGCCAAAGTATGACAAAAAGAGTCTTTTCAGTATGAATTAAATGTTAAGTAAAGATACATGCTTTGCGGGACTTACTTCGGGAAAGCTAATTCAAAAATATTTTTTTATTTGTCCTCAGGAAAAAGTTGTATCAAATTATGAATAGTTCCTTCTTGTGAAGTACAGATATATGTTAGATGCATTTTTTTTCAGTAGGAAAGTCATGCAGTTTTGCATAATAATAACAGCATTTTCTGGAAAGTCAGAGCTTTGCAATAATGTCATTCTTTCCTGGACCTCTGCATTTATTGAAATGCAATTGCTATTTTCCTTTCTTAGCACCTTGTGTTTCTCTTGGGAATATGCTCCTAACCTCAGCAACAGACAGTATCTGACTTAGAAAAGCCGAGGAGTGTCCTGAGCTCCCATTTAGTGTTTCCTAGGTGGAATGTCTCAGGACCCTGCATTGGCTTCCTCTTCCTTAGCTGTTCTACTGTGAGAAGACCTCAGAAGAACATATCCTGCCTGTCTGAGAACTAGAGACTGTGGGAACTCTGGGTTGTACTCCTCTATTCGTAACGATAGTGTAGTTCTATAGTTCTGGTTCAGGTTTGGAGCTCCAACCTGGAGATCCAACAATTTGGAGGTTAAGCAATCCTTTCCAAAGCAAGGGATTCAAGGCAGATGCACAGAACCATTCCTCACAAATGGAATGTTGATATGTCTCTGACTTCATTCTTGTTTCACTGTTGATAGCTGGCATGTATCTTAGGAAATCTTACTTCTACCCAAACTAGACAAATGTGATGTCTGCTCCATTGTCTCTGAACTTTCCCTTTGATATTTATGTGAGTATATATGTGTGATATGTGTGTATACATGCGCACATATGTATTCACATGTATGTGCTCTTTTGTGTGCATGTACACGAGTTTGGAGGCCAAAAGTTGATGCTGGATATCTTCCTCTATTGCTCTCCTTTATTGATTGAGGCATGGTCTCACACTGAATTCAGAACTAGCCAATCCTGGGCATTCTAGCTAAGCCAGTCTCTTCCAGTGATCCCAGTCTCTGCCTTCACAGTGCTAGAATTGTAGGGGGCCACCACTGCTGCCTGACATTCCATGGTTTCCAGGGTTCTAGTCTCCAGGCCTCATACTAGGGCAGAAAGTGCTTTACCAACTGAACCATCTCCTTAGCCTCTCCTTTGCTTATATCACTTTGGTGCCAGAAACCTACCTAAAACTCGTGTTCCTGAAGAGTCCCTTATACAATGGCCTCCTCCTAGTGCCTTTTTTTTTCTACTCTCCCTACTACTGATGAGTGTTCACTGGATATGAAGATTCCCTGCACTGTCTTCCTTCAGCATGAAGTTAGGAAACCATGTAGTATGGATGGCTTTCCACCACCCACATCACGGTGGCCATTCCTGTTGTAAATCTGTTTTTCAGCCCCAGACGTCGTTTTCACTGCTTGAGGATTTTTCTTTTTCATAAAAAAAAAAAATCAATTTATGGATTCTAAAGTTGATTTGCTTCCCAAAACCTTGTTTAAGAAATAGTGTTGGTTGCACAAGAGGAATGTTCAGTTGTTCAATCCTATATACAACGGGAGCTTGGCTTCCTTAGCTGTCCGTCTGCTGGCTCTAAGCCAGAAATAACAGCAGCAAAAGCTCCCATTTCAAACGTTCTGTGAGTACTATGCCTGAGCCATTTAGAAAGAAGTGAAAGTGTTCCCACTGCTCCTAATGATCTTCAGTGTTCGCTGTGTCAGACACCTCCCAGCATCAGCTTCTCTGCAAACAGGCAGGGACACAGCCAACTTTCATGTTCTACTTTCCCCAAGACAAGGAGAAGGGTAAAGGCGGCAGAATGAATATATCCACATTAAGCACCCACTTCTTTTTTAATCTCCTGCAGTGGAAGTACCTGGGTCCCTCATGGGGCTCTTTTCTCAGTGCTAGACACCTAGGAACAAAGCCATCTTTTACAGAATGTTCTTTAGTATCATCTCCTTCTTACAAAGAACTCAAATCTTTGTTGCGAAGTAGCCAGGATCTGCCCCACATCTATGGCCAGGTGTCAGGGTCTCACCGAGCAGACTTCATTGTCTTACATGTCTTTTACCTTGAGGATTCATTCCAAGATTGTATTGGAATTAGGGAAGTCTGTAGGGTGGTGTCCTTCCCTCTTTATTACTTGCCAGATAAACACAAGTTAGACGTGAAGTTCTGGAAGCCCTGTGGTCTTTCTTCTCTATGATGTAGGGAAAACACTGACTTATTTCTGACAAAATACTGCCTCGGAGCATTAATATGGAAAATACATTCCCACCCCTCATTTGGTCCACATTTTCCTTTTAGAACCATAGCTCAGCTTGAAATGCAAATTTGAAAAGAAACACTTGCCATCCCTGTGCTTAGTCAAAGGGCACTGACCTTCTAGAGCTTTCTGCCTACAGCTTTCTAGTAGAACCTGAATTCTAAATTAAGGATTCAAAATTTCGTGTCAGTGCTCTTTTAGTTTTTGTTTTTGTTGTTTTTTTTTTTTTTTCTTGCTGACCCGTTAGATTTACAGTCCTTTTTAAATAATAAATAAGATGAATCTGACAGGCATTCCTTATAAAAATAAGTTTATTATTTTTTAAAGAGTAACAAATGCAAATACCTGTAGATTTCATAGGGAAAACAGTTTGGCCAGCCACCACCTAAGTAACAGAATAAATGGGTGGAAGAGGAAGCCATGAAAGATGGATGGATGGCTCCACCCCCTGGAAGATAAAACCCCTGAATTTAGAATTCAAGAAGCTTTTTAAAATCCCTTGTTGCTCCTGCTGTAACTGAGTGAATTCATTCTGCTGCTAGTAGGGTCATATCTGCTACTTACCCTTATTTTATTCTCTGAATGTTTGGTTTTTACATGAAGAAATCACAGTGCAGCCACGGATATTGCCCTGGCTCCATCCTCTTGGTAGGTGTATATATAAGAGTCTCTAACTTGGAATGGCTAGAGGTTGATGCTACCCCTATGATCAGTGGAAATCAGTGGTCACTCATGGGCTCTGACCACTGTGCCTTCTCCTTTCTCATTCTCCAGGAATAGTATTGCAGCCTCTGCTGTATGTGTCTTCAACCTGAGCTCCATCTCACAGGCCTTCAATGGACCTTTCAAGTACCAAGAGAACTCTCGCTCAGCCTGGCTGCCTTATCCCAACCCCAACCCCAATTTTCAGGTAATCTCGGCGGAAGAGGGCACGTTGACTATCTCCATTAAGAATGTAGAAACCCACCATAAGGAGCCTGGGCAATTAAACCATGGCTGCACGCAGTGCAGCTGCAGTCTCCTGGCCCCAGGGGACAGCACCTCCCTCAGCTCAGCTAATGTCAATAGAACACAGCCTTTTGTGGCCTATGGCGCCTAGACAAGAAAGGGGGGCCTTTTGTGAGCTGTGATGACTGATGGTTAACTGAAAAAGGCCAATCTTCTGCAGTGGGCTAGAAATCCAGGCTTCAATTACTGCTAATGATGTGTCCCCCAAATCTCTGATCCCTAATGAATGATGTACCAATGAATAGGTGCCCAGGGCACAGAGCAATGGGTCTTGACAAACAGAATTAGAGCTCTAATTGGCAAGTATGGTGAGGCTTCCTGTTGGGAAGGGTGATTTTTTGTGGCAGTGGCTGCCGAGAAAAGAAGCCTGGTCGGTGTTGATTCATCTCTCAGTCATCCAGTAAGAGTGGTCAAGCTGCAATGGCCTTTGTGAACCATCCCAGCTCCCATGTCCAGAAGAAGCAGGGACCTGGGGATGAAGCTATTCATTTTGTTTGTTCAGACAGCTGGTGTATTCATCTGCTTGGGCTGCTGTAACAAAATACCATGTGAGAGAGAGAGAGAGAGAGAGAGAGAGAGAGAGAGAGAGAGAGAGAGAGAGAGAGAGAGAGAGAGAGAGAGAACCTTATTTTATCACAGTTCTATAGTCTACACACCTTGAAGAGCACTATGACAGCAGCACCATTATTTTTCTGGTGGGGTGTTGAAGATGACCAGCTTTCCTTGTTTCCTCCCTTAGAAGAAAGAAACCTCTCTGGTGTTTCTTTCTCCATCCCCATAGGTCAGTGTGTGACTCCTATGATGTTGAATGTTTCCTAGAGGTCCTGTCTTCAGCTACTGCCATACTAAGAGATAGATTCCACATGTGAATCTGGGTACAGCCCGTACAAGAGCAGCCCTCCCTGCAGGCCCTGTTACTATTATCTCAGACAAAATATTTACCATCACCAAGTTTCAGACACTATGTCTAATGTGTCAGGTGTCTAACTTTACATGTGGCATCAGTACCACTTGAGTAACACCGCTCTATGTGCAGAGAAGGGCATGGAGTCTCAAGCAAAATGGCCAGGGCCACATCTGGTTGGAGATCATGCTGGGCTCCTACCTTTACCAACAGAGGAAAAACTCTGATCTTATCCAACAGAGTCCCTATTAGTAGCAATCACTGATCAGGGTTTGAACTGAGCCCTTCCAATTCTGGTTGGTTCATCATGCCAAATCATAAAACCCAGGACTTCCAAGAAAACAGGCTTAAGAAAAAGTTTAATTTTTTTCACTTAGATTTTAGTAAGAATAGATCAATTACAATTAAATGTTTTTACATTTGTTCAGTATTTTTAAGATTTTTGACAGGTTATGGGGTTAAGAATAAGATAAATACTTTGCACATCATGTTTGGCTTTTACTGCTTTCCTTGGGAAAAGTGTTGGCATCCTGTCATGACTTTCTTGATAGAATGGGGAAGGAGGGATAAAAATAAAATTGGACCTATCAGTAAGTGTGTTTCATCATTGAATAGAGCATTTGATTGAAAGGACCCATGGGAGCCATCTCTCCGGAGTCTTCTGTGTCCTGCATGTTGAATAATTGTATATTTTGACTGTTTTTCTTCTTTTTAATATAAAGAAGAAATATATTGTCCCTTTGTTTAAGTCCTAAAGCTTAGTAAAACAAAGACGCTTATATTTATTGCACCCTCCATTGCATTATTGTGTCGGATTACAACCCTTCACAATGAACTGATTGAGTCAGGCAGCTTCATGATCCTTTACATACTTCAGGCAATGTATATCTGAGCCTATGCATCTAGACATGTCCGTAGCACATAGTAAGCCCCCTCATGTTCCAGTGTCACAATGCCCACATCACCTTAGCAGGATAGCTTTCATCTATTGGTAGAATAAATCCATGGTGGATAGTGAAGGGAGCACTGCAGAGGTGTCAAATTTGCCAGGCAAAAAGCTACCTCAACTGACATCATCCCCCCAGCTCAACTGACATCATCCCCCCAGCTCAACTGACATCATTCCCCCAGCTCAACTGACATCATTCCCCCAGCTCAACTGACATCATCCCCAAGCTCAACTGACATCATCCCCAAGCTCAAATGACATCATCCCCCGAGCATAGATTTAAAACTGCCAAGATGAAACTTAAGTTACAGGTTCTAATGGTGATGGTGGTGGTGGTAGAGGGTGTGTGTGTGTGTGTGTGTGTGTGTGTGTGTGTGTGTGTGTGTGCCTATCTCCTACTATAGATACGATTTCATTTCAAGATTATGTTCAATAGCCCCATTGTCATGGGTGCCTGACTGAAGTTCTAGCTCTCACCTAGACTGGCAGAGAATGCAAACCTCATTTTGTACCAAAGACCCCTCCATTAGACATATATAAGTGTTCCAACACTGACAATAACCAATAGTGATATTTATATTTATTATTGTTAATGTTATTGTTGCTGTCATTTTGGTTTTCCTCTTGACAATTAAAATTTATGTAGCACATATACAATAGGGAAAAAAACTAACTGGAGTCACTGATTCACACCTGGAAATCCCAATTAAACCCACAAAATAACAGAAACCACTAGCCATACTTCTCAACCCCCAGTCTCCACACCCTCAGTGCTATTTGTCTGCCCCAGTAGAGGTAGGAGGTCTTGAGCCCTATAAGATCTTCAGCTACTCAAAATACGGTCAGACACAGCTCCATAACAGCTGGGTGTCAAACTCCAGAACCTCCTACAAGTTTTATTACCAACAATCAGAAATGGTGCAGCCAAAATGGAAGCATGGGAGTGCAGGAGCAGTCTGGTAAGAAGACTGCTTGGGAAACACAGGCTGAGAATTAGCTGCATCCTGAGGGTCCACGAGCACACACTTGTCTTGGCAGCAAGCTGGGATGTCAGTGGATGGGAACAACGTGGAAGATGCGTAGTCAAGGACAGAATTAGCCCATTTTAAGCTTGAACACCAAGCTTGGGTGTTCTGGAACAAGGATAGATGTACTGTGCTTGAAACAGAGAACACACAGACGTTTATTTTCCAAGCAACTATTAGAATTACTGGTCTTGTTTGAACATGCATTGGCATAATAGTTATTGAAGGCTGTAAGCCATGTGAGGACACAAGCTATGCTTTTTCCATTCTTGTGGGTTTTTTTGTGTATGGGGTCCCGAGGGTAGCACATTGCCTGACAGTAACTAGGGGAGACCATTGTATGCTTAAGGCTCAGATAGAGAAGTTACAGCCCTTAGGGAGCTTAGTGAGCTGCTATAGAGCAAGAAATATATCCAGTAAATCTGAATAGTTTTCAAAATACTGAAAACAGAATCCTTGGGTGAGATATTCATTATAAGATGGCAAAAGGGAGGAATGGTAGAAAACACTCCAAATACAGTTCTTGACAATATAGGCAGACAACATATGAGAAACATGGCCTGTTCTATATAATATAGAAATGGAAATAGCCTAGCAATCTAATTGCCCCTGAGTTGCCTCTGTTTTTCAAGGGCAGTGGGAGGTCATTTCCTTTACAGAATACCCCAGGTAGTCAGAATGAAATTTGTTTTAAAAAGCATGCATGTATAATCAGTAGCTTTATGCAATTGAATCCAACAGGTAGGTCACTGTTTTGCCACACACTTCCTCAAGTGTTGCCTTTGATGTTAGTACAAGTTGACCACCACACACACAGTCACCCTCAGAACTATCACTTGCCTGTAAAGGCTTTAGACTAAGTCCAGGTGGCCATCTTTCTTACTTTTAAAAACTGGTCCTAAGGGCTTACAGAGATGACTCAGCTGTTAAGAACACACACTGCCTTTCCAGAGAACCTGAGTTTGAGTCTCAGAATCCACATCAAGTAGCTCACACCCATCTGTAACTCCAGCTTCAATGGGGATCTGACATCTCTGGCCTCTGACCTCTCTGGGCACCTGTACTCATACATCATACACACACACACATACACACACACACACCAAAAGAAAATCTATTTGTACGGTCTTCTCAGACCCCAAACAATGCTTGTACAATAACTTGTTCTTTTATCTGCCCCACTATTCACCCCCTTATTTCCCACTGCACACCAAAGCTTCACAGACCGTGAACATCCTGCCTGCTTTTAGACAAACGCATTTGCAATCTGGTGGATGGCTTCTGCACTACCAGGAATGTTGTCTTATCCCTGGCATTTACAAGGACTTGGTTTATAAGTGTTTTGCTTCCTTTCATTACTTCAGTCTTCCCATCAGGAGACGAGAGGCAGGAGCAGAGCTGGAGTGTTCCAACCCTTGAGCATTTGAGGAGACAAGCTGCGAGGCCAGGCCTCCCTTGAGGCCACAGGTCATCTGCTGCAGGCCCTACATTATTACCCTGAACACTTCCTTTATATGATACCCAGCTGCTCCTAACTCAAATGTAGCATTAAATTAACCACTGGGCTAGATGTGTGCCGTCCATTTAACGCCAGCCTTCTCTAACTCCACAATCGGCCTATCATTTTATGGCATATAAGGTATTTTATCAAATGCTACAAAAATATAATTTACTTTCAAAAAAGCAATTTCCATCTTATACTCTGGCCCTCTAACCTGTTATAAAAATCCAGTATTGGGAATGACATATTATAAATGGTAGTTTCAGGCCGCTGTGTGGACCCCATCAACCCTGCTTACATGAAGTATGCTAAGAAGCCTCACTTCCTGTGCCAGTCTTTAAAGGTTTACAAAGGAACTAAGAAAGGCCGTGGTAAATTCCTGATTCTGAGCTGGACTCTGAGAATGCCATGCCGCCTTCCCCACCTGTCCTCTTACCTGTCAGTCTCCTTCCACATAGCTCTGAGATCAGTTCCCAACAGTTCCCTGCCTGCCCTTGCCACATGTGCCAGATCATCTCCAGGACATGTTCACTGCCTGCAGGCTATCCCCTCTTTCCTCTTTTTCCATTTATCCTTCTCTCTCCCTTTCTAATCCCTCTTCCCCTCCCTGCTTTTCTCTTCTTCTCACATTAACAACTTGTGTTGCAAATTCTCAGGCACTAACCTGTTCCTTTGAGCTCTCCTCTAACAGGAAATTCAAATATTTGGACAAGTCACACTATTTGTGTAGCCCATGTGAATGATATTGTTCGGGGTTGCCTATTAGCCCAGTGTGACAGCAAGAATGTACGTACATCTACATGTACTCACCGGGTTCCTATTCAATGTCCGTTTCCCTCCTCTACCAGATATTATTGTATTGCAATTCAACAGACATCTCTCAAGAGACCTGACAGACCACGAGGAGAGGAGGTTCACTGCATCTGCTCTTCGAATTAGAGTCAACAACAGTACCACTCCATTTTAAAATGTTTCACATTCTCTTTGCCATCCATTGAGAAATTCCAAATGTGATGTTTCCATCTACAGTGGGAGAACAGGAGGGATGAGAAGGCCAAGGGAAATGGAGGATTGATTGACTTGCATACTCATTCATGCATCATGGCTTATTCTGTTTTTTAGCTTGTCTACCTATCTCTCTATCTGGTAGGCACATGAGCTGTGGGCATCTGGGTAGCCAGCTATTGTAACATGGCCTGTCTTCCCTTACAGTGTGGCACCATGGACCAGGGCCTATATGTGAACCTGACAGAAAGAAACCTACAGGATGCTCAGAAGTTCATTCTGATGCATGAGGTGGTGCAGCCAGTGACCACAGTGCCCTCCTTCATGGAGGACAACAGCCGCTTCTCCCACCTGGCCGTGGACGTGGTGCAGGGCAGGGACACACTCTTCCACATCATCTATCTGGCCACAGGTAGGAACTCTGCCATCTTCACATTCCATGTCTTAAATTCCAACACTCACCTTCAAGCATAGCCATGTGTCTATGTTCTGTCACAAGCAGAACCCATAATGTGTGCTTATTCTTATCAACCTATGTACTTCCTCTTGGAAATCTTGCTTTCACTCTTTCTGTATTGCTACAATTTTAACTGGAGAGGCAATTCTTTCTTAGCTATCCCTTCTTTCCAATGGCTCTTGGCATGACATTTGGCTAGTTTAAGACAACAGAAAAGCCGGGGGGCTGTCTCAGATTACTTGCCTAGCCCCAGAGAGTGTAATTTCACTGTTGAATGGGTGCCTCCCACTCTTTGTGTAGTGTGATGTATACTTGGCAGTCCCTCACAAATCGTGGTTACCTTTTTATGTGGTTATGAATACTGTATCATTCCTTCACAGGATTTCTCAATTTGCCATTGTGTATTTATCAGTTGGTTTATTGTATTCACGAAATTGTAATGACTCCCTGTTTTCCCACTGTCTGTTGAATTCATTTGGTACACCTGGGGTACATGGTGACTATATTGGTGCCCTCCTGCTTTCTTGGGTATCACGATATGAAAGAGACATGCGGGTAAGTAACATGCATCACCAAAAACACGATGAAGAGCCAATGAAATGGGTGTCAGTAGAGGAGGGATGTGATGATGGATACACCTGGGAGGCTTCTGTTTCTTGGCTGGACAGTGTCCCTCCAGTGCCAGAAGCATTGGATGCTGCCCCCTTTGTAGAGAAGCTGTAAACACTGGGAGATGTAAGGTTGCTTAGCATGGATCAGTCCTGCTGAGTGGTCCGTAACACAAGAGAGATGCTACCATTGGATGGGAACATGGATGGGTAGAGGCCAATCAGAGGAAGAGTGGGGAGTAGCTGAGGGATCTTAAAGAGAAAGTCATGTGGCATAACTGCTAAGAGCAGCAGTTTGCAGAACTGACTCAGAAGAGGTGGATGATAAGGTTTCTAGTTTTTATGGAAAGTCAAGATGAGAATTATTTTCTTCTTGTTCATTTTGAGGGAATAAGAGGAATTTCTTGCCACTGAGGGATTATGTCTCCTTATGGCATTGTTTGTCATTAAAAGCCAGAAGACTGGCTGACACGTGGTAGATCTGTAGAGTAAGTGGATTGGATCTTCTCAAAAGTGTTCCTGGTTTTTCATCATAAAACTTTGGGTTAATATGGCATAAATGAATTTGCTTCTTGGACTTCTAGAGACAGCTGAGGTCCTCCTCTGGCACTGAAGTAGGGGATGCTGAGGGGTGAAGCCTCCTCTCCTGGTCCCTCCAAAGGAAGTGATTCTGACCTGATTTCATTACATAAGCTCACTGTGGTCATCAGTGAGCTCCCCCAAGGACTTGAAGGAATCCCACTGCAACTGTGATGGGTGCCTCCATCATTGCAGGTTGTTGATTATAGTGGGGAACCACTGATGGGGGAAGGGGAAGCAAATGTCAGGAACCATTAGCTCCTGGTTCTACAGGCTGTGTCCAATAGTAAAGTGTCAGCTGAATGATGTCCAGGAAGAGATCTCTTCCTGGTTCAGAGATGGTCACTTGTTCATGCCATCCTTATAAGTAAAGTTCTGTATTGTGTCTCTTTATTTGATTGTTTTGAAAAATTGTCTGGTATAGCCAAGCTAGCCTCAAATTCATTGCATAGCATAAACTGACCTCAAACTTGTGATCCTCTTGCCTCGGCTTCCCAGGGGCTAGGATGCATCTTTTTGTAAGAAGGGCAATGTTTTGATTATGAAAGTTTCACCCTTATGAATTGATTACCTTTGGCAGGGTCTGCTTCCAAATGTCATCACTTTAAGGTTGAGACTATCAACATATGAATTCATGTGGTACAGAGAATTCCCTGTCCATAGGAGTATAATATCTGAGGATCTTTATTACAAGTATTATGTTTGAACACAAGTGAAAACCGTCCAAATAGTGAAATTACAGAGATGAAATTGGTTGGTTTTTAAATGGTTTTAAAAGCAGTTGGTGTTGCTTCTAGAAGCTTTCACACAAAAGTCTAACTTGCATGATCTCCTGGTTTTGATACTCCCAGTCACCACCACCCCTGTGTCATAAATGCACCTCACTTAATTGAATTTTAACTTTATACCCACAGATAGATGATCCTTGGCAGTTCTGCCTTGAACAAGTCTACCTGTGACTTTGTTCTTAGCGTTCATGTGATTAACAGCATTGTATAAAGTGTTTTAATTAAGGTTGTACATTTTTAAGACAAGTACCCTTAGCAGACTATATAGTGTAAAACAGCTTTGACAACCACTAAGAAACCACTTTGAGTCTATCTCTTGCTGTATTGTGGCATTTCCTTATTGAATTGTCTGGGTACAAACCCACAATATCTTGATGTAGTGGGATATTCACTGTGTCTGCTTCTGTGGCACTGACCACACCCATTGATGGGTTGAGTCAGGGGCAGAAGTGACCTGTGGAACTAGGGCTCTGAAGGAGGCTGGGAACGCTCTCTTGCTGGTGGGGCACCGAGAGAGGAGCATCCAATTCCAACTGCTGTGTTCATCTGTCTGTGTTGTGAGTTGTTTCTCCCTTAATAAACATCTATTCGGCCTATTTGTTTATCCTGACCCTTATTAAACCACAATATCTTGAGGGGTTTTGTATCTTAGTGCTATCTTAGGCTTATGGGCTGCAGAAGAGCCCAGACTTTGACTCTGTCCCCAGATGTACTCCTCTGTACCAAATGAGCCACACTGTGATGACCTTTTCTGTTCTACCAACCTAATGTTTTCTTTCTGTTTTAATCTGTTGCTTTTCAAATGCCCAGTCCCTGTGTGTAACTAAGTTGTAGGAGTTGCAATCACAGGTCCTGTTGCTAGGGGAAGATATCATATCCATCACTGACTTTAGTGAGTCTCCATTGCACAGTAGTCAAGTTGCTTCTCTCGGGAGTTTCAATGGTTGAAGACCCTTTCCATTAAGAAGGCAGCCTGGAGTGATGGGGTCCTGCAGAGAGCCCTGCTCAACTCAGGCAGGAGCACGGAGCATTCCACTAAAAGCTAAAGGCCTGTTTAGATTAGTTTGACAAGTTTAGCTTTGGAACGCCTATGAATTGCAAGCACATTCTATTAACCTCTGGAAAGGCTTCTTAACTCTTACAGCATGGCTGTGTATTTTCAAAATTTTTAAATTTTAATTCACACTGAACATTAATTTTAATACAGATTATTTTACTATTCTGGTGTGCTGTTGCTTTTCATTTCTGAGCTAATGAGATGTATGACTGGATTGTGAGAAATACTATTTTAAGAAGTTTATTTTAACACGTCACCTTTAAATAAAGCTGCACAGATACAGCTAACTTCTGATAGTCTGAAACATAAGGAACGGTGATTTTGACCTTCCGTGTCCACCAGGCTAATGCTTATCTTGTGTCTTGTTTACATCTTACCCATGTGTGAAGACAAGGACACTCTTGTCCTTGGACATGAAAGCCAGAGTCCTCGAGGTGCAGTTTCCCTTACTTTACCATGACTGCAGATTCTCATGGGCAGAGCATGGCTACCCCACTCACAGTATCGGGGCTGATGCAGGTCTCTTCCTTCCTTCACATGAGAATAGACTCTGAGTGGTGGAAGTTCATATTCCCACAGCCTGAATATACTCGAATGAATGCAAATAGACCACTTGCTGTCAGTAGCCATTTGAGAAGCTGGCACTTCCCCCATCGTGCTATTCACAGACAGTTTCCTCATGGTGCTAGTATGCTGAGCAGTGCATCTCATGTACCATTTCCCTGTCCCTCACATCCCTCCCCAGGCTCCTTCATAGTCTGTTTCTCGTGCATTCATCTCTTCCTTGTTTGTCTCAGGCAAAGTGAAGCCTGTTACCTGGGCCTGACTGGATGGCAAGCCACTTCCTTGAAGGTGATCTGAGTTGGAGCTGGGGTACATTTCTAATGGCAGATCCTTTAGGTCACTTGTGACAGGAACTGTCTAAGTGGCTTACGTCTTCAGTGCATCAGCTTCCAAGTCAAGTCCTGTTGAGCATTATATTCTAGCATCCCCTCCTCCCCCGGGTACAATAGTCTGGAATCCCCTCCTCCCCCGGGTACAGTAGTCTGGAATCCCCCTCCTCCCCCGGGTACAGTAGTCTGGAATCACCCTCCTCCCCTGGGTACAGTAGTCTGGAAGCCCCTCCTCCCCCGGGTACAGCACACTGCACACTCTGACACCCAGGCACTTTGCAGACCTCACTTGTCTCCTTTGACTCATGCTGACCTGACTCTCAGCTTTGTCCTTGGCTCATGGGTATTCTTATTCCATATTCCTCCTTTAGACAATGCTGCCCAGTCTCAAAGTTTCTCTTCTCCTTTTAGGATTGGCTGTGGCCATTTTATTTTTATCTAACCTCAATTCTGGTGTATTCAAACAATTCGGAGGTTAAATTGTATGTAACTTTAAAGTGGGTTAAGTTTAAATTGTAGTAATTGTTGTACACCTCAGAATAGTGTGAAAATCAGAGTCAGTTTCCTGGCACACAAATTATACTCCATTAATACTCCACTATTTACAAACATTCATTTTAAAGCCCCCAATAAAGGAAGTACATAAACATATTTGAACTTTTCTTAACATTATGAACCTGGAGAATTTCCTTAGAGGACTCAGAACAGGTGATAGATTGGTATAAAAAGTCCCCCACCACAGGTTTAAATACTACTAGCTAAGTACCAGCAGTATAATCCTGC
This sequence comes from Cricetiscus sungorus, assembly GCA_030556225.1. Classification (NCBI taxonomy): domain Eukaryota; kingdom Metazoa; phylum Chordata; class Mammalia; order Rodentia; family Cricetidae; genus Cricetiscus; species Cricetiscus sungorus. Next base: position 31,459,758 of record JANBXA010000398.1, read on the forward strand.
TTTCTCCAGCTGTGGACTTTTATCTTAGAATGAAATATTTATTAAAAACTCTCAGAAAATGTATCTGGCCCAGGACCTTTAATAGAGAAAGCCTGAGTCCAACAGAAAAATAGATGAACACAATCCTCCATTGACGGATTGAGAGCACGTTGGCCACAAATTTATTTTGCTAAATATGCAAGGAAGGGGGAGAGAAGGGGAAAAGGCATGGATAGAATGAAAAAGCATACAAAAGATGAAAAACGCTCACAGAGAGAGGGGAGTAGTGGAATGTCTATTCTACTGTGGAGGTAAATGATTCTATCCTAACACCATGGCAAAGGAAGCGAAGGTGATGATGGCCAGAGTGAATTGATAAATTGAGAAATAACACAGATTCTAGACAGGAAGGACACACAGACCAAGCGGCATTAGAAGACTCAGTGTGTCTGGCCCAGAGAGCCACACTGTAATGCCTGTGACACTGAGTTGTCATGTGCTGTTTGCATTTCCTGAGAAGCTGTCTCTGGGGGTGGGATTGTCCCCAACCTCATTTCAGACCTAAGCACGTTTGTCTTTACATGTCCTTTAAGGGACCTTGTCTAAGGATGGGCGGCCCTCCCTCATAACTTTGACATGGAGGAGAGACAAGGTGCAGAGAAAACAAACATGTACCCTTGAGCAGCTAGAAAGTGAACCATTTCCCACAGAGGAATCTATTATATTTCCCTTGCTGCTATTTGTTCATTACTTGGGACAACCTGAGGGAATGCTGTGCCATGCCTGAGACTCGCTCTGAGGAGATTCGTAGCTGAATGCCTTAATGGGTCCTCCCCACTTGACTTCTGATGGATGTTTTGAGTGCCTGGTTTGGTGATTGTATGAGTTACATTTCTGTTGCCTTGGTGAAACACTATAACTTACAGAATGATTTATTTGGGTTTAAGGTTGTGAAAGACTAGTCATGATGGTGGAGGGAGCAGGGCCGGCAGGTGGCAGTCATGGTGACTGAGGCAGAGTCTGATGGTTTGCTTTCTGACTCACAAATACAAGACAGAGATAGCAAACTAGGAATAGGATGAGTAATTAAACCAGTGCTCCTCAAACTCTTTAGCAAACCTGTATCTCCAAGAATATTTACATTACAATTCATAACAGTAGCAAAATTATAGTTATGAAGGAGCAATGAAAATAGTTGTATAGTTGGGGGTCACTGCAACATGAGGAACTGTATTAAAGGGTTGTAGCATTAGGAATGGTGAGAGCCACTGTTTTAAGCTCTAAAAGCCTGACTCTGGTGGCATACTCCCCACAGCAAGGCTACTCCTCCTACGTCTTCCCAAACAACGCCATCTACTAGGGACCATGTATTTAGATACATGAGACTATGGGAGACAATCTCATTCAAATCCATCTCCATAGCAACAACTGTCTGCTTGCTACTAGCTACTGCCTACCTGCCTGCTTGCTACTTGCTATTTATTCTTTTACACTGGTTTGCTGTGTAGTTGGGAAACTCATTCTTTTAGAACTGAAAAGATGGCTGCTTAGATCATTTCTCTGGACTGTACCTCCCATCCACATAGGGAGCCAGTAAATATCCCTAAAGTCATCATTAACGAGAATTTCCCTGAGATAAAAGAAGGACCAAATCTTCAGGAACACATCTCAGTAATAAAGATGGCAAGTAAATGAAGAAATTTTCAAATATGAAGGGAAAAGAATTATAAACATATTAAGAGATAAAATTTTTACCAATATGGAAAACAGATTAGAGGGATCTCTGAATATCTGCAGCTGCCTAAGTCCATGGATAATATAAAAATTTCTAAGAAAACCAAAATGTGGTTAGGAAATATTGTAATCACCCAAAGAATAAGGAAAACAGGAAGGCAAATGAAATTTTAAACAAAGCAGTATCGAGGAGGACCTTCTTCAGGAACATGAAGCGAGACTAGTTAGTGGTTAAGTTCAGCCAGCGATGGAAACTTGAGGGGAAAGAGTAAGAGAACTGAGCCTGGAGTTTAAGGGGAACAGGACATTTTAAAGCACAGAAATCAACATTTCTCAAGTGATTTATTATAAGCGGATCTTTCTTTCAAAAGTAAATACACACTGAGAAATTATGGACATAACACCTGTCCTATAACTACTTTTAAAGCCAGAAAGTCTCTACTTCTAGACAAAACACAGTAACAACAATCAGCAAGTAAGTCTTGGAAGGAAGGAAGGAAGGAAGGAAGGAAGGAAGGAAGGAAGGAAGGAAGGAAGGAAGGAAGGAAGATGGTTGGTGGCTGAGAGTCTGTTTTAGCATCTGACAAAGACGTAAGGAGTTGGGAAGATCATGACTACAGGCTGGCCTGATTACAGTGCACACAGAAGCATAGCCAAGTGTAGCTCACTACATATACTGTAACGGTGTCCTCAGATTCTCTACATCCCTTTCTTCTTAACCCTCAGCTATTTGTTCTGCCTCAGCTGTGGCCTGGGAAAAATGACATCTCTCCAGCTGTTGCTGGCTAGCTGGTGGCCAGAAGTCTGGCTTTTCTTCCTATGTCTTGACCAAGGATGAAACACCTCAACACTGGGCATGGGATATGTTAGACGTGAATGAATTCCTTGTAAGGTGATCTTGAGCCAATGATAAGTGGACCAGCAAGTACATCTCTTTTTCTCCCAGTGTGTGGTCTGAGTCAAGACTCCTAGTAGAATGCCTCCTTGTGGTTCACCATAAAGAGTATCTAGGTGGATACTCAGGAATGTAGGATCATTCACCATTCTCTCCTGCCCTGTATCCCTTTTCCTTTTACTCATACAACCTTAAGCTTGCATTAATATTGGCACAGCAGTAGATAGTCACAATAAGGGATCCAGAAATGGCTACAAGCCTTATGGCCCTATAGAGCGACATAACTTCTTATGTGAACAGGGTTGATAACATATGACTTATGTTAAGAAACTGATACTTTTACCTAAGTTTCATAGAAACTGACAAATTTATAAAGTAATGGTCGAGTGACTACTTGTTGTAATCCCCAGGAAAAAGTTGAGGAACAGTTAGTGTAGACATAAGGTGAACTGTGGATTAGAGCTCCTAATTATTTTCTAGTCTGCCAGTCTATTTTGTCATAGTATTAAAATGCTATGCAAAACAAATAGGTACTTTAGATGTAACTGTACTGAATTAGATAATGAAAACAAGACAGTGAACAAGGATATATTGCATCTGAACAACACAGGAGGAAGTGGGTTTGCCAGGCATGACTAGTAGCCATGTATTATTTGTGTGCATTATTTTTCTCTTTTGAATCAACATTTCTCTGTGTAGCTCTGGCTGGCCTGGGACTCACTGGGTAGACCAAACTTCCCTTCTCTTCCTATTCCTCCCTTTCCTTTCCCTACCCCCCTCCCTTCTCCTTCCTTTCCCTTCTCTTCCCTTCCTTCCCCTTCCCTTCTGGTGTAATGGAAATTAACTAATTCACTTACTGTCGCTACAATTGATAAGAACTCTCAGTTCATCAGCAAATTGACAACTACTTAAGGAGCACAAACAAGCTTTAGTGTTTTCCAACTCTCATCCTGAAATTAGTTTCTAAAGGGACTTCAAATTCAATTCTTTGCACTAAAAATTCTAAATCTACAACTAATTTATATTGTGTTTTTTTTATGAGAGAGGTTCTTATGAATTAAAAGAAGACACTGTTTGGTATGGATGCCTATTTTATAAGAAAGATTGAATTTATTGAGAATACTTTCACTAATTAATAATAGTACAGAAAAGAAACCTAGTTACAAAGGACTGAGTTAAACTGTTTTCTACACACACACACACACACGCACGCACGCACGCACGCACACACACTCACACACACACACACACACTCACACACACACACACACACACACACACACACACACACACACACACACTCACACACATTATCCCACAGTCTCAGGCGTGACATCACTGGGAAAAGGGGTCTTTGAAGATGTTCTTAGTTAAGCCAACGTGAGGTTAAATGAGTTTTAGGTTACCTCTAACCCAACATCACTGGATTGCTTACACAATATCTGAGGGCCAGGATGGAATCAAGAGACAGCACAATTCAAGCAACGGTGACCCAGGGCAAGAACATTAGCAGTGGATGAACATGGACAGTCTAAGAAGAGGCAAGAGAGAGTTCTACTGAGAGCTTCAGGGCACATGGACCCTTGAAGATTTCATTTCCATATCATTGCATCCAGAACTGTGAGAGAAAGTACTTCACCCCAACACACCCAGAATGTGGTATGTTTGTCTTTGGTGTGTTTTGCTTGTGTCTCGTGGCAATGGGTGCATACGCATATATGCATATGGGGGCCATGTGTAGATGTGGGTACTCTAGTGAGGTCCAGAGACATGAAGTGTCTTCCTTGATATTTCCTCCATCCCTCATATGCACGGTTTCTCACTTGAACTCAGAGCTTTCTGATTAGGCTAAGCTGCCCATCTTCCTCAGGGACCCCGTCTCTATTTTGCACACACTAGGATTACAAACAGACTAGGAATCTGAGCTCTGACCCTTGTGATTTCATTGCAAGTGCTTAATGTGCCTGCTGAGCTATCTGCCCAGCACAAACACTAACACTTATGTCAGCCCCCAGCACATTCAGAGGTCCAAGAAGACTGCCAATTTAGAGCCACCCTTAGAGCCAAATTTAAAGTACACCCTGGCTGCCCCCCTTTTCCTCTTTGCCCCTCAGTATTGCTCAGTGCCCTACACTCAGTGAACAAAATTTGTTTGTGTGAGACCCAATTAGAACACTCTACTACTGAAACCACTTAAAATACTATATCAACAGCTAATTGTTTTGTTAGATTAGATATGGAGACATTACTTGTTTTATTTTTATGTTTGATTTTCAAGCATGTTTCCTGTGTAATTTTGGTAGCTTATGACTAGTTTCCTAACAATAGAATAACATAAAGTTGTTAGCTATGGGTTACTAATTTTCTCAGTATATTATTCTAAATGGGATGTAGGTAATGTCTTTCTTTATGGAGAAGGCATTTTTACTATTTACTATTTTCTTTGCCTCTTTTGGCTTTAGATCAGCCCAAGGCAGGTGCCTGGCATCTTTCATGTTTCACATGACCAGTGTTGATTGAATATTTCCTCAAGTAGTAAAGATTTTCATCTTTGAACAAAAGCCAAATGTTCAAAATACAAATTGTTACTCCTATGGCTCTTTCCTGGTAGCTAATTCCATACAACCTCTTTAGTCTTACTGCAAACTGATAGAAATTGAGCAGTAGGGAGGGGGTAGTTTCATGTTTCCCAAGCAGTTGTCCCTGGCTTATCAACACACCTGGTTAATAAGTTTCTGTTTCTGTGTGAGATGATGTCACAACTCTGAGAATTTTAATGAAGCTTACACAATGTGCCAACTCCCCCACCCATCTCTCCTTCCCAAAAAGGCCATTCTTGTGGAAACTACAGGAAGTAGCTCCATTGTGACACACAAGTTATTGGAGTCCATAGGGCAAGACATTACCAAGAAGTTTTAGCAGGCAGGTGTTTTATCCTAGGATAATTCAAAGAGAAGGCCCAGTAGACTATTAACTTATTGACAAATCCACAAAATAATATGATGAAAGGAATCTTCGAGTCCTTGAGAATATGGGTTTTCACTAGTAGCAAGGACCTCCCGGTAAGAGGCCCCATGCCATGGTCGGCATTTGGTGACTGTTTCTTCTGCGGAAAACATTGACATGTCTCAAAAATGACCTCATGCTTTGTTTGACCTTTGATAGGCGTCTGATCAGATGGGAGAGTGCATGGCATAGTGTGATGAGAGCATCTTTAAAGTAAAGCACACAGAGAATGCCCTTTCAAGACAGAGGCTGCCCAGTACTTCTTGGCACACAAGAAACAGGAAAAGAAGAAGACATAAAGTTAGGGCAAAATGTAATCCCCAGTCCCCTACTGACACGAGTCTTCCACACCCTATTTCCTGGTTTTCACCCCTCCCCTGGACTCTTGTGGTGTCTTGGATTCCTCAGGAGATTGGTCCTTTGATGTCAAAGCCCTCAGGATCTACCCATGGGAATGTCCTCAAAAGCTAAAGCTGTGCTCCACCCCTCCCTAGCCAGTTCCCAGTCCACCTGAGCTGCCAGAAAAGGGAACTGTCACACTCACCCATCTTTCTCTTTTATCACAATTACATCCTCAACTTACTGTAGAATAATGATGTCGAAAAACATACATGACCCATCTGTACCTGCTCTGTACTTTCCCCCCAGTTTTTACATGGCTATTTATTTGACCAAATAGAGTTTCAACACTGTTATTCCAGTGAATGTAGAATTTCTTTTCCTGGATCCTCTTAGCTTCTGTTACTTTGTAGTTGTTGCTACTGAAATGGCAATCACTCCCACACCCAAACCCTGGGAAGCCAGCCTTTATCACCTTGACTGGATAGTTCTGTTCAATCTAAACCGGGTTCTTTGTTGAAGAGGTTTATTCCAGGCAATGAGGTACATTTTAGAGGTGTGTTTGCTCTCCGTTTCCTGATTCAAGGCTAGGGTCTAGCTTCTTAAACTATAAGTAGCTCCCTAGAATTAATTGTAGGTGTTATATATAGTGCTGTGATGATAAAAATGCTTTCTGAACATGCAATCAAAATTCGATTCAAATTCAAATGTGCTATGAACCTGAGCCATTTTTGTCTACACTTGCCATGTTACATTGTACAGCTTCAATACAGCCTGGGTTCCAAACACATGTCGTGAGAGCTGTGCTCTATGCATACTGCCCATCATGCCACATACAACCATGAAACTGCCCAAAACACTGCCATATAGATTCGAGAATATTAGATGTTATGAATTATAGTGATCTTGCTATATATATGTGTGTGTGTGTGTGTGTGTATGTGTGTGTGTTTGTGTGTGTGTAATATATATTTATGTATATGAAATGTATTGTTCTTATAGAAACCAAATGATTTAATTATGGAAAGCAAATTATCTTAATTCTTTCTTACCAGTGCCTTCTTCGGTACATCGTTGGCTTATATTGTGATAGAATATTTGAAAAATTGTTATTCGAGTAGTTGACTGGGGTTTCATAAGAAACCATTAAAATATAATTTCTGAAATGGTCCTAAACATACTTCTTCCATTTTGTACTGCATATTTATGAGAAGCAATGTTCTAGAAATGGATAATTATGAAATCAAAATATCTGAGAAAATGAAGATGCAGCAAAAAAAATCAGCTGTAGTTTATTACTTTATATAAAAATAAACAAGCATATCTAACTTGTTTTATGCAACTTTTATTTTCATAATTAATAACTAGTAAAATTATATGTATACCAAGGAATTACATTCCAAAAATCTTCATGATTTGTTAGTAGCAAATGTTTAAGTCATATACATATTTTAGATACCTATAGACAAAGTAAAACTTCATCCTTCCAAAGGGACTATGAATCAGGAACACAGCAGGGGAAGCTCTTTGTTATTTTGTTGTTGCTGCTGCTGCTGCTGTGATAGATGGAATGACAATAGTAAAACTTAAACAGGAGTGTTTCATTTTGGGTCAGAGTTGCCAGTAAGTAAACAAATCTCTAGGATTGAGAAGTATGTGAGTGGCATTATTACCATGTAGACACGAATTAATGAAAGTTGTCTGTAGTTAGTGAAGCCCATGAAAGTGATTCCTAGCTAAGCTCAGAAAAAAAAAAACAAAAAACAAACAAACAAACCAAAAGAAAAAAAAAAAGTGTGTTTGCATTGCTGAACTGAGCAGGGGTTTTCATGTGACTTTGCCCAATCCATTTAAGAAAATGATGAAAATCTGGTTATTATCTGAATATTCCAACATCCTCGTGGAATTCTCACAGCATTTAAAGTGATCTCCTAAGTTAATTACTAGGGCCAGGACTTCACTTGGCCCTCAGTGATATGATCATTTGATTAATTTAAAAGCTCTGACCTTGTGCTTATCAGAGCACCGGCTGAAAGTGAAAGGAAATAGTTTCCATTGCAGAGGTCTGGACTTGCCCTTGGCAAATTGGATCTTAATGGCCAGCTTTTACAATGAGCAGCTGTTCCTTGAAATAAGGTATAATTCTTCCCTCTGGTCCAGAATCCTGTTGTTTAAATATTGTTGGCACTTTACAGCATCTCTGGGAGGCTCACCCTCCTCTGCCTGAGTTAAGAGCTGTCTAGGTTGGGCTTTATTAAAGACCTAATGAGTTGCAAAGGTCCTGACAACTGGTTTTAGAAATTCTGTGATCTTTACAGCTGAGTTCCTCAGATTCTAGGAACTTCCTGCCTTCAGTGTACAGTTTGCAGTAGATGCCAGACTCAGCACTAACTCATCCTTCGTCTTTGCTCCTCTCTGACTTCTCGCCTGTGTCCTATGGACCTGTGGGAAATTCTGTGCTTGGGCACTGAATGTTGTTCTTCAAATCACGGTTCACACCATATCAGTTAGCAGAGGACCATTCCTGTATCCTGTGGTCAATGACATCCTTTGTGTGCCATTTCCAAACCCTTATTGCCTGGTCCAATTTATTTTCTGCCTTGCTGCAGATGCCCAGACATGACTGATTTGGAGTAAAGGTACTTTGCGCAGCCACCCAAATTCCAAATGTTGGTTAAGAAAAAAAAGGCAAATTTGTTTAAGACTTTGTAACTTGCCTTCTAAGTGCTCCTGGTTTAGAGAGTTAGTGGAGATACTAATAGGCCTACAACCATAGAAAGATTTACAGAACCAGATGGGAAATCACCATTGAAGTCAGTGGCCCGAAGGACCCTGGAAATATTCCAGCTTTTCATCTTGGTAATGGAGACACAATTTAGAGCTATTCTGTGCCTATGATGTGTTTAAGCTCATGTGTCATGCCTGTCCTCTGGGAGTGGTATGTCTTTCCTGATCCTCATTTCACCCCTGCAGGCTCTTGATTCCATGCCTCGAAAGTGCACAAGGCTCCCCAAAGTTTGTGCTAATAAAGATTCTGGTTTATGTTCACTAATCCTGAGCACATTTGGTAATGAAAGGTGTTTCTTTGATGGTCACACACAAGATGAGTCCTTCGCCACTTTGGGTTTCTGAAGGAAAGGGTAGCTGTCTGCCATTTTTCTTGTTTTTCTCTTTCGCCTTTCCATTCCCTCGTCCTGTTCCTCCTAGAAAGGTAACAATGAAATGCCAACCCATATCCCATGTGCAGCCTTGCCTAAAAACTTTTTACCCCCAAAACTATATACATGTGTGAAGATGAGAAAGGGGGAGTATGGGGACCCTATTCCAATATTATACAAAGCTGGTAAGTGTCCTAGGAAAACAATTGGCAAAGAATATACATGCTTTATTATACACTTGTCCTTCAGTAGGCAGATTAACCTGGATGGAATGATCTGTTACATAGGCCCCAGGCAATGGCACAGTACTGGGCTGAGCTGCAGACAATACTAACACTAGGAACCATTTGCTCCTCTGAATCTCAGACACTGTTGGAGAAGTACTAGATAACAAAATTGTTCGGCTTCATTACTGACCCAAACACCACCGTGTGATATATTTACTGCAGTTTGCACCTCCCACATAAAGTGCTAACACGTGGAAAGTGATTCTGCCAGGTGATACCTTTCTTCATTCCAAGAAATCAGGAGGAAAAACCTGAGGGTTCAAACAACAGAAAGACTCTGAAAGTGGAAGTTCTTGTAGCAGTTGTATGACCCAGATAGCAGTAAAAACCAAATGAACAGGTTGGTTCTTGTATAATGCACATGCTTGATCATTCTGAGTCAAAAATTAACTAGCCTGGCACCCCCCCCATCATCAGTGTTGTGATTATGGCTAATGTACAGAAGGCACAATAATTGAGCTCAATATTTTATATGGTGCATTCTTAGGACACAGGGAGGTTCAAGAAATCTCTTTTCTAGAACCCTATTCTCTACTGCAGGACTCTCCTGTTGCCATCCATGCTGATATGGCCTGAGATCAATAGCCCTAAATCACTAGTTACATCTTAGACTCCTTGCATAGGTCCACCTGGAGTTGGCATTAGTTACTTTGGTGTTTACCATACTGCATCCTTCCTGAATCCCAGTCTTCAGGGCCACACTGGGAATATCAACCTCAAGAACAGCTGAGTATACACTCTGATATTATAAACCTTGGGAACCAACCTGCTACACTTAGAGGCTTGCTCTCACCACAATTTCCTTTTCAAACTCCTGCCCCTCAAGCATATCAGCTCTCTGGCTCTCTGCTGTGTTTCGGGGGAAAACATAGCAAGAAAGGTACATAGAAATCAACGGACAATGTATCTACCCAAGTTCCTCAAACAAATGGCAGAATTGATGGGAGATGTTATTCTGTATATATGTTTCTCATACTGGTTAATAAAGCCCTGTGGCCAATAGGAAACAAGATAGGCAGGGCTAGGAGACCAGGAGGAGGAGAGAGGAAGTTGGTTGGAGTCGAGATGTAGCCAGGGAAGAAGCAGGAAGCCTGCCGCGCGGCTCCCCGATAAGACGACCACGTGGAAATACTTAGATAAGTAGAAATGGGTTAATGATTAAGGCAGAGCTAGCCCATTAACAATAATGGTAACTGGCCAACAGGATTGTATCAAATACAGAGTCTCTGAGTGTTATTTGGGGCACACGTGGTTGCAGGACAATGGTGGCAGAACCAGCGGCAGCCGGCGGGGAGACCTGCTGTAACACAGAATTTTAATTATGTGCTTCTCTGTTATTATCCAGGATTAAAAACAATCAAAGTATGAGAAGTTCTAAGCTGAACTTAGAGGAATTTCTTCTAGGGAAGACATAGTAAATCCCACATGGCACCTTATTGTGTGCTCAACAGACAGAATACCAGGGATAGGAAAGGAGCTAATCACTTGATGTCAAGGGAAGCTGATGCCATATAAAAATACAGATGTCTGCTCTGTGGTTTGATCCCACAAACTGCCTGCTTTGAATCAAGAATTACTTTGCATGGGTGCCCAGATTACAGGTCAGAAGCAGCTTTGAGTAGAGATGGAAGGTACCATTTCCTAGAGGTGCTCCCAGAAGAATAACAGAGTGAGGGTCTTCTCAGGAGAATATGCAGGATAGACAATATATGCCGCTGGAGAAGGTGTCTGTGTGTTTGGGAAGCTAAGGCAATCAATCTACTAGACCTGTGACTGGGGAGGAAGGAGATGAAGCTGAGAGGTAGATGGCCCCCAATGACCATTTCTTCCCAGCACCAAAATCCTTAATATCTGGTGCTGAGATACATTAGGGATGGAGAGGAGACCCTTAGTTCTGTTTTGTATTTTGAGCTCTTGTTGTGCATGGCAGGTCTCAGTGAGGGGCACACATTCTTTGAACCTGGGTGGAGAGTTCTAGTCCAGTAGTAAAGACCTCAGCTTGTCTTATAGATATAAGAATGGCTACAACCATGCTTGAAGAGAGATAGCAGACTCCGGCTTTCAAGCAGCTTGGTCCATTAGGCATTATTTTACAATGAGCAATGAAGCAACTTAGAAGAATGACAAAATAATTTTCCTATTCCGTTGAGGAAAGAGTTATCATTCTTCTTTTGAATTATGTTTCATAGGTGCAAAAGCACTTAGCACAGATTTTCTTAACTATCTTAATCGATAACTAATGGGAGCAGACAGAGTGTGAATCTTACCACTGGCGGTGAGGGGATAATTTAGACTGCAGTGTTGCCCGGTCCCTATCAGACAAGGGCTGCCAACTGGGTGGGTGTTTTGTAATTCAGATACAATAAATCCAAGGCAAGTAATTTCCTCTTAGAAACCTGAATTGCTTCCTTAACAGAATGGCTGGAGTTAGATTTAAGCTGTGAGCTTAGATGAGAACTTCAGAAAGGATACCCGTGGGACTCTATTAATTGCACTCTTGTTTTAAATGTAATATGGTTTTTATTCAAAGGAAACTCCAGTGGTAAATTTCCTGTGAGCACTAGCTTATGATCCAGCCTACTGAAAGGGCCGTTGAAGCTGTGTTTTGCAAGGCAATCAAAGTTGCTTATAAAAGAAATATCATTTCCCTCTGCTTGTGTGGAATGAGAACTAATGGAGTTGGGAAGCTGGCTGGCTCGATGTTTCACTGCAGGCCAAGCAGTAGCAAGGAAGGCGTGATGGCTCGGGATTCTCTATAAATTTACTTAATGGCTCCAACACTGTGAACTGGGTACCAGCTGAGAGACAGAGGTTACACAGCTTACAAGTGTTAGAGCTAGTTGGCCATTCTGGACAGTTGGTGTCTGTTGTACCTAGTGAACTGCATGAACTCACTCGGTACCTACTGTGTGCCAGGCACGGTTCTTCAAGTCAGCAATGATACAGTGAACAAGGTACTCTGTGTGCTGTGACAGACATCTGGCTTTGTAGACTGCGGTTGAATATAGAATGCTTTGAAATTAAGGAACTGTGCATGTAATACATGATTGAAATGTCTCAATCATGTGATCATATTCCTTTTAGGGAAAAAAACAACTTGAATCTGATAAAAGAGTTAATTAAAATCTGTGTTTTTAGACAGATTTTACTGTACTGGCTAGCAAGACCTATGTTTTTGCCCGGAGTTCCCCTTTGCTATATAAATGTAATGCTCATTCCAAGTGCCAAGAGCCATTTAATCCATTTGCTCAGATTTCAAGTTAAGAGAAAGAACTTCAGTAATGTATTAGTTGTCTGCCACATTGGGATAGTAGCTAGCTAAATTAATGAACTTTATATAATGATCTGTTGCTATAGCAACAGGCTGCCCAGTGAGTGGGAGAAGGTATTTCATCATTACCGCACTGGTAATGCTTGGATGGTAGCTGAGGCAAATACAAAGGCTTTCTATATCTTTGCAGTAACTGGGTCGATGAGACAAACACACGGAGACAAAAATGCCTCTGCATTACAGTGGCACAGAAGCAGAACAATGAGAAATAAAGTCACTTAGCTTCCTGGGTGAGTGTCCCGGAGTCCAGTCAATCTCTGCCAATCACAGGGTCTATTGTCCAAGACGGCACATGCCTTTCCTTCTGTTCTGTATTCAGTGCGTGGAAACTTGACTAGACATCGTCCCCTTCAAATATGACACAGACTTTAGAGATGTAATAAAGAATGGAGCACAAATGATAGACAGAGCACTTTGTGATAATCCCTCCATCTTTTTCTGTCTTCCTGAAGAAATTTACCTGTGTTTGTTGGCAGGATTATTGTCCTTTATTTACAAAGTGAAGCCGTGTATTTGTGTCTTGAACATCTCTGTCTTCTAAAATCATTATTACATTTCAGACACAATATGCATATCTTATGTGTTGGAAGAATATTTGGATGCTGTTCTTAAAATATATTAAATTTTCTGAGCCATCTTTCATTGTAGGTGTTAATACATTAGGCCATCTTTTTTTCACATAAAGTACAATGACTTTCACGTATATGTTGAGCTTCCATTTCATTATAGTTAAGATGTAGTAAGTTGAAGACTATGTGATCAAGCCCAAATAATAAAAGACAAGAATTGTTTCCACACAGTGATAACAAGTGTTGCATATTGACTGCTTCTTTTCCTTACCTTTCTCCTCTCTATCATTCACCCCCTTGCTTTATTCCTGCTAAATATATTTTTCCATTATTTTGAAAAGACTGCAAAACTAAATCCTAGAAACTCTGACCTAAGAAATTCAATCTAGAGCTGGGTAGATGGTATAGCCAGATAGGTGTCCTCCCCGCACAAGAATGAAGGTCTGTGGTCAAATCCCCAGAAACTGGGGAAAAGCTGGTGTCTGTAAAAAGCTGGTCTCACGTGTCTGTAACCCCAGTGGGATGATCAGAAACAGAAGAGGTGCTCAAACTTGGTGACTGCCAGCCTAGCTTCAGATTCAGTGAGAAAACCTATCCCTGATTCAAGAAAACAAGCAAACAGGGATAGATCCGCTCCTCTAATAGCTTCCTCTCTCTGTCTCTTTCCGTCTCTGTCTCCGTCTCTGTCTCTCTCTCACACACACACACATACACACACATCCTCTCTCTCTCTCTCTCTCTCTCTCTCTCTCTCTCTCTCTCTCTCTCTCTCTCTCTCTCTCACACACACACACACACACACACACACACCCCTGTCTCTCACACACACACATGCACATACACTCCCATCTTACACACACCTCCTCTCTCTATCTTTCTCTCACACACACGTACCACACACACACACACACACACACACACACACACAAATGTTATACAGACATTTTCCTCAGGTTCCTCACAGTTCATTGGTGAATACTCATTTCCCCCCAAAACCCAACAGAGGCATCGGCACAAAGGTTTGAACAATAACATCTATGAGAATTATTATATTTTGAACCAAACACATTATCAAAATTATATCTGTCCTATACCACCCTCTGTAACTTCTCTATGCCACAGGTGTGAGTATACTCTATGTATGTGTCAATATATCTATAGTCCTGTATTATGTGTATATACAATACAACATCCCTGCCACCTATCTGAAGAGTCTGTATAGTGCAGAGGACCCTCGCCAGGCATGAACCAGGAGCCAGGAAGACTTGGATCAGTTCAGACATGAGTTGTTCCAAGTCATGAATCACTTTGTAACTTCTGTGCCTGGGCAGCAGTCAGCACACTGACATCAGGGACCCCAGACTGTCCCTTTGGGTTTTTTTCTCCCCTGGTATCCTGCGTCTGTTTTAATCAGTAAGGAGGGTTAGCATGACTCTAGTTCGTGGGCTTGCCACTGTGGAGGCCGACGGTAGATGAGCTGTTCTCACAGCTGTCTACACTAGAGTACCACTGTGGAGCTTTAATGAGCACCCATGCCTAAGCCCTTTGTCCAGAGTGGCCCATTGAAGAGGCCCTTGAACTACTGAAAGTTGTTCAGATGATGTCATGGGCTGGTGATCACGACTGTGTACGTCGGGCATACTCTGCTTATCTGAGCATGGCTGTGCTACCTGCAAGCCTTATTTCCTTCCTGTCTTGTCTTTGCAGATTATGGCACCATTAAGAAAGTGCGGGCTCCCCTGACTCAGACCTCAGGCAGCTGTTTGCTGGAAGAAATTGAGCTTTTCCCAGAGAGGAGGAGGGAGCCCATCAGGAGCCTGCAGATCCTCCACAGCCAGAGTGTCCTGTTTGTGGGGCTGCAGGAGCATGTGGCCAAGATTCCCCTGAAGAGATGCCACTTCCACCAAACACGCAGGTGAGGAATCCCCAGGGTGAGGGCACCTATGCCAAGAAGCCTTTTGAATCTCCTGCACCCTGAAATGTGTAGTGCCTGAGATCTGTGTGCATGTCACATTCCAGGATGCAGGGTCTTTGTGGAAATGGGTTGCTATGATACCAGTAACCTCTGGTTGTCTTTGGAGGAACCCTGTGGGTAACAATTGTGAGCAGTCATAGGTGTGAAAATGAATTATCCAGTATATGATAACTCTCAGTGACTATGCTACGATTTAGTGCCCCAACGTAAGTTAATATTTCATTTGAATACAGACATGTGCATACGCACACATTGGGGGGAGGGGGAGGTGTGAGGGTGTGAGAGGAAGGGGAAGAGTGAATTGAGACAGAGGAAGCCCACACTCTTCTTAGAGCCCGCTGAGAAGTAGCACTGATGCTGGTCCAAAATTTCATCTCGGTAGACCATCGGCAGCTTATCCTGCTGGCTAACAGCCTTGGCTTCAGTTTATTCCTAAGGTTCCATCATCATGTAGGCCATAGTTGGAGGAAGGAGATGCTGGAAGTACAGGGACGGCCAAGTGCCATCAGGGCTTTCCACACCCCCTGCCCTGGCCTTTTGTTTTCCAATGAGTGTTCAGTGTTGACCACAGTGTGCTTTGAAGTTTAGTTTGTAAACATGCAAGCCCGGATGCTAGGGAATGGAGGGAACTGTGAACTCCGTGAACTTGACTAGTACTCTAATGTTTGCCTTGTTGGAAACTGGAAACATATTCTGGATCTGACACAGTTCTTCTCTAAGGGGGGCTTGGCAGCCTTGTTCATGTCCATTGTCCCAAGTAGGGCATATCTGAAAGTTTTATATAGAAGCAACATTTTTAAGACTGTGCAATGCATAGGCCATTCTGTTTCTGTACAGGAAGCCTGAGGCAGGAATTTCATAGTATACCTGATGTAGATAATTTGGTCCATGACTCCCAAAGTACTTTAGCATCATTGTCTCACATCACACATGTGACTTTCTATAGAATCAACTGGGGTGATATATACATTGTCAAATCACAAGTTCTTCACATTTTATTATGTGGAAGGAGGGGTTTTCTTTTTTCCTTTTATGTGTAACTATTACAAAGTTCCTCTCAGGATTATTTTATAATATGAAATTGTATGATGTTCCCTGGTATCAGAAAAAGTTAAAGAATACTATCAGGGTACTCTTATTGAGTTATTGTATCTTGAACCTTATTAGTGGATAGTGATATTTATTAGCAACCCTCTCTTGTGTCTGTCTGATTTCTAACTTTAACCAATGGCTATCTGAAACTTGTTCCTGTATATAATTCTGCAAGTCTAGTCTGAGGCAGATGTCACTGCATTCTGAGTGATAATCATTCCTGGATAATAGGGATGGTTATGAGATAACCCAGAGCAATATCCTGGACAAGGATGACTGGTAAGATAGTTTTCCAATTCTTGCTCTGTTAGAGCAAAGTTCTCCTGGGGACCTGTTGGGGTCAGAACAGGGTAACAGTCAGGGCAACATGGGCCTGTGCCAAGTGAGATGCTTCTGGCGTTAAACAAGAGTGCAGTTGCAAAGCATGACACAATCTATTGCTTTCTCTACACTTTCCTTCAATGAGTCTAGGTCACCTCAACTCCCTTGGGCTCACTAAATCACAGGTCCGTGTGGTGATTTGAATGTAGTTGGTTCCCATAATCTCACGAGGAGTAGTACTTTTAGCAGGTGTCACTTTGTTGGAGTGGGTCTGGCCTTACTGGAGGAAGTGTGTCACTGTATGGGTGGCCTTTGAGGTTTCCTATGCTCATGATACTGTCCAGTGTTTCAACTAACTTCCTGTTGCCTACAAAATGCAAGACTCTCAGCTACATCTGCCTGTTGGCTTCCATGTTCCCTGCCAAGGTGATGATGGACTGAACCTCTGAAACTGTAAATGAGCCACCCCAATTAAATGTTTTCTTTATAAGACTTGCCATTGTCATGGTGTCTCTTCACAAGACTAAAACACCAACAAGACAGTCCTATCACCAAGAGAGGTACGGTGTCCACTGTCTTTCATGCCATGGTCCATCAATGCTATCTTGAATCCTCAGACACCGGGTGCAGATGCCAGAGAGAACAGTTATTGCTTCCTTTGAGGAGAATAAGGCCACATGTGTATCTTCATCAGCCCCCACAGGAGAGGAGATGCTCATATTTCTCTCTTAGCTGAATCTCTCCTCTGTTTATTTTTCACTTGCTCAGAGTGAAATAGCAAGAAAGCATAGCTCCATTGTAAGTTGATATACTGGGCTTGTGTGTGCCACAGTTGGGAGGCTTGTGTTTGGCTCTTAGTATTCCATCTGAGAAGGAAACTCTAAGGACTGTGAACCAAGCATCCCTCTGTGTGTCTTCCAATGGGCTTCTCTAAGTGTTCTCATCATATGGAAAGATGAGAGGGCCTCCCCAGTTAAAACTCATAAGAAGACTCTGTTTTGTAAACACTACATGGTTGGTTTTTTTAATGAATTATAGGAAAAATAGAATTTTTTTAGAGAAACAATTTTAATTTTCCAGAAATATGCTTAATGAAGCACACTGATTAGGAGTGGGCTCATCACAGGATTAGGTGATAATTTCTTTGCCAAATGCCATTCTGTAGTAAAGTATCAATAATTTGGTTTTATCTTTAGGAAATCAATTTCAGAAATAAAATCTTTCAATATTTAAAAAGAGAAAGTGAACTTATGTAAATAATGTGCCTCAAATATAAATATGA
The DNA here is from genome assembly GCA_030556225.1 of Cricetiscus sungorus. NCBI lineage: Eukaryota > Metazoa > Chordata > Mammalia > Rodentia > Cricetidae > Cricetiscus > Cricetiscus sungorus. Next base: position 31,477,726 of record JANBXA010000398.1, read on the forward strand.
CACAACACAAAATCTTTATATTTTCCCTTTCTTCAATTCTCTGTTTTCCAAAGACAATTCATACAATTTCTCAGTACTTTTTACATTCATATCACATTTTCCTTGATTATTGAACCAACTCTGAAAGTGAAGTACTATTTCATTCTTATTGTTCAGATGAAGGTGTGAAAGTCTAGATGTCAGTGCCTTGGTTACAGTCACATACCTCCTTCAGTGACACACAGAGATCAGGGCCAGCCCGTATGCCCCCCAAATCCATGCTATGTTGATGGTTTGCTCTTGGTGCAGAGAGGTCACCACAGATAGAGTTGGATCTAGTGTGAAGCTGCTGGAGTACACAGACAGTATAGGACCAGGAACACAGAACTTGATAGCTGTGATGTCTTCTTAGTGGCTTCCTCATCTTTGTGCTTGCTGTATGGCAGAGGAAAACAGCACAGAACCTTCTCAAAGTACCCCAAGCTGAGTGCCCACTCCTGCCTTTCTTGAGGAGGCTGCCAACACTGTCCATGGCTCATCTTCAGTCCCCATTGTGGCTCCAAAGAGCATGGTAGCAATGGGCATTTCTCTAGTAGTTATTTTAGAAGAAAAATACCTTAAACTTATCATTTAGTCAAATGTTATTATTACCAACATGGGTAAATGTACTTGTTTTAATGTTAGCATGTTTGGATGCTGCCACTTAATAATAGCATAGATAATCATGAAGATGGTGGAGTTTGACAGTGTCTCGTGAGTGCCACCTCCTGGGCACTTTGCTCTTGGTGTACACTGCCAGTGTCAGTATGTGACCTCTGAAGAAAGAAAACTTCCTGATGGCAGAGCACAGGGTGGAGCTGACAGAAAAGCCAGTAACTAAATCCTGGCCTGGCTTATATTCCAAGGAAAAGCATAACCTGGCACTTAGAGGTGTTGATAGGCTTGGCTGTTGGACTTGGAGAGTTCCCATTTCACCATGTCAGGAAGCAGAGATGACCAAAAGACTGGGGCTTTCATAGTCATATCTAGAAATCAGGCTATTTATCTCCTCCCACCTCTGGAAATCTTGCACATCCTAAGATAGTTACAGCTCTTCAAGTCTCAGCAAATGAAAGCTTGAAAGGGAGGGCTTAGTGGGAGGACACACACTGTTGAAGTCATTTCAAGAAGTGTGCACTGACTAGATTCGCAGCTCAGTAAACTCTGTTTGCAAAAGGAAGGAAAATATACCAAGTACAAGATTTCTGTAGCAAGGAAGGAGCTTCACCCTGGTGTGTGGCCATCCTGCTGAACCAAGACTATGGACTGAGAAAAGCTTGACAATGAGCAGATAGTTAAAATGTGTGAGCCTCTTTAGGATTCAATTTATGATTTGTACAACCAACCAAGACCAGAAGAGAACATCAAGGATGCAAAAGCATAAAGGGACAGGGTCCAGTGCTACAGAACAGCCAAGGTGCCTGTTGGTCCAGAGGTTTCCCCAAGAAGCTGAGCCATCAAAGAACCCACAACTGTTCTTGAAGTGAAGCAAGACAGGAAGCTAGCACCTCTACAGAACCCCAAAGTGGTGAGCAGAGTGATGGGGACCAACTTGGTGAGATCAGCCCCGGACTTCACAGGCAGAGAGGCAGGAAGGGGATGACTACAGCAACTCCTGGAAGCCACTATGTCATGGCATCTCAATATTTGAACATTCTGCTGAAGTTTATGATGGCCTATTGCTGCTAAGCCATACCTGATGTCTTAGAAGGGCTTATCAATGTTCATCGGGGTACTAGAGTGAAAAACATCCCTGTGTGTGTGGTGTTTAAGTAAAACTCAGCAGGGCACATGTGGCCTATAGACTTTCATTCACTAATTGCTCAGTTAAAGCAGTATGTCTTTTGACTGGATATATTTCTATTACATATATGCAAATATAAGTTACTAAACTTACTAAATAACTGATTAAGTTGGGGATACAAAACCTAATATATTCTGAATCTCATAGAATTTCTATACTTTGGAAATTCTCATGTATTGTTTATTATTTTTATTTGAAACTCTTTGCACTTTGTAAGATAAGATTAGCCCACCAGCCATAGAGTTTGCATTCTATATATTGAGGGAACAATCTGGGTCAAAGAGAGCATGTGTAAGCAGTAATGATTGCAGTCTTAGAGCAGACAATAGGAACAGCACTGGTTCTGTCTTGTTGAAGAAGCCTGACCCTAAGGCCTGGTTGGTCTCTGGCTCCAGGTCCCTTTGGCCTCCAACACTATGTGCACCTTAAAAGAGTCTCAGTACATATTTGATGAGTTGACATGTGGGTCCTACTTCTGCCTCCTCTGTTCTCTTTTCATAACCTAGTGGGTGGGGGAGAGTAATGTGTTCTGAAAACTTAGGAATGTATGGTGATATAAATAGCAAGAAGAGTGGAAACCCATGATCCTTCAGTCCTTCTGTTGTATGACATAATTGAGGAGAAAAGAAAAGCCAGCCCAGGAACAGACACAGCCCATATATGAAATGGTAAATGGATACCTCTAGAATTGTATTTCATAAAACTAGAAAGGAAGATGGGACCATCAAGAAAAAGTCATACACTTCACTGGGCAGAGCTTGTATCTGGTCACTATTAATCCAGTTAGTGTGTAATACTATCTTTAAGCTAAAGGATTAATACCTCATTAAGAAAATTAGTATGGAAATTAAATACTATAGGACACTCATTGCTTTAAAGGGCAAAGTTTGCAGAGGTAGACTTAATAGGTTGTCACCATTATTAATTAAATGGTTTGTGAAGACACTATGTGCACCATGGGAAAGTGTATCACATGCAGAGAAAATAACAACATTCTCCATGGGCACAGTGATACATCTTCAGCCAACAGGTTGCATATTCTACAAGCATCCAGGAGGACAAAGTAAATATTCTCCTTCTGCAATTGATTTATTTATTTCTAAGTCTCAGGGTCCTGAAGTTTTAACTACAGTGGCATTCATTCACTTAGCCTGTGAAGTCTGTGGATTTCCTTCATCAGTTCATTCACAAAGTATTTATAGCATTTAATACATTCCAAACACGAAGCCAATTCCTGAGTGTATGATGACAGATGATACATCCCTGACCCTGTCTATGTAGGGCTCAGAGTCTAATGAGAAATTCTGCCATAAATAAAATTATTTGAATATCTAATGTAGAACTAAGTCAAAGGTTCTTGGGGCTGTATTACATTTTATTCCAAAATAGATTTATCATTAAACCTGATCCTAGACCATGCTAGGAATTAATCCTCTCAACTGATGTCCAATTATTTTTAAGCCATATCTGAATTATGACTGATTTTCTCAGCTTTGGCTTCTAGAACTAAACACCAGGACATGACAGACACATTCAATGGCTTTTTCACTCAGTGGGTTACTTTGAAGCCATTAAATGGTAACTGTGGCAACTACTTTATGCTTGTAATGATTGTAACTGTCTAAATAAAGATGGGGGAGATAAATCATATGTACCCAATGCTACTTATAATGGTACAAAGCTTTCTGTAAGAGGAATCTCAGGTGGGTTCATGCTGCAACAAAATATTTTTTAGCATTATTGTAACACCTTGCCAAAGTAAAGAGGAAGTTTTCAAAATGTGTTAGAAGGCAGAACAAAAACTTCTCTGACCTCCAGCAGAGCTAATGATTGCACATTACCTTATTGTGCCCTGTGTAGTGATTGGAGAAAGGCACGGGCATGAAGTAAGCAGGATATGAATCATGCACTATTTGACAGGCATCTCACTAAAGGTAATGTAATGTTACACGTGCAAAATCCCCAGGACTGATCACCTTACTGGGTCTCATGAAGTGCACCTCCATTTCATAATGAATCTGCCTCTAGCAATAATAACAAATATTATTAGGTTAAAACAAAATGTATGTACAACATCTTTTAGAGGCACTGTGGTCTAACTGTCTTCTACAGGACCCAGATTTTCTCCTTATGTCTCTGAATCACATGTGCTTTTCCTCATTGTCTCTTATTTGTGAACTGTTTTAGTGTAATCATGTTACTGCTACAATGGTGGAGCAGCAAACAGCAGTCAGTGTGTGTTCATGTGTGTTTCCAGTGCCTGCATTGGTGCCCAGGACCCTTACTGTGGCTGGGATGTGGTGTCGAAGCAGTGCACCAGCCTGGAGGAGAGTCTGCGCATGTCACAATGGGAGCAGAGCATCTCCTCCTGTCCGGTAGGTGCCCGCCCTGCCCAGCTTCCAAAAGGAAGTGGATCCCCTGTTGCAAACTAGGAACAAATTTGGGCTTTCTAATTTTCTTTTATCCCTGGCTTGCAGGAGGGCCGTTTTACATTGATTTAAAGTACTTAAGATTCAACAGTACTGTTGAGCATAATAAGGTCCTGCATTTTTATAATTTTTATTTTTATCTCTTGGTACAGAGTTCGGTGTGGACACTTGTCCCTGTTAGACCAATAAAACGTGAACTTCCACACTCATTCATTTCCTTTGGGGACTGTAATTCCAGAAGCTGACATAAGTAAAGGTTTGAAAAATAAGTTAAAGATATTACTGTGGCCCCATGTGGAGCAGATTCATAGACCTTGGTCAGGGTCACCAGAAGGCCTGGAAGAAGCAGCCTTATGCACATTCCTGTATGGGACCCCGAGGAATAAAGAGAAACTGGCGTATTTACAACCAAGCCCTGAATCCACGAAAAGCAAATCTCACTGTTTGTTCAATGCGTCTGCTTGGATCACTGCTTGGAGAAACCAGTTTTCCTTTATTTCTGACGTACTAGTATATGGACAGTAACTACCAAGACTAAAGATGTACTCACAGTACTGGGACAGTTACTCACTCTGTCACACAGCTGTGGGTTTCTTCCTCCTGGTTCTAAGCATCTATGCAAGGCAGGGGCTCTACTTTCCCTGGATATATTAGACACACCTTGGGCTTCTGAGTTGCCAATATGACTTCCAGAAACTGCCCCTTCCCTATCTAAACCATGTATGTGCTAATGAAGCCTGCCCTTCCTTCTGCTTTTAAGGAATGAAGCAGAGTAAAACTTGGAAGGTCAGCATCCTTCCCAAATATTCTTGTGGGTGATGAGTCCTTCACACAAAAGCGTCTGTGTGGACATCATTGTGTCTAGGCATGCAGTTCTCCCAACAAGGGTTAAGCTTAGAACAGAGATTCTCTGGGTTGAAACCCCTTCAGGGGTCAAAAGATGGGGTCACATATCAGATGTCATATATATCAGATATTTATCTTACAATTCATAATAGTAGCAATATTATAGTTATGAAGTACCAATGGAAATAATATTATGGGTGGGGTGACTACAACATAAGGAACTCTATTAATAAATGGTCGTAGCATGAGGAAGGTTGAGAACCACTGGCTTAGACTCTTTAGCCTTGTAGTGCTAAGTCTTTGATTTTAAAAATGAATTTCTCTTCCACATCTCTTGAAAGTGGTTTGAAAAAATACCATGACCTGAGGAAATCCTTTCTCAATTTTAAACAGGTTAAGGGCTCAAAGGCAGTCAACTTAAATTTTAAATAGAAGGTAAAAACGCAATGAGCGGCATCCATTCTGTGCAGGCATGTCCTCACAGACAGTCAGTAATCTTCCTGCAGACTTTTTTTATGGCATTTTTAATGGATAAAAAGGGTATAAGAGGCAGAATACGTAATTGCAGTTTGTCTTAATGGTAGAACATTTCTCCTGCACCCATGGTTAGATGAATGAGCATCTGAGCTAACATGATTATGCAGAGAGAAATCCACCCCCATGCATTTGCTTTATAACAGATGCATGTCTTGGATATTCTACAGGAAAAACTGTGAAATGAAGGGATCCAATGTTTGAGACATGACCAAAATGATACATTTAAATCCACATGACAGCATGGACATGCTGTTGTACTTAAATCACAGCCCTGAGATATGACCACATTCCTAGTGTCAGTTATACATAACAAGGCCTGTTTTTCTAGACATGCATGTGTCTATTGTATAGAATCCCATCCTCTTTCCCAATAGTTTTGGCAAGCTAAGAATACTCAAAGGGGAAAAAAGATCCAGCAATAATCTTACTTAGGTTTTAAACTTTTGTCTGTAAATGGCACTTCTATGTTAATTGCTCCTTTATCTCATTAAAAGGAAAGATTCTATTTATTGGATAAATCTGTGATGTCCACATCTCATGGTTTTGATATGGTATTGACTTTAAAGTGTGTGTTTTATATGCTGCTGTCATTTTAATGTGTAATCCCTTTAATTACACATTCCATACTGAAGCCTAAACCTAGGAATGCACACTTCGTAGACCAGTGCTATGTCAACAGGGCATGTCTGATCTTGTGGGTGTAGTGTTGAATGGGCTCTAAGATGCCAGCTAATTTTAGACAAAGTAAATGCCAAGAGAATTTTGCAATCAGTTAATGTTTCTTGTTCCTTCTGAAGGATGCTTACCTCTATCTTTACACATAGCAAGTAGAACTTTCTATATAAGGTGAGGCCTTTTAAGGAAAAAACAAGCATTTCATAGTCTATGTAAAAGTTCATGTTGAAAGAAAGAGAAGTGAGCTTATTACATTGAGTTCCATGAGTCAAAGGCATCTTGATAGGAAGTGACACCCCAGACACACTTACGTGAACCCACCAAGGAAGTATATCTCCAGACCCATCTGTTAGGGGCTGGAGAGGTGGCTTAGCAGTTAAAGAATGTACATTGCTTTTGGAGAAGACCCAAATTTGGTTCCCAACACACACATGAGGAGATCTACAATTTCTTGGCCTATATGGGTTCCCGCACACACAGACACACATATACAAATAACTAAAACTAAAACACATAAATCTTTAGAAAAAAAAAAAACACTTGGGCAGCAGTGAGTGTCCCATCACAGACGCTTTAGTCAAACTTCTCATATTGTATGTGTTTTACAGCTGCTTTAGCTTGGCTGTGGTGCTCTAGGAGAATACCTGAGACCAAGTCACTTATGACACACAGACATTTATAATACACAGCTCTGGAAGCCAAACAGTACAAGATCAAGACTCCAACATTTGCTCTCATGGTAATTCCTTGCTGGGAGCCCACGTGGGCAAAATAGAAGAGCAATGGAGCCAGGGTCATGCTGGCACTCTTCTAGAAAAACAGGAAACACACCCTGCACAAAGAAACCTTCATGGCCTGGTCAGCTCTTGTCAGCCCATTTCTTAATGCTATCACCATGGCAACACTTGAAGTTTGGAAAAGGCACCTCAAACCATAGCAGGAGTTCTCTAGGGCTTCGTTTTTTTAAAAGCACGCCTATTTTCCAATAAAGAGGGCCAGTTTTAAAAATGCCTATACATTTTCACCCTAAAAAATTGTAAAATGTTTTTACTGGCATGCTGTAGAATATGCTATTTCCTTAAAATTTTTAATTATAAATATTTCTGTCCAGTTAAGAGAGTTGTGGTGCTTTAGTAATATACGTCAGCTGGCATATGCAGACTAAGGTCAATTACACGTCCCTGCCTGAGCTACAATGTTGTAAACCAGGGACCCTTTAGTCTTAGGAATCTACCTGGACTTTGCTTATACACTGATACCATTTATGTCCTTTGAGATATATGCTCTATGTCATGTGATGCAATACAATGAATCTTTGTTTCAAACTATCCCCTGTGAAAACAAGCAAAACACATGGCCCAGAAGAGCATCTCAGTGTCTCTCAATGATGGTTCTACTCAGGACACTGTACAATTAAGAACCTAGATCAAAGGATACTTAGGCAGTGGCCAGAAGCAAAGCCTACATTTAGAAGGCATCAGATGAACTTGTGTTGTAGTTCTCCAGGGGTACATAACCATTAGGAAGGAAGCCAGGCTTCACAGTAGAGTTTCCGGCAGAATCTAGAGGAATATGAGTTCCCAGATCTCGGCCTCTTCTTAAATAACTAAATGATAAAGAGAAGAATGGCCCATCCTGCCTTTTATACTCAGAGAATAGATGAGACATTGTTTCTGCATTTTGCAATAAAAATTCATATGGGTGAGGAAAAGGAGGGAAGAGGAAAGGGAGAGAAGAGAGGAGAGGAGAGGAGAGGAGAGGAGAGGAGAGGAGAGCAAAGAAGAGAAAAGAAGAGACATCTGTCCCTGGCCAAGGAAGGGGAGTTTGTCTATGTAAACCATATTTTTATTTATTCCTGAACTTGGGCAAGGCTCCTGATCCCAAACTAGTTTGGAAGACACTTCTAGCTAGTGGCTTTTTCTAAGTTTTGACCTATAGGACAGGACCCATATGCTCCTTCACAGCTTTCATTACCGGAAGATATTGAGATTTCTTGTGGTGTACCTGAGAAGGGTTGCCCCTTAAATATCATTCTGCCGTTAGGAACTGTGCAGTTGTCTCTGCAAATGTACCTTCCTACTTGGCTGGTGGGTTGTTTCAGGTCCATGGTGATAGCCAGAGAAGGGCACAATTGCTTCATTTTATTGATGAACTAACTGGGACTCAGAGGCACTAGACAGAGATCATCCATATTCACTAGTCCACTAGATGCCACGCTACACGGGATGAAGCCGAGTGAGTCCTCTGCAGAGGTGTAGTCTTTCCTTATAATTCATCTAAAGAGATAAGCTTAGGGTGGATATTAAATTGATGTCATAATATGAGACAAAACTTCCTGAGGAGCTTATCCAATATCCTGCTTCATGCAGACACTGGAAGTAGATATAAAAGACTGCATAAATAAAGCAAGATTTAGTAACTCTGAAGAAAAGATGTCCAGATAAACACTTAAGGCCAGTTTATCCATAAAAGAACAGTAGTTGGAGGGATTGAGAGGTGACTTGGTGGTTAGAACACTTGTTATCTTTCCTGAGGGAACTTGGTTCCCATCACCCATGTTTGAATGAGTGACTTCATCCCAAATGAGCCAACACCTTTTTCTGGCCTCACATGGACACACACACACACACACACACACACACACACACACACACTAAATCTTTTAATAAAGAATATTAGTCAAATGTAAGAAGACTAGAAAGATGTACCTGTGCTATCAACTAATGTGTGTGGACACTGGGCCAGTGGAGAACTGGTGAATGAATGAGTCAACCTGAAAGGATAATTCTTAGTAACAAAAATGGACCCTCTCTAGCTAATGCTTGGAAATGAATTATTTCCCCAGTGTCCGGGAAGGTAAAGTTGCCTGCTCCTGACTCTTGGGAGGCTCCTGCAGGAAAAAGGAACAACAGAAGCCTGTTACAGAGGGGCAGCTGAGCTGAGCGCTCAGCACAGGTGCCCAAACCAATTTTCTCTCACTGCTTTTTAGATCTTTTACAGCCACATCTCACTTGGGATGGGATGAGGATGCAAGGAGGCAACACTGAATCCCCCGTGGTTGTCATGTCCCATGGATGCCTGGTGCTTATTTTACTCAGGCTTAGTATTTAATAGCACAGAGCACAGGCTTCCAGAAGAAAATCACTTGGGAAAAACCTGGAGAGAACTTCAGATTTCGTTCTAGAAGTGATTTCTTTCCTTTCACTTTTCCAGTGCTGGGGTGGGACCCAGGCCGTGTTTATGCCAGCCAAGCATCTGCTCATGCTGCCAACCACCAGCACACAGGCCTTTATTCCAGATATCCTTTTAAGGAAGGTTATGAAAGTCTTAAAATATCATAATTTCAAAATTGAAGGCCCAGGATGCACACCATTCTTCCTAGTCCTGTCTTCTAGGCAGATCCTCAATCTAAGGCAAAATCCAACCAGGCACATGTCTTACAGCTGTGCAAGGAGTTCACTCACAGCCTGCATGCTACCCCGAGGCTGGAAGAATGTAATGTGACAAACCTCAACAGCTGTAGATTGAAGATGCTGCCTCTCTTGCCTTCAGCCTCCTCACTGCCAGGCAGAGCTGAAGCCATCTTTGTTCTGCAGATTAGTCACAGTAGCTGCATTCTTACCTTCTGTGTTACGACCAAAGGCTGCCCAGTGCAGCTCCTTCCCCTTCTACTGTTTTATGAAAATGACTACTGTGCTTTAGTAGTCTTTACTCATTGTCACTTATATCAAGTAACCCCCCCCCTTTTCTATGCCAACCTTTTTTGGGGGATGGGGTGTTCCTCTGTGTAGCTTTGGAGCCTGTCCTGGAACTTGCTCTGTAGACCAGGCCAGCCACAAATTCAGAGATCCCACTGCCTCTGCCTCCCAAGTGCTAGGATTAAAGGCATGCACCACCAACACCCAGCCTTCTATGACTTTCCTATCAGCTCATCTTTTCTTTGGGCACATATTTAGGAAGGAAATTTTAATAGTATCGCTCTGCCTAAATCCCTCATTTGAAGCCGGAAAAAAACAAAGAATGACTAGTGTAGTGAATCTTGGTAGGACATAAAGGGTTGCCAGGGATACCTAGAAATACCTAGGGGCATTTTAATATGACATAAAAGGTGAACGTTACATTACATCCCACCTTCACATTCCAGTGCTGAAAGCAGAAGGAATTCAAACAGCAGGAACATTTTTCTCTCTTAGCTGGAGGAAAATAATTTTTAGAGATGCTCCAAACATTCTCCTTGTTGAATCTTTCACAAGAATTATGTCCTTTGTCCATCGGAAGGTTCAGCACTGATTGAAGTCACAAGGTCCATGTGTGTCATCTACCTTTTCACTGCTGTGACAGAGTAACTGTGAAAGCAAACTTGAAACAAATGTATTGTGTCCCATGGTTTCAGCCCACGATCACTAGCATCCATTGATTCTGGGTCTGAGACAAGGCTAACCATGATGATAGAGAACATACTGCATGGTCAAAGCTGCTAACATACTGGAAGTCAGCAAATAGGAAGAAGACAGGGGTCCAGGGATAAGACAGCCCACCCCTTTGTCCAAATAGGTCCAGCTCCTTACAGCCCATTGAGCACTAAACTTGATATAGTGATCCATTAGTAATGATGTCGTCCTCATGAACCATTCACTTCTCAATAGTTCTACACTCCAGGAAACAAGTTTTTAACATGTGAGTCTTTGAAATATTTCTATCCTGTCTTAGACCAACTAGGATCCACCATTAGCCTTAGGGTTAAATGCTAATGTTTGCCCTGGATAATGTTAGGCAATAATTGATGAAAGGAGTTCCAAGCCCCTCTTGTTCCATGTTTCTTTGATACAATTTTTCTACTCTAATGGCATTCCTATCCAAGGCTCCTTGGATTGCAAAACTGAGAATTGCATGTTCCCTACAGAACAAGAGATGAATTTCATGGAAGCACGTGGACAAAGTTGTGGGTGGTTCTTTTTTCCATTTTCTTCATTACTGTTACGTTCTATTTCTTCTTGGTCTCATAACATTAGATTTTTCTGTATAGCATCCAGACAGATAAATGTCCAAAGCCATTGCTTTGTCCACCACCTTTGTCTTTTCAAGGAGAAACACAATGCAGATGACTCTGGAGAGAATCTTCTTTACCCCTAAACCCCCAATTTTTCTCCAATCATCTCTTCTTCTCAAAGTTTCTGACTAATATTTAGAGGATTCAGAAATCAAAAAAAAAGTCATTCTTAACCTATGTTACCATTTACTCCTTTACTAAGAAGTAAGATGTTTGAAGTGACCAGCTATATCCAGGAGCTCAGTTTCTTCCAAGAGCTGTCTATGCTAAGGCCTGCCCTTCCATGGTTCAGGTGTTCAGCCTGTTCCTCCCACCTCTGTTGTGTTGTTGTTCTGGATTTAGTGATGCATGTCATGGCAGGTGGAAGGAGCCTGGGGTTCTTCTCCCTTGCCCCTTCTTAAGTCCAGGGCTTTTCTGACAGGGGTTTCATGATTCCATGACTAAGGCCATGCATGCAGGGTAGTGCCTGGCTAGCTATGATTCTCATTTGCCTTCAGCAATCCTACCCATGTCCTAATCCCCAAGCTTAGGATGGCTGAATCTCCTTGCACAGCTGGCCCATGTGTACTGCAGCATCTCTTGATATTTCCCTAAAGCTCTCTGGTCTTGTGACCTCCCTGTACAATCATACAACTGTCGTTCTATTTCCTGTCAGGGTCAAGACAGATGTCACATGTCTGTGTTCTTCAGTGTGAAGCTACTTTCTGGGCCTTTTTGTTTGTACTTTGTGTGTAGGCTTGCTTTTCCCTGACATAGAAGTTCTGGAGGGTTTTGGTTCCTTCTTCCACAACAGGACTAGGTCAGAGTCTAATGAATGGAAAATAGGCCTTACACAAGGAAGAGCTATTTTATATAAAATGCTATGGTTGGGGTAATTTGCCAAACTGCCTGAATGTTGTGCTCTGTGTATTGCTGTTTGGAGTTTTCAAGTTTTCTTGATTTATACATTCACTCAGATTCACTGTTTAGGTTTCTGCATCAGATTTGAAGAGCTGTGACATATTGTTTCCATGTATTGCTAAGAGGTCCTGGCACCCCTCTGTCATGCACAGAGCAGTCTTAGGCCCCCACCAGGCATCAGGCAGCCCTGGCTCAACAGGCCTTTCATAGTTTATCTGCTCACTAATAGCTCAGTAGGCCCCCCTGTTCCATTCCTGAACAATGCCAGCCAGTGATATAAACCTATCCATGATTTCTAAAATTATACAATATTTCCAACGTGAAAATACCTGCAATAGTCATGGCCTTCCTTTATCTTACCTATAGTAACAGTTTTTGTCCCAGATTCCCTTCCCTGAAAATGTCTCTAGCCAGGTCTGTAAACACTTGAGAAGAGTTTTCTGTCATCCAGATCTGGTCTGCCTTGAGACGCTCACAAAAATGCCAGTGCAGGAGTATGTATACCTCATTCATCTGCAAAACCAGAATGGACAGCAGCATTCTTCCTGGTGATGTGTCTATTACTCAGGGAAGCCATGAGCTGATTGCTATGGAAACACATGTGCCACTTCCTTTAGGCCCCAGCATACTTCAAAGGTAGATAGTTGCTATCACTTCTCATTTCCTTGGCAGAATCTCCCCACCTGGGCCGGCATGTGGTAGAGTCAGTGAGATGCTCACTCCTGTTCAATGCCCTGGCGCACAGTGGAAGAGAAGGCTGACTGCAGACTTCCAGGGCATCTCCATCTGTCTCAGACAGTCAGTACCTTCTAGTAATACCAACAATGACCTATATGAATAGTCAGGATAGTGTGGCCTATGTGTATTGAAATGGCACAAATCACTATGCTTAGTCAATGCCTGTTCCCCAAATGGGAGACTTAGAATTTTCACATTAACAAGAAGAATCAGTGTTTATGTAACAGGCAAGAGTCTGTGTATGGTTGTTAACAGAGATCTAGTTACATAATGGATAGGTACAAGGAGGAGGTTGGAGCTCGAATGTGGAAAATATCCAAAGTAGGGCTTTTGCTGATTTAGCAAGAGAGTCTGTCAGCTCAGAGGTCTGAGTTATCTTGGCATGGAAGGCATGCTTCCCCTCAAAATTGCATGGTTTCCATCCTGATGGTCCAAGTAGGATCTGTAACCAGGAGTGTTACAGGGATCCTAAGGAGGAAGGAGCTTCCCCTTGGGAAACATACCTTTGTTTATCTACTCATATTCGAACTTGCTGTCAGATGGAGCAGCTCCAGGCCCCTCCTTATGGCCACAGTCAATATAGAAACAATGGAGATTCGTAGGAGGCCTCAGTTCTACCCATCTTAAGAAATAAAAATCATTAATGTTGACTAAAAGGGAGAAGGAATAAAGAACCACACTGTGGAGCCATATCTGTTACAATAGACTGTAATTAGCCTGCATATCAGAGAAAACCACCAGGATAATGTGTAAATATTTCCCATAATACTTAAAGAAATTCTGGATTAAAACACTGTTCCTTCTGAGGCTGATGCCTTTCACATAATGACTAGCTGAGATGACAGTTGGGAGCCAGAAAGTGCAAAGAGAAAGCACACGGTTTGCTCATCATCAGATTATCAAACTAAGACTCATCTGTTCTCATACCAAAACGAAGAGATTAGGACTTTAGTGCCTTCTATTCACTTTGTAAAAAAACTCTAATCTTTGTTCCCATGAGTCTCTTTTCTCAAGGGATCTCTTATAGCACATGTATCAGAAATTTGCTCACTCTTCACTGTTCAAACACTGATGTCCCAGCCACACAGGAACCCATCACCACATGCCAGATGAGGCCAGAGCCCAGCATTCCGCCTTCAGTGAGCTGCCAGAGTCCCCACCACTGTGCACTCAGTTTTTTTTCAGTGTCTCTACCTTGAGCTTCTTCTTACATCCCCCAGTGACAATATAACGCCTGCAAATTGACTCTCCATAACAGGGAAGAGCCCAGCCGTGTGATCCTCCTACACTCTTGTTCCTCTATCATTACCCAAGCTGTCTTTGGCATCAAAGGTCCTGTCCAGATGGTACTTTTCCACTCTGAACAACTGCACACAAGTACTCTACAAGCTTGTTGTCCATCCTCAGCAGCACAGCCCTCCAATGCCCTTAGTAGCTATTGCATATGATCATAAACATGTGCCAAGCCCTTCCTGGCCAGCACATAAACTCTGATTGGTGCTTACAGCATAGCCCTGGCAAGAATAAGCCTGAGATCTATAGCTGTCTCATTACTCAGAGCCAGTGAGATGTGCCTGGCATCAACCACTGTCACTTTGAGGTAACATTTGGGCAAACCAGTGTGAATCCTTCATGGACTTCTGTTGTGTTTAAGATGTATGAAACCATGCATCAGATGTGCACGTCTCCGGGGTTTTCTTGTCCCTTGGGTTTCCCCCTTGGGGGGTCACTCGGGCAAACCCTCATTCCAGAGTCAGCAGCCTTTACTCCTCCACTTCCTCCTCTTGCTCCTTCCTTTTCCTCTTCCTCCATTCCTTATTCCTTCCTCCTTTTCTTTCTCTTCTTCTCTGCTCCACCTTCCTCATCATCTCTAGCAGTGAGCTCTGCTGCATGACTTTAAAATAGTCCCACACAAACTCCCAATTTTATTTTATTTTTTAAAATACTTTGAAAGAGTTCTGATTGCCACTTGGGATGGGACCTTGTGTTTTCATGTCATTTCTGTCAGCTTTACTCTTTTTGACAACACTGCTTGTATTTGCCTTCCAGACCAGAAATTTCACTGTGGATGGGAGCTTTGGCCCTTGGTCTCCTTGGACACCCTGTACCCACACGGATGGCACTGCTGTGGGATCCTGCCTCTGCCGGTCCCGCTCCTGTGACAGCCCAGCTCCACAGTGTGGTGGCTGGCAGTGTGAGGGCCCCAGAATGGAGATAACTAACTGTTCCAGGTATGTGTCTAAGATCACTCTAACGTGCAGTTGCATGTCACCTGGATTGTTTTGAGATCTGGGCAGTCACTCTTAATACAAGCCATCCCTTTAGTAGACGAGAGGGACACCCATCACTTAGCTATTAAACCATTTGTGGAAGAAATTTAGAATCTGTCAGTTAAGTTGTAAACTAAACTTGCTTGTAAGCTCACAATTGGATAGGCAAACATTACTAATTTGCTCAATATAATTGGCTTCTTTGAGCGAAATAACCAGTAACTAATAATCTTTATAAAACACATGACCAAGAATCCCTACTTGTGGAGTACAATGCATTAGCTGGAAGGAATCTTTGCTCTATGCAGTGGTAGATCAGAACTGAGCACACCCCAGCTCTACTGACTTCAGACCCTTGGTAACCTGGACAATCCACATGTCACAATCCACTGAGATCATTTGAGTGCCTCATGTTCTTTTCTCCCTACACTTGCTTGTCCTGCCTGCTGCCCCTATACACCATAGCACTTTGAGTCCATTACCAAGCCCTTTTCTCACTTGATTATTGACAGGCCATTTCTTAAAATCTTACCTGCTTCTCAGAAGCCTAGAATGCAGAAACGGTGAGGGAAACTGTCTACAAAGACACTAACTGAAGATAGGTTTGGATAATCGAATTGCATTAGTCAAGAAGACCTAACATGCCTGGAAAGAGTGGTCAGAGAAGCGTGTATTGACCAAAAAAAAGGCAAGACTTGTTCTTGTCAGTCATTTTCATAGAGTGAGTCAAATTACCCCATAAAGTTTAAAGAAGCCAAGGAGAGCCACAAAGATATGGCTGTATAATAAAAACATAGAACACAGGCATGTCAACATTGTATGTTGCTCCATATAACGTCTATTTGAGGAGGCAGATTCTGGGAGTGCCTGGCAGGGACCTGGCAGAGGTTACCGAACTTAACTTTGAAGATGATGAGAATTCTGTTTCTTGCTATTTCATTACTCAAAGACTAGACTCTGGGCTGTAATTGTTTGCCCTCAGGCTTCATTGATCCTGTTGGAAGGTCACCATCTAAATAAGCTTACAGTGTAGCTTATTTCAAAATAAAAACTTCAGTAAGTCAACCTGCTTTCATTGATGCTGTGGAAGTGTAAGGACCATGTTCTGAGTCCATTGCAAGCATCTCCCATCCTCTCTTTCATTACTCCATGGGGTTCTGCTGTCACCAGTAACTGCATCTCAGCAGCTTCCAGAAGTGTGCAAAACTAAGTTCATACGACAGTTACTTAGAGACTTGCCTCCTTTATTCCTGATTTCTTATAATCCTGCCAATTTTAGACATTTTTATTTACTTACTGTTGCATATGCAGCATGTTCTTCATATTATAGATAGAATATATCATAAAGCTCCATATATTTCTTAGAGATTAGAAAATTAAAATTTTAAAAGTAACATTAAAATTGGTGTGTTTCTGTGTTATGTAATGATTTTCTTCCTGGGGAGAAAAAAATTTAAAGCAGAAATATGTTATTTAGGTTGAAGTTAAGTTTAAAGTTCTAATAATCTAGTGAATTACTTTGACAGTGTGTAGGGCTGTTTGCAATAGGAGTAGATGGGGCTCAGAGTCTAACCTACTGGACTGAGATGCCGAATCACTTCCTGTCCTGCAGGAATGGAGGCTGGACTCCCTGGACCGCTTGGTCACCCTGCAGTACCACCTGTGGCATTGGCTTCCAGGTGCGGCAACGCTCCTGCAGCAACCCCACACCCAGGCATGGAGGCCGCGTGTGTGTGGGTCAGAACCGGGAGGAAAGGTAGGTGCTAGCCATGTTCTTACACCAGCATCCTCATGCGTTCACCATCCCAGTACAACCAGTTTCACTTTGGAATCTAGCTTGTTTTGTCTATGGCATTCTTCTCTTTTTAAGCTAACCCACACCTAATTTTTCTCACATCCTTCAGTTTTGACTTAAGGTTCCTGTGAAGAGCCTCATTCTGGTCCTGTGTCCCTGCATGCTTGAACTCACTCAGGGAATCTATTCTCGGGTCACTGGATACTCAGGAACCAGGGTGGGGAACCTGTGTACTGGGCTTCTGTGTCCCAGAACATGAGCTTGCTGGAGGATGACTGTTGAGATAATAGGTTAGTCCTGTCTCAGCAGCTGCAAATCCGAGCAGGTCCTGGTGAAAAGGGCAGGTAAGATATAGAAGTTCCCAAGAGGCTGGGATGCAGGAAAGTGAGAACAATTGGCAGGAAGGCTGTATCTGTCTACCCTCTAGTCTGGGAATAAACATCCCATCCTAGCTGCATGCAGTACCAGCCTCAGCGGAAATTGCTTTCCATGAAGACTTTCACTGTCTGGGGCTCTATCAGGACATCTCACCTTAGACTTGACTGCAACAAGGTGTTTTTATTGGTTTGTTATAGAATTAACCATTTTGCTTTGAGTCCAAAATGTACTCTCTGTTCCCTTTCTCTCCTTTGCCTACTGTCACTATTGGGAGCAAAAACTTGCAGGTGAAGGTCATGTCACTTTTCGGACCTCTCTCTCTCTCTCTCTCTCTCACTCTCTCTCTCCCTCCCTCTCTCTCTCTCTCTCTCTCTCTCTCTCTCTCTCTCTCTCTCACACACACACACATACACACACACAGTGCCTTTTAATAAAGAATGTGAGCTCCTATTAAATGCCATATGTTCAGGGAGTCTCAAAATAATTCCTTATCCATGTGTGGCCATGTACTGTTGTAAACAGAGAATAAGCTCACTGTTTTTTTTTTTTTTTTGTATTTTTTTGTTGTTGTTGTTGTTTTGTTCTGTTTTCACATATTGAATATATCTTGAAAGCAGCTAGAAAGACCATTTTGCTTCTTCCTTCATCCAGTTTCTTGCTTAGTGTTTAAGATTTCATTCCTTTTGACTAGAATGAGAGCAAGGTTACTGTCACATGCCGACAGGATTTGTCATTTTTGAAGTGGTCCCCAGGAAACAGTCTTGTGCAGGTCTGTTGTGTTCCATCTAACACCAATTGATAGGTGAGAAAGCTGAATATAGAAAAGTATTCTTAGTACGTTTCCCAAGGCTTCTAAGACTTTAATCTAGTTGGGAGGTTTTTAACACTGTAAATTGTCACATTGTGTATTCCATTTAGGTGAAGTCACTTCTGTCTGTGCACAAGCACTTCTCTTGTATCCAGGCACTGTGCACTCACCCTCTCCTTCCCTAGGCTGAACAGACAGGAAGGACAAGGCAGCATAACTCTGTGCCCAAATACACCAATGTTCTATCTGTACCCTTGACTTCATAAAGCCACACTTTCAGAAAAGGGTTTTAAAAGCTATGGCTAGAGTGCTTAGGTGTCGCGCACCTAACATGGTCTTTATGTATAGGAGACATATTTTAGGGGATTAGATAATGGATTATTTACTAGAGGGAAGTCTTACTTCACATAATAAAGACATGGACAGTAAGGGTGTGGATTGTGTGTTGTTTTTATGAACTGATGCCTCTCTTTGGCTATGTTTTCTAGAGGACTACTAGGAATTGCAGAAAAGCCAAATACATGATGTACCTTGATCTCTATATTAAACAAACAGTTCTTAAATCTCTCACCCTGTTACATGGGGAGATCACACATCAGAGAAAAGCCATCCTGAACCCGGAAGTGGAGATATTTGATGATTGGATTAATGGAGGGGAGGGTACAGGATTCTAGTACCAGCCTATGAAATGACTAATACATTTAATGATATTTAGATAGCATTAAATTGAAAGAAGCCAAGAATGGCAACATCTGAATGAATTAATTTTCCCCACAAATTTAATTAATGCCAATAACATATGATTTCTACAAAGTTTCCAGTGTGTGACTTAATCCAATGGGAGCAGAGCCTCAAGAAAAGTCTCCTTGGATTTTCATATCACTATTTTTTACATGTAATATAGAATGTATGGGAACTCTTCTTATTTCTGACATTTCTTTGGAATGGATTTCTTGAGGAGCAAGAGCTTACTAGTGGTACCACTTGTCCAGAAGTCACCAACAAGAATGGATGAAACAGACATTGGTACACGTATCAAAATGCAATTGAGTTTGTTTTCTAATGCTCTGTCACTGTGCCTCCATTGACTCAAGCATGACAAACAATATGCAATTACTGCCTCACTCTGTCAAGTTGTTAGCCGATACTACCCCAAGCCCTTGGCACCTGAGCCTTGCTAGTATGGCCTCCATCTCATCCCAAACTGAACTTATGGACTAATTACCATATTCACAAGACAGGGTGATATCTGGCCATAGTGGCTTAGTAAGAAGGTGATCATAGGCTCTGCCCACACTGCAGAGCAGGGGATTATAGGATTGTAGGATGACAGAGCCGGTGTCAATGGTGTCACTTTAGAGTCTGTCTATCATAGACAATTCTCAGTCCTCAAGTCACTGATAACCTTCCATCTGCAGAATGCTGTTCACCCATTTGCAGGGCTCCTGGTGTCACACTCAGTTAAATTATACCCCCAAATCTCCAAGTGCCACTGCCTAAGTAAGATGTGCATGTGGCTCTGTTGCAGTAGCCATTCTTGGTGTTGCCTGTCATCAACATTCACACTATACAGCAATTGGGGTGGCCAATAGATGACAGCTATGCCCATCCCTTTTCAAAAGAAAAGGGGGAAATGGGCTTCACCAAATTTTTTCTCCACAGAACCCTACAGTGTGGACCAGTGACTGTTGGGAGTTGCTAATGATATGAGCATCCTACTCCATCCATGGACCTTGGGTCAACCTTGAGGGCTCTTAGATCAGTATTCTGAAATGTCTTCCCCTTGCCATTAAGGAAGATGTTTGCAGCTGGTGAAACTTATATCAACCTTGTTCCCATCAGTAGTTTGGGCTACCCAATAGTATTTCATTAGTAGTTCCTGTTTTTCTTTCTGCCTTGCTGAAATTATTCTTTGATTAAATTTCAAAAGACTTATGTAAGCCTCCTTGGGGTTTACTCTTCTAAGCCAAAGGCACAGTCTCAGATCTTTTTGACCCAGCCTTTCTCTGCCTTACCATCTTTCTGAAGTGGCAAGCTTGCTAGGCTCCCTCTGGGCGACTGAGATGTCCCTGTGTCATACCCTTGCTCTTGAACTCTCCTGGACTCTATGCATGCTCACACTTGGCCCCCATTCTTCAATCTTGCCCAGGTTTCCTCAAGAAATTAAACAGGCATGCCCCCAGCTTTCCCTGACATCAGATGGTGGTTTGCAAAAGGATGACTTCTGTGGACTCGTATATTTGAAAGCTTAGTCACCAACGAGTGGAACTCTTTGGAAGGATTAGAAGATGTGACCCGGTTGGAGTGGGTGTTCCTTTATTGAAGGAAGTTGGTCACTGGGGGTAGGCTTTGAGGTTTTAAAAGCCCATACAAGCTAAGTCTCTCTCTTCCTTTCTCTCAATTTCTCTCCCTCTCCTTTCCTCTCTCTCTCCTCCTGCCTATAGATCAGGATGTAGCTTTCAGCTATAACTCCAAGGCCTGTCTGCATGCTTCCATGCTCCCCATCATGATGGCAATGGATAAAACCCCTGAACTGTAAGCCAGCCCCAATTAGATGCTTTCCTTTATGATTTACCTCGGCCATGGTGTCTCCTTCTGGCAACAGAACAGTGACTAAGGCACAGCCCTTGAGTGCTTGCGATCTATTTCTTAATTTTAGATTTTTTGTGCCATCAGCAAAATCTAATTCAATTACCACTTGGCCCTTGTTCTTTTCATAGTCTATTCCTTGTTTTGTTTTGTTTTTCTTATACTGTGACCTGCAAGAACCTTAACACTTTGATTTGAAATGTGCTCATCTGTGTAACTTCCTCCATACTTATATGTCCTATTTGTCATATCCCTATAGATGACCATTTTGGAAGCTTTATGGCACTCTGCAGCCACATTCTACTAACTACTTACTTAAAGCACTGTCCCATTCTCTTTTTACATTTTTTATTATGGTAAAATACAAACAACATAAATTAGCCACTTAGCTGTTTTAAGTACAGAATTCATTGACATTAATTAAACTCGCAATATTGTGCAAAAACATCATAACTCCCCATTTCCAAAACTTTCTCATTACCACTAAGTAATAGTATTCCATACCATCATTTTTCAGCTCCATGGAAACCCTGCTGACTATTCTGCCCATTAATTTACATATTCTGTGTATTGCATGTATTTGGAAATCTGTAATCCCTGCCCTCTTGTGTCTCGTTTGCTTAGCATAAGGTTTTCAAACTCCATCAATGTTGCATCTTATATCAGGACCGAGTCCCTTTCTTGCATGGCATACAGCTACATTTTACTTGTTCAGTTGTCCATCAGTGGACTCAGGGCATTTCTTCCCCTTGCCTATTTAAACAGTGTTAGAATGAACACTGACTTGTTGAAGTTCCTGTTCCAGTTATTTTGTGCAAGTAACCATGAGTGGAAGAAATGCTTGTATGTACTGCTTTAGAGGTATGCCAGACCACTGTCCACTCTGGCTTCACCGCTGCCCATTCCCACCACAAAGCACAAGAGTCCTGGCTTCTCCGCATTCCTGCCAATGCTTATTATGTCTGGGTTGGGTTTGCACCACTTTACTTGATATGAAGAAATGGTTTGGATTTGGGTTCCACTAACATCTACGTGGTGCTGAGCATCCTGTCCTGTGCTTGCTGTATGTCTGATTGTAGATGTCTCTTCCACTTGTTTGCCTGCTTTCTAACTGAGCTGTTCTTTTTGTTATTCTATTGTGGTTCTTCATTCTATTTCCGTCCACAGCTTCATCCCGCACCCCCCAGCTTCTACAATGTCTAAATTTCTAATACTACACATAAAGTGCTTTAGAATTCTCTCTGCCTCTGTTTCCCAGAAGTCTCACTTCCAGCTATGTCTGGGTCTCGGAGCCATTTCCAGCACTTGTTTCTGGTGCCTCTTACGTTAGCACTGGGTTCCATGGAACCTGTTCTGTTTCAGAGTGCACATTATGGCGGCACACTTGATTGTGTAAAACTATTTGTACATCAGTGAGTTCCTAGCCTGCACACAGTCCTCTGCCTCCTTGGATGCAGGCTGTCAGGAGGCTGCAGTAAAGAAGCCTGGCTTTGTCCTCTGAGAGACACCTGGACCAGGCGCAGCTTCTCTTTGCGATGTTGTGGGCAGCCTTCATGACTGAGGGGCTGTCACACTGAGGGCCTCAGGTTCTTGGTGCATGTGAATTCAAGGCCACCATCAGGTTCTTAACTTACCCTATTGTCTGCTTCCCTAAAGTCAGAAAATGAGCTATCCTTGAAATAAAGATATTGCAATATTATGTGACATAACCACAGAAGTGACATCTGCCTGTGAGTGACACACATATTCAGGGGAGTCCATTAGTTGTGAGTTCTCAAAGGTAAGAAGCATGGGCTCATATCAGAGATTGCCCAATATGTTATCAAGTTAAGGGTCTCAGGGACTGAGGAGAATGTATCTTATTCTAATCTTACTGGAAATGTTATTGTTCTGTGATGCCTAATATGAAAATTTCTACTCTCTCCTGGTGTGCTATCTTAAACATGGCGTGTTTAATGGATGTACAGTTATCTGGTGCCATAAAAGAGTTAATTCTTCCAGTATGGTCCTGTGAGCCAAGAAAAACATTTCCCCCATAAGCCTCACTTAGGTGGGGCTAGCAGATTGTCATGAGAAACCAGCATAGACTCAACCAGATTGGAAGGAAATATGAATAGACAATCAGTGCTGTGAATCTAGCCTCCATGGGATTATAGAATACAGTTACTTTTAGAGAAAGTAGGCTTATGGAAATATGGATAAATTATAGGGAGACAATGTTAGGTTATTAGCTTTTAAATGTAAAATTACAGCAGTCATGAGAAAAATTTAAACCTTAATTTTTAATGCATCATAAAATGTGTCTGTGACTTTCAGACACTGAAGACCCAATAGAGACAGTAATATGATAAAGGCATTAGCCTGTTGTTTTAAAGAGCCAGAGGACTGGTGAAATGGGAACCAAATGCTGGCCAATTGGGCAAATATTAATCTATAATTAATAATGGTCTAAGCAACCAGAGATACCACCATAACTGCTACTTGAACAACTCACTAAGGAGGCTGCTTGTAGGGGCATGGGTTAGGCAAGGGGCCTCAGAAAGAAAATGTGTTTCACATCATTGAAGAGAATCCAGACTCAAGGCCTCGACAGGGTCCAGACTCTAACCAACCCACTAAGGCGAAATTCTGCACAAAGAGATAACCCAGCCATTTCTGTTTCCTTCTGACCATTCCTGTTAAGGACATCACCTCTACAAATCCCTTGTTTCACAGGAGAACTGTAGAGCAGAGCGAGAAAGAGAAGGCAAGGTGGGTTTGAGTGACCTTAAGTCCCAGCCCAAGGGATAGTTGATTAACACTGGTTCAAAGTCCAGGGTTCCATGTACAGGTAACCTCGCAGGAGATTTTCAGCTGTAATAACAAGCTTAGCCCTCTCAGAGGTGACCCACTGCAGGCGAATACAAGAAAGTATTTGTGCATGCTGATTTATTTGGCTCTGGGGATGTGGTAGCACAGCTACTGTGCTCTTTATTAAAAGTCAAGAGTTTCATAGGCATTTTTAGTAGGATTTCCTTTGCCTTCTCTTGTGTTTGTGTGTGTGTATGTGTGTATGTGTGTGTCTGTCTGTCTGTCTGTCTGTGCATGTGTCTGTGTGTGTGTCTGTGTGCTTGTCTGTGCATGTGTGTGCGTAGCTGTGTGTGCATGTCTCTGTGTGTGTGTGTTTCTGTGTGTGTATGTGTGTCTGTCTGTATGTGTCTATGTGTGTGTCTCGTGTGTGTGTGTGTGTGTCTGTCTTTATGTGTCTGTGTGTGTCTGTGTGTGTACCCACATCTAGGTTCACTGAAAACTGAAACTAGGAGAAAGCAGTGTAAAGAACACATACATTTAAAATATCAGTCAGTGGGCCGGCTTATGAATATGAGATATCTTCTTTCTCTTGCTCTCCCTCTTGTGAGCTACATGCAGATAGTTTGAATTAAATATGAAATGTTCTGAATTTTCTTGACTTCTCAAAACCTGTTCTCAAAATAAATAGCAATTCCTTCCTGTAACTCTCTAAGCACTGGCATATACACGGAAATCTACTTACTGTAATTTCAGCCCCCCCCTCTCTCTCCAGCCCTCAATGTGTGTGTACGTCTCCATCTCTATCCCTGTCCCTCTCTGTGTCTCTCTCTGTCTCTCTATATGTCTTTTTCTCTCTCATTTAGAAGAACCCTCCTCCTTTGGGTGGACACATAAGAGTATCCAGTGTCTTTGACCCTACGAGCCAGGCATCAGGAGTATGTGCTGCCATCTTTAGAACAATACCACATATTTTTTTCCTATGGTAAATGCTAAAAAGACAAAGAGTAACACATACATAGGGGCCCTGGCTATTCGGTATGTCAAAGTGTGTAGATGCTAACCTGTTTTCTTGGGTAGTACTTAAGTATCTAGAGGCTCCTCCTGCCATGATATTTTCCACTGCCTCGCCCTGGAAGTGAGATGCTGGCTCTGAACTCCACTGATAATTCTTGTGTGTGTTCATTCACACAGTTGCTTTATGACATTTCTACCATGCCCAGTACCATCCATTTCTCATCCTCTCCATCAGTCCACACCATCCTATCTAACTAGATCTATAGTGTTTCTCATTGTCATTTCTGCAACCCAAACTCCAATGGTTAGTGTGTACTACATTGGCTCTTCCTGCTGTGACCTCCCCTGAGGTCCAGACTCCTAATGAACTCACAGAGCTTCTCAAGACTTAGGGCTCCGGCCACCAGTGGGATGAGGTGCCCCCCATAACGGAGGGGTCTTCAGTCTGATTCTGATGGTGCTATTTTGCTTGTGGAGTTCTCCGAGGCTTTCTTAGGTCTTCTGCATTTTGGCAAAAGTGCATTGTTTCATGTCATGTCATCTCTCTTCTCCTCTCAACGCTGTTTCTTGTTTGACTATCCCATTGTACCTTTAACTAACATCCCAAACACCAGTAAGTACTCTCTATACCTCTCCCACCATCACCTTCCAGCTTGGCCTTTCCTCCTCACACTGTGTATTCATTCCCAAGGTCTCCTATCCTCCATCAGGCTGTCATCCATTTTATGGAAGACAACAGGAACTTACCAAAGTATCTGTTAAGAAATCACACAATTCCCTTCATGGTTCCTTCTCACCATTTCTCGCCTTTTATACTGAATGCATTTCAGTTGCAATGTCAAGTGCAGCTTCAATGTACATTAAACAATAAAAGTATCACCATGAATCATGACAGTGTCTTATGCTGTGCACATTTTGAGAGTATATCTGTTTTCTCTATTCATCTGAGACTGTGAGCACCTATTAGCAAGCCCTGTGTGACTCACTTTGCATAGCACTCTACAAAATCGACTTGTTACTCACAGGGCTGACGTGAAGGTCACTGGCTTAGGCCCATAGGTTTGGATCTGTGTTGCCTACATCTTAAGGAAGATGGCCTTGCAAGTGAGAAAGATGGGGCGGGGGAGTCTTATATTTTGATACTGCTGAGGTGCTACGTTAGAGTCAGTAGACAGACAAATGAATGCGAATAAGCCCCTAAATCACCAAAGTTGTCATTCAGTTTGGCTACATGCACAGCTAAATCCTTCCTCTGTGTGTGCTACCATTGTAGAATGCCAGCCCATTTGCCGCTTGTGTTTGTTTCTTTCACTTCATTTTTAAAGACTTCAGAAACATTAAGTCATCACCGGGCCAGAGAAGAAGTGGGGTACTTAACTTCAAAATTGGCAAAGTGGATTTTGCATAAAAGTACAGAAATTAGCTACTACAAAACAGTTCTAATGCTTGTGAAAATATAGTAATCTGGTATTTAGTCATCTGTGCTCTT
Source organism: Cricetiscus sungorus (assembly GCA_030556225.1). Classification (NCBI taxonomy): domain Eukaryota; kingdom Metazoa; phylum Chordata; class Mammalia; order Rodentia; family Cricetidae; genus Cricetiscus; species Cricetiscus sungorus. The sequence goes on from JANBXA010000398.1 coordinate 31,503,856, forward strand.
TTAACTAGAAATCACTTGAAATTGTTCTGAGAACCTAAATGAAAAGCTTGAAAACATATGCTCAGTAGCAAATGCCGTGGGCCTTCAGACCAAGCTTATGCTTTAAGTCTTCATCTTCAGAAGATTGTCAACTTACTTGATTGAAAAATAAGAAACTCCAAGTAAAGCTGTGCTGACTTTGAATTCATAACCCGTTATATTTTGATGTTTATGCCTAGCAGGTAAATGTCCTACCTAGTTATTTTCTGATTGCTCCTATTTTGGGGTGTCTATTGAAGGGTTTTGTTATGTCTCGTTTCTCCTTTACTTGGCTGCACAGGAAGTTCCATCCTGCATTGTGAGTTCAGCATTCTCTTTGCCGTCTGCCATGTATCCCATTGTCTGTGTATACTCAGCATGGCCAGCACCCCTCTGCCTCCTTTATGGTGCAAGCACTCCAGACACAGAAAGCCCTTCATGCAGAGCATGTCCATCTGTCCGACATCTGGCACAGGGATGGGAATCAACATGGTCAGTGGCCTCCTGTGACATTCAACAGTCTCCTTCTCCTCTGTGTTCTTCTTATTACAGATACTGCAATGAACATTTGCTCTGCCCGCCACATGTATTCTGGACAGGCTGGGGACCATGGGAACGGTGCACAGCCCAGTGCGGGGGTGGCATTCAAGCCCGCCGTAGGACCTGTGAAAATGGGCCTGACTGTGCAGGATGTAATGTGGTAAGTTACCACCTCACTCCCAACCCACAATCCAGAGCTAGGCACCCCAGACTTGAAACCTGCTGGATAGTCTGAACATGCAAGATGTTCCCAGCACACTGCATGCTCAAGACTCTTGGTAGACGTCAGCACGAGGCCATCTGCATTCACTGGTGACTATGCTTACACTTGACCCACTGCCAACACTGATGCATTTTATACTGGATAGCCTGCAAGCCTTTTTGCTCTGTGGAATCTGCGTGTTGTACAGACATGAAATGGGCAGACACTGAATGCTGTTTTCTTTTCTGTGAGCTCACACAACAGCTCCTCTTTAAATGTCAATTCTGCTACAGACACTATACATTTTATAAACATTGGGTGTTCTTTCAATACTAGATCTGTTTTGTTCTGGTTCCCAAGGCTCTGGAATGTTAGAGGGTGTTCAAGTACCTCTTGTTAATGAGAGTGTGGAGGGTGTGGTGGAAATTTAAAGTACCTGAATTAAGTATTCACATATGGAATAAAGTGGAGAAATCTTCCAGTTCTCAATACAGAGCTGTGACAAAATCTTACACTTAGCAAACTTCAGTCACTCCGATTGGTCTAAGAAAAGGAATGTTCAGACTGCAATGTGAATATGACACTGTGTGGTGACAGAAACTGGCACCATTGTCAAAGTGAGTTGGACACTTCTAAGGGCATAAAAGACCACTTAACGGTTTTGTTTTTCTTCTGCCTTAGCAGCCCGTATTTCTTTTAACACTTTAAACTGACAAATACAAAACTTAACTTGCACGGGCTCTTTTCAAAGGCCCATTGTTGTGCACCCTGTGTTCTCTTAGGGTGGCTTCGCATTGAGTCCATGTTGGCCACAGTCTAGAAGAGACATGGTGGGGAGTGCTTGGTGGAGAAACTCACCATAGCAAGTGCTAACCCTGTGTTCTCTGAGGAACCTTTGCAACTAGGTTTTTGATTCTTCTACTTCTTGTTTTTTGAGGATAACCAATGTCTTTTATGCTACTGTGAAATTTGTTTTGTGAAATGTATAACCAGGAAAACTCCAGAGAGCCAATGGAACTTTGGAGACAGGAAGAAGGTTCTGGGGTGCTATATCAGGTCTAATGCCAGACAAGGAGGCTTCCCTTACTAGGATTTACCAGTAGGTTTCTTTGCCCTCACAGTGGTAAAGCTGTTGTAGTGTTGTTAACCAATACATAAGGGACCCTGAGCTCACTTGTGACCATGAAATATCTTCATATAGTACAAGTGAGTTGGATAGATAGAAGTTGGACAGACAGACAGACAGATACAGATACAGGTTCGATGGATGAATGGATTAGAAAGATAGATAGATAGATAGATAGATAGATAGATAGATAGATAGATAGATGATAGATAGATGAATGCATTTCAGGTGTAAGATTTAAAATTAGTTATTATACATAAATGCAAATCCCTGAAGACTTGCATATCTAATGGAAGACCTTCCCTCTCTGCTGAACTGACTCATGTCCTGTTGTGCCAATCAGTGTGGACTTAGTCTGTGCACATAGTGTTTCCTGTGAGAGGTGTGATTGCAAATGTAAATACTGAAGGCTCTCCAAAATGTTGGCATTTGTTTATGGTGCAGGATGGCAGTCACGGCAAGTCAGGCATATTTGAGGGACAGATTTTTGACACACAGAGGAGGCCTATACCTCATATGTGCACCTGAGTCATGCTCCCTGGCCTCTGGGTTTCTGTGTCCCCCAGCATCAATTTGGTGTCTGGAATGCTCCTGTGACTCCAACACCCCTTCTATGGACCCTAGGGCACACGTTTCCACCTGAATTACTGACTGTCCAACAGTGTCCCTTCCTGGTGTCTATGCTCTTTGATGAACTCAGAATGTGTCGTACCTCGACATTAAGACACTTACAGAAGAGAGGAGGCAGTTAGGATCCTACTCCAGACAAATGCATCACTGGGGCTCGAGAGCTCCTCTCTGCATGCCTGTTCCATGCAAGTCAAGTGAGAGAGTTAGGTGCATACCCAGAGCCCTCCCACCCAGCCTCTGCTTCTGTATTCCCTGCAGACCTGACTGAGTGCTGCTGTGTGCATTCAGGTAGGTGTCTTCTGTTCAACCATAGGCCTCTAGCATCTGAGAAACACTGGGGTTTGATTTCATATAATACACTGTGTTTTCATTTGTTCTGTCTAGGGCTAAAGCCAACACGGTCATTAATCAAACACAAAGTAATGCCATCACCATTATTGGCAGCAACACCTAATCAGAGAAGAAATAAAATGTGTCCTTTAATAATATAAGAACATCAGAACCCATTTTGTATGTCATTTTGTTTTAAATTATCCCAATCTAATATACATACAAATACATTATTACCACATAATTAGTAATAATTTGTGTAGACTATCTTCCCCATATTTATCCTTATGTCCACCTGTTTTCATAATAACTAATGACCACAATATTTTTAGTTCACATTTTGCAAAGTCCAGCAAAATGTGGACTTTGTACACTCCCATTTGCTTTCTGTTTTTGTGATGAACGGCATGACCAAAAGCAACTTGGGGAGGAAAAGGTAAGGTTTCCTCTCACAACTCCCAGATCATACTCCATCCCTGAGGGAAGTCGGGACCAAGGTAGGAACTGGAGCGGAGGCCGTGAGGGAATGCTGCTTACTGGCTGGCTTCCTTTGGTTTTCTCAGCGACCTCACTGTCCATTCCTGCTTACACCACCCACAATGTCTGGGCCCTCCGTTATCAACCACCTATTGGGGAAAAACTTCACAGTCATGGCCACAGGCCAATCCCATCGAGGCAATTCTTCCTAGTTGAGGGTTCCTCTTCCAAGGTGACTATAGATGTGTGCCAACTTGGCAGCTAAAGGTAACTAGGACACATTTGAATTAAATGGTAACTATGTACATTGAATCACATTTTACACATTTGGGGTCATTCTTTAGAATGTAGTGATAGCCTAAAATCTTGCTGTATAATAATATGGTTCTGTCTTACTAAGCACCTTCCATATGCCACGCATTGCACTAATGGTAAATTAAATGCATTCCATTTTTGCTGTGTTAGGAGAGGTGGTTTTTATTAATGCCTCTACCTGAAGATGAGCAAGCTCAACCTGAAAAAAGTTAATGACCCTACCCAGTAACAAAATGCCAGTAAATCAGTAGATAACTAGACCAGATCTAATACTCTGACATAAATAGAATTTAAAGACTTTATTTACGTAATGTTTTAGGGGGAAAAAACATGACTTTTCTTTGTTCTTACTTATCAAGAACCTTATCTTAAAAGGGAAAAAAGGGATTTTAAAAATTTTTTGTTTGTGTTTATGTTTTGATCTATCATTTATAAGCACTATTGTTTTTTAAATTTATTCTTTATTTTGAGAATTTCATGCATGTGTACAATGAAAAATATACACCCCTTATTTATCCAGTTCTTCCCATAGTCTCAAATATACCTCATTTCTCAAAATTATGTCCTTTTTTTTTTGTAGTCTACTAAATTCAGTCACTCTTGCCTATTTGTACATGTTGTAGCGCCATCCACTGGAATAAGGAAAAACGATCAGTTGCCCACTTCCAACCTAGACACCCTTGAGTAATAATAGTGGTGTGCATCTCCCTTCCTACCATGGCAGCATTATAAGGAGATTACTGTGAGAATAAAAAGGAAAAGGAAACTAACTCATCAAAAATATCAATCTGATGGTCTGGCTAAAGGTTAAAACACAGGAAAGAGTTTACAAAGTGCCAACGGCTGTATTGTGTGAGTATGGTCGCTTCCTAAATTAATGCAACCCAAATCCCCTGAAAGAGCAATAAATGGTTTATAAGAAAAAAGTAAAGGCAGCCTCACATACAGCAAAAATAATTCAAAGAGTAAAACAGACTGAGTGTTGCCTGCATTGTATTTCTTACCGGAATACCACACAAAGAATGAAGCAATGGACCAGAAGCTATGATCTAAAATATCAACAGGGAACAAAGGATGCATTTATGTCCTAGATGTAAGAAAAGGTCACAAAGGTCCTGACAGGTCAAGAAGAAAGACCTTGAAATCAATATTGTCCGAGGAGATTCTGTGACAGTTAATCAGAGATGGTTGTACACACTCGGGTGTGTTTTCAACCAAGAATGGCACCGTGAATAAATTTGGAAGCTAGTGAAATTGCCAAGTGGAACTTACATGAGTTTTGTTGGATAAAATAATGACAAGATTACATATAGCTTGTTTTTGTGTGAGCACATAGTAATCTATAAAATACACCTCATATATTCCCTATTTCCCAAATGAGAAAATCAAGAGCCATGGTAAGCCAGGTAAGTCCCCGAAGCCCTGTAGATGGGAGAGAAAGACCCTGTTCAGCCTTTCTACCCTGTTCCTGAGTATATGTGCGGGTCCTTCCAAAGCACACATCACTGAGGACAGAGATGGAGGTGTTAGCTCCTAGCCCATCCCACCCCACCAATCCAGGGAAAGGGGCCTAAATAGATGCATTCTGTGTTTGCATTCTAGTATTTATTTATTTCTAGAGTGTCCATTGACTTTTCCTCAGGCCAGAAACATGTAAGCCACTTTAGTTTTAAGGGGCCTCATGATCAGAGCAGAAATTATTTCAGGTGTTTGTGATTCAGTTTTAGTTTGAGTCTGAGTTGCAATCCGTGTCACCTGCTTTGTCTTCCTGTGCTTGTTCACGATTAGGTTCACAACCAAGCCACCTGCTGCACCTTTCCCTTTGCTCATGTGCTTTCAAACATTTAAGAGAGTTGTGCTGTTTGTAATTTGGCAATATTCCAAAGGACATTAGGAACAATCTTTGTAATTTTTTTTCTAAAAATATTTTCATCCCAACTTCTGACACTACCAACATTTTGCTGGGTATAAATAATCTAGTAGTATGAATTGAATATTTTATAGTATATTTCACCTGATATTTTCCAAAAATTCTATGGTATAATTTCTTAAACTCTGACAGAATTTTGACATCAAGGACAATGATACCTGTTCTTGAATTCCCTACCTTTTCTGGATCAGGTAGCAACATTACAGTGTTGTACAGTCAAGTCAATACCTATAATAAGGAAAATCTCTTCCTTCTTCCCAGGGTGCTAAAATGGTTGGCAGCACCAATTCAAATTTTAGGACTAAAATATCAAGTTAAAACGTTTTCTCTGCAACATTTCTATTTTTCTTCAGATAGGACAGTGATAATTCCTGTGTCACAGATAGGCTGGAAAAGAACTTTATTCACTTGAACATAGTTTGTACATTGCTTGGTTGGCTCCTTTTAGTGAGTTCAGTAATATAATTTGGGTCTTAAATACCCTGAAATTGTCTGTGTAATGAAGATTCATCCCCAGCCTCATAGTGCTACCAAGAAGTCAGAACCTTTAAGAGGTAGGGCTTATGGAAGAAGGTTAGATCATTGGGGTTGTACCTTTGGAAGGGATATTGAGGGCCCCTCTTTTCTTCCCTCCTCCACTTCCTCTCTGTGACACAAAGTTTGCTCCTCTGTTTGCTCTGCTGGGATATGCTGCCTCGCCTCAGGACCCTGAGTGACCAGCTAACAAGGGTCTGAAATCTCTGAAACTATGAGTTAATATAATCCCTTTCTCTGAGTCAGTTGATTACCCCAGGCCATAATAGAAAGTTAGTACAGTTAGTGTCCATCGTATGATGCTAGGTGCTTCCTCATCTTGAACAGTGGTTGCCTGGGGAACCTTGGTCCTGATTTGGATGGGAGAAGCCCTGCAAGGAGGTGCATGGCAAGTGTTTGCCTACACAATTTGTTTGTTTGGAGTTAAGCTTGAACCACAGACTGCAAGCACTGTCCTCCAGCAACCAGTTCACTTTATATGCCTGGGTTACTTGGTAATGACAACACTTTGGCACTAGATCAACTGCTGAATCCTTTATTTGCTGCCCCAGAAACTCACTCACATGAATCTCTTGCCTATGCTGTTCTCGGGGGCTACCATTGGCTGTGTCTGGAAGCCTTTCCCTAAGCAGCTCAAAGACCTTTCTGGTTTATATATAACAAATATGACAGTATCATTTTATAAACCTAAAAAGGCAATTTTCCTAAATAAAGTTTGATACCTACAATCAAGTAGTTCTAATTCTATCCAAACAAATATTACAGGTAAAAATAATATTCTATTATTAGTTGTCATCATAATGGCTATTGGTGGGTTTTGCCTAATGAAATTCCAAGGTGATTTATAATTTGTTTCAATGACTCAGAGACATGGAATTCATGTTAGAATACCTACCTTATATATCTTGAAGCTTGGCACCAAAAACTAAAGGTGGCTTGGGTCCTGCTGTGTGCCCAGGCTCAAGACCAGCTACTTACTCTAGCAGCCCTCATGTTTCTCCTCTGCACTGCCTGACCTCATCTAATATCTTAAAAGTAATTGAGATGAGGAAATAACTTGGGTTTCTTCTTTAATCCAAGATAGATAAATCAGCTGTGGCCTCTTGAATATGGCCAGCACCTAATTTGATGAGGTGCGCAATGTTAAAAGCTAAAGGACCATTAGTCATACAGTGGCTGCAGAGCATCCACATAACCGAAGTTCTTAGGGAAAGCATCAATGTCAGAAACCACTGGATACTGACTTCCCCATTCTCCCCTGAAGCTACTGCATGGACCAGGCATGTTGTGTACCACATAGTTCCAAGGAGGCGTTATACATCACATGGACATTAGCAGAACCCTGAAGATGCACAGGGTACAAAGAAGGATGCCACTTCAGTCCAGTTCTGACTTCTTCAAAACCTTAGAAACATATTGGCCCCACCCTTCATTTCTGATCCTATTGTGGTTCACAGTTGGCTACTGTGAGGCTCCGAGCATCATGTCTTAGCTTGAGCTCTGTGTAAAGTAGAACAGGAGACCAGACAAGGCCTTAGAGAAGAAAGATTGTTTGAGAGATAAAATTACAGCCCTGAGTGAGAAAGAAAGGCAGAGAGGAATAAGGAAGGAAAAGTCACTTTTGGTGCCTGTTATTGAGGTCACTGATGTGGACAACAAGGACTTGATTGCCTTTTGTGGCAGAGAAGCCAGAAAGTGCCTTTTAAAATTACTGGTATTCATGGATCACTTGAATGAAAGATGCTATCAGGCTGCATCCCACAGTCTCTGGAAACTGGAGAGAAAATCCAACATTAAGAAACACCTGTATCCTAGTGAGTGAGGGTGAATATAAATTACCCACTGCCTTTCCAGAGCAGTAAAGAGAGATTGTGTGCCTCAAGTAACTTGCCACATCTGACTTTACTTAAAAAATTCCAAGTTTGTTGGAACAACCAATGAGAAGAAAGTTTCTGAAGCTACTGTCCAATGGTTGGAATTAAAGTCTGATGGGGCCCTCCTGTCTTGCAATGTCCCATAGACCCCTGGGAAATTTCTATCCATATCATTTCATTTTCCAGCAGACATTTTTATGCATCACAGTGATTATCTGCATCCTTTGGAACTGTTTCTTTCCTTGGCTACATGAAAAACAAAAGCTGCTTAAAATTTCCAGACAAGGTCACTTTGGTCTTAGAAAGAGACACACAAAGGTGAGACTCCTTTCTGCTGGAAGCTAATACCAGGAAGTGGAACTGTAGCTGCTGCCCACTCGTTGGCATCCTGAAGGGGTCAGGAGCAAAGCTGGGAGATGGAACAGCAGGCTTTACGCTCCCTTTCTTCCTAGATGCCAGCCTTGCTATGCACAGGATGAAGTTTGACCTGTGATTTAATTGTTTACTGGCTTCAGCTGGTTTGAATCCAATTCGTTTTAACTGCTGTGTCCTTTTCTTTCTGTGAAAAGAAGCTGCCCTTCTAATGTTATTTAACAACTGAAAAGACAAAGGGTGTGGTTTCTTCACAACCACTGTAACGGAGTGAGCTGGTGCAAGGCTCTTCACGTGATGTGTTATTAGGAAGGCCAAACACATGATCCTGCCCTTTATGAAGATCAGATGATGAACTATGTATTCCACTGCACTGTTTGTAAAGAGCATTCATATACTTACAAGTGTTCTTTTCAAGAGAAATGATTGGAATCCCTAGCCAAAACTGAAAATTACATCTTCATAAGCATGGGAATGTAAAAAAAAAAAAAAAAAACTTGCTTCCTTTTGTTATGGAATGGCTCAGCAAAAAGCTTAAGAATATGAAAGATTGTCAGAATGAAACCACCACATGTTGTTAGGAGAGGCTTGAGCATTTTGTAAAAGTTAATGTCAGTACACAAAACTGAGTTGTGGGGTGGATGGCCACAGAAGTGTACGTCTTCTCAAATCTAGCGTTCCAAGTTTGGCAATCAAGTTTAAGAATGATGCATAATACAGATGGAGATAAAAGGAAAAACTGATGGATTACAGGAATTAATCCATCACAACTCTGCCTGGAGGACATATAAATAATCATCTACAATCTCAGAAATTGCTGTTGGTACTGAGAGCTGGAGTATTTCACACACACACACAAAATATGTTTTATTTATAGAGTTAGAAAGCTCTGTTGCACAGATTTCATTTCGTAAAGAAAAAAATGCTGTGTGGGTTTTTTTTTTTTTTTTTTGTCTTTTCTGTCTACCATGATCCAAATACTGTGAGGGCAAAACTAATTAAAAAGAGTTTTCATGTTGAAAATATTTTCCAATATATACAAGATATAAACCACACACACACATTTGCATGTGTGCTCACACACAAATACACATGTGCTTTCCCTTTAGAGTTCACCAATGAATTATGAGATAGAGATTTTTCTAATGCTTAATATTAAAATACCTAAAGTTCATTTGCAGAAGCCCAGCAGTAATTCTTCATGTTTCAATACCATTTTAGGTGTAGTGTATACCTAGTACCTACAGACTGAGTAGATTCTTATAAAGGCATAACTAATACAATGTTCAGCTAAAGAAAGTCCATATTAAGATAATCTTCATCCATTCTTTTTATTGATTCCTCATGCATAGCATGTATTTTAATCATATGCACCCATTTCTTCCCATAACTCCTTCTGCTAGCCATCCCTCCCCCCCACACACACACACACGAGTGAAGATTGTGTTGACCATATATATGTGGCATTAGGCCATACACTAGAACATGACTGACCTACCATACCAAAGGCCACATCCTTAAAGAAAATTGAGTGTCTCTCGGTCACAGCAGCAGCCATCAACTGCCAATAGCTTTTTAACAAGGGGTGGGATTTCATGGATATTTTACATGAGGAGGTGAAGTGGTTTTGATCTGCATTTAAGTTCTCTGAAGAAGTTATTTTAAACACCTTCAAATTATCTTATTTTCCAGTTGTGTCCTCCATTTTGATGCAATCCCTGCTGACATCACACTGATTGTCGATGTCTATATAGAGCATTTACTGGACATTTTAGTCAATTTAATATTTCCTGTCCAAGTTGGTAGCTTATTTTTTTCAACTCATCTGTTTCTGTCCTTACTGGGTATTTGTTAACTAAATTAAAAGGTTGTATTTGCAGTGCTTCTGGTACATATTTCTGAGAAGACATTCAAGTGTCACAAGTGAACCTCCAATTAGTAGACCCTGGGGCCTTCTTGTGGATTGTCCAGGAGAACAGGAAGTCCTGTTTATAGTACAGAGGATGCTTCCTGAATTCATTTCCAGTAGCTACATCTTTAAATATTTCAGTGCATCCTGTCACTGCACCCACTGGGGCCATGATGCTAGTTTGCATTTTCATGCCTCAGGGCAGCCTGGACTGTGGGGTCCAATCTGAGATGTGAATACTGACTCTGCTCAACCAGTGTACAGAAAAGGTAAAGACAAGGGAACTTGTGACCCCTTTAGGGTCCAAGTTGTAGGGACCGGCGTATTGCCCCATGGACACAATCCTATGACCAAGCACAAGCAAAGCAAACAGCCATCCCTCTGATAAGAGCTCCCTGTGTGACTGTGTTGCCTGCATTGCAGTCTGCATTTCTTTTCCTCTTGTAAAACCCTGTGTGTCTCACAATCCTAGTAGATGTCTGCCTGAACTTTATGCTCCTGTCTCTACATTCTGAGCAGTGTGACGCTTCCCCATGTTCTGTATGTCTTTCACACAACAAATATTGAGCTGTTTTCCCAGAAATGGGTGGTCTTTAAACCAGAGTGAATGAGAGAGAAATATCCACCCATGACCTTCCATCAAAGTGGCCCAGGGGACAGTGGGGTCTTGATGGGGTTTGTGTGAGTGCTTTTGTTTAGCACTAGTTTCAACTGGCAAATATGAGATCATGCTGGACAAGCATGCCCATAAATGCACATAGGCCCGGAGATTTAAAATAAGTGTTATCACACTGTAGATGGGTCTTGGTTTGGCTCCTGGCAGACAACTCTTCTGTTGCAGAAGTAACTCCAGTGTTTAATTACATCCACAATACACTTTAATATGTATTTTGCTTAAGGTTTTCATCTTTGTTTTTATTTCATTTCCGTGCCTCTTGTGCTACTATTTAACATGTATAATTCCAGTTGTTCGGTTGTTGAAAGTAATTCACATACATAATAATTTTCAAAGCAACTTATAATTAACTAAAGAAGAAAGCAACAGATGCTGGAGCCTGAAAAACAATGCTTTAAGACATGGAATATTTTTCACAGATGCCATCTTTCTTCTTTCTCGATGCTTCACTTTAATAATCCTAAGGCATTCTAACAACCCAAGCCTGCTTCCAGACACTTGTAATGTGAACACACATACACACACACACACACACACACACACACAAGTCTAGCAACAGCTGCTCTATTTAGCCTATTTCATTGATGTTTTTGAGTTGGGATACCCAGTTAACCTTTAGAAGCAATTAAACTTTGTCAGTTAAAATCCAAATGATTAATTGACCGGCTCGGTGGCCCAGTGGTATGTCATGATACCCGCATTTCTGAGATCAGGTGACTCCTTATTTCACTTCACACCATGGTATGTCTAGATCTTACTGGCAAGATTTCATTATGTTCTGCTTTGAGAGAAACAGCCGCAACAAAGACCTTTGGAGGTGGAGTTGGCTCACACCTCCACATCACATTCTTGCGTTGTTTTATAAGCCACACCATGTGAGATGGGAGCGTCCACACAGAGTGACTTGGTGACTTGGCATCTTGCTTCTATTATGAGGCGAGACATCTACATCTGCCCTAGGCTATACTAGACCCAGTAATTGCTCAATTTGAGAGTATTAGAAAATAGTCCATAAAGGAAGGAATGCTGTCATCTTGTGGGACAAAGAAATAGCTGTAGCTTAAGAAAGGGAACTTCTGGACTCTTTCCTGAATTTTATTACACCTCTGAAGCCAGAAGCATATGCACCAGAGCTTCTCAAAGCTAATAGGGTGAGGGCAAAGAGTTACAGAGTAGCAGCAAAGAGAATCCAGATGTCAAGCAGGAACCTCTCACATTTGCCAGGCAGTAGCAGTAGACTTACTTAATGGATTTCTTTCTCTTATCTTTTTGCAACTGCTAATAGCTTTTAGTGATAAGGCCTTGAAATCTGAAACTGAAAAGGAATAAAAGAACTCTGCCTGCTACATGTCCCTTCTTTGAAAATTAAATTATTTACTCCTCAGAGTGACCTCCCCTGTTACTGTTTCCTTATAAATAGTTTTCCATGAAGAAGACAAAGAGATCCCCCACAATGGATTCATGTCTGTCATGGCCCTGCTCTGTGCATAATGTTCAGATCAGCCTCTTTGGGTTTAATCGCCAGGAGAGTCCTTAGATCAGCCCTTTGTAAAGAATTGGTTCTGTGTGATCGAAGTAGGTGGATAAAGGAAGGTTCTCTAGATTACAAGTCAAACATTTTGAAAAAAAAGTGAAGTTACAGATGCAGTGGAACAATTAAGAGAGATACCATGAGACCTGAGAGGATGGGTCTCCTGTGGCTAGAGTCACAGACCGTGTGTGGGGCCAAGTCTGTCCATACTGAGATTTAGACCATGAGCTATTAGCATCACATGTACAGTTCCATGCATGAAGGTCCCGAGCAGGTCTTTTGCCTGCCCCCTCCAAAGTTGGTCTTGCAATTACACTATTGGATCTTTCTCTGCTTAGTGTTTCTATAGTATAACTTCTCTTGTGTTTTCACCATGTGCAAGCTACATTATATTTCAAGTTATTTCCCTTTAGTAATTATAAAATCATGTTGGATTTAAAAGAACCTATCAAATTGTGTGTGTGTGTGTGTGTGTGTGTGTGTGTGTGTGTGTGTGTGTGTACATGTGTACATGTATCATCTGTACTTTCAGTGTCTACACACATAGATTTGTGCTTTCATTTTGTGCACACGCTCATAGGCAATATGCCCTTTATCTCTACCATTCTCTCCACTTTACCTACAATGTCTATCTCTGCCACCTCTAAAGGAACTTTGAAAATGGAAAAACAAATTTAAGGTAAATACTCCTCTTCTATATGTCATGTGTGGTGGAACTTAGTCCCAATCCAAAGAGGACCATCCCATGATACTGGTAATAGCTTTTTGTTTTAGAATATCAAAATTGCTTTGGATAGTCGTTGGTTTTGGTGGTGAATTTCCAAATTTTTATCAAACTCCCAGAGGCAAGACTTAAGTAGGCATCAGTTACATAGCGTGTCCAGTGAAACCTTGCCTTGCCCTTCACTGGATACACAATCCAGTGTCTGAGCCCTCCTTTGTAAACAAACTTTAAATGTACCAGCCTTGAGATGTGTTTGGAGCATTGCCTCTGTACTCGTCAAACACCTGTCCTCACTGTAGTCCATACACAGCTCCCCAATGGTCCCCTCAAAGGGCCCTACGTGGTACCCTCAAAGGGCAAGTCCTAGCATATCTGTGTTTGAGCTTGGAGTATGGCTAGATCAGCTCTGACCTCAAGGTATCTTCACTGAGGGAACAGGAAGAATTAACAGGGACTCAGTGAAAGGACACCTGCTAAGACTATCACAGTTCTCAGTTAAGGCCGGAAGGACCAAATTAATACATTCACATTTACAGTGCAGTAAATGACCAGGGAAAGCAGGTCCCAGTCGGCTGCATTCACGCGATGGCTGAGACTTTTTACTACAAGGGCTCCCTGGGATCTTTCACGAAATGTGCTGCTCAGGTATTTGGTGCCCTTTGAGATTCTGGCACTAGAAGCCAGGTGGTTCCATCACTGGTATTCCACAAGGAGTCTTTTAGGGTAATCTGCCTCTACAGGTCCAGTCAGTGTCCATGGAGAAGCTCCTCCCGTTTACAGAATATGGATTTTCCTGAAGGTTTCCCATGCTCTGCTCATCTTTCTGAAAACAAACAAATGACAAAATGTCTTTTAGCCAGAAGTTAACAAATGAGTGCTTAAAATGAAAATACAAATACTACCCCATTGAGACTGGTTTGGTATTCTGTAATCTATACTACCTAATGCCGCCAAGCAGATACAGTACCACTGTAGGCCTTGGGGACTTTTTGTAATCCTCACAGCTCCCTGATCTACAATGGGCCTTGTCTGTCATTCTCAGCTCTTAATCACAGTGTGGCCAGGGGAGCTGGGTGAGGAAATAACCTATTTCAACACTATAAAGCAGTTAAGTGTGTAAACTTCCTCCAATTGCCTGATACTTTTTCCAGATTGGTATTTTTGCTTGTTGCTATAGTTTTGTTTTGGTTGGCTGGTTGGTTGGTTGGTTGATTTTTTGATGTGTTTTTGCCAAAAATGTACTTAAGCAAATGGCTTTGCTGTTGATTGATGTTGAAGGAGAGGCCCCTGAGTAAGGGGGTCTGTGAGTGTACCTGACTTCCTGCACTTCCTCCTTCCTTTGCTGCTTTTCTTTGGAAGGCAGCTGAGTTAAAGTCAGGTGTAAGAACTTAGAGAAAGAAAGAGTGGGGGAGGGGCTTTCTACCTGAAGGTCTAAAACATGACATTGCAACAGGGGCTTTCCCAGCTTGGCTCTTTGTATGACAGGCATTTGTTTGTCAGTTCAAAATCACAGCCCTGTGCCTTTGACTGACTGTTTCCAGGTCTGTTGACTGGAGAAAGTGAAGATGGAGGAGATAGGAGAGGGCAGGATTCTGGAGTGTTCTTCACCACTAGCTGTGGAACACCTGGAGAGTACCAATTCCCAGGTTCAGGTACCTGGTCTCCTTGGCTCAGTTAACACCCATAGCGTCTCCCAGTGCCTAGCACGAGGTAACTGCACAGTTCATCAAATGAGAACTGTCAAATCATTCCAGTTAAGATTGAAATGCCTCTTGTGTAGGACCAGTAGAGCAAATCCATTGTCTTTCTAGAGAATCCGAGAAGCCTTTGTCTTTGTAAAGAAGCTGGCAGACAGCAGTTGCTGCAACATTTTAAGTTGTATGTGCATAGCTGCCTCATTTACATTGTTGGAAGCCTTTGTTTGGCCACCTTTGGACTATGGTTAATTCATTAGATGTTGAAAAGCTAGAGTTGCTAATTAACAAAGCTAGCTGCAGGAGCCCGAGCAGAGAGAATTCTGTTTGAATGCAAAGGCTCCTATAACAAGTGTGGGTTTGGCCAGGGATTGAGTGACAGGGATTAAGTAAACAATGTTGGCCCAGGAGTTTAGAAGGAGATGTGGCCAGGAACACCTAATCTGCAAGGTTGTATTATTAAAACATATTTCTTCTGCCAAGTGTTCCAACACCCTAGTCTTGGCAACAATCAGCATGTTCTAGAACAAAGGTTAAATGCCCTGTCCTCTGAGTGCACATAGCCTTACACAAATCTCATGGCTTTCTGGCTCCTGCCCTCTCACACATCTCTACATGGATTAACACATTCACCAGGTTTTACACATACACACACACACACACACACACACACACACACACACACACACACATATATATATATATATATATATATATATATATATATCACATTTCATTTGTATGGATATTATTGTGAAGACTATATCTAAGAACACTAAGAAAGGGGAAATGCTGTGGTGATTTAAATAAACACAGAGGAGGAAACATTTGATAAAATAAAGAGGAATAGCAGCTTCCCCTAGCTCTTGAATGATGCCTATGGGACATTCACAGCAACAGGCGCCTTTCAATTAGAGCAAAGATAGAGGTGATGTTTCCTGCTAGCACTGCCAGTATCACAGCTAACACTGAAGACCACAGACAACTCAGCATGTCAAGACAAAGTAAAAAGAGTAAGAATGTGATGAATGGGAAGAGCATATCCCAGAGGTTCCTGCTAACTCTCTTACCCATATCTCAAAGGCTGGAGAGCATTAGGTAATGGCTGCTCATTAGATGCTGTGTGTCATTCTGTATTGCAGTCTCTGGTGAATAGGAACGTGCTGAGCCTCAACAGGTCATGGTTTGTAAGGGGTTTCTAAATGGATGGGCTTCTTGACTTCCCATTTGACCCACAGGAGCTTTATCTTTGTTTCTTTTGACCATTTGAAGAGTTATTCATTACTCCCCAAGCTGGTGGGTACACTGTGAAGTCATCATAAGTCACCTATTGAACTGCGGTTTGTCTTCTGGTGTCTGGACCACATTAGTGTGGTGTTTGTCTAAGGAAGGGAAGGCTGTGAGTGCCGGCACTTGTCAGTGTCTGCTGATAAATAGCAAGTATGCAATGCATGGCTAGAACTAAAGGAATGAGAGACGGATTGTCACTATCAGGGTCTCAAAATTCATGAAGGAGATTCCTGGGTAGACAGATCACTCATCAGTGTTTCTTCCCAATGGTCTAGACAACAGTGGTAGCATGCAGGGGATGTGATCTTTTTGAGTAAATGTAAGCAAGGGATAGAGTACAGCGAAGACAGCAACACCAGCAGAGTTGCAGAGCCTTGAGGCCACAGCATCTGCTTCCTATAGCTCTTGATGAATGTGCTTACTGGTCGAGAGGCCAAGAAAGACTGGTTAAGCAGACATTTTAAAATATCTGGGATATTAAGCAGTTTGGGTTATGCCTCACTGGTAGTGTAAAGCCACAGAGATGTATGAATACTGACATCAATGCCTGCCATGTATTAGAGCCAGTTCATGTACTATGCATCTCTCTCTCTCTCTGTCTCTCTCTCTCTCTCTGTCTCTCTCTCTCTCCCTCCCTCTCTCTCTCTGTCTCTCTTTGTCTCTGTCTCTGTCTCTGTCTGTCTCTGTCTCTCTCTCTCTCTCTCTCTCTCTCTCTCTCTCTCTCTCTCCTGTGTGTGTGTGCTGTGTGTGCAGGCACGTGCATTTAGACTTTCCACTCCTGGTATTACTATGGTGATTATATATTTCCCATTGGAACAAACATAACATGTTTCTCTGCTAGCATTTTTAATGTTCTGAGAAACATTTTGAAACAGTTTACTGCACTAAGAAGTTTTTTAATACATGGATATTTGTGAGAAAATTAGAAGCACTTTAATCATTTTGGAAGAGCATATTTTTTCCATCACTACCCCATGGAAATTTTGTCATTTAGGATAGCACTGAAACAAACAAAAAACAGAAAACATAAGTGCAGTTGCTAAATTTTGTAGTGCTCTCTAAGAAGAGAGAATAAATCAAAAAAGTTATCCATAATCAGAATTCGAAGTATTTCAATGGGGACCTTTCCCATAGACCTGAAGGATGACTTAGAAGGAAAACATACTTTTCCTAAAGAACATTCTGGAACAGGAGATTTCTGCCCATATTTCCAGGTGTGGACAATCTTAAATGAGTGACCACTCTTACCGACTTTATGCTTTAAGATATGAAAGTGTTTGTGTGTGTGTGTATGTGTGTGTGTGTGTGTGTGTGTGTGTGTACAGAGTAAAGAAAGGGAGAAGTTTTATACATCTGAAAATTAGGAACATACTTAGAGCAAGCATTATGATAGATATCTGTTTCTGACATATATATATTTGGAAGGAGTTTACTTAATTATTTAATCATCACTTTATATTTTAGGAGTGTAGAGTGGAAAGACTTGCAAGTCATATTTAAACATAAAAATCCATCCTATGGAATAGCCTCTAAACATTAATTTGGACAATTATCCTATAGGATATGTCAAGATCAATATGCTGATCTATATCATCACCATACGAAAGTGTTTTAAGGTCTGGAAACACTTAGTGTATAAATTCGAGTAAGGCATCTTGGGTAAGTACGGTGTATCCTCTGTGGGGAAGCAGCTGCATCAAACATGGCAGCTGGCATCAGTTCGGTGTAGGAAGCAGGTGATTGGCAGGGATCTTGCTGACTCACTCATCAGGGCAAAGATTCAGGTTCCCTCAAATCTGGCTATCTAAATTTTCTTCTGAATCTTCCTCCACTAGACTAGAATTAAACATTTATATCCTAGTATGATGTTTTCAATGAAATCTGTTCCCTGTAGGTTCCAGGTTCCTGAATTTGAACCCTTGATTCCAGTTGGTTCTGCTATTTGGGAGGTCATAGAATCTCGTGGAGACAAAACCTTGTCTCACTTCAGGATTTTGCAGCCCCGCCCCCCTCCCCACACCCCCCTTGCTGTGTAGGAATGAAATGTGGTATGTCTGTTCCCTCAACACCCACCAGACTCACATTCCTGCTGTCATGCCTTTCCAACCATGGAGGACTTTTATCTCCTTTGGAACTCCAAGCCTGGATAAACCTATTTTACCCCTAAGTTACTTTGGTCATAGTGTTTTGTCACAGCATCAGAGAAGTAACTGATAAACTAAAGTGTCACACAGGTGGACATACTGATGATGTGGAAAGGGGGCTCCACCCAGGATAGTGTTTTTAGAATTAACCATGACTCTCTGTGGTGATTGTGTAATCAGGGTGGGTCCCCCTCACACTACATACAGTGTTTCCCGTTTGGATCCCAGCATGGACATTCCTCAGTCTGAATTTTTATAGGAATCAGATCCTTAATGCCTTTATCCTTATGGGAAATTAATAATTACTCTCATCTATTTTGACAGTTTACTACCTAAGTTACAGAAACCCATTTTCTGGGATGAAGACTTAAAGGTTTCTCAAGATGCCAGAGATTATATGGCGTTTTACCTTTGTTATTATTGTTAGCATCAATCATGGCAAGGTTGCTTAGCTAGAACTTGATGCTCAAGGCTGTTTGGACTGAGGAAGAATGGATCACCGTAACATGAAAACAGGTCTGCCTGCTAAACACAGAGTCCTTGGGAGAAGTACTGCATGGGATTATCTGGAATTTTCATTGCTACAATAGCAAAGGGGTCTTCCATCTTGACTACTGAACACACATCTGTGCAGCTCACCACACTTCACACATGTTCCTGAAACATGTGTGTGTGTGTGTGTGTGTGTGTAATATATAACATAACAATGGAATGTAATATATTGACTTCCGTTTTATTTATTCTTTGTGTTTTTCCCACCATACATCTCAATCCGATTCAGTTCTCCCGTCTCTTCATATCTCTGCCCTTTCCCCTGCAATCTCCCCTCACAATAAAATAAAATGTAAGAGAAAATAAAGGAGAAAAAAAAAGAAAAGTCTCCTCATTGAAGCTGTAATGTGACACCGTCAGTCATGCATTATCCATATATCTTTATTTGCAAGTGTTCCTTGGAAAGAGTCATTGGTCTGGTTCAAGACCTCTGGTCTCTGCTACACTATCAAGGCTGGGCCCTCACTGGGACTCTTCGTGGATATCCTGTGTCATAGAAATCCTGAGTTTTGGGTTCTGCAGGTCCCTTTGTGTGCTCCAGCAGATCACAGATGGGGTGGATGCTGGGGTGGACAAACTCATAGCCCTGGTTTGAGACTAGGCAGCTGCAGGGTGGGTCATCCCTCCAGCTCTCCCTTGTCTTCACCCCAGGGTGAGCTCTCCTGCATCACCCTGGATAGTTCACCCCTTGCAGTGATGGGCAAGGGGTGGGGCCAGTTCTCCTGCTTTCACATCCTCAAGGTTGGCTCTTCCACACCTACACCTACACCAACAGCTCTACTGTGTTTCCCAGGCAAGGTACAGGGGGCCACTCTCCAGAATATTGCAGCTGGTGAAGGGTATGGATAGCTTAACCCTTTTTGATGACCCCAGGGCCAGCTTTCCCACCTCCCATAGGTGGCTAGGGGTGATAGGGAGAGGGCATCTCTCCCCAGCCCACATCACCATAGGGCAGATGAGGGGTGGGGCCAGACCTCCCATGCTCATACTCCTATGGCAGTTCATCTGCATCTATTTATTTTTATTGTTAATATTTAAAACCTCTTGAATATACAGTTCCTCATTTGTAATAATAGAGGTTTCCTAATATGATGAAAGAGTGATGTATGACGGATCAGTTCCTGTAAAGCATGAACTTTTATTTTCTTAAGTGTTGTTAAAGGAAGTATTATGTAGGCAATGTTACTTGGGCTTTTAGTTTGAAAAATATAAAAGCTTAAGTGTATATATTTAGATCATTATCTTTAAGTCCTGGCAGGAAATATTGCCTAGGAGATAGAAGTATATTTCATCATTGTCATTTATATAAATAAGGTCATTTAAATATTCTTGCTTAAAAAGAACATAGTTAAATTCCCACAGTAAAATCTCCAAAAGAACAAAAAGGAATGCAATTCCATGGGATTTTTTAGATGGGAAAATATGTCAAAGTTAAAGTATGTTCTTAGTTTCCCAAATAATTTAATCTAGCATAGAGCATTTTAAAAAAAAGTTCTATATGTTTCGCAACAATGAAATGAAGTGCAACAAGGACTTGACCTTAGCTGTGTATACTCAAGATGATATAGGCTATCTCTTAGAGCATGAAATCTTTATCTGAATTATGAGCCCGTAAGAAGACAGCTTTATGTAAACACAGATGAGAGCCAATTTAGAAGACAATCAATTTCTACCACATGATCTCATCGCAGATAGAGTGAAATGATTCTCATAGGAATACGGGTTCAGGTTAAATTTAAACTTGCTTTCCCAGCTAGCTACATACATTCAGTTATATGTATCCCTGTGGGACAATCTGTGCTACTGTGGTAACTACAGTTTCTTGAGATAGTTGCTTCTCTAGTCACCGTGTCTGGAGAATACCCTATAGTTCCGTATTCTTTGTGATGTGTCTGCTTCCAGGCAGTTGTGCAGAACAAAGATGCCATGTATACCGGGCAGCCTATTTGATATAAACTCATTATTGTACTTGACAACTACAAATCACAAATATATTGTGCTTTTTATGATGTTGAGATCTTAGTGGAATAGAGGGCTGGACAGAAGCTGCTAGGCTGTCCTGCTTGTCACAGATAGACCTAGGTGTGAACAAAATTTCAGAGTAAAGACTGGCCAACCTTTCTTCTTTGGCAAACTTAAATAGAATACTAAGAAGAGAAAACCCACTGATCGGAAAGACAATGAAGTGCCACTTCCTGCACATCCAGCACTCAGTGGGAAGTCATGAAGGAGGAGAAGATGATTTAGATGGCTTTCCCCATCAGAATCTGGAGTTAATAGGCTAAGAATTTTACGAAGAAATGAATCTGTTCTCAATATTGAAATTCTACATGTATTTAGCATCAGTCTCAGTCTATAGAGCCGATGAAGTCAGCCGTGGAAGCAGCCCTACAACAGCATTACTGGTCTCTTGGAGAATGTGTTTGTCCTAATGTAGCATCATGTCTGGCAGCTCTTAGCTGAGGTGCTCGAATCATGATCCTAATTCGACCCTGATGGGCATCTCTGAAGACAAACAGTTCTCATGACATCTCTGTTATTTCTCATTTTAAAAATCTCATGTATCTTTGTTTAAGCCAGAGTTTTTTATCTTTCTTGACAAAAGTTATCTTTATGGATAGAAGAGGGGCTGGGAGGTAGAAGAAAGGGAACAGCTGGGACAGGAGACAGATATGATAATAGGGGATTTAATATGCTAAGAGTATAGTATGATATGCTCACAATGAAGCCAAATGTTTCTAACAATGAATAGATGCTAATAAAGTCAGAAAAAAACCAAATCTTTTTAAGTGTTTCTGTGGCACCAATTAGCTTTGTATAGAGCCACAAATTAGGAAAAAGCTTTGTTAATGGAAGCTTGGTTCTTCAGAGAGCAGAAAGATCTCCCTCAGGTCTACTCTTAGGAGACCACAGATTTTTGTGACCTAATAAAGGACACTAGTACCTATCATCATCATCATCACAGATCTTGCCAACATTTGAGGGTAGAGGGTCATGTAGACTGTGGGTCCCATGGGGGAGGAACACTGAAGGCTTTTGCATCTCACAGTGTATGAGTGGCTGCTCACCATGAAAGCTCTCTTTATATCAGAGCTGTGGAGCCATAATGAATTATCAAGGGGCCTATGCCAGATGAACTATTATAGATCAGATGTTTCTACTGTTTCATTTTGATTGCTCAGCCCATTGCATCCAGGCATTCAGCTGTTTACAACTTCATAAAAGAAGGCTTTAAGTATGTTGAAACATGCACAGACAACATTTTTTTCTGGTAAGAAACTACACAGGTTTTGTTTTGGTCTGGGTTTGTTTATTTCCTTATAATAATCTGGGGTGATGGTTCCCAAGTATTCTTTTAAAGTTAAAATCCAAGAGATTCCTGTCAAAGCTTCATTTCATTAACACAACCTCACCTTATCTCATTCAAAAGCTCTCAACTCCACATAAAAATGAATAAAATTTATTCAGGCTCTCAAGTGGGTGTAGCATGCTAAACATTTTCCCCTAAAGAACACAATAATCTAAAGAAATAACAGGCATCTGAGCTCAAGGTCACCAAGTGCTTCCCTCAAGGATAGGTGTTCACTTTTACCCAAAGGGACTTTTTCATCTCATTGCAAGACACTTTCCACAAGAAAAAAAAATGTCTGCATCTTTAACTTTCATTCCTGGAGACTAAGAATTTAAAGCCATTTCAGTGAGAGAATAAAGTAGATAGATAGATCTTCTCATTTGAGATGTAAGTTTGTAGAGGCAAAAGCACCTACAAATCACAACCTTTGCAATAAAGAAGGATTCCAACAGCACCATTGATTTTCTTATGCTCTTGATCTGTCTACCACAGTAGTAGAGAAAAAAATGTCTAAAGCATCACGGGAGAAGAAAAACCTGATTACTGTTATATGCATACATATATATTCTACTGCACACAGACACACACACACACACACACACACACACTATCTACATCTATTTTCTGTAAGAAATCACAGTTGTTATTTGTTATTCTGTACCTTAAAGAATCCAGACTGGCTGCTGGTAGGAAATGTTTGCATATTTATGGACATCCTGTGGTGCTAGGCTTGCTCACTCCCACTTTGGAGCCATTATAACACCCATCACACCCAGGTTTTACCATGGAAGCCCCTGAGGTGTTAGGCTCAATTCAGCCCCCTCTTGAATGGCTGATACTCATCATTCCTGCTTGTGCCATGGAAGCTAACAGGCTTGTGAGACTGCTTTGCAGATAAGTGACACAACGAAGACCTAGGAAGGCTACTGTGGTATAGGCTGTGAGTTGTTTTGCAACTTTGTTGAAAATGCTTATTATACTCAAGAGTTTCCTGATGGAATCCTTAGCAGTAAAATGATTTCATCAGTGAGACCCCCCTTTTTGTTTCTCCTTTCATGTCTTTTCCCCTGCTTTTCTGCACCACCTAACACTCCAACCACTAAATTGAATGAGAGAAACCAGGGTGGGCACTCTGTTCTCTTTCCTGGATTTAAAGCAAATAGTGTATGTTTCCCCCGTTTAGTATAGTGTTGACTATGGGTTTGTTGTGGAAATAAAAGTGAAATTGAGACTAGGGGAAGGTACAAACAGGAGTACATGGGGGTGGTGAGGGACAGGGAATGTGTGGATGGTTTCCTGTGTAAAACCATTCACTTTGGCAAACTGTACAATTTTCACATTTTCTTCATTTTCCATTGTGGTCCTCTGGCTAATAACAGTGTAGCAAGAGTGCTTGAACAGCCTGTAGGCTCTGTCTATCACCACTGTGTGTGACCAGTGGGCACTGGGTTTAGTGTAAATGTTGATCGTTTGGGTGTTCTTTCATGGTCTGAGCCCCATGTCAAGGCATGCACTTCATGTTTGGAGCAGCTGTCCAAACCCAAGACTGGTGTGTAAAATTTTCTAGGTGTTAGGAAAGCAACACACCTGAACCTTCAGCTGACAGGTGATGAATTGAGCTCCTGATGTCTCCCAGCATCAGGAAGATTACACATGGAGTAAGAGCTCACCAGGAGGCCTACTCTTCTACCTCCATTCATGACCTGTGAACTTCTCCAGTTCCTAAGGAAGGTGATTGTGATACCTTCATCTTCAGGACCTGAACTAGCATGAACATGCACAGTGGACAGTGAAATTGATTGCAAAAGAATTATGTCATCTTAAAGGATGAGCAATGTTTTCACTCACACAAGCACATACACACACGTGCAATAGTATGAAGTTGCAGTGCTGGCTGAATATGTGGTGGAAAACAGTGCCCCTTGTGTAAGGTCAGATATTATCATTGGAACGCACATGACACACCTAAGGTGCTCGTCCAAATGATAGTGGACCTAAATAGCCTGAGGATTCAAAACTTGCCCACCCCTGTTTGTGGGAGTTGGCACTGTGACATGCTGGGTGTGTTTGATCTTTTTGGATATGCCATCCCTTCTCCGGTGTGATTTCTTAGATCTTCCTCACCTGTTTGAACTTTCTCAGCATCTATTTGCTCATTTTTACTTATTTGAAGGGTTGGAGAAGGCGCTATCTGTATATCCGGGCTTTTTTGGTTGGTTGGTTGGTTGGTTGGTTGGTTGGTTGGTTGGTTGGTTGATTTTGGTTTTGGTTTTGGTTTTGGTTTTGGTTTTGGTTTTGGTTTTGTTGTTTGTTTTTATTCTGGGTATATCTATCCTTTCTGACAGTAACCATTTTAGCATCCCCAGATCTCATCTCCATCTCCTCCACATCTTTTCAGGTCTGAACCTGAGATTCTTTTCCTTTGCCTGGGCCCTTATATGGGAACATCTTCAGGGCTATTGTTGACCACCTGACTTTCCTTCCACTATTTTTAACCTCCATGCAGTAATCATTCTCTCAAATCATTCTCTCATTGACTCATGCCTACCAACTCAAAAATTGTTGTTCCACATTACCTTGGGCTATTTTGACAGAAGACTTAATTTCTATTGCTCTATTTTGGTGGTGACCTGGTCACTCTGTGACCATGTTTGTCTGAATTGATGATGTTCCTCACTTGCCTACCATTCTAGGTACCACTAAACTAATTCTCACAACTCCCTTATAATCTTTTCTTTGTGGTCTCGGGTCTATTGGCTTGCATAGGCACCCACACTTGGGCACTTTGTTAACACAATTGGATTGATTTGTTGTTTCTTTTATGAAGGCTGGCTTTCTGTCTCTGCATGCCAAGTTAAGTTATTGAATGAGAACTTGATAGATACACACAGAAACCACAAGCATTGCACATGAGCATAAATGGTTTGTATATTCAGCACCCGATACAGTGACTCTAAGCATGCTGCTCCTGCATTGTGCTGCGCATATGGCAAGAAAGTTCTTATTGGATCATCTCCATCTCTCTACTTCACTTTCAGTCTATGAGCTGTCTTAGATTTTTCAAAGGGAAAGTAAATAGCAAAGTGGGAGGCTCCACTTAACCATCTGTATTTGCTTCCCAGATTTATGCAAATTCCCCTTGAATAGGATTGTGTGAACCACATTGAATACGGTTTGCCCATTCACCAAGCAAATTGTGTAACTGCTTGAAACGGGTGGTGTAAGACAAAAACATTAAGGTTTCCCCCCCCCCACCCCGAAAAAAAAACTTGCAGTGTAGTAATGGAGGCAGAATTTAGACAAATGATTAAGGATCAGTGGAGTATTCACCTTGTTTCTCTAACAGGAGCCTGACGTGATGAGTAATGGCCATTGTGTCCCGAAAGAGAAGAGAGTTAGTTAAGATGGGGTCAGGAAATGGACTCAGGAGGCTACTCATACAGGACTTAGCAGACAAGTGGGCAGGGGGCAGCTGAGTATCTCACACATTTCTGGATTACAATTTTAAATGGATGGTTTTGTCCTTGCTGATTAAGAGAATCCATGGGAGCACATTAGGAGGAATTTCTTAAAATTGCCTTAGTAGCTATCCCTATCAATCTTTACCAGAATAGAAAGACAGCTGTGTGGCCAATAATTAGCAATTAACTCCTTAAAATTGTTTTTTTTTAAGTCAACATTTCTTTATTGTCATTGGCATGCTAGTCATGCACATTGCCTTAAAATTTGGATAGTTGTTGCAGCAGTAAACTGTAACATACAGATCCAGTTAAACCATCTAAGGGTTACAATTAGATTGAATCGCTGGCTAGTTTGGGGAATTAAGAAAAAACAGTTTGGTCTCACTGTTTCCTAACCTTTTATAATCAGATAATTCACACAAAATACAAAGCATGGGAGGCAGGTGAGCCAAGTTCTGAGATGCATGCTAAACTTATGAGGAGATACAAACATGAAGACAGATGCATTGTTGGCGACTTGGATATAATGAACCCAAATTGAGCAGCTATTCTCACTGGTAGGAATGTGTGACATTCCGTCCTTCTGACACAGGTACCCAGACACTGGTACCCACTTTCCTAATGCAAGTGCCAGGCACAGATTTCAAAGGTTGAATACCATCTAATGAAAAGGAGCTAGGTATTGTTGGGATGAATCTCATAGGTGTAAAACCGTAATTGTTCTATAAGCAACATTAAAGCTGTTGATGCTTAAGAACTGCACAGTTCACAAGTCAAGCCCTCAGATGCTTTTTTTTTTTTAAGTCAAGGCATTCCTGAACGCTTGCCCAGTCAAGCTGACATAAGGCATCAGACAATAGTGTTATATGGTTCTCTCAATCCAGCAACCTCTCACAATAGGCACCAAAAGGTTAAGATAGAGGCTTATTCCCCATTGTCTGACAGCTTCTATGTCAAGTGCAAGACAGCATGCACATACTGCATCTACCTCTTTGCCCAAGTGGGTTTATAGAATTTATTGGGAATTATTTTTCTGTTTAGGAGGTAGCATCCAAAATTTGCTGTCTACAGAGAAAAGTGAAGTCATCCATTTTTCTAGTTAGGTTGGAATGAGGCTGGTGTGAACTGGTAGAAATGGTTATGGATATCAAGTTACAGGAACACCTATAGTGGTATTACATATTCTGAGTTAAATTCCTCTTGTGTTACAAGCATAGCCCCTCAGTATTTCTCACTGTAAAAAAAAAAATGAAGAAAATGATAAGATGACTACTTAGAATAATTAGAACAACGATGAGATAAAAGTATATTAGCCTTTCAGTTTAAGCTACTGTCACAGGAACACAGGGGTGACCATTGCTAGAAACGTATTAATTCTATATTAGGGAGATTGGTTTTCCAAGCCAGAATCACAGGAAAAAAAATAAGAATCAGACTTCATTGTTTTCAGTTAAAAAGTAAATGAATCTAGACTGACAGAGATGGACCTGTGAAGAAAAGAGTTAACATGGCTACTAGCCCAGATTTTAACTTTAGAGGGACCTGCTTCCCAGTTGCCTATTGGCTGGCATTTAGAAATTGTGTTTCAGGAATTTCCAGGCTGATAAGCAAAGTTGGCTCTGTATGCCCAAACTATTTATGGAAACAATACAGAAAGAAATGAATTCTGAACTCCCCTAAAATCTAAGAGGCGATAATGAAATCAAAAATTAAGAGATTAAAGATGAGATAGTTGAACCTAAAAGATCCGGATGATTGAAATTCCAACAAGATCACAGGAGAGGGCTAGAGGCCACATATAAAAACCATAAAGAAAATTACTAAAACATGAAAAATATAAGTTTTTTATAAATTTATAAGCTAAAATAAGTCTATATGTTAAAATGGTTTTGCGAAATGACCCAAACACAGGTAGCTGATCAGCTAACATTGCACATCTCAGCTATGCTGTTGGGAGATAGGAACACAGGAAGTGCTCCTCTCTGAAGGAAATGCATTCTTAACCTTAAATTTCTACCAACATCTTAATACATGTGCATTCTTTACTCACAGATTGACACATGCAGATGTTATATGAGGGTAACAAAGCCTGTGGTGTTTGTCTTGAAGGCGACCTTACTTAAGAATAACACTACAAAATTTGCTCCAGCAAAAAGGAAGCAAAAAATGGTAACTTCCCCCCAAGAAGAAGTAAAAGAGAAACGAAGGCCTAGCACCGAAATCTATAATTTTACAGTATGTCCATAAGTAGGTTCATTATGTTGTTAGTTTTCTCCTAGTGAAATAACCTTTACTGCTAATTGGAGGAATTGGGACACAAAACTGCATGAAAAGTCAACTATTTACTCTGCATTCAATATCCATAGTGTTTATTGCAAAGTGCGTATTAGTGCCAGACACCTTTCTGTCACCCATGTCCTGATTACACCCCACTCAGACAGTGTGTCTCACTGTCTCCCAAATGTCTACTGAGCTCCCAAGCTCAAAGCACAGAGGAGAAACTGAGAAATGTCACAGATTGATAGGGGGAATAGAGGGGAACTCTTAGCAGCTGCACATCATGCCCTATGCTGTGTGGGTACTCCCCCACTCCGATGCTATAAATCTTCTGCCAAGGCTTCTAGTGCCCATTATTCTCAAACTAAATCAGCTGGGGTCTAAAGAGCATATCCTGGTTCTAAGGTTTTTAATAAGATAGCTAAACTAACACCAAGATAAACAACATTGTAACTTATTTTTTTTTTAAAAAAAAAGGAAGATGCTGTTTTAGGTAGTTCTCACATTTTCTCAA
The DNA here is from genome assembly GCA_030556225.1 of Cricetiscus sungorus. NCBI lineage: Eukaryota > Metazoa > Chordata > Mammalia > Rodentia > Cricetidae > Cricetiscus > Cricetiscus sungorus. The sequence goes on from JANBXA010000398.1 coordinate 31,532,328, forward strand.
GTGCGATTTTCCTTATTTTCTGAACTTCATTGTCTCCAGTGAAAGTTTAATATAAAAAAAAAAAAGATTTTGATTCTGTGAAGTAGTTGTGAGTGTCTTAGGCCCCAAAGCTTTGGAGACCCAGGAGGCATACCCTAAAAGGGGTCCCCTGTGCTGTGCGCTGGAAGTTGGAAGGGAGTGAGTAAAACATGCCATCCATCCTCTCCTGCAGGAGTACCAGCCTTGTAACACCAATGCATGCCCAGAGCTGAAGAAGACCACACCGTGGACCCCATGGACACCTGTCAACATCTCGGACAATGGTGGTCACTATGAGCAGCGGTTCCGATACACCTGTAAAGCTCGCCTACCAGACCCAAACTTGTTGGAAGTGGGGCGGCAGAGGATTGAGATGCGGTACTGTTCCAGTGATGGGACCAGCGGCTGCTCCACAGATGGTAAGGAGGCTCTGTGGAGACCGGCCACTCCATGGAAAACCCTTGACCTTGTCTCTAAGGAAATGGAAGACTTGGGGGGAACCCCAGTTCAAACAATGTTGTGCCCATGGTGGATCCAGAATAGTTTTTGTGAGATTGATTCAGTATAAGAGACTATGGTGAAAAGAGGATCTGACATAAAAATAGTAGCTGAAAATTGGATTTTCCCCTTCTAAAATAGCTAAAGTAGCCAGGATATGGGGGCACATGCCTTTAATACCAGTACTTGGGAGGCAGAGCAGGCAGATCTCTGTGAGTTCAAGGCCAGCCTGATCCACAGAGTGAGTTCCAGGGCAGCCAAGACTATTAAACCAAGAAATCTTGTTCTGGTGGGGGGTTGGGAATACTAAAGTAGACAAAGGCAGTAGAAGCACTGTTCTTTATACCATAAAGTGATTTTCCCATTAAATAGAACACTAGATCCAATTATGGTGATAGTTCTTTGTCATAGTGGTTTTGTGAATTCTTAGAATATGGGTGTGGAGAGCCAAGGCAGACCCAGCCCTACACTCTGCCTGGCCTGGATACTGGCCATGCCAGTACCTCTGGCAGGTCTCCCCCAACTTCCTGCAGGGATGGTTGAGCCTTTTCCGCATGCTTTATTATTTGCTTTATTCTTCCTAAAAAAACAACAACAACAACAAAAAACTTTTCTCTAATTTCACAACATATATTATGGTTCTTAAAAGGAAAGAGACACTCGAAGGGAAGTGTCAGAGGATGCCTTTGTGAGAAAGACAGTTTCATCCGTGATAGAACATTCACAAGCATTTCTTAGCGCTCTGTGGGTGTGACCGACCTTGATTCTTTCTCCCAGGATGAGTGCTGGTGTTCATAGACTGACTGCAGACACAGGGCGGGTCAGATAGGTCACATTGGTAGAGGACTCTGTGCTTTCTCCTGTCTCGGTCAAGCTCTAAGGTTTGGGCCACACTGTGGCTCTCCTGCCACAGGTCCCCATGCCTTCCCTGGGAGCAGGTAGCCTGCCTGGATACCTGAGGAGCAACATTCCTTATCAATCACTGTTCACTTCTAAAGCACCCCTCTCTGTCCTCTGTATTTGCAGGTATTGACATATCTCAGGTTGTCAATGCCTACAGTTCAACAAGACACAGTCTGTTGTTTCTTAGAAGGGAATTTACTCTGATGAAGGGTCTTGTGAAAATAAACGTACAACTTAGAACTAAAACCACCACCTGAAATAGGAGCAGCAAATAACAGCCACTCTGGCTTCTTTTATAAAAAACCCGCTGTTGCTGGAAGAAAAGATTTACTTAGAAATTCCACGAGAAGGATAACAGGAGACCCAGCTGGAAAATGTACATTCTGTAAAGGGTGATCTCGTTTTAATCGGGATTACAGGGTAAAATATGAGAATTCAAAAATGAATTTTCAGATATTATGTCAGTGTTTTCCATTATAACATATGATTATTTCCCAAATAACATCTTAATTATATTACATATAATGTCTTAGATACAGGTATGCCCTATGAAGTTTTTTGAAGTCTAAGTGGAAAACAAATATCCTAAAATATTATTGATTGTTGATTGTAAGTTATGTAACTGATATCCCTTCATTTTATGTGTTGGATATGGTAAACTTTTTACCAATTTACTTACATCCTTTCTATAACATTTATTTACTGTGCCACCAAAGTGAAATGTTGAAAATGGAATCATGGTACATCTTTAAAATTGGATTTATTTTCCTCTGCAAACATGCATTTCTTTATTCTTTCCATTCTCAGAAACAAATAAAACCAATGTTTAAATATTAATACTGTAGACTATTCATGAAACATTTTTATTTTAAAAATAATTTTATAAAAATGCATACATTTTTGTTAAAGCACATTTATAAAAAGGCAGCATCTATTTTATTAAAACTGTAAGCATTGTCCATGGTATACAGAAATGCAAGCAGTCTGTTTTGATGGCTTTGAATTCTTATTAACACTCACATGGTCTTATTGATGTCTTGAAAACTGGAAATTGGCCAGAAGCACCACACAAAAGAGGCATAATTGCCCATCGCTTATTGGTTTATTGAGTTTATTGATAACTCACAAAACGCTGGCTGGTTTCAGATAGCTGCCCCTAATACCTTGTCTCAGATCTGCCTGCACTTCACCAAACCAGAAAGTTGCTTGGGAATGACTGTGGGTGTTGGGTGCTGGCTTGATTGGGAGAACAATTGCCAAACACCTCATCAAAAAGCTAGCGAGGTGAAGACATCACTATCTGTGAGACACTGACTGGATGGGTTTAATATTGTAAGTCGGGCTGCATCTTCTTTAAGCAAATTTTGACTGAGTCTGATTGAATAGGTTAAAATGCTCAGAGCAGGCCTGCCAAAACCAATTCATGTATTCTTACAATGCTCATCCGTCCTCACCCCACTCCCCCCCCCCACTCCCTACTGCCCCACTTTGTTAGCAAGCATGCTTGCAACATCGTAGGACACGTGGCAAACTTCTTCAGGGGTGGGATCTGGGCGAGCTCTCTGGAGCAAACTTCAAGGACTGTGATTCAAGAGGGATTAACTCTGATCACTTTACAGCATGACTTCAGGCTGACTTCACACTGAAAAGGTTAACTGCAAAGGAAGAGGTCTAAGCTGTGTCCCTTTTTTCCAGATGAGTGTCCTTCCTGTAGCACCAACTCCGTGGTGCATGAGGACAGTTTTCAGTGAAACTCCCGAGGGAAGTGAAGCCGGGGTGTTCTTTAAATGTGTCTACATAAAGGGGAAATGCCAGTGTGGACTCGCTGGCTGCAAATGTGTTAGCACATGTAGATGAAGTGCTATGAGCATCCCAATTAGATAATAGCTGCGGAAAAGAAGCATGGGCTGTAAGAGGCTGCCATTCTGCTACAGACGGCTTTTGGCTGTGAAGTGGGTAAAGGGTTCAGATGAACATTAGAGCGATTCTACACATGAAGCACACAGCCTAACAGGAGTAAAACCGCCTGCGAGTCACACCTTGGGTTTCCTTGGCAGGACTTTCGGCAGACTTTCTACGAGCTGGAAGATACTCTGCCCATACGGTTAATGGGGCCTGGTCAGCCTGGACTTCCTGGTCACAGTGCAGCCGAGACTGCAGCAGGGGCATTCGGAACCGGAAGCGTGTTTGCAACAACCCAGAACCCAAGTATGGGGGCATGCCATGCCTTGGCCCATCGCTGGAGTTCCAGGAATGCAACATTTTACCCTGCCCAGGTAAGTGGATCGCGGTGTGAAGGAGACTGGGGAAGCCCTGGGCCTGTAGTCTTTAAGAACTGAAAGCCACTAAAGGTCACTGGAGACTGTGCGCTCTCTCTCTCTCTCTCTCTCTCTCTCTCTCTCTCTCTCTCTCTCTCTCTCTCTCTCTCTCTCTCTCTCTCTCTCTCACACACACACACACACACACACACACTGAGATTATGTGGATATGTTCTTAAGAAATGTGTGGAGTAATGATGGTACCTGTTGGTAACTAGACAGGATGAAAGAAACAGGTATTACTGAAGAGGCCTGAATTTCTAACCAACCATAGTTGTCTAGTTCCAAATCATTCCCACTAGTTTAAAATTTTCCTCCAGTCTCTATTTAGGCATGCATGCAGCTAGCTTAGTGCTAGTAAGATTCTCCTTCCATATTTCCTGGTGCAAAGACAAACACAATGTAGAATGATTTATGTCTATGTTCTTTTGATTTTACAAGAAATTCCCATGAACCACTTTGTCTCAGGGTTGCTGTGGCTATGATGAAACACCATGACCAAAATAACACAAGGAAGAATGGGTTGATTTCACTCACAGTTCCATATACTAATAGTTCATCATCAAAAGCAACTATGGCAGGAACTCAAAAATGGCAGGAATCTGGAAGCAGCAGCTGATGCAGAGGCCATGAAGGAGTGCTGTCTCCTGGCTTGCTCCCTCTGGCTTGATCAGTCTACTTTCTTATAAAACACAGGACCACCAGCATAGGGATGACACTGTACATGATAGGCTGGGCCTTCCTCTATTGATCACTGAATAAGACAATGCCATAAAGGCGTGTCTGTAGCTGAAATTTATGGGGACATTTTCTTAATTGAGGCTCCTTCCTCTCAGATGACTTTAGCTTGTGTCAAGCTGACATCAAACCATGCAGCATATACTCAGACCTTACGATCTAAACCCAGTCACTAATTTGCAGAAATATATGTTGTTCCCAAAACACATGTTAATCTCTTTCAGGATGCAGTTAGCCCCAACCCTTCCAATATGACCTCTACCAGGTTCATAGAGACACAGCTGCCATAGTGTTTCTCCAGGGACACTGGCTATGTCATATTTTCATCTCACCATTTGCATTGAGAGGCCCACTGCATGAATGAAACCCTCCAAGGACAGGCTTCTCTTCTGGCGACTAGGAAGGGTGTGTGCCACCTGACATTCTCATAGTCTCAGGCTCTTTAACACAGAGTCTTAGAGCCATTATAGCCTTGTCTCTGTGTATACCATTTTGTTGGTGAGATTTTTATGGATGTAGTTTGTGACATTATTAAGAGACACTTAACTCCCCAATCTCACAGTTGACTCCCTAATCTCACACTTAACTCCCTCATCTCACACTTAACTCCCCAATCCTCTTTCTCTTTATTTCTCCTCTTTCACCGTTCTACCTGAGCCTCTTGTGCATAGTTGAAGTTGTATTGTAGATGTTATCCATTATGACTGGGCTCCACAATTCTGTATTTTCATCTATTGTGGTTTTCTGTAATAGAGTCTGTCTATTACAAAGAGAAATACCCTTGACAAAGAAACTACACTCATCTATGGCTATAAGTATAAATATTTAGAATATAGTTGGGAATTATGATGGTTTAGTTAAGTAACAATTGTATGTTCTCCTCCAAGATCCCTGACTTCACTAGTCCTGGGTAGTTGGCTAGCTTTAAAAAACCAGTCATGGTTTCCCTCTTCTTGAGTCAGCCTAAAGTCCATTTAGAGAACTGTTGTTAGCTGCTAAAGTATGTGTACCACTACTATACCCGAAGCGTTAGAAAATGATGCTATTGTGGTGATTCATAGGCATCATAGATAAGTAGGACTACTGGTTGCTTGTCTCTTTTGGAAACTTTCATTGTACCTTCCAGGTACATTAAAACTAGTCCTCAAGGAGCAGGTTTTCCGGTCAGATCAGCTTAGATCTTGTGGATCCTGTGTCTGAAGTAAATGGGTATTTTCAGAAATAGGGACTTGTGTTATGTCTCTGGAAGACAACCAGGGGCAACAAAAATAGCCTGTAATGTTTGGGAATTCTCTTGGACAACCTGACCAACAACTCAAAAGAGGGTGTTTAGGGCCTGTTACTGGGTTTATGTTAGTCTGTGGTTCTTGGAGGGAGCATTGTCATCCCATATGGGAAAATTTTATTTTCACTTCATACATACTTACATGTACTATAGATATTTGTAGGTACATAGCTAATAGTTATGATTCTATATGAGTTTTTCAGACATCTTAATATTATTTTACCTTCTCTCTGTATTTACCTCCCTCTCCTCTCCCTAGTTAAAGTCCCTAGTTCCCACTCCCCTCAGTTCACTTGTACTCTAGATCCCCCTCTACTGCTCCCCGTCACAGCCACTCCACAATGATCCCTTTTTTACTTCCCTGGTTTCTATAGTTACTACAGAATATATACTTAAATCTGACAATTTGCAGCTAAGAACATCAGACCAGAGAGAGCATGCAACATTGACTTTGTAGGTCTGGGTTACACCACACAGCATGTTGTTTTCTAGTTCCTTCCATTTACCTGTAGCAGCGATTCTCAATGATATCTCTGCTCCTACACTTGTGCCGTACCCATGAGGCCTCTATGCTTGAATTTCTCCAGCCTCGGGCTATTCCTCTTCAGACCACACCACTCTCCCAGCCAAATTGATGCTAAGATGCTGGGAAAGGTCACTGAGTTGTTTTTTCCCACAGCCCATGTAGGAAGATTCCTCCCTTGGGTGCTTGGAGGCAGCGTGGGCGATATCACAATAATCAGGGCTGTTAACTGGAGCCAAGAGGAATGATATAGGAATACCAAGTTTCCTCTATCACCCTGTCTTCTCTAGACTCCAAACTTAATTTCATGTGCCCATGTGGAGTCCTAGAGATGCTTGGATGCAGTCCTGGTCCCTAAGGGTAAATGTTTCTTGTCTATCTTTAGGACATTCTGATAACATCATCTGTGGGTAGTTCAAAAAAAATTTCTTTGTTGACTTGCTGTTGCGCCAGGACTATGTGTACATGGCCCGAATATCTTAAAATAACTCTGTCCTCATTTTCTTTTAAAAGCCAAGATTTCTTTGTAGAATCTTTGCACAAGGAACTGGCAAATTCAAGGTTGAATGTGTGAGCATCAGCTTTTGCATCTCCTGTCCACAAAATTTAAAAAATGTAATAGTCTGTAACTCAGTTATCAGCTGGTAGGAAGCCCCCCTGCACTGTGGAGGTTGATCTATACAGCAAAGAGAAGCCCTATTTAGGGTAATTTTTTACCTAATTCAGAGCATATTCTTTCATATAAAGTGATGTTTTCAACTATACTAGGTTCCCAGTGAAAGATTACAAAAGTCACCGTCATTTTTTATTTATTCTTGGTTTTTTGAGACAGGGTTTCTCTATGTTGCTTGGTAGACCAGGCTGGCCTCGAACCTGCTGAATGCTAGGATTAATGGTGTGCACCCTACTACCCAGCAGCACTGTCATTTTTTTTTAAATGTTCTCAGAGATTACAAGCAGATCTGTGGTTTCAGCACTTGTCATGAAAGCATGAAGATTTGCATTTGAATTCTCAGCATCCACATGAATGTCTACATGTGCCTATAACAACAACATTGAGGACAGGGGTAGGCAGGTCCAAGAGCTCCCTCACCAGTAAGCCTAGCCAGCATGGTGGTCTGGCTCAGTGAGAAACCCTGCCTCAAGACAGTAAGACAGGGAGAGTATGATAGCAGAAGGCACCCAATTCCCTACTCTGGCCTTTGTATGAATGCCCATGAGGGTTCAGCTGGGCTGCAGATCTAGCTGAGCTACTGAGTGCTTATCTTGAATTCTGGAGGCTCTGGTTCTGCCTGTGGTACTAACGTAAGTAAAGAAGTAAGTAAACAAGGGCAAGCTCTTACTAAGATAATTATTCTTATCATACCTTCTCAACCTGCTCCCGGGTAATTTATCTCAAAACTGAGAGGCACCTGATTGTCTCTGATCATAACTTTTTCTCCTGGCACATTTGATGCAGCAGTGAAGACCCTAGACTGAGAACCTTGTCTGGCAAAGCTAGAAACAACAGCTGGTTCTTTGTTGTCATGTGTATTGAAATAAGACAAAAGCAACTTAGAGTTGCACTTAGTCACCCATAAAACCCGGCGCAGTAAACGTGAGTTCTTTTGATCCGATTTCACTCACGGGTTCTGTTTGTCTTTCTTCTGTACACAAGGGCCAGGGAAAAGGAACACTGAGGTTATGATGGAAGGGCACAGTGAATCACACTGGGGCCTCTGGCAGGTGTGTCTCCTCCAGAGAACAATAGACACCTATGGTACACTGAGGTCAGTGTGCTTTCTATCTGCAGTATCCTGGGGCCTCCACAGGGGAAGACAGAGAGTACAAGAGACCTCTACTCAATGCTCCTTTAGAGGAGGAAAAGCATTACTGCTCCTGACTGTAGACCTGTGAGAACCAGGCTCAGCACACTGAGGAATCAACACCACACATTCCCATGAGCCGAGAGACTGCAAATGCTCCACTTTGTCCTCCTGACCTCCCATAGTGTGACCAGTATTTGGGGGTTAATCATGCAGCTTTATCTTGCTCACCTTCATCGATGTTTTTATCCCACTGCAGCAATCGAGTATTTAACTGGAATTGCAAGGGCAATGATTTTCTTTCCTTGTCCATTGAGCTATTTAATATATAAATTTCATTTTAGCAAAGTAGTTCCCTGTAACTAACTTTTTTTTTCCTTGGAAGAAATAGCATCTAAGCTTCAAGGTGTTTGATATTCTCATGAACTGGTCTTACTTGGGATACATTAAATGGTGACTCAAGCCCTGGGCAGAAACCAACATGAATGGCAGAAATGATGAGAACTGTAAGGAAGTCTGTTGCCTGAGCTATTGATTCTTAGCTTTAGGTCATTTCAAGCCAGATAGGTAGTAAAACCAGCAAAGGTAAGAGCTAGCAGGGTGCTTCATATTAATTATTACAGCATATCATTCATGGTTCCTGAACTTGAAGTTTCATGTCACATACTCAGGATATCTGTGCCATGATGGTGCTTATAATCATATGTTTAGAAATATTTTCTGAACAACAAACAAGGGAACTATAGTGGGAGTATTCCACAAGGATTCTTTTAAATCTGTATCTACCACCACATAGAAAACCTCAGATGTCCCCACACCATGGTGTGTACACCACTGTCCTCTATGTGGCATAACTATTTAGCTGTATCATATTGGTCTTGTGGAGACTTCAGAATGCTATGTTTTTGTGTCCCTTCCCAGTGGATGGCATGTGGTCTTGTTGGTCATCCTGGTCAAAGTGCTCAGCAACCTGCGGGGGTGGACACTACATGAGAACCCGCTCGTGTACGAACCCAGCCCCAGCCTATGGAGGGGACATTTGCCTGGGACTGCACACAGAAGAGGCGCTCTGCAACACACAGACCTGTCCAGGTACACAAAGCCTTGGGAACTGTGTAGCTGTAGGGCAAACTCACCTTTCTTTCTTTTTTAAATTTTTTTTATTTTTTAATTTATACCTCTCTCCCCCCTGACATGCACCCTGACCACCCTCCCCTCCCGTCCCCCCACCCCCATTCCACATGTAGGGCTATGCTATCCAGGTGGGGTCATGTAAATCTGTCAAGTCATTTGAAGTAGGGACTAGGACTTCTCTCCTGTCTCTAGGTTAAGGGAGTATCCCTCCATGGTCACCTTTCTTAATTGTGAGTGGTTTAGTGCAAGCTAAAGACTGCAAGTCACACTAGGCACTGGAAATAGAAGAATGGATGGCAAGTCAATCTCACACTGCTGCTCCTGATGTGAATTCATAGCATTCTGTTCTACAATAACACACAGGGCTCCAAGGTCTCCCATCCACAGTCTGGAAGGGGGTCACTTCCTGCTTTCATCACTCCCTGTTGCTTGCTTTGGTTTTCACATTGTACTCTGTTTTCATTGCAAATGGGAAAGTGCATACATGTTGGAGTGTCTATACTACCTACCTTGAAAATATACCCCAACTCATCTTTGGCATTACTGGATAACACTGATGACTCTCAGGTAGCAGCTTGCTTTGCTGGAGGAGAAAGAAGATTGGAAGAAGTGGAAAGCAAGTAAACACTTGTAGAGACCCCCTCCCCTGTGTGCAGGGAGAATCACCTGTGGATCCTTGTCTCACAGCCTGTCCCAGCCCAGCACATGTATGCTTAGAATTAGCCCAGAAATGTTCTAGGGGAGCAGGGGCGTTGTGGGAAGACACTTTGCTCAGGGCCAGGACTATTCTCAAAGGCAGTGCAGTTAAAAAAAAAAAATAAGGCTTGACGTTCAGTCAGCTGTCAGAGGACCAAAGCAAAGCAAGCAACAGGGAGTGGTGAAAGCAGGAAGTGAGCCCTGTGTTTGGTGTAGGATGTTCCACACAGCCCTTTACCCAAGAAGTAACCTGGCATTCTGACAAAACCTCATGGGATGATAGTGAGTTACTCTTCTACATTTGATTTTGACGGAGAAACACTTCATCAGTGTGAATATACAGATTTTTCTAGAAAATTCCATCTATATTTAAAAGGGCCTCAAAACCAAATTCTTTTTTTAAATTAATTTTTATTTAAATTAAAAACAATCTCATTTTACATACCAATCCCAGTTCCCTCTCCCTTCTGTCCTCCTATATCCCCCACCATCCTCCCATCCCACCCACCCCATCTACTCTTCAGGGGAAGGTGAGGCCTCCCATGGGGGATCATCAAAGTCTGTCACATCATTTGGGGCAGGACCTAGGCCCTCCCCTGTGTACCTAGGCTGAGAGAGTATCCCTCCATAAGGAATGGGCTCCCAAAGTCCATTCATTCACTGGGGATAAATACTGTTTCCACTGCCAGAGGCCCCATAGACTGCCTAGGCCCCCCACTGATCCCACATTCAAAGGGGCCTGGTTCAGACTTATGTGGGTTCCCCAACTGTCAGTCTGGAGTCCATGAGTTCCCATTTGCTCAGGTCAGCTAAACTGAAGTCTTATAATCATTCCAAAAATCACTCTTTTATGTCTTTCAGAAAATATGTCATTCCATTTATGTAGATCAATGAACAACATAAATTTCTAGCTTTAAGAAAAATAATAAAATTAAGAAAAAGAAAATGTCCTCCTTATATTGGTGAATAACTAATATGGAGATTTTATTCCTTAGCTTAATAGATGAGTCTTATCCCTATTTCTGAACATCTGTATACCTGGATAGGTTGAAAAGCATTCCAGAAAGTCCTCATCTTCAGGCGGAAGTTCCTGTCATTGCTCATTGGTCATCTTTTGGCCTCAACCAGGGATGTAGGATTCAACTTTTCTCTTGTCAGTGGGCCTGGAGTGAAATAAACTCTGCCTGGCTGGCCTGGCTGGCCTGGCTTTGGCATGATGACTTTGCAGAGTTGGTTTCATTGCAGAAAAAGAGATGCTTTAAACTCCCAATCAGAAACCAGGTTTTTAACATGGATCCAGGGGTTAATGTCCAGGAAATAATCAGAGGACCTCTTTGGGGTAGACTGGAGGGGGGGGCTATTCTGTAGTATATAGTGTCTGCATTGATGATTTCTGATTCTCGGAGCTCATGTTTGTCTCAAGGATTACCTTGTTGACTATTTTAGATAAAATCATTCACAGAATTGAAATTATATGGAACTTCGAACACTTACTTTAAAAACATTATCTGATTAAATTTTTAGCACTTTTACTCATCCTTGTGTGGATGTATTTACTGGATTGCTAAGAAGCTATGACCACATCTTAATTATGCATAGAGCCATTAAAAACACAAGGTGAAAGTCTGAAGTACAGAGTGACTTGACCGTGATTGGTCAATATGATCAAGTAACCCCGCCTCTATCCCTCTTCTGGTCTCTGTAGAAAGTTGGTCAGAGTGGTCTGATTGGTCTGCCTGTGATGCCTCTGGCATCCAGATCCGTGCTCGGCAGTGTATTCTTCTGTTTCCTGTGGGAAGCCAATGTTCCGGAAATACCACAGAGAGTCGGCCATGTGTGTTTGACTCTAATTTCATCCCAGGTAAGGGCAGAGATGTTTATCAGGGTGAGCAGAGTCATGTAATGTCCAGAGAGGAAATGACCCCTTGGGTCAGACTTTTATATGCTCTTTGAGGCTACCTTTGCTGAATTAAAAGTTATTCTGTCAACTGCTATGGTTTCAAGGCCACTGGAATATAGATTCTCAGGTAACTGCAGACTTAGACTGGGATTTAGCAAAATGTCTTATATAATTTATTGATGCTACTGTTGTGAGGATTTCACTACAACAAATCATAACTGATTGCTTGTCTTTATATCAGCACAAATACTTTACTATTGAAATGTTGTATGCTTTTTTTTTTTTTTTTGCAGAGAAAAGGGTCATTGTCTTTGTGTAACTTTCAGTATACTGATGAACATGAATGTCTCTCATTAATGATACCTTGAGAAAAAGATTGACAATTCCTCTTGCCACACCTTTTAAAAAAATGGGAAATCAACATTTAGTTATCACAGGGGACAATCACTTGTTGCAATGACCCTGTAGGGTGGTATTCTATTTATATATAATTCCATGAACACAACCACCCCTCTGCATCTGTGGAACATAGTGTGGACTAAAGTCAAGAGCAAACTATTGTGAAAAATAATGAGATTAAATTATAGAAGCATAGTTCATTCCTTTCTTTTGACTTGTGGAAACAATAGTAACATTCACACAGAACTTTTAGCTTTAGCCTACCCTTAGAAGGCACCTCAACTACATACAGCCTGAGTGTTGTTACTTTTTGTTTAACATACTTTCAATTTTTCTTATCTAATGAAAAGTTAGTGTGGGAGAGTCTGGCATTTCTAAACACCAGGAGTGTTAACACACTCAAAAGACCTACCATCTTATTCACATCCCACGTGTGTCACAAGAAAGGGGATACTTGGGCTTCTGGGTAGAGTTTTCTTTGAGCTCTAGTCATTCAGTCTTCAGTCCATAAAGAATACAACACCAGAAAAAAACAATACAGGGCAATGTGATTGAGTCTCCCTAGCTGATGGGACATGCCATAGCAGAAATCAGTACTTGTTCTTGTTTCAAGCCTGAGGGACCATGGCATTTTCTTCTTTGGAATTGAATACCATACCCTCCTAGCCAGGGTGACATAGCCAAACACACCTCAGGTTTATTAAAACAAAGAAACAGTCAACAAATTTGATAAATAGCCAAGCTTTTGAACCTTAGATTCATATGGACTTTGTAATCATTAGTGTTTGTAAATGAAGTATGGTTATAAGTTTTTCTTCCACCTTCTTTGTGCATAGTGATTGGTTGTTTTTAATTTTTTTCTTTTTTTCTAGAAGTGTCTGTGGCTAGATCCAGCAGCGTAGAAGAGAAAAAGTGTGGAGGTGAGTTATCCTGTGTAATGGAGCTCTTGTTGCAACTCTGACAAATTGAAACCTTTCTCTTCCAGGGGTGTTCTGCTGTTGGACATGGGTGGCTGGGCAGGGAAGCCCCTGAGTACCCCCTCACATTGGTCATGTTATGCCAGACACACCACTAAATGCTTTTAGAGACAGACATGTCCTATCAGCATCTCACAAAGCTGCCACCGTCTACAGTTGTTTGTGTGAGACGCTTGGAGACAGGCTTTGGAAGTGAACACTTTCAGATCCCAGATGGAGATTTATGACATGTGCTAATACTGTTCAACCACCATGGGCTCTGGTGCTGTTCAGAATTAGCCCCTCTAGTGACCCTGTTATCAGATTTGGGACCAAGGAGTCAGCTTGTCATATTCTGCTGCCATCTGAGTGAAGAATAAAAACTTCCAAAGATTTTATATTGACCATTATACTAAAGGAAGAGTAAGCATCAGTTCTCACCTGCATTGCACAGGTGAGGACCATGGAACTCAATGAGGTGAGGCCACTGGCTCAGGTACTCATGGGTCATAAGTAAGGCACTTGGAGATAGCATGCTGGCAAAAGAATGCAGCAGGGGTTTTACATTGAAAACATCAAGGGAGAAAGGGCCCCGTGGATTCCTGGGAGATGTGTGGGAGGTTTCCACAGCAGCCCTGTCTGGGTCATACTCTTGGTCAGCACCAGAATTCAGACCAGACTGTGTGCTAACCTTAAGTAACTGTGGGTCAGTGATGCAACAGTGCAGAAATTGTGTTCTGTCTTCAGAAACGTCAAGACAGACCTGAGGGTCACATGGGCGGCACCTCAGTGGAACTGACTGGCCGTCCAGGTTTGCTACAAGAGTCTCTCAACTTTTTCTTTTTCTAGATGGATAGCTGGGTCTGTGCACGTTCTTTAGGGGCCTTGAGCAAGTCTAGCACCTAAGCTGGTGATGTTATTGGTGAACTCTCAGTAACTGTAATTGCTGTGCATTGTTAGGAAATGGATTGTTTTAACCTTCAGGGTACTGGCACTGACGTTCTAGCATTCCAGCATAAGCAAGTAAGATGGGTCTTAGGCCAAAGCTGAAGGGTTAGCATGACTGATTATATCGCATGAATGTTTGTGGAAGTTTAGAATAATTCTATAGGTGTTTTATCTCTATTGGTAAGAAATCAATCAAATGTTGCACAGATAGCAATTTACCCGGACCAACTGGGTGGTTGGTCACTATTATAGCTTTATTTTCCAAAAACTAGAGGAAAATAGGCTCCTAACAGGAAGTAATAGGGGAACATGTCTGTCACCAAGACTAATGGCCTGAGAGCCATCCCAAGGTCTTATGAGTGAAAGAAAAGAACTGACTCCTGAAGTTGTCCTTTGACTTCCATGTACATGTCATGCTACTGCTCATAGGCATGAGCATGCACACAGGCACGAGCATGCACACAGGCACAGGCACACACACGTGCATAAACACACATACACACACATGCACATACACACATACACACACCATACACACCACACATACATACCACACACACCACACATACACATACATACACATGCACATGCACACATACACACATATACACACATACCATACATACCACACACATAACACACACACACACCATACACACACATGAACATATATATACACACACATACACACATACATGCACACACACATACACACAGACGTAAATGTTAAAAAGACAATGCGTACATTTAGGGAAGAGCCACACTGTGCAGAATCCCAAGAGATTTAATAGGCACTATTTTTCCCTTTGCAGAGAATGTGCTCCTATTGAGATCTTTCAGCTTAGCTATTCATAGTTGCAGGAGATACAAAGACTGAACAATCTTGTCATAAAGATGTCAGCTGGCCACAGGTTCCCCGGGCACCTGCAGGAATAATTCACATGATTGATGGCGCACATCTGCATATGGAGACCATTGTACACCTTCCATATGCAGCAGTGAAATGTGAGCTATCAGGACAGTAGAAAGTATTGTTAGCAGTGTGTGCCAATGACTCAGGGGAATCCTAGCAGCTAAAATAGAGGGAAAATGAGAGCTCACATGAAATCAGCCTTGCTTATCTTCACCACAGCCTCCATCTTCCATAAAAATAGCACAACAGCAGTGTTTGTTGGTATAAAGGATGCAGAATGGCTTCTACAGCAGTCACATGCTGAGAGCCCTGCCCCATCACAGTGTCTATGACAAAGCAAGAAACATCCAAGGCATATAATGTCCTTCTGTGATCTTACCTTTGAACAAATGAGCTAAGAGTGAAGAGTTGAGTTGACTCTTCACTCAGTTGTCAGGAAGTTACAGATTCTTGTAGAATGTTCTCAGTAGATTATTCAGACATTAGTTCTGTGGACTCTATGGTAGGACCTTCACTATCTGTTCAAAATCTCAGTGCGTTTAGGAGCTGTGTGTTGATTGTTGCTGGCAGTGATCCCAGTGAGGGATCTGCATTCGTAGAACAATGTCCAGGAGCAGACAGAAGCACAGTACAGGAGAAAACTAAGGGTCAGAGGGCACGAGAGAAATCGTCAACTTCTACCATGGGCTTGTTTTGATGCTGAGCTTCACCTTGGGCTTCTTGACCCGGGATTCTGACAGAGCCCTAGGGCTGTAGTTCTAGTCTCCATTGACAAATGTCAGAGCTGGCCAGGTGGTAGGGTGGGATTTCTGCTGAGCTGTCAGTGCCATACATAGACACAGAGCACAAGGAAGGTGGCTCTGCAGACTCCCAGGGAGGAAGCAGGGGCTGGGTCTGTCAGTTATAAACATCTCAGGTCCTGGGGATTGCAGAAAGATCTACTTGTCTCCTCTAGTACTCTCGAGGGCTTCCTCTATAGTGAAGATGTCACTCCACATCCACACTGATGCTCAATAGCTTCACCACAGTCCCACTTGTCTCTGGAATTGACTGATTGTGAAAACTACTGAATGGCATTGCATTTCCTGGTGTTGCACAGGGAGACAATGGGGTCCTACCAATGCTCCCTGCACTGTGAGGACATGAGGCTAATTACATCAACTCAGTCCTCTAGTGCCAGTGGCAGTCATTTAGCTCTGCTCTGAGCACTGCAGGAAGGTTCGGAACTTCAACAGCAGTGTTTCCCCCAACAAATATGGAGGTTTCCAGATGGTTCTTAGACATTCTGTAACTCTTGGTGTTCTGCCAGGATACAGATCAAACCACTCCTGTTCTCAAGACACATTGTTGCAACTCACTTTTGAAATATCTGCTACCCATAACTCAAGGGGGAAAAAGAGTCAAAGAATAGATGCCTATTAAATAGACAAACAACGGGTCAAGAGAGAATCATTTGTGTCCAGATAGAAGATTATATTTAGGGATTGGGAATAAGTCTCTGAAAAGACATAGCCAAAACTAGAGAAAGAAGAGAGACGTCTATTTCCTTCATAATCTTCAAAAGTTTCCATTATTGAACAAAAATAGTATTTACAAAAATACAATAGACAACAGCAGAATTCATGTATATAGAAAACAATTTAAATAAAACAAAAGAGGGAGAAACAGGCTGGCTTATAGGAGTGAAGCAACTGAGAGCCCTAGGAGAATTCTCCCTTCATAGGCTGCAGTCATGGTGGATAAACAGATGCTCAGCCATTAAAGTCCATAGACTCACTACCCAGAGAAAACCCACAAACCAGTGGTCACTGTGCTCTTAAAGGCTCTCTGGGGACTTTTGGGGAAAGCAAATGTGTTTCAGTTGCAATACTAACAATATTCAAGGGGTTTGAGGAAATGATGGTAACACGTAAAGACCCTAATGTGAACTAGGCTACTGATTATGTCGAATTCTTACATGGCCCTGACATTTCCAAGAACAAAACTACTGTGCTGTCTGTACCTTGGAGTGTGCAGCACCCTTTTTTGTCTTTCCTTTCACGGGGACATTTTGAGTGTCAAGTAGCCTGTTCATCTCAAGTGCAGTATGACATTGGTGCTGTTTCACAGAGTTCAACATGTTCCACATGATGGCCGTGGGGCTCAGCAGTTCCATCCTCGGCTGCCTCCTTACCCTGCTTGTCTACACCTACTGCCAGCGCTACCAACAGCAGTCCCATGATGCAACTGTCATCCACCCTGTCTCTCCCGCCGCTCTCAACAGCAGCATAACTAACCACATCAACAAACTGGACAAATATGACTCAGTGGAGGCCATCAAGGTAAGAAATGAACAGTGACTGCTACAGCCAGGAAGGCCACAAAGGCAGGTGATACTGAGGCTGCCAGCGAGGTTTGGTGGTGGTGGCATTGGTGATGGACAGAGCTGGGGTACCCCAGACCTTTTGGGTGTTGGTCAGGTGCTCTCTGGTGAGTGTAGACAGCCTGTAGGTGTTGGTGAATATCCTGTGGTAATTGTAAAAGGTCTACAAGTATTGGCTGGATATTTTTGCAGATGGAAGGAGGGTCTCTGAAGTTTTGCTTTTCTTATTTGCATATTCCCATTGGAAATAAAGGTTCTTAAAGGAAAACAATGGTATATAAAATTGTGGGAGCTAGTAAGTCTTGGGCAGTGTCTAGCTATGCCTCAACTATACTTCTTTGCCCTTAAAGAGAGGCCTTTCAACAGAGAGCCTCAGCATATGACCAAATGAATAAGTGAGCAGCAATATAAAGGGCACATTATGGCACTCAGATGTCCATGTTCATTTCAGGGAGACCTGAGTTTCTTACGACTCAATATACTCTTTTATAAAATGAATATGATAGAAAATACCTCCATGTTGTGAGGTTTCAGTGACCTTCCATGTGGGCCAGAATGACGGCTGCTGTTATTGCCCTGTTTGTATGTGAAGTCAGGGTATGGCTGGGAATGTATCAGGGGCTTTTGTCTGCTGTGCCCATCTTCTGTTATTTTCCACAATGATAAAGGGCAATCTCCTAAGCTAAGACTGAATAGGTTTCTGTGTTCCTGTTGAGTTAGTTGTTTCCTGTAACATATTTAGCAAACATTGGCATAACCTCTCTCCTTATCATGATAGCTAACTTTGAAACAACATCCCCTTTTATAAGAATATGTATTATGTACCTTGCCAAGGATCAGGGAACATTGTGGAATAGGGAGTGGAGACAATGTAAAAGCCAGAGGACAGAGAGGAGCATTATGGCATAATGTCTTCTGAATATGATATGGCTATCTTTCACAATCATGAGCTCACCAGAGCCATGGTTACCTGCACAAGATCAAGGCATAGATAGTGCATATATTATCTCAACATCCTACTTTATCCTGGGGAACTACTGGTAGTCGGTTATTGTTAGGGAAGGGAGAATTACTCTTTACTGAGGATATGGTCCATGGTGAGTTTTCCATGCTCCAGTAGACATTCATACACCCATTAGCAGCATTAACCAGACTTAGTTCATTATTAAAATACAAACATGAAGTTGGGAGAGAGAAATGTTGGGGGATATGGGAAGAGCTAGAATGGGAAATGGGAGAATAGGTAGCATACTTCATTGTATGATTGTTTTAATTGTACAAATTTTTAAAAAATAACGTTTTCAAAAAAAAATACTATGAAGTCCACAATTACAAAAGCAGAATATATATTACATTTAGTTCTCTCAATCTCAGACAGCAGATTTACAACCCCAGACTTCAGGGTTCACACTTCCTTCTCTGTCACTTGTACAGGGATGGGGTGGATTGGTTTTGTTTGCTTGCTTAGTCTATAATGCAGCTTGACCCAGAACCCTGGGCCTATTTCTAGCTCTCACCTTTTAGATGATGGAGTAAGGATAAAGTGAAAGACAGAGGACTCATCCATAGTCTATCAGAAATGAACATATACTGTTGTGGAAAATTTTGAGCTATGGGCCTTCCAAACAAAACTGCAGAGCCCCTATAGCTTGATGCCAACATGTCAGAATGTCTGTGGTCTTGCTACTTTAGTCAGCAGTAGGTAGCAGCTGAGCTGGTCTGTGTTCTTGCCTCAGCTGGAGTCTCCCATTCCGAGGTGACATTAGAAATGTTACTGCCATGAGGGAACAGAACACCAGTGTATAGATGTCTGCTTAGTCTACAATGAATCCTTCAAGAACTGTATTTAGTTAATTATTTGAAGTTAGTTTCTACCTACCCCTTTTCATCTTTACCTTGGTCTTCTCAGTATTTACTTTCTACTTGGTATAATTTATATATATATATATAATGACAGTTAATGAGGTAGGGCATCTGTGTCACAGATGGCCACAGAGGACATCTTTTAATGAGTACAGAGCAAAAAGAGACTATGGCATTTGAGTCAGATGCACTCGCTTAAATAAGTTCTATAGTATTTGATAAATGCTGATGGCTTCTGGGGGAGAAAGACTGATTTCTTTATGAATGTGACCCCTATTCCATGCTGCAGTAGATGGCCCCATACCCAGAAGTATATGGGTGGCATAAATCGGAGTCATTGTATTATCTGTTAAAAAAAAATCAAAGATAGGACATTAAGGTGAGGGCTTTGGAGGTAGGAATGGATCTGAGAGAGGAATTAAATGTGAATGTGATTAAAATACCTTTATAAAATTCTCAAAGAATTAGTAAAATTGATGTAATAAATGTAGCTCTTTGTGGAAGTCTAGGCACATATTAGTATATCCCTGGGTATGGAAAATAACTTGGGAAATGCACATAAGTTTACATGAATCTTAGAGGCTTTCTAGAAATTCAGACTTTGAATTTCTGGTCCTGTCTCCCTTGGTTCCTTCCTGATTAAAGTGTTAAACTAGGCCAGATGCTACTGAAGACAGCCAACCTTTTCCAGTTATCAGCCAAGTCTTCCTTGAGGCAAATGAGCCGAGGAGGCAGTAAATGAGAAGACACTTTGCAAACTACTGAAGCCTTCAGAGAGAGCTTGAATTCAGCACAGCCATCTCCTGAGCCCCCCCACCCCCACCCCCTTTGGAAACACTGCTTACTGAACATTCTAAATCTTTTCAAACGTATTTTACAGGCATTTAACAAAAACAACTTGATCCTAGAGGAGAGAAACAAATACTTCAACCCGCATCTCACTGGGAAGACCTATTCCAACGCCTACTTCACAGATCTCAACAATTATGATGAATACTAGCCGCTCTTACACTTTTGGCTCCTTGTAAGCTCTCTGCCCCTCGAAGCCGTGCTCCGTGACTGTCCCTATTTCTGAGGCTTCAGAGATGATGTGTGTGGATCCATTGCAAGTGCATTTCAAGCCAGGACTTTCCCATCACTACAAAAAACCCCACGCACCCATAAACAGCTAATTGTGGTGTTGTGACAATCTGGTCTGTAGCAAACATTTGATTGTTGCTCAGTGAGCCATGGTATGAAGTTTTGTATTGTGTTCATCCAAAACTCTAACTTGTCTATTGTTTGATGAGTTTTAATTCATAAATGTGCCAGCCACGTTAGAAAGCGTTTTCAGAAACATAACAGCTTCATGCTTTTGAGTGTAGAGCTTCATGATGTTTTAATTTGTAAACAAAGAAGCAAAGCCAGGCACTTTATCTGAGAGATCCCTTTCTCCCCCCCCCCCAGGGTCCATAGTAATTCAAAGAATGAAGATATGCCTAAGGCCAACTCCCCCAACTCTTTGGGTTCTTGGACAGAGCTTGATTGCACTTGGAGTGATTCCTGTCCAGGGAAGTTCAGGAATTCCACCTGCCCTGGATCTGCCCAGTCATGGTCCACCGAGACCCTTTACTGTGGCCTGGGATAGTGACTGTCATCACTGCGTGGTGAACACATGAAACAGAGAGCAGACAGTGAGACACGCCGCAGTGTTCTTCAGCTTGCAGTGAAACTGCCTTACTCTGGCTTTCGGATTCCATGGCATTCCAGGGCGCTCCTTGCCAGGCTGTGGGCCTGAAGGCCACCTGCTTGGGCAGTGTGAATCCGCTGAAGAGCCAGTCTTAGCATTTGGGTAGACTCCACACCCCTCTGCCCCTCCCTGCAGAGAAAATTCTTGAACATTATCAATTATGGAAAGCAGTGAAAGCACCAAACTGTAACTGAGAGCTACTCTTTTTAATTTTTTATTTTTGTGTTATGCAGTGTTGAAAGAATGTTTAATGACAAGCTTTGTTTGTATTCAGCGTCTTTGATGTGTCTCATGTACATCAACGGGCCCCTATCAAGAGCATTAAAGGTGTGTAAAGCTGCCCCACTGGAGCTTAGCGCAGTCACACTGGGCTGACACTGAAGTACCACGGTCCCCTTGTGTGTCCCCTGCTGCTCCCAGGCCGAGGAGGGAGATGCTCATGGCCTTCACCTCAGTGCCGCCCGCCTTCCTGTGCACCCAGCCTAGCCTGTCCCGCCTCTGCTCCCAGGCAGTAGCTGTGAAGATAATACCTTGAGAGGTAACAGGTGAGGAGGCCGGGACTTTAACCATCCCTCTGCTCTCACTCGAGGTGGGATGCTGTTAGACCATTCCTGGGGTCTTTAGAGGAGTAAAGGAGATTCACTAACAACTGATACAGAGTATATGCTTTCTAAGAGCAAAGATAAATGGTTTGTCACTGTGATAAAGGCCTGAGTAGGCGTTCATATGTGTTCTTATAAGTAAATAAACTTTCACGTCTATGCAAATGTATAGCACCGGGGTAAAGATTACAGGGTTTCATGAGGGTGTTTTCCCCTATCGAATACAAAAAAGCAATCTCAGAAAATGTTCCTCAAAAAAAAAATCCCATGATTAATCACAGATTATTCTCATCTAAACACATTTTTTTCAGACATAGCTCTATGTTAACATTGAAATTAAAGCGGCAGATGGGCTCGGGGAGATGTGTCACATTGTGAAGGAGTGACATATGGGAACATCCCAGTGGGACAACGTGTGGCATTTCACACACTTCTGCAGTGTACGTGGCTGCCGCTGCACACACATTTTAAAAATCCACACTCAACAGATAGATGTGTCAGATGATTTATTCCTTGTCTCTAGGGTGGATTTTCATGGGATGCCTCAGCTCATCGCATTACTTTCTTTAAGAAAATAATAAATCCTCCTGGTGTAGCACTAAATTGTCTTGTTTTAAAAATAAGCATAAGCTTCCCTTCTTGAATATTTCCCTAACTTGGAAGTTCATCTTCTTTCTGCTGGGAAGGAGGGTGCAAATATTTCAAGAAGTTGTCGCTAAACTTGATAGGAAATGCTTCCTAAATGTCCTCCAATCTGGTCTGTGTCAGTTTGATATTGTAACCCCACCCCAGAATTCTCATGTTTGAAACAAGACAATATTCTGTCATTAGTATTGCCTTTCTAAAGCCTCATTTTTGGCTTCCTGGTTCTCTTCAAATTTTTATTCCCAACCACCAGGCATTTGCTCTTACTTAGCCAGACAATTGAATCAATTGTTCAGGAATGCCATGGGCTGTATTATTTTTCACCACCAGTCACATGGCTTCTTTTCTGAAGGTGTACTGCTGTTGCTCCTAGTACAGTGCATACCGTATTCCAGACCTCTGGTTATCTCACACACACACACACACACACACACACACACACACACACACACACACACACTGTGCAGAGGACATGCCACCCTCTTTGGGACCTCCTTCTCAGAGTAGATCTGCTCTGCTTGGATACTCTTTGTCTGTGGTTAGGATGCAACCTGTGGGTCATGCTTTAAATTCCAGACTAGCAAATTCATTTCCTTCCCTCCTCCCTGCTTCATCCCTCCCTCTGACCCTTCTTACCTTCCTTTATTCCTTCATTCTTTCCTTGCTTCCTTTTGCCTTTTCATACAAGAAACATACGAAGGAATTCATATTTTTAAGCTACATCTGGCTGAACCTGTTGTCAAGTGACATTAATCAGCTTGTTTTCCAGAGTTGGGGTTCATGTTTAGCTGGTTTTCATTAGGAAACTGGCTTTAGTCACAGGCTTGCATACTTTGGAAGTTGGTCCTGATGTTGTTTAGAGTTCTCTCTCTGATTAGACCATCGTCAATCCTGCTATGTGCTGACATTCTGCAGAAAGAAGAGTAGAATCTTTGCACACTGCACAGCCTGAGAAATTTCCAAATACTCTGGGGATTTTCTTGGAACTGGGGCCTCTGTCACCACTGACTGAAGCTAACTCTGTGAGTTCTAAGGAACTCTTGGACACTGGGTAAATCTACGCTTCACAAAAAGAAGAAAGAAGGAAGGAAGGAAGGAAGGAAGGAAGGAAGGAAGGAAGGAAGGAAGGAAGGAAACCTCTGTTATCATAGTTCTAGGCTTTTTCTTCTAAACTTCCCAATGCAAGCTAGGCATCTTTATGCCTCGGCCCCTTAAAACTTACTGGTGGTATCCAAGTATCCCTGGTCCTGTTAGATACAGCAAAACACATATTAAAGAAGATACTACGCATGAATTACCATTTACTTTGAGAGAAGAGAAGAGGGTTTCTTGTGTGTACACTGGAGTGACAGAGACAATGAGGCAACTGGAGATAAGCCATAAACAGTAAATGTTTGTGAGGGCATCTGTCATTGAGATACCTCTGTCACTAGGAAGGATCAATTAACATGGTTTGGTGCGAACACTGTTGACTCACAGGTGATTCTGTAGAAAAGAGAAACAGATGTGGCATGTGAGACTAAAAGGTGAAGGTTTTATCACTCTCTACTGAATGTCCTGCATAGGTCCTGGCAGCAATCTGGCCCACAACCAGGTACTGTAGTCCTGACATTTGCACTCTTCTATAATCACATTTCCTGGGTGCATGAGTGTTAGTTACAGGCAAAGTCACCCCTTACTTAACTACGAAGGGATGGAAATAACCCAGTTTGACATTGGTGTCAGTATATGCTCCACATGAATCTGCCTTCAACACTGTGGAGAATTTTTCATCAAAGAGGACTTCATTTTTGGACTATGTTATTGTGCGATTGAATAGCCCAAGAGATGTTACTATAAAGATGTGTAAAGTTTGCATTTGGTCATTTTGTCTAAATGCAGCCTATGGGTATACGAATATGCATATATCCTCACGTTTCTTTGCTGAGTTTCTTGCTTTTAGAATAAGCCACAAACAGTTTCCAAATAGATCAAGCCAGACTCTTCACCAGTTTTTCCACAGGGTAATCAACTCTCTTAACCTTGATGTATCCTAGACTCTCCACTGAGAGGTCCACTAAGTTCAGCACTAATATTTCAGAGGAGAATTTGGGAGCCCCAGCCAGAAATACCAGACTCCATTTACAAATGGGTAACATAGTGAACTCTGCCAGTATTGGGATCAATCTCTTTTTCAAGAGAGGTTATGTCTGAGTCGCAAGGCCCAACATCACTTTCCATGGAGGTCTCAAAACAGTAACCTTAGGTCAGCTCCTTTGCAAACACTCTACTGTTTTTCTAGAATCTAAAGATGGTATTGGACATACCCAGCTCATTCATTCATTCCTACACCTTCACTACTCCATGAAACATCTAGAGCCTTATGTTGATGCATCAGCGTCAGCATTTCACAACCTGCTATTAGCCATGGGTATTTGATACTATCTACTATCAAACACTAACAGCCATTGTGAGTGCTCTGCTTTTCTGAAAAATGCATGTGAGACAGGAAAACCTAAGTTAATGTTCTTGTTGACCTAAGAGATACACCACAGGGAATGCTGTGTGACAGAGTAATGCCCAGAGCCCAGGGATCATCTTTCTTCCCAGTTTATCTTTTCAGCTGTTATCATTAATTTAGTGATGTAAGGACATTCCACTGCTCTATAAATACTAAGCTGGGGCCTTCAGGTTGTCTCCATGAATAACCTCAGGAAACAAAGGAAATGTGTTATTTTCCAGTTTGCTACTATTCCCTTTGGGAAACTGAAACCCTGTGGATAATATTCAGTGTTGAACTACTGACAGAAGTTGCTTAAGTCATTCTTCTTTGTTAAGTTAGATTGAAGTTGCATTCACATTGTAGTGTTGCATTATCAGAATTTTGATACATGTTACTGAAGCGTCATGGATGGAAACACGTCTCTTAAAATAGAATGTGCAAAGAATGTGCAACCTCCTCAACACCAATCTGCAGCCCAATACAATGGTATGGTTCATAATGGGAGCCCAGCCCCAAACCATGTTCTTCTGACATTTAAGCTTATTTTCCATGACCAGAGCCTATTATATCAACTCTGCCCGCAAGCAGGCATGCTTAACTGCGAGACACTGTAAAGGTAACTAAACTAATCAAGGATACTCTTTGGATGAGAAAGAAAAAAATCAGAGATGGAAATTATTAAAATATAAGACAGGCAGGAAAAATCTCCTTCCCTTCACAGTCAGTCAAGAACCAAAAAGCCAGCAGGTCAGCCTAATCCTTATCTTTCCTAGCTTCTTGGTAATTTAATACAAGGTGGTTCTGATGTTAGATAAATAGAAGCATAAAGCTAAGCCTGGGCACTGATAAACAGAGGCTGTTCTTCATGACAACACTAAAGGAGGTCTGTAATAGGCAGGAGATGACTGACTTCCCTTACAAAGTTGCTAGTGCCTTTTATAAGCTCTGTGCTGTTGTTGTTCCTGGTTATTGATCGGTCCAATCAGAAGCCAAGCATTGGTTGTATGCGCTTGAGGAAAACTACTTGTGTGTCTCTTTGAACTTAGGAACAGAAAACAAGAAAGAAATGTCTCATGTTCCAGTGTGGTTTTGCTCTCAGAACAGGAGCAAGGGTGTGTCCAGATGAGGGGACCCTATTCTAGCCTGCATGAAAAACAAAACAAAAACAAGAAAAAACTGTTGCTTTAATTTTGAAATCTCCATGGAAACATGCTAGATCCTGTCCTGTGGTAGGAAAGTCCACTTGGACTATGTAGAAGTCAAGGTTTGCTTCTGTTGCCCTTTGGGAAGGTAAAAGATACAAAGGTTACCAACAGTGGCACAGAGTGAGGAATCAGAGCCAACCAGAATGTTATGTTGTTTTTTTTTTTTGTTTTTGTTTTTTTTTTTTTTGTCTTATTTTGCAACACCAATATCAGAACTGCTTGAAAAACTAATAAAATTGATACTTTCCAGTTGGGTTTAAAATGTTGGCAGTGTCTTCTATGCTAAAGCCAACTGCTCATCTCTTACACCACCACTGTGGACTAACATCCAGCTGTGAGGTCTTCTGCTTAAAAAGATGCACAGTGAATGCCTCCAACCACTGACTCCCCAGGATGCTCACCCCATCTGTCAACAAGACACATGGGCTTGTCCCAATGCGAGATTCCGCAAAACATAGGCCCAGACCCAGGCTACCCCACTTGCTTCGACTTTGCACCAGCTATGCCTCCTTGTCTGTTTTGTGAAATGAAATAAAACTGTTTGGAATTGTTTCATTTCCCATTCATTGAAATTTATCCTAGGCCAACTTCAGCCCTTGGTAAACTTGCAGACTGTTACTGATCTTAAAATGGAAACTTCAAAGGCAATATATGTTAGTTACTACAGAGCCATTTCCAGAGGGAAGTAACTCTGCAGTCCTCCATCAGTTCCCTGAGAGAAAACAGCCACTTGGGTCTGCGTGGGAATGCACCTGGGCTGGTGGCTATTTTCTCCCTCAGACATTGGACAACCCACACTATTCAGTCCTTAGGTCTGGCTGTCAGTATTTCCCTGAATGCTCACTAGACACATGCTATGAAAGTCTTCTGTGGTCATCATCTTTTTGTTTCAATCATTAATGCACTGGTTTTATGTTCTCCCTTAGAGCTGGTCAGGTCCTTGCCTCAAATTGTTGCTTATGACACCTGGCAGATCCTGTTTTCAGAGGTCAGTTCAAGACCCTAATTGTGTCAACCCAGGCAGGGAACTCATTCTGTCTGTCACTGAATCAATTATGGAAGTTCCGAAAAGGGGTGAGCAGGGGCACTTCCACAACAATCTGCCAAAACCAACTCACACCCGTCTAACCAGGCATATTAAGGTGAAACTTGCACTTACTACAACAGTGGAAATGTCACCTTGTATAACTGCCCTAAGAATATTCCCAGTATCTGTGTCTCTACCTTCTTCATCTCTTTTAACAATGAAGTTGTAAAATTGTCCTGCATATTGCCAAGAGCACAACACTACTCCCTTCCTACAATCCCCTCCCAATCCCGCTCATCATCTCTCTGCCAACATTTTGTGGAAACTAAGAGAATCGTAATTATGTACAGATAAATTGTATTATATTTTTTGTACTTAATGTTTTGTGTAAATAGTTTGCCTCATTCAGTTGTATGTGAGTATTGAAATAAACTCTCCCATTTAGAAAACAATTAGTGGCATTTTTCTTCTCATAGCCTCCCAAAATATGGTAAGGCTATTTGGAGGGTCAGATGTCAACAGAAGGGTGTGGATGATCCGATAGGTGAACCTATATAACGTACTTGTTAGGCCTTTTTCTTGGGTCTCTTGATGGTACACAGAACAGAACCACACAGACTCACACAGATATGAGAATCAACTTTTATCAGTATTCTTGTGGTAAATTGGAGCTGTGTGGTAAGGAAAGCCAACCCAGTTCTCTGTTTAAGGTGTGAGCATCAGGTGTTGACTGGGATGCATGTATACAGTGGTTGGCTGATACACCCTGAGCGCTTCAGGTGCTACTCACTCACTGCTGCCTAACAAGGACTTTCTGAATGAACTGATGGCATACAGTCAGCACCAACATAGCTAGATACCCATATTTCATTTTTCATATATTTCAGTGTATGTGTGCACGTATGGTATGTACTTACAGACAGACAGAGCTCCAATTATTTTATATATACATATATGTATATATTTCAATGGATCAAAATCCCCAGGACAGATCAGTTAATATAGAGGTCAAATATTAACATAATATAATAAAGCTATGTAATTGTAAGCTATCAATAGTTATAAAGATTAAACTGTTTTGACCCCGATTAATAAGCTATGAAACCTTTAAAGCATCCCATGAAGAGTTTCTATTTAGCTATTAGTTTTAAATGTAGGAAAAATATACTGCTGCTCTATTTTCTCTTTGCATTTTTTTATCATTTGTGATATTCTGATATTTAGATGGTCTCACGCTGTTCATGTATTCACACCCTCTTAGAATTTCCTTCATTTGATCTTTTAAAAACCTACAGTTGAAATAGGATTTAAATAACTCTGCACCTCCTAGAAATTTGTAATGTAATTTTCTATTTAAAATGTCTCTTTAGGCAGCTGAAAAAAGAATGGTGGGAATGATGGAATGTGTTGCCTCCACAGCTCTAAATAGTTAATGAAAGAGAAAATTAACCTTAAAATAGTCTCTGAAAGTATCACTTCCTAAAATTATTATTTTAAGTGGTGCTTTCATTAAATCACATTGAAAACGATGCCTGAAAGTGAGTTCTTCCCTTAATTTGCTTTCTGTACGTTTCCCCTGAAGCTTTCACCCCATTTCAGCAATCCCAGAACTAGGAACAGAGCCACAGGGCTGCATTTGGAAAGTCCAGTCTGGTAGTTACAAACAGATAAGACCAAAGGTATCTTGGAGATAATCCATGTTAAGCTTTTCCCCATACAATCAACCAGAGTGCCCAGGAAATCTCTAGTATCAAGGGATGCTATCATTTTAAAACAGAGTCTTAGCATAAAATGCAGTGACAGCCAAATTGTGATTTTTGTCCACATGCAGGCTTCAGTGAGTCCGGTGTTTGTGAAGGTCTGCTTTTGGACTGCTTCTCGAGGTAGTGTTCCACAGGCTAGATTTTCTTTGAACTCAGCATGAAGTCAAAGCCCTCATTCTGGTTTTCTCCCTCTGCACTTTCTTTTCTTCCACCTAAGAACGGCCGAGTCACCTCCTGTTTCTTGTTAGTTTGAGCCTCTACAGAAGCCATGCATCCCCGGGAGGCAGGGTCTCTCCTACCATGGCCAGTATCACACAGAGATGGAGTGTTTAGAGAACTTTTTCTGAACAATGATGCCATTTGGGGCCTGGAATCATCTGTTGGACCTCCAGACTCTCATTCAGTGAAGGAATCACCACCTGGGAAGACACCAGTGGGAAAGGCTGTTCATTCCCAGGCTCAGATGTGTAACCCCAGCCCGTCACAGCAGTACAGAGTGAGAAGAAGAAGACAGGAAAGGTGTGCCGAAAGAGTAAAGCCCCTTGGTCTGGCGCTATGGCTCTGGACACTGGCATTGGGACCAGCCAAGGTTAGCTAGCTAATCCAGGAAATCAGGATATGGTTGGGTGATCTTGCTTAGAGATGATCTGGATACTATTAAGTCCATCACTGTACATTCTATAATTTACTCGGGTTACTTTAAGTTTCAACAGGGCACTAAAAGTAAAAAATAAGACTTGGTAACAACAAACCTCTTTGTCGAGTGGTATAATGGCATTTCGGGGTTTTATAAGACAATGAAACCTTGTCTTGCCTCGGCACACACACATCTGTATCTATTTCCAGCACCCTGAGGGGTGACAGCTCACCCCTCGGATGCTTGGAAACAACAGAGGAAAAGGATTTAAAGGAAATTCTGTCACTGCTCTCAATCATATATCCATGCTGTGCCAGACCTGGGCATTGCTATTGACAAAATTCTCATAGCGTAAAGCAAAAACCCAAGCTTGCATTTTGTGACACAGAATATATTTGCTAGAAAATACTGCCAAATGCTGTGCACTTTAAGCTGGGATGATCAAAGCCTGACACACTGCATTGGTTAGTCTTTGAACAAGCAGGTTGTCAGGGAGAAACTCTCCTGGAAACAGTGCTTGAATGTTACTCGAGGGCTGTGTCCACTCCACTGGAAAAGTCTGCCTGTTGTGGCCTCACCATCCACACTGCTCATACCAAAGATAAATCCAAAAAAAACACCTTGACAGGAGAAGTACTGCATCTTTCAGAAAGTCCTCAGAAAAGCCTTAAAGTGTCCTAAGGTTAATGTTTTCTGCAAACCAGAGACTGCCAATCAGATGTGTTTTATTGACGCAAAGATCCTATTTCAAACATGCATCTGAAAAAACTAGATGTATCAATATGGGGAAATATGTAACAAAATTGTGATCCACTTTAATTGTCAACTTGACACATCTAGAACCACGTGAGAAAGGAGCTTCAGTAGGGGGTTGGCCTATGGTTATGATGAGGAGACTAATATAATTATGCCAACTGAGTTGGAAAGATGCTAGTTGTACCCTCCCCCAACTGTGGTGGCACCACAGCAGACCCAGGAATGAGGAGAGAATGTGAGCAGTGCACTGATAGGTACATATGGATTCAGAACCAGACAAGCTACAACAGCTCTTGCTAGATGGGGTATGACCAGGTCCTTCAAGTCCCTGCCATGATGCATTCTGTACAAGAAATGTGAGCCAAAGAGCCTTTCTCTCTTAAGTGGACTTTGTCAGGATACTTTATTAAGTAATCAAGAAAATAATAATAATAATAATAATAATACAATGATCATGTTACCTTCTGTGTATAAATTAACTCAGAAAGCATCTTATCTACAGTAAGAAGTTTAGAGCATAAAGCTTCCAAACTAAAATTTTTGTGACCTTGGGATTCAAAGATGTCAGACGATACAGGAAGCATAACCTATAAAACGAAAACTATGATAAAAAAAAAAAGAACATTTGTGCTGTGTGAAAGATACTGTTATATTTCATTGACTATCTACATGTCCTATGTTTGTGTGTGTGTTAATCCACAGAGCTGGAGTTAGTGTCAATTGTTTGTTGCCTTTTGTCCGTGCTGAGAACTGAAATTTAGTCTTTTTCAAAGCAGCAAGCTCCTTTAACCACTAAGCCATCTTGTCAGCCCCAGAAAAACATTCTTAGTGATGTGAAAAGTCAGCCATGTTCTGGAAAACAAAAAACAAAAACAAGCAAACAAACAAAACAACTTCAGTAAAAATACTCTGTGCCCAGCTTGTATATAAAAAAGCATATCTAATTAATATAACCAGTAAGACACAAGAGTTGAACATAGCCTTTACCAAATAAGACATTCACATGTAACACACCCAGGAGAAAGTGATTAGCACCATTAGTCATTTGGGGAATGTGAATTAAGCCACTTGAAATACTGCTGTGTTCCTGATACAATTAAACTCAGTGAAAATACTGATGGTTGAGGAGGGTTTGGATCTCAGAGAAATACAGATTGTTGGTGATAATCAAAACAGAATAGCTACATTTAAAAAAAAAAGACAGTTTCTTATCAAGCTGCATGTTTATTACATAGCTCTGTAATACTTAAATATTTACTCAGGGAGAAAGGAGAACATATGTCCACACAAAGATTTGTACGCCAAATGCATAGGGTATAATTCACTGTAGAAGAAGCCTGGAAGGCATCCAAATGTCCAGCAATTAGTGGATGAGTAAGCAGATTGTGGTATACCATAAAATGGAACATGCCTTGGCAATAAAAAGGAAAAAAATATTGGCACACACTGCAACGTAAATGAAGCCAAAAGCACTATACTAAGTAAAATAAGCCAGTCTCCCATAGAAAAAATGGTATGCCTCATGACTCTATTCATTCTGAAAGAGAAAATTATGGTGATAGAAAAGAGATTCAGGCTTGCCTAATGGGGGTGTGTGGGGGGTGACGAAGAGGAATATTCTCTCTTCACAGGAACTACCTAGAAATGCTTTCAATAGCAGAATCAGCCTATTTCAGCTATAATTTTTACATTGGCAGAATTAAAATTTATTTTAAAATTTGTCCATTTTAGTTTGCATTATTTGTAAATTCCAGTAATACAAGTGGAAACTTGGGGGAGATGATGTTTACCTGCAACCCCAGGACTTGAGAGGTGGAACCAGGATGATGATTTTGGAACAAGAGTTGGTTAAACAGTGAGCAGGTACAAAATAAAGCCCTGCCTGAAAGGAGGGGGGAAAAGGAAGAAGAAAGAAAATGTCTAGACTATGCCCTCATAAATAAAATAAAGATATTTCTGCCCAAGAGAACAGATTGTCTCCCAGTTTTAGCCTCGGCTTGAAGTAGGGAAAACAGAGACCATCCATCTTGGCAAGGTTCAGAGTGATCACTTATGTATAATTTGAAACCACAATTCTATGAAACAAATGTTAGCTTTGTGTTATTATAATAATATATGAAGCAGCTATCTTGTAACAGAGATCTAGTTCAAAATGTTAGATATTTAAGCTACAACCGTGATATCTCCACAAAACAACTGCCTAAACAAGGTCTGAAAATGTCAATACCCAGAAGTGCCAGCTATTGAGAATGGAGACAATGTCACAGGGTCCGACTCCTAGACTCTCCAGAGATGAGCCCTACCCTGCCAAAAAAAAAAAAAAAAAAAAAAAAAAACTAATCTAATAAGAAGTTCTCAACCCTGAAATCAAACACATACAAGCAACACTAAACAGATTCAATAGACTGTTTTTATATTTATGCATATATAGCAATAAAAGTCAAAGAAAATTAGACATCGATTTGAGAGGGGGTCTTGGAGTAGACATGAGAGACACTGGATGGAGGAAAGGGAAGGGATAAATTGATGTAATGAGGCTTTAATTTTTACAAATTAAGTAAAAATAAAAAATAAAGGGTAGAAATGTAAAGCCCCATCATTGAGTAGCCCCAATGTTTTGGACTCTGAACAGAAAGAGACAAGGAATGACAGAGCTAGGATTGCTCAGTTTATAAACTTCTCCTAAGTGGTTGAACACAAGTTACCACAGACCCTCAACAACACAAGGATCTTCTAGGTGGTCCCACACCCTAAAGGTTCCACAGTCTGGCATCAGAGCCACAATGGGGTAGCATTTCATCACAGAGAGTGATGGCAGGACACAGCCTACATCAAACCATAGCATTAAGTTTGGTTAAGAGGAAGATTCTAGTCTGGAAAGTAAAGAAACAATGGTATGGACTGGGGGATGTAGCTCATTGATAGAATATTTGTCTATAATTTCTGAGGTCTCAAATTCAATACCTAATACCACAACATTTTTTTAAAATGAAGAATGAAAGGAAAGCAGGAAGAAAGACAGTGGAGGTGGAAGAAGGAGGAAAGGAAGGAAGGAAGGAAGGAAGGAAGGAAGGAAGGAAGGAAAGAAGGAAGAAAGGAAGGACCGAAGAAAGGAAGGGAAAAAGGTTATAAAGGGAAAATTAAAAGTAACAATTGAAATCTGGAAAAAAAGACAAATATTTCTGGGAGATTATCTCTACAAACATTAAGTAGTAAGTGGGAGATTAGTGATGAAAACAAAGATTAGCAGCTAGAACTGAAGGAAGACACCACATGCAACACAGATGGAAATCATTAAGATTAGAGTTGTTGAGAAAAGAATGGGATGTTTTAATATATATTGATTAATGGACATGAGACTATAAGCGGTGAAAAGCAGTGTTCAGAAACAGTCTGAGCACCATCTTGAACTCTCTCTCAAGTAGATTTAAATCTGTTTAAATTTTAAAAGAGGATTATATATTTGGGGAAGAGAGTAAAGCATTTAGGAGAAAACTCGGATATGTATCGAGGCCACAGTATGAGCTACATAAGAAAAAAATGATATACCTTTGAAAATAAATTATAAAAGGTGCTTCAATATCAATCACACATTGATATTCCATTTTTAAGTGAGGTTGGGGGGAGGAGGCAAATTACTGACTGGGTAATGAAGTGTGCACAATGTGACATGATGGTTACCAGAAGGTGACCTCTGTGTCTTTGGAAACTAGACAGTGACCAAGGTTCCTGCACTGCCAACAAGGGGACCCAAAAGTTCAATATAATTGCCTCCAGATTCACTTGTGGCTTTGCAGTATCAATACAAAAACAAATATAGAAGGTGTTTGAGCTATTGTAAAATTTGGCATCTATTTGTTAAGGCTTACCTTAGCAGATATAAAATGATTATGTTACAATGTCTCTGGAATTTAAACATGTCAGTGCTTCTAAAAACCAACGGCTGTATCTCTCAAGACTCTTGGGTACTCAGTAAGTTGGTTCCACCGAATCCTCACAGATGAGGGGCTCCAATGGTGCTTACACATAAGAGGACTTGAACTTCATTGTTTGCTTTTGAAATAATCAAATAACTTTACTAGAAAAAAGTTATTCTTTCAAGTGCCTGTTTCCATGTTGTTGTCGTTGAACATCTCAAGGTCAGAATAACCTGAAAATTTATTAGATGTGTACTGTTTAAGCACTTGTGAGCACTACTATTTGGGTTCTTGGAGTTCACGCATCGAAGAGAAATCAACAAAAAGTTTCAACATTTCTGAAGAAGGATCCAAGTCTGCCCTCTGAGAAAACCCTTGAAACACTGAAGTGGTGATTTGAGAGTATAGAAACATTGCTGACACTCATTGAGCCTGTCCTTTCGCTCCATTCTCCACTCACTGACAGGTGTGGGGTCACCATTGCTGATGGCCTCCTCTCCTTTGTTCTCCCTTTGACAATATGAAATGATGTTGTGACAATTTTATGGAAGGTGCTGACCCTATGTGTAAAAATTTACTAATGCAATTGTTAAGAAAGTCAGCTCATGACTAGTCCCTAGTTCCATTGAAATAAAAAATGATAAATAAAGTCAGTGTGGCTGGAGGAGAGCACACTTCAGCCTTCAGCAGGTGTGTGTGTGTGTGTGTGTGTGTGTGTGTGTGTGTGTGTGTGTGTGTGTGTGTGTAAGGTATTCCTGTGGGGAGGCCAGCTGGGCACAGAGAAGGTAAACGCCTGACACTCTGGTGCTTTGATGTAAGTGTGACATGACAGGACAGTCATGTGTGACACCTCAGGACAGTCATGTGTGACATGACAGGACAGTCATGTGTGACATGTAGGACAGTCATGTGTGACACCTCAGGACAGTCATGTGTGACATGACAGGACAGTCATGTGTGACATGTAGGACAGTCATGTGTGACATGATAGGACAGTCAGCCAATGGATACATTCTCCTTCCCTCATCACATTGTTCTCATTATCTTAATCTGGAGGATAATGTTTCCCAAATTTTAGACATAACTATGCAGTACTTCCTGAAATAGTTTTATATTTCCAGAAAAAGGCATTCAAACTATTCAGGTTACACCTGGAAAGAGCCAGGATGATTAATAAGCTCACAGAAATGCCTGCTTTTTATTCCCAGCCCACTAGGTTGACAAGAAAAAAATTACATGCTTAGAAGTTAAACTTAGCAGAGGGATTTTAGGTAATGAATAAATTCATTTCAAATTTCATTTATTTATTTATTAATATTCTTTCATATATTACATCCGGACTGAAGTTTCCCCTTCCCTCCCCCAGTAGCCCCACCTCAACTCTTCCCCAGAACCACCCCGTCCTCCCCAGTCTCCCCTCAGAAAAGCAGGCATCCTAGGGACATAAACCAAACATGGCATAATATGTTACAATAAGACCAGACACATACCATCATAGGCTGGAGGAGGTGACCCAGCAAGTGGAGAAGGGTCCCACAGGCAGCCATAAGAGCCAGAGGTCCACCCCACTCATACTGTTTGGTCCCACAAGGACACCAAGCTACTCAGCCACAACATACATGTAGAGGGTCTAGGTCGGGTCCCTAAAGGCTCCCTGATCTCTTCGAGCTCCCTTGAGTCTAGATCGGTTGATTTTGTGGGCTGTGTTCTCATGGTGTCCCTGTCCCATCTGGTTCCACTGATCCTTCCTCCTCCTCCCTATCCTCCTCCTCCTCCTCCTCCTCAGCCCCCAGCTCCTCCTCCTCCTCCTTCTCCTCCACAGGACTCCCCAAGCTCTGCTTAATTGTTCTTAGTGTGGGACTCTGCATCTACTCCACAAGTTGCTGGATGAAGTCTCTCTGGTCTCTTTGATGAGATTCTGCTAAACTCTGGTCGCAGAATACTCTGAAGGCAGGGCAAGCTGTAGGTTGGAGGTTTTGTGGCTGGGTTGGTGTCCCAATCAATCCCTCCACTTGAGGTCTTGCTTGGTTACAGAAGTTGCCTGGGTCAGGCCATGCCCCACATTACCAGTGATCTTTCATAGGGTTACTCTCATAAATCCCATGGCATTTCCAGTCCTTTCTCCCCATATCAAAATTCGCTTTTTATTAAAGATATTTAAGGGCTTTTAATGTCTGTATTTAGGCATGACTGGTGACAAATCCTTTTGAAAATGATGGGCACCAGGTATGAATGAGGTTGGAGGGCCAGGGTAGGAGATACTGTGGTTCTAACAGAAGGACCTGAAATGAGGTCAGAGTTCACAGTCCTCCAGCCACTTCAAGAGTATTGTCACAAGACTCTGACAGTGAACGGAAGGGACCAGAGGAAGGCAGGTAGTCCACACTCTCATATTCAGAAGCTCAAATCCAGAGATGGGATTTAGGAGGTAAGAAGGAGACACATTCCTATGCTCTACTCTGAGAAGTGCAGGTTGCGTTTTGAAACAGGAACCGGGTGCAGGGGGAAAGTGACAGATCAAAGCAGTCAAACACAAGGGCCAGGATGTTTGACTTGTATCACTTGCTTTCCTGGAAAGGGGGATGATGCCATTCAGAGGCTGGCATTCAAGAAGCCAGAGCCATCCAGACAGCCCTCATTAACCTTCCCTTGGGGATTGTCTAGACACACACCCTGCCGCTTATGAGTTCTGAATATTTTACTACAGGTGTATGCCTGTGGGTGTGTTTTCAAATGGATTTGCTTTTGCTCCTCTGCACTTTGATATTAGCCAAAATGTGCCAGTTACGAGTGAAAGGTAACCCCAGATTTGTAAAGAAGGGTGGCTTAAAGCAACAAGACACTGCGAGTCTCCCAGAAGACGACTGAACTGCCACTCCAAGGCCAGCAGCTCAGGGTAGATTCTTTCGGTCTTTCTGCTCTTTCTAGGAAGACAGCTCTCTGCCTTGTTCTTCCAGGTGAGGCCAGGGCAGTCCTGCAACAGAGTGTTTTTCTTTCTGAACCCATGGCTGCAATTGTGCCAGAAGTAGAGTCAGGGAGTTATCAACAAAAATTCTCCTGCATTGCCTACCATGTAATACATGGATAAGGATGCTTAGTCTATCTGAATGCCTCTGGGCTCCATACCTGGACCTTCAACCACATTTGGATTCAATTACTGTAAGCAAGCCTGTAGAGCATTTCCTTAATTAGCGGTGGATGTGGGAGGGCAGCCCATTGTGGGTGGGCCTGTTCCTAGACTGGTGCTGCTGGGTTCTATAAGAAAGCAGGTTCCTGCATACCCAGTACATGGTGAACTCCAATGATCAAACAACAAAAATGGGCTTGACTCAGACTAAGAGTTCAAGGTCACCACCTTTCTCTCAAGCTGACTCATGCCATGGGCATTTGTGAGGAGAGAATGTAATTAAACACAGTTTCACTTCTCCCAAGCATGCAGAGTGCCATCTGTGGACTGTTATGTTATGATTAGCTCTTTACCTCACTGACATTGTTTCAAGAGACAGAAGTGATTTCGATGTACTAAGGAGTACAGAGAACTCTGTAACCATAGTCAAGTGAGAGATGGGGATGGAGGGAGGGAGGGAGGGAGGGAGAGAGGGAATGAGGGAGGGAGGTTCTCTTCAACAAGCACAGATGGGGGTAACCAGTGAATGCAGACCTTAAGAACGCCATGCAGCCAGTGAGACCACTAACACTGCATATGAAGAAAATGGACTTGTTTTACACCTTGTTTGATGAAGGCAGTGTTAGCCTTCTCAAATAGGAATCTTATTTTTTTTTTAATTATGTTTTCTTATTTTACATATTAATCCCATCCCCTCTCTCTCATATCTTCCCATGCCCTTCAACCCACCCTCCCATCCCATTCCCCACCCACTCCACAGGAAGGGTGAGGCCTTCCAGGGGGGATCATCAAAATCTGTCAAGTCATTTGAAGTAGGGCCTAGGCCCTCCCTCACGTCTCTAGGTTAAGGCAATATTCCTCCATGGGGAATGTACTACCAAATTCCTTTCATGCACCAGGGATACAGTTGCAGAGAGGGATGAGTGACGAGCAAAAGGGTCAAGACCAGGCTACAAAAACCCACAGAGACAGCTGACCTGAACAAAGGGGAGCTCATGGATCCTCAGACTGATACCTGGGAAACCAGCATTCAGACCCTCTGAATGTGGGTCTCAGAAGACTTGCACAGTCTATAGGACCTTCAGAAGACTTGCACAGTCTATAGGACCTGCCAGTGCAACTAGGAATCTTAATTTAGAGAAACTGGTTTGTTAAGTGTTTTTTTTCCCCTCTTTTCTCTTTGGAGGCCCACCACCTAGCTCCCAAATGAACACATGGTGACTTATTCTTTCTTATGAGTGCACAGCCTTAGCTTGGTTTGTTTCCAGCCAGCTTTTATTAAATGAAATTATCCCATCTACTGTTAACCTCTGGGTGTTTATCTTTCTCTATTCTATATACCTTCCTCTACTTGTTATTCTATGGCTTGCTGTGTATCGGGGTGGCAGGCCCCTGTTGTCCTCTCTCCTTCTCTCCATCCTCCCTCTTCTATTTATTCTCTTCTCCCCTTTCTCCTGCTATTTAGTCTCTGCCCGGCAGCCCTGCTTATCCTTTCTCCTGCCTTGCTATTGGCTGTTTATTAGACCAATCAGGTGCTTCAGACAGGCAAAGTAACATAGCTTCACAGAGTTAAACAGAGGCAGCATTAAGAAGGCACCATATCATTAAACAAATACTCCACAGCATAAACAAATGTAACACATCTTTAACTAACATTCTACAACAATGGTTAAAAGTTGATTTAATGGTCAAGTGTACATCTCCATATTTGTGAATGAGCTCTATGGCCAATTCAGAAGAAAACCTAGGATATGGATTGATACTTCATCACAGGCCAATTTCTCTATAGGTTGTCAATTTTTTTATGCAGAACAAATCATAGTTACAAACAACAGAGGATTTTGTTCTCATAAACGCAACAAGATCTTGTATCCTGAAAGCTCTATAGATGGTTTACAAATGCAAAAGGAGAGTGAGATTGTTCTAGAAGCAAAGACAATGCCTGGAGCATGTCTGCAAGAACATGTTTATTCTTCTTTACTTGGTCAGAGAGCCTTTCATAACATGAACACTGAACATTTTGATGCCAGTACATTACATACGAATTCAGCCAACACATGTTTCTAGTGCATGCTGTGGGGTGCACAACATCTATTAGGGTGTTGACAGAATACCAAGTAGTGAGATGACACCTCTGTCCCTGATGTGGTCATACCAGGCAAATAAGGGAGATCCCACCCAAGGCTGTTGTGAAGTGCTGAGGGAGCAGAAGTCAGTGGGAAGACCATGTCCTTTGTGCCTTCAGAAACGCCCTCTGAAGAGAACCCTGAAGCCAGAGGGCTGCATATGCACACGCCATCTGCTCCTTCCCATGTCACGGTACTATGCTTTCTCGGCCAACCTCTGCGGACTGCTTCTTTTAGCTCTGTTGAGTCCACGCTTAGGATAGCTTGGGTAATAAGAGGAAAATGACATGTAAGTACTTCTTCCTAGGCACAGCAACCTCCTGGGCATGGGTTGGCCCTGGTTGTGCTGTATCACTGAAGGTTACTGCTTGCATAGAATGTGCCTTGCACTTGTCTGTTTAGAGTGAGGAGGCAGATCCTATCACTTGGCATGTAGCTATGGTTGGAAACACACATGGTGCATATACTATATGGAGATGGGAGGGGAGAGATTCCAAATAAAAAAGTAAATAAGATGTGGGGGGAATATGTGTAGGGGTGTGTTGTATAGGCACATGGTGTACAAATGCATGCCATGTAGAGGCCAGAGGAGAACACTGGGCATCTCCTTCTATAGTACTCCACATTCATTTTTGGAAAAGTATCTCTCTCTCTGTACATTAAGCTCACTATCTGGCTGGACTGGCTGGCCAGAAATTTCCTAGGATCCACCTTTCTCTGAATCCAGATCTGGGGTTACAGGACTTACCTGGTTTTCATGTGGGTGCTTGGAATTTAACTTGGGTCTTCTTGATTGCTTACCAAGCATTCTAACCCTCAGTGAGTCATTTCCACACACCCTTGAATCTAGTGTCTAAAGACCTATTGTATATTCCAGATGTATTAAATATGACAAATGTGAAAATAAGGTAAAGTGTTTTTATGTTCAAATGCACAATCTAAAAGAGAAAATTACATACTTACTAGAGAGACAATAAATGATCTTTGTTAAAACTTCCTTGTGCATCTCCTTTCTTCAGCAAATTCCTTTCTCTGCATTCCATAGTAACTCCGAGGTTTAGCATGATAAGGATCCATAATGCAGAAGAGACAAAGGCCCTCATAGGAGCACAGGGAAAAGATTACATACGCTTGAAGATTCAGTAATCCAAATCAAGGTTGTTGTTTCAAACTCCCCTTAACATTTAAAGCCTTAAAAATTAAACCTCTTTAAATCTATTAAAATATTTTAAGAACCAAATTTTTATTACAAGACTTTCACAGGCATCATTATTTTCAGATGGGAGGTAGGTGACCACACTTAAGCGAAAAACTGACTTGTAGGGAATAGGATGGATTTACATTTGCGATGCAGTGTAAACAGGATGATCTCTTCACCTTTATAAGTTCTTGAGTGGCAGGAACACCACTTACTAGTTGGACCTTACTAGTAAGACACTAACATGGCTTCAGAAGAAATGAATATGTGGTCATCTGTCTTTCTCCTTCTGGATCTCTGAGGAAGATGACTTCCTCTATTCTGAACTAAGAAGTCACATCAACCACTCTTGTGGAAATTATCATATCTCGCCTTGCGTTTTTACTGGAATGCATACAAATGATGAAATTCTGGAGGACATAATTCCTAGCAGAAGGGAAGGATTTTGCCCATGGAAAATCTTGGTAGCCGCTACTGGATAGAAAAGAATAAAATAACTGCACAAGCCTCAGAGGCATTTAATTGTCACCTCCATGAGCAGCAGGGTAATAGCAGCCTATGCATGTCCCTGCTGTATTAATGAGACAAAAAGTTCCAGGGTGTGAAAAGGTGTTCTCATTTTATTTTCCAAATTCATAGTTAAGCCCTGGAGACCTGCTTAGCCTGAATACCAGCTTCTGTTGAAGAATTCTCCTTTTTTTTTCTTAGTCCTCATTTCTCCTATTCATCCATCCATCCATCTATCTCCCTCACTTCCTCTCCTCTCCCTTCCCTGTACCTCCCCTCTCCCATATTCATACATACATAAGTATCACATAAATTACATCTTATATATGAATAAATAAATAAACATGTGTATGTATTGTATATTCACCTCAAACCAACATCATGTAAGAGTGCACCATGAACTTGGATGAGGCTTCAGGACAAAGGAATGTTGGCACTGCTCCTTAATCCTGAAAAAAGGATGGGTGTGTATGATGGGAGATGTGATTCTGCATATATGTTTCTCATACTGTTAATAAAGCCCTGTGGCCAATAGAAAACTAGATAGGTGGGGCTAGGAGACTAGGAGGAGGAAGAGGAAGTAGTAGGGGGAGTCGAGATGTAGCCCGGGAAGAAGCAGGAAGCCTGCCGCGCGGCTCCCCGATAAGACAACCACGTGGAAATACTTAGATAAGTAGAAATGGGTTAATAATTAAGACAGAGCTAGCCCATAAACAGTAATGGTAATTGGCCAACAGGATTGTATCAAATATAGAGTCTCCTGCGTGTTATTGG
Organism: Cricetiscus sungorus; assembly: GCA_030556225.1. Lineage (NCBI taxonomy): Eukaryota > Metazoa > Chordata > Mammalia > Rodentia > Cricetidae > Cricetiscus > Cricetiscus sungorus. Next base: position 31,574,082 of record JANBXA010000398.1, read on the forward strand.
GGGCCAGGACGCCAGACCAGCGGCGGGCGGGCTGGCGGAAACTTACATGCTACAGATGGCGATAAGTAGAAATGGGTTAATGATTGAGGCAGAGCTAGCCCATTAACAATAATGGTAACTGGCCAACAGGATTGTATCAAATACAGAGTCTCTGAGTGTTATTTGGAGCACATGTGGTTGCAGGACAATGGCGGCAGGACCAGGAGGCCGGCGGGGAGACCTGCTGTAACATGTGTATGTCAGCAACAGATGTGCAGATGAAGTATCAGGTACAGGTAGTGACAAAGAGACATTTATAACATTGTGGCACACAGGACACTTAAGAGATGTAAGAGACAATATTGGAGGGAAGCAGAGCTTGCAGGTCTGCACTAACAGGCCAATAAAACTGAATGTAGGAGAGATGTCATTGTATGCCTTCAGGACAGAAGAGGAAATTCTGCTGATCACAGGAAGACAGGGGTGCCAGCCCAACTCTGGGAAGTCACTTTGCCACTCATACAAGAGAGGGAGAGAAAGGTAACTACATCAGGCCCAAGTGTGCTTTAGATCTCATTCTTTCTTCATTCAAAATGTCAGAAACAGAGGTTAGGAAGATGGCTCGATTGACAGCAGTAGAAGTCTGAGGACCCATGTTTGCATCCGCAGTACCCACATAAAAATCCAGGAGAGGCAGTGTGCATCTCTACCTAGCAATGGCTGTGGGGGCTAAGGAGGCAGATCAATGGGCCCTCACTGGGAAGCCAGAATAGCAGAATCACCAAGACCAGTGAGATCATCTCTGAGAGTAAACAAAGTGGAAGACAGCAGAGGAAGACTCGAGGTGCCATCCTCTGGAATACCACCCGTGCGTGTGCGCATGCACACACACACACACACGTACATATATGTGCACATACACAGATACACACACACACACTATACACACACATACATATATGTGCACATACACAGATACACACACACACACGTACATATATGTGCACATACACAGATACACACACACACTATACACACACATACATATATGTGCTCATACACAGATACACACACAGACACACACATACACTTGCACACACATATATACACACACACACTGCTAGAAACAAGCACCAATTTTCTTGATATCTACCAGATATTTGAGAATTTATACTTTTGAGCAACTGGAGGATGTGCCTATGTCTAGGGGAGGGGTTGAGATGCAGTGGTCCACAGCTGGCCTCAGTTTCCCAAGATGAATGATAAATGATGGGGCACATGGCCCAGAATGTCCCCAAAGAGAGCACAGACCTTATTGTGGGAAGCCATTTTAGGAAGGTGTTCATACAAAGCACAGACAGAGCTGAGTGGCTGTTGCCAAGGAAATAAGGATGTGATGTTGTGGCTATTTTATTTATTTCTTGGGGAAGAAGATTTTTTTTCATCCATTTAAGTTGTATTTGTCTATATTGAAAACCAGAGGAAAAATCTTAAGGTCACAGAATCGAACACCTTTCATACATGCTTACCGCACCGTTGCCCCTTGAACCATAAAGATGTCTTTTCCTTTGCTGAGTTTTCTCCAGATGTCTTTTCTTCCTAACCCTGCAAATGCTGACTTGGAATTAATTTTCTTAAAAGATACAAATATTCAACTTGTAAATTAAAGTTGCTATTATGCATAAGATTTAGCAGAGTTTTATTTTTCCAATATTCTTCTACACTCTCTTCACAGCCACAGAAGATTGCAATGAGGCCTTTAGCTCCCACATCCTGTTCTGTGGGGTGATTGAAGAGCATGTGGCATCTTTGTCTTTTCTTTGAGGGGTGATAATCTGCCAGAGGTGCTGTGCAGAGAGCAATACCACAAAGCAGTGCAGAGAGAGGCAAGTCCTCTGAAGGTGTTTCCCGGCCTCCGTGGTTCATTCTTAGATGTTCCGTGGGAGGGAAATAGGTGGGTGATATACTGAATTTCCTAACAAAGACATAAAGTCGGATCACCCAAGGGCACAGTCAGGAAGGAAGAAATGTAAGTTTTCCTTTTCTCCCAATATACCAATGTGCGCTTTCAATCCAGAGGTGTGAGTGGTGATCAGATACATCACAGGAACAATAATTAGAAAGCTTTATTTGAGTCAGAAACACAGAAGAGTCATTTTTATGGAACTGAGAGTGACAGGAAAAGTCTGAGGAAGTAGGAATAAGATCAAGTGCTAAATATATTCAATAGCTTACAACATGGAACACCAGGAACGACATGGGGACTGCCCTAGATGAAACAGGGCAGGGCAGGGCAGTTGAAAAGAAAAGAGTGTGCTATGGTTCCTCCTCAATTCACCAGCTCCTCGCATGGAAATCAGGAACTCCTGGCAACATTTAACCCTGAGAATGATGATCAAATAGGCAATCAGGAACAGCAGAATGTGAAGCTGTCAGAAGCGAGAGAAAGGAACCCGTGCTCAGAATTGCATGGCTTGTTTACCCCTAATGTGACAACATGTAAACACACCCTTGTTAGTAAAAATAATGTGGTCACAAATGTGAAATGTTTCCTTAAATAGTTCTCAGATTCAGTTTCAACTTTTAGCACTCACTGGTTTTTACAGGTCTATAAATGGGTCATAATTGATTATGTTATAAGAGAACCATTGAGCTGGCTTTTCTTATATTGGCATAATTTAAGAGACAGTAAGTACACTCAATAATTTGAAATGTTTCTTTAATATCCTAGTTAACATTCCATTTCTAATGAGCTGTTTTTAAATTGCATGGTTCCTTGGAGAATATACTTAAATGCATTCTTTCCTGGAGACCACTGATATAACAGCTTGCATAGCCAGAGATAACCAGTTATCACAAACTCTGAAGGTAGAGAAGGACAAAACAAAGTCGGAGCCGAAGGAAAACATGATAGCACATATTTCCATTTTGATTTGGGTTTATCTTCATTGAGACCATGGTTAATATTCTCTGCAAAGCTGTGAGTGTTCTTCCAGCCTTTAAATCGATGCTGTCCAAAGATCTGCCTGAATGAGAGTGCCAGCAAACTACAGCTATTTGTAAGCCATAAATTTCAGAAAATTGATGTGTACCTGTTATTTCAGTTAGTACCCCAAGAGGAATGAGATGGCAGACTCAAGGAAGGATGTCTGTCCTGGTAGGAGGAAGGTTGAAATAAGCCCTAAGAGGTGTTGTAGTCAGTCTCCTGAGTGGAACAATGGCAAAGATATGATACCTCTGTCACACTCCACCTTATCCCTAGAGACAAGTCTGTTGCTGAACCTGGAGCCAGCAATCTCAGCAATCCTCCTGTCTTTTTCCCACACTGTGCTGGAGTTACAGGGCCATGTATCTACTCGTGGGTTTTTCCCAATGAGAACTGGGAAGTCTACCTCAGGTCGTCATGCTTGCCTTCAGTAAGGGCAATAGCTGAAGGCAGGAGCTGATGCAGAGCTATGGAGGAGTGCTGCTAACTGACTTGCTCCCTATGCCTTGCTCAGTCTGCTTTCTTATAGAACCTGGGCTCTACCCCCACCAACACTAATAAAAAATACTGTACATCTGCATCTTTTTTTCTTTTAATTCATTTTTTATTTCATATATCAACCCTAGTTCTACCTCCCTTTCCTTCTCCAACTCCCTACTTCCCCCCTTCCCACTCTCCATCCACTCCTCAGGGGAGGTAAGACCTTCCTTGGGGAATCAACAAAGTCTGGAATGTCAAATTGAGGCAGGGCCAAACCCCTCCCCCTGTATCAAGGCTGAGCAAGGTATCCCACCATAGGGAATGAGCTCCAGAAAGCCAGCTAATGCCCAGGGATAGGTCCTGGTGCCACTGCCAGCCCCCCCTATCAGATCAAGTCACATATCTGTCACCCACATTCAGAGGGACTAGCTCAGTACAATGCAGATTCACCAGCTGTCAGATCATAGTTCATGAGATCCCACTAGGTCAAGTCAGCTGCCTCTGATTTTTTTCCCCATCATGTTCTTCACACACACACACACACACACACACACACACACACACACACACACACACCTTGTTCATATGATCTCTCCTCCCTCTCTTCAGCTGAACTCAAGAAGCTCAACCCAGTAATTGGCTGTAGGTCACTACATCTGCTCCCATCAGTTACTGGTACATCGGGATCTTATAGGGACATTTTCTCAACTAAGAAATTGAGATATGGATTTATCCTTTCAGATAAATCTAAACTGTGTTAAGTAGACCTAAAACTAGGAAGGATGGAAAAACTCTGCTTCCAGAGTTTTCATTGAAGAGAGAAAAAGGGAAGAAGAAAACATGTATGAAAATGTAAAGGGATGGAGAAACAGCTCTTTTGTCAAGAAGCTAGAGCTATATTACAAATGACAATAATTTATTGGAAAATGCATACATCTCTCAATGCTGAACATAGCATAATTAGTCACTAAAGAAAAAATGCTACTGGGCATTAGAGAAAAGTTTTCACCATAGAGTTTGAGGAATTAACTGTCCAGGCTCCCCTCGTACCAAGCTCATCTTGATACTTTGTCTTCAGTCTGATTAGCACCCCAGGAGTTCAACCAGATCTTAATTCTGTATCATGGGTTCAGGCAAAGAAATTAAGTTACAGCAGAGAAATTAAATTGACCACAGCAGAACTTGTAGCAATCATAATTGAAGCACTGTGTTAAAATTTACCCCCTGAAGCCTCCCCGGAAGGACTGGCTCTCAGGCTGTTTGGAAATGTATGCTTGACAGGTTAGGTGAGGAAATAAGAAGCCCCTGATGTGTGAAATAACGATGTAGAGCAAAGGCCATGAAACTGGTGTGATGTAGTCATGAGCAGCAGCCAGGGAACTGCAGCTGATGTCATGTTTAGATGGCAGCATTTGTCACACAGACCAGGGAAGAAGTCACAATAAACAAAATTCTAGTAACCTGTGCTTACCAGCCCAAACCACCTTGCCATGGCTCTTTATAGAGCTAGAATTGACACAAAATCCTCCTCTGAAATAACTTCTTAGAATCTTTCAGTATTTGTGCACACAGCCTGGGGTTCTCTTTACTTGTACTCCCCTGTGTCTGGTTGATAACTGGAGTGCTGGCTTTGGTCATGGACATGTAGTTATTTGGAGACTAGACTTTGCAAGGATGGAGGCTGAGCATCAGTGCATAGCTGCCTTCAGACAGCAGGGCTTGAGTATAAAATGAGAAGAAATGCTGGCCCAGCTGCACCCAGTAGATACGATAAATCTTAATGAAAAATGATCCCTACAAACCATGGGTGAGAAAAATGCCTACAATTTATTTACATGAAGCTAAATATCAAATGTATTCCACCAAAAGATGCCAAAGTAAAGGTCATTGGAAAATTATTCCCTGATGAGAAGAAAGTGTTGGAAGAAAAGCAATAAATCATATTGTTGTCCTAAATACTTGAGGCCAAAATAATCCATGTTATGTAAATTATAAAGACACATAAATCACAAATAGTCATACAATTATGAAAAAGTGCCCCCCAAAAGTAAGGATTCACAGGTCCCACAGATTCTGCAAGTGTGGAATTCAACCCAAGCCCAAGCACATCAGGGACAATGTCCAGGTCTCTACTGCACAACATCCAGGTCCCTCCTCAGAAGGACCAAAGGTCAAAGCTGTCTGAAAATTCATTTCCTCAGCTCTTAGCCGTCAACTGAGAGCTAAAAATGAACTCAAGGAAGACCCCTCTTTTTGGTCTCTTATTTTTAGGGACTGGGGGAGCAGACTTGTTTGGGTGTCCTTAAAACGTGTTGCTGGCTTTCAAGAGCAAGCCTAGTAACACATGGGACCTGACAGGGTTGAGAGAGAAGTGAAAGATTGTGGTCCAGCCTTGCACCTTAGATGATGCCATTTTCCGATACCCTGTGAGACTTACTGTCTGTGCGATGAGTGAGAAACCCAGGAACTGACATCTGTGAAGTATATTGGTATTTCTTTTGTTTTCCACTGTGAGGCTAAAGGGAAAATGGTGAACTGACTATCAAACTGACTATTGAATTACAAAATAAAAATGTCCACAGACAATACAAGTGCACAGTCATAGATAAGCAAATACAAGCAGTTGAGGTTTAGAACTGGTTTTGATAGGTCCTTTATTCTAGCAGATATTTTTTCTGACAAGTTATCTCATTCATCTTTCATATACCTTAGTGTCTATACTCACTGGATACTGCATTTGACACACTTGAAATTCATATTAGTTCACTTGAATTTGTGGATGGTAGTTTCGCTGGGCACAACATTGTTGCTAGAAAACTATTGTCCTTAAACACAGAAGACGCAAATTTCTATTGTAGCTGAAGTTGGCCTCGGCTTTGAAGTGGAGAAGCTAGGAGCTCCTTGCTCTGTGATCAAGCCACCACCATGTATTTTATAACTAACTGCTCCTTTTCATTGATATCTGGAGAGAATTCCTCACTAGCCTCAATTTCTGGTGCTTTATGAAGAACAGCTAATGTTCTATCTATGTTTAAATCTGTTTTAAAATATATTTGATATTGACTGTGTTCATGAACTTTTTACAAATTAATGTATTTGTTTTCTAATTCTGAAGAATCCTAAAGTCACTTTCTGATGCTCTATTTTTCTGCCTCCATTTATTGTGCATTTCCTTTCTTCCTTGAACTTGTCAGGACTGTAGGTGGGCCTGCAAATCTTATTCAGTCCTCTACTGGATTCTCTCCCTCTTCCCCCTCTGTCCCTCCCTCCCTCCTTCCTTCCCTCCATCCCTTCCACTCCCATTTCCTCTCTATTACTATTCTTTGTTGTGTCTATGTGAACACCCTTACCTGTTTTTCAGTTCATCAGTGTTTTCTTTATTTGCATATATCTTCTGACTCTCTAGATGATGTGGTTTTTAAATATTCAAATCCAATCCTTTGTAGGGATGCCATTCTCCATTCGTGCTATCTTCTTCTTCATGACTTCTTCATTGCTGAGGATGTCCAGGCAGCACTGAGCTGGAGCTGAGTCATCTCCTGTATTAGTGACTCTGGGACCCCTCCCAGGGTTTCTCTCTGCTCAGTCTTGGAGCACCAGCCCTCAGACTGAATCCTGGCCCTGCTGTGTGGAAGCTTTTAATTCTTCCCATCACTAGAAGCAAATTACTCCCAGATGACAACTTAAAAACCAGCAATTGTCATTTTTTTACTTTAAAAATCTTAGATTCAAGCTCCAGGGAGTTCATTTGTGTTCTAGAGAACGTGGATATGTCCTGTTGTTTCTGCTGAACTGTAGGCTGCATTTGACCCTCTAACTTTTGTCCCAATTCCAGTGTGCTTTGAGCACAAATACTTGGGTCCATTAAGTGAGTACCTTCCCATATTTGAGGATTTGAGTGCTTATCTTCATTTCTAGCCCCACTTCTGAGCAGATGAGTATACTCTGCTCATTTGACTAGAACTCTATTGTCAGGAATAATGATTCACTTTAGGAATGTAAAAGCATGGGAAAGAATGGTTTTAAGAATCTTAAAATCGCCTATGGCTTTTGATTAAACTTGCTAAGAAAGTGCTTGCTTCTATTGTTATGCAGATTAGCAGTCTGGTAGATTCAACAGTGCCTCATTAAAAAAAACTCTTCCACTAAATATATCGAAGAGAGATATTGTAGCTAGGCATTTGAAATATTGCCTACTTTAATCTTTGGATCTTGAGTATTGAGTAGCACAAGAGACCAAATTTAAATAAATGATTTTTAGATATAAATGATTACTGATTTTACTCATTAGCTCATTTCATCATAAAACATATGTTTTATATTTTGATGATACAACACATAAAATACAACTCACACTTAAAAATCATTTGCTTTAAAACAATAATAATCCCATGAGTTTAGTTTCTGCTACCTGCTTAGAATTTAGCTGTATGAAGTTTTAATATTTGTAGCATAGTAAGTGCTAAGTGTTATGAATTCCTAAAAAATGAACATGAAATAGAACGAGAAAGTACTTTTAACTTTGAGAAATGAATGTCTATTGGAAAATGATGAGGTCCATCACAACACTGAAAAGAAGAGCAGTGGCCAGTGCTGTTCACCTGTGATATTTGTGCTCTGTTGTGTACAGAGCAGAGGGTAAAATATGTCTAAATGATTCTGGAGTATAAACTGTGTTGTAGAATGAAGCATGCATCGTTTCAAGTCTGCTCCTGTTGGGTCAGTTGACAGGAGTGGAAGACAGACAGAGACATCATAGGTGAAAGAAAGTAATGATTGGAAGTGCCTCTGGCTGTCACTAGTGTCAACAGACATTTGTCATTAGGAAGAGAGCTGGTTAGGAAAATCAGCAAACGGAATGCCTTTATCATAAAGGGAAATTATAATGGGCATATTAATTGATTAAAATTCCAGATCAGAAAATATGCAGCTTCTAAGACAGAACAGCAAATATAAATTTTCTGTCATGCTCATTAACATATTTCCAGTCCTGGGCAATTCTTGGAACCTGGGGGCATGTGATAAAGTTAACTTTATTAATAGCTGAATTGATGGAAAGATGCAGATATGTAAAACGCACTGAGCTGGGAATCGCTGCATGGTGTGGTGTGTTGCTAAGCTTCTCTGTGTATTAAACTTTCTGAAACTAATTCTTAGAAAATGGAAATGGAATTGTTGACTTCCTGAGAGCACTGTAGTTCTTGGAGGGTCTGGAATGACTAGAGTATGTCTGAGGAGTGAGCCGAGAGAGTGCACACATTTCAGCAGGTGCACGGCTACACCCTCTCCTCAGCCCTACAAAAGTCTAACAGGTGAACTACAGGGGCACCACAGCCTAGGAGCGACTCCAAACAGATCCCCTGAACACTGAGCCATCACACTGGGAAAGCTAAAGGACTCAGACATGGAAGACATTGAGCAGCTTGCCTCTGTGCCTCTCGTTTTCTGCAGACTCTTCTTGTCCTTCACCTCACAGTAAACACACATTGTGAATCCATGAGGGAATGAAGTGAGAAGCATGGAGGGCAGATGGGCCTGTGACAATGAGAAGGGAGCCCGTGGCCATGCTGGCAAGAGAGCCCATGGCTGTGACTGAGCCTGTGTCCTTTTCACATTCTGTTTGCTATTACCTGCAGGCAGAGAAGGCTTGGTTTCCTCACTGTCCATGATTCTTTTATGGCTTTTTTTTCTTAATGTATTTCTAGTTTTCTGATTAAACCGCTATAGAAATGAAATTATAATATATGCCTTAATATATTATATATTTTTTCTTTCTTTTCTTCTTTGACAAGTAGTAAAATATTCCCCACCTTTTTCTCACTGGAAATGGGCATCAGCTATAATTTATGCTCTCTTCATCATCCTCAATGTATTATTCTTCCTGCATGCGGCTAGTTGAACAGCTGGCTAGAGATGGCTGCCATGTTCATGAACAAAATTTGGCACCTCTCCATTATGTCAGGATTCCCTCCTCACTTTCTAGGTGCCATGTTAACCTAGAATCGTGTGCCCATCTCTCAAGCCAGTAAGAAATGAATTCATCCATGGTTCAGCCATAGTTCCGAGTGACGTGTGCTTCCTCTTTACCTGCGTTTTTTGCCTGCTATCTTGGGTCATATGGAAGCTTAGCCTTTCACACGTGGATTGTCTGAAGGAAGACTCAAGCAAGCAGATCCCTGCACTTGAAATGAATGCGCATGCTCTATAGTATCTCAAAGACCGTGAAAGGTGCCTCTTATCATTCTATTCACTTGGCTTCTTTCTTATAATAAATAAGCATTAATCAAGCATAATCATGTGTTGCTTGACATTTGCTACTTGCAAATACTCTTTTATTTGTATTTTGCTCTTACCTAGCTCAAGACGCAACAGGTTTTGTTTTACTATGACAATTTTATGATAAAATTTTGGTTGATTCCCGCTTCCACCCTCCTCCCTCAGTACCCCCTTTTCAGTTTCCAGGTCACGTGTGTTCTGTTGCCCTTCTTCCGATGTCCTGGGATCCTCTTAGGTTCCTGACTTCTATCTCTGAACACTCCCACAAATGCAGGCTATAAGCATTAGAAACTGAGATCTGCATATGAGAGAGACAACAAGGTAATTTGCCTCCCTGTGCCCCAGTTTAAACTTGATGCAATACTTTCCAGTTCCTTGCATTTTCTGTTATTTATTATTTTTTCCTTTAGTGTTGACAAAAAATTGATTGTGAATATGTACCACATGTTTCTTGTCCATTTATTAATTGGGGTCCATGTGAGTTGGTTGTACATCTTAGATCTTGTAAACAGAGAAAGAATAGATGTGGATATGAAAGTATCTGTGTGGTAACTGTCTTAGTTATGGTTTTATTGACCACAGAATCTCTCATAAAGGAAAAGATTTAATCGGGCGGGCTGGACTGCAATGTGGAGGTGTAGTCCATTACTTCTCTGGTGAGAAGCATGGCCACACTCAGGCAGACCTGCTGGAGAAGTAGCTGAGGTCAGCAGAAAACAGGTGTCTTTACATAAACAACTTAACGTCTTTGCTGGCAACACAGGGGCAGAAACATTACACTAAAGTCTTAATTAAAAACATTCTTCTATGATCTGTGGAAAAGAAAGGTGGCTGATAGGTGAGAGATGGAAGGAAGAGTAATCAAAAAGCAACTTATACATGCACAAAATTGTCAAATCACAAGATTAATTAATAAAAGTTTACTTCCTCAACAGTGATTCCCAGAGGTCCTTGTATCATGATCAGGAAGACAGGCCCATGACCCTGGACATGCCAACCTCAGGCCGGCATTTACATTGTATACTGACATTCTCTAATGCTGGTAATATGTTTCCCGCTGTCTTTAGTTAGCACCAGAGTATAGTCAGTTCACACAGATGAGCCATTGGGTTAGACTTATTAATTTTTCCTCAGTAAGCATACTGAAAAAAAGATTCTAAATGTTCACCTAGTTAGCATAAATTAATCCATTTTGAAATCCAATTTTTTTATTTTGTAATAAAATATTTATTTTTTATTTTTAGATAGTCCACATCAGATGAGAACAAAGGGTTTTTAACCTTTGAAAGTTTAGAATTCTATAACGGTAATTGCACTCAAAACTGTGTCTCACTGGAACTATTCACATTAATTTTTCTCCACTGATGCTCATTACTATAATACACTTTTGTTATTTCACTGCAATAGCTTTCCCTTGAAGTGTTTGAAATATTTCCCTCGCACAACCCACTTATTCAAAAGGATAGTTTTATTTTTACTTTTGAAAATAACTTTTATACATTTTTAATTAAAATGGAATTACATCATTAACCCTCTTCTCTTTTCTCCCTTCAACCTTTCCCAGCTGTCCCTTCTCCCAACCCCTCCCATGTCTCCCCCACCCTCAAATTGATAGCATTTTTCTTTATTGCTGTTACATGTATGTAGCTTGTTGTTTTCCACCAGCCTGCCCGCCGCCAGTCTGGTGTGCCGGCCCCAAATAACATGCAAAGACTCTGTATTTGATACAATCCTGTTGGCCAGTTACCATTATTGTTTATGCGCTAGCTATGTCAGCCCTGCCTAATATGCTTTCTCATTGGCCCAACAGTGCTTCATTAATTAACCAGTATGAGAAACATATTTACAGAATAACATCTCCCATCATCTCCTCTTTTCTGTCTAAAATAAAAGAAGGAGTTTAACCTTAACATAGCAGAATATATCATACAACAGTTATCAAATAAGAATCACAGTTAACAATATTTAGTTCATTAACATTTTGTAAGACTTAAAGAAAATATCTACTTATCCCATCTTTGTGAGTCTAAAGTCCTACTTATCTTTAATCCTAACTAAGGAAAACTATAACCAAAACGATCTGTCTTTAACTCCTTCAAAGACCACAGAAGGATAATATATAAACTCTAGAAATGACAGAGACAACTCACTGCCTGGTCAGCCACCTGAAGTTCTTCTGTAATGTTCCATCTTCAGCCCATAGGCCATGGTGTGTCTGGCAGACTCTTCAGCAAAGCAGGAAACTTTAAACTGTCCACCTGTATTGGCAGTTTGTCAGTCATTTTTCTTTGTGTCCTGTAGACTATCTGGCTGCCTTTTTTATGAAGCAGGAATCCTGTAGCAATGTCCATCTTGCATCAGCAGTCACCTTTTTGTGGGTCCTGCATGTTCAGTTTCTATAGCATAAAGTCAAACAGTCCAGAAGAGCAGTACCTTGTCCAAATGGCCAGTCTTGCCATATTAGAAACAAACTCCATAATGTGTTTCTTCGACGTCCGTATTTCTTTCTGATGCACGTGGTGTTACCAGGAGCAGTTGTGCCTCACTGTCAAGAAAAACCCTAAACCATTTTAAATGTCATATTTTGTAGGTCTTTGAAAGGTTTAAAGAATGCCTATTCATCTCAAATACATCTCTGTATATCTAGAAATCCTAACTTAACTCTAAGTTTTGACTATCATAGGTAACTCTCTATAATCTGTATTAAATTATACATTACATTTTCCAATGAGCTATATAAACACAATACCTAAACAAGAGGAGAAATATATAAATCACAAACTGACCTTAAATTGTATCAATAAAAGAAAATCCATTCCAAAGCAAAGTATTTATATCTATACCATAATTCCCTTTTTACCTTTAAAAAGATTGCTTGTGTCATTAACCAGTTATAACCAAGCCCACTTAAATGAAAACAAACATTTATAAACAATATTTGGGAATTTGGGCGTTGTTCTTTCCAAACTACTTCCTGCTGGTAGGGGGCGCTGTCATGGGAAATCCTAAGAAGACGCAGAAATCCTGGCTGTAGTGGTCTGTAAGGATGTCATGTCCCATTGACGTTGCTTCAGGGAGTCTTGCTTGATCAAACCATATTAGTCTGGAAGGAATCCACAGCTTTTCATTTTTTGTGGAAACAAAAATAGAAATCCTTTTCCCCAGTAACTTGTCCTTAGGCTTAAATTTTGGAGTCAAAGCATTTTTAAAATATATAAATTGAATTAATCTAGCAGCATTTTTTTTACCAGTAGTTGTTATTTTCTCAGCAATCAAATAATTTAAAGACAGCAGAATCATGAATAGTATCCAATATTTCTCTGTGCTTTTTATCTTTACGTGGCTTTTTTATTATTCTATTTCTTTTACTTTTATTTTTACATATTTTGAGACAGGGTTATTTTGTGTAACTTTTATCTGTCCTGGAATTCACTGCATACCAGGTTTACTTTGAAATCACAGAGATCTGTTTGCCTCTGCCTCCCGAGTGCTGGGATTAACGGGGTGTGCCACCAAACCCATCCATTTTACTTCCTTTTTTCTTTTTTAAACCATTGCATCCTGTTTCTTTTTCCTCTCTCAAGCCAGCATATTTTTTAAAACACAGTGTAAACCTTTATTGCAGCTCTCGTACACACCAAGGAATTGTTAGCAGAGCTCTTTAAAAGTAAGGCAGTTTTTTGCTTCTTATGTTAATTTTGGAAACCTCCCTTAAAGGAGCTGCACAAATCTCTGTCTACAGCAAAACAAATCCAACCAAGAAAATGTTGCTACCAAGAAGTCTTGTTAGTCTCTGTCCCTTTGCTTTTAAAATGTCTTTTTAAGCTTTTATCAAGTTTTAAGTGAAAGTTCTTATAGCCACGTTGGTCGCCAACTGTAGCTTGTTGTTTTCCGTCAGCCTGCCCGTTGCTAGTCTGGCGCGCTGGCCCCAAATAACATGATGAGACTCAGTATTTGATTCAATGCTGTTGGCCAGTTACCAGCTCTGTCTTAATTATTAACCCATTTTTACTTATCTAAGTATTTCCACGTGGTCATCTAATGGGAGAGCAGCGGTCTTGTTTCTTCTCGGCTCTACATACTGGCTCCTCCTTACTACTTCCTCTTTCCTTCTTGTCTCCTAGCCCCGCCTATCTTGCTTTTTCATTGGCCCAACAGTGCTTTAATAATTAATATTTACAGAATAATATCTCCCATCCCATGTGTGTATATGTGTATGATATGTATGTGCAAATACTTACATATAGCATGCTGAGTCAATTTTTGCTATTTGTGTATATGGGGTTCAGAGCTGACCATTTTACACTGGAAATACAGCTAATTCTCCCTCTCCTGACAGTTACTATTTGACTATAGTCCTTTCTCTGGAGGTGAGACCCATTAAAACTTTTCCCCTTCCATGTTACCATGTCCATTGATTATGCCATTGTTCTCATCTTGCTTGTGCAGCCATTTCTTGAGAGACCATTTCATCACAGATTTCCTGGTGTTCTGGCTTTTATAGTCTTTGTAGAGCTATAGATGTAGCCATTGGGCTTCCCACAATATGTTGATCTCCCCACATCTATTCACACCATGCTAGATACAGAGGAAGAGAGCTGCAGCAAACATGTAAAGTCACAACAGAAGCAAAAGACATTCCAGGGTCTGCAGTCCCATGGCCCCGCCTAAATGAGATTGGTCCACTAGAGGATTCCCTTATGGTGAGCAGACACCTGGAACTTCAATTACAACTTGGTTCTCCTCTGTTGCATAGTCAACAGCTCTGTATTTCACTGTTGTTTTGAATACCTGAGTTGGCGTGTGTGTGTGTGTGTGTGTGTGTGTGTGTGTGTGTGTGTGTGTGTGTGTGTGTGTGTAGTGCTCTTTGCTGTTACATCATCTTTTTTATAATTTTTTTAATTTAAATTTGAAACAAGCTTGTTTTATATGTCAATCCCAGTTCCCTCTCCCTCCTATCCTCCTGTTGCCCCACCAACCCCCATCCCATCTCCTTTCTGCTACCCAGGGATGGTGAGGCCTTCCATGTGGAGTCTCTTCAAAGTCTGTCCTATCACTTGGAGCAGGGCCTAGCCCCCATCCCCATGTGTCTAGACTGGGGGAATATCCCTCTATGTGGAATGGGCTCCCAAAGTTCATTCATATACTATGGATAAATACTGCCTGGTCTTGACCCCTTTGCTCACTACTCCTCCCTGTCTGCAACTGGATTCCAGGAGTTCAACTCAGTGTTTAGCTGTGAGTGTCTGCTTCTGCTTCCATCAGCTACTGGATGAAGGCTCTAGGATGGTATAGAAGGTATTCATCAATCTCATTATCAGGGAAGGTCATTTAAGGTAGCCTCTCTACTATTGCTTAAATTGTTAATTGGGGTCATCCTTGTAGATCTCTGGACATCCCCTAGTGCCAGATTTCTCTTCAAACCTATAATGGCTCCCTCTATTATGGTATCTTTTTTCTTGCTGTCCTCTATTTTTTCCCTGTCTCAATCTTGCTCTGTCATGCCCACCTCTCCCTCCTCTTCCTCCTAATTCCCTCTCTCCTCTCTCCATGCTCCCAATTTGCTTGGGAGATCTTGTCCCTTTCTCGTTCTGTGAGGGACCATGTATGTCTTTCTTTGGGTACTCCTTGTTTTCTAGCTTTTCTGGCAGTGTAGAATGTAGGCTGGTGATCCTTTGCTCTATGTGTAAAATCCATATATGAGTGAGTACATACCGTGTTTGTCTTTTTGTGACTAGGTTACCTCATTCAGGATGGTTTCTTCTAGTTCCATCCATTTGCCTAAGAATTTCAAGATTCCATTGTTTTTTTGTTTTGTTTTGTTTTTGTTTTTTGTTTTTTTTTCTACTAAGTAGTACTCAAATGTGTAAATGTACTATATTTTCTCCGTCCATTCTTCAGTTGAGGGGCACCTAGGTTGCTTCCACATTCTAGCTATTACAAATAATGCTGTTATGAACATAGTTGAACAGATGTCCTTGTTGTATGAATGTTCATCTTTTGGGTATATTACCAAGAGTAGAATTACTGGATCTTGAAGTAGACTGATTCCCATTTTCCTGATTTCCAAAGCGACTGTTGGAATTTGCGCTCCCACCTGCACTGGAGAACTGTCCCCCTTTCTCCACATCCTTATAGTCAAGGAATTCACAAGTTAGCATTGCCTGTTTGTGTGCACATTTCTTTAGTGGAAAAACACTCCCAGAGGAAAGAGTTTCTAGACTCTGAAGAAAATCTTCAGTAGAGGCTGATTGGAGACTTTAGCTTTGGAATATTTCTCTAGCTGAAGTGTCAAGTGATCAGCAACAGGGGGTAGAGCAGCAGGGATCTAGAGCATGCTGAGGTGCCTCTTGCCCATCAACATCACACACTCCACTACTCTGGGTGTGGAGCTTAGATAAATGGATGAAGACTCAGAGTTTTTCTGTTTAAATCAGTCACCATGGCATCACTACTCAGATTCCCTGACATGAGTCACAACAAATGGCATAAGTATTGTGGATGCTGACAGTAAAATGACAGCTATGTTGAACTGTTGGTTGAAGAGTTAATTGATGCCTTAGGAGACAATGTCATATCAGAGGTATGGCACAATACAACTCATGTTTTCTAGTTTTCATTCCATTACAGTCTCTACACATGGCATCGTCCGGAATTCATTAATAAGTTTTGTTTTCTTGGTAAATGTTGTTTTTGTTTTGTTTTGTGTTTGTATTGCTTTGTGTTGTGCTGTGCTGTGTTGTGCTGTTGTACTGTGCTGTGCTTTGCTGTGTTGAGTTGTGTTGTGCTCTGTTGTGCTATGCTGTGCTATGTTGTGCTGTGTTGTGTTGTACTGTGTTGTGCTGTGTTGTGCTGTGTTGTGCTGTGTTGTGCTGTGTTGTGCTGTGTTGTGCTGTGCTGTGTTGTGTTGTGCTGTGTTGTGTTGTGTTGTGTTGTGCTGTGTTGTGCTGTGCTGTGCTGTGCTGTGTTGTGCTGTGCTGTGTTGTGTTGTGCTGTGTTGTGCTGTGTTGTGTTGTGCTGTGTTGTGTTGTGTTGTGCTGTGTTGTGCTGTGCTGTGCTGTGCTGTGCTGTGCTGTGTTGTGCTGTGCTGTGTTGTGTTGTGCTGTGTTGTGCTGTGTTGTGTTGTGCTGTGTTGTGCTGTGTTGTGTTGTGCTGTGTTGTGCTGTGCTGTGTTGTGCTGTGTTGTGTTGTGCTGTGTTGTGCTGTGTTGTGTTTTGCTGTGTTGTGTTGTGCTGTGCTGTGCTGTGTTGTGTTGTGTTGTGCTGTGCTGTGCTATGTTGTATTGTGCTGTGCTATGTTGTGTTGTTCTGTGTTGTGCTGTGCTGTGTTGTATTGTATTGTGCTGTGCTATGTTGTGTTGTTCTGTGTTGTGTTGTGCTGTGCTGTGTTGTATTATGCTGTGTTGTATTGTGTTGTGCTTTGTTGTGTTGTATTGTGCTGTCTTGTGCCGTGCTGTGCTGTGTTGTTTTTGTTACCAGCTAGTTAGTTTATGTAGCTGCATAACCACACAGGGAATCTGTGATTTCTCAGGCACCACTGAAGGACACTATGGCTTTCAGGTCGGGTTCTTCTAGTGGCTTTCTCTCATCCTTCTGGATTCTCATAAGATTCTGGGGAAACTTTCATGGGTTCTTCGATAGATGAGATTTTTCAACTTCCTACTGATTGCATACAAAACAATTTTTAAGTAATATGTGATAAATCTGATGATTCGTCTACCTCTCTGAAGGATTTGCTTTTAGATTTTTTTTTATCATATTAACCATTGTGTATTCTCTGACCCCCGGGCTTTAGCACACTTGTGCATCTTTCCTGGTTCCTCAGTAATGAATACTGATAACTAAAAATCTCACAATTCTGTCCTTCTGCTGTTAAGTTTTGGTAGACATACCAATAGCTCTTTTCATGGAGGATCATTAAGACCCCTTCATATCACAGAAACAAAACCCTGTTACACATAACTCTAGATAGTGCTCATTCAGTCCAGGCCTTTCTTCCCTCACTACACTACCTTTACCTCCAGCATGATGACTTCCCACCTCAAATCATGTGACTAGGCCTCAACCCCTCTTCATGTAGCATCCCCTCATGACCAACTGTCACAATGATAAACACCATCTAATGACAATGTTGTTACCACTTAAGCAAACATGCAATCTTCTATCTTGAAAGTGAAAGAAAAGACAAATCTTTGAACATTATTTTACTCATTAGTTTAAGTGGTGTCAACCTAATATCAACAATTGATGGCAGTAATTTGGCTGAATATATCTTTATTCTCTTGATTGCAAAGCTAGTTCAAAGCAGATTTCTACAAGGCAGATTGTAAATTAGTTGCTGCTTTTGGCTCTGGAGGGTGGTGATTGCTGGGAGACATAAATCTGTTCGGGCAGAGGATGGAGTAAGAACAGTGATGCCTGTGATACAAATAGAATTTCACCTCCATGTTTCTCTTCATAGTGGTAAAATAAATGAAGAAAGTAGGAAGTGGGAGGGCCTTTCCACCACAATAAAAGTCAGGGGCTGTAGAAAATTATTCAAAGATTAAAAGACACCTAAGCCAGTTTCTATGTGTCTACAGCCTCTTGCTCACAATCAGTACAACTAAATTGCCTTCTAAAGAATGAAATGCCTGTTTCATGTATTGTGGATGTGGGCTCTGCTTATAAACAAGTAATTTTCTTGTCAACATGAAATACATCTAGTGAGTCCCTGGAGTTATCATGGTTTCTATGAGAGCATTTTAGGTAAAGAATAAATTAGATGTACTTTAAAGTTAAATGTATGAAAGGATGTGCTGAGGAAACTGAGCTCATGTTCTTTGTTGGGGGAAAGAGGAGGGAGAAGCTTTCTGGTGTGCTCAGTGGGGGCAGCAGGAAGCTTCCACGGAAGAGCTTTTCTACTGAAAGTGTGGGAGAAAACACAGGAGTGCTCTGACCCACTCTATCGGGAACACTGAAGCAGGTGTGGGAGAGAATACAGGTGTTCTCTGACACACTCACATCAGGAATACTGTGCAAAAGAAAGGTTTATGTTGTCTGTCATAGTTTCAAAATCAGTTTATTTTCCTATGCACCTACTAGAGTCTAAGAATATTGATTATGTGAAAGAAGCCTTTCTAAGAAAGACAAATGCTATGTGATAAGATAACTGGTAGGTAGCATCTGGGTGAGATGAGAGGAGGAAGGACCATGGAAGGTTGGACCATAGAGGCTACGCTACAATTAGAAGAAGTAAGTTCTGGCTCTCTCTTGAATAGCAGGATGACCATTGGCAGCAATGCACAGAACATTTCAAGAGAGCATAATGAATGACTTTAAATGCTTTCATGACAAACAAAAGGTCTTAGCCCAATGTGAACATTATATATTGCACATGTGATTAACTATATGTTGTCCCATAAAAAAATGTACATTTTAATTTACAAATTAAAACATAAAAGAAGACTGTTGAGTATTCTTTTAAGAGTATAAATTCCTAAATAAATAATGCTGACAGTGACATAAATGTGAACAATGCCATTCTTCTTTGTAAATTTAATTCTGAGACATTTTTCTTAACATGCATCAAATCTAATCTAGCTAAACTGATTTGAAAGCATGGCACCAGGACAGTCAAGAGGGAGGCTTTCTCTGCAATGCTCACACAAACACAGTTCCACACTAGTGATTTTCTCCTTCTCTTTCCCTCCCTTCAGCCAGGAAATATTATCTTCATTTCATGTGCTCTCGCTCTGCTTCAGCCATTTTTTGAAATTTTTATGAGAACAATCATAAAGCATATTTCTCAAGGTGCCTTTTCCCTTCTGTGTTGGTCAGGCTGTCTTAGGTTATTTTTGTTTTCTGTGTGTCTATTGATCAAGATGGCTAAGTAGTATCCCATGATTTAAAGGAATAGCCTATGTTTTATTTAGGTAGCTACTTTTGATAGCCCATTTAGATAGTTTCACATTTTTTCCCATTATAAATAATGTCAGTATGAAATTCTTATGTATCTTTCAGTGTTCATTTCTATTGAATTTAAGACTACTTGTAAACTTGTCAGTAAGGATAATATATTCATGTGCTCACATTTCTTCCCAAGTCAATCCTCAATGGGTATTTTATATGTTTCTCAATCTCAGCATTATAGATGTTTTGGACCAAAATGTCATTTATAAAAGAAGGCTGCCTGTGTGTCAATGTTTAGGGTAGCTTTGCCTTCTACCCAGTACATGGCCAATTCTCTCCTTGAAACTTGTGGTAACCACTGATGTCTATAGAAATATACTTCCTCTGGGAGGCAAAATGCTTCTTCCTTCTACTCTGAGAAGTGAAGATGAATCCGTGGCATCTACTTTATCGGTTTAAGGAACTTAAAAAGATTTATCTCTGTTTACGTGATTTTCATATTTGCTATGGTTATTGCCTCCTATTATTTTTGAGACCTTAAATTTATTTTTATTGCCTCCATGTTTATTTTTAAGTAAAATATTTTCATTCAATACATTCCTATTATGCTCTCCCTTCCCATGCCTCCTCCCATTGGCATCTATTTTTAAGAAAGAATGATCCACCCTGAAAGTTTTCTGTGACAGACAAACAGTGCTGTGGTTAAATTTTAGCTTTCATGGATATAAAAAAAAGGCCTATAGATAACTCCCTAGCTTCAAATTTTTAGCCACGATAATATAGGTTTCTATTTTAACCATAGTTTGGAGAGTATCCCTGAAAGTTTATATAAATTAAAAAACCATTACTCTTGCAAGGAATCTACTGTTACTGATTTACCAGTTCTCTCATTGTACTGAGCTCACGTCACTAGTGTATGAATGCTTGCTAAAATATTTTCTCACATCCATTATATAGTATATATCTTCTTGCAATACATTTCTTATTTTCATAATGGCACTTTTAAATACCAAGGAAACCAGTTATTCCTGTTTCACGGTCATACATCACCATAATGAGAAACTTTTCTCAGCTTCATTCAGGAATTAATTCAAAGAGTAGCATCTAGGTGTCAAGTACTGTGTTGGGCATGTTGATATGTATGTAACAAATAACCGCATAATAAACACATTCTGCATTGATGGTCCCCAGAAGAGAACAGTGTCTGGGAAGGAGTCTTCCTGATGTCATTAACATAAGATTCTGCTTGTTTTACCACTCCTTCACCCATTTTTTATTTCTTTAAAGGATTTAATTGATAAAGATTGAGTATTCCCATGGTGATGATTGGTAGAAATATTCATTATGTAGTGATTGTCCCATCAAATTACTGAACCCACCCATAATACCTGTGATGTATATTAGGTTTCCAGAACGTATGCATTTTCTAACTCCAAGTTAACACCCTTTGACCACAATGACACCAACATCACACTATTGGAAAGCTATCATAGAATAAGCTGCAGATCATAGTGTTGATGAGAGCTTAGAGAAAAGACAACCTAAGCAAGAAATGGGCATATGATGTGCAGTGAGAGAGCCACTACGGAGAATAGAGTTGTCTAAAACAAACAAACAAGCAAGCAAACAAGCAAACAAAACAGAACATCAGTTGCATGACCCAGCAATCCTATTTATAGACACATCTGGTGGAAGCAATGTCTCTGTATTAAAGAAAAAATGTACATGATCATGTTGTTTGTGATAATCATAATAGTAAAAAAGTAGAAACCTATGTACCCACTGATGGTGGAAAGGATAAAGAAGGTATGTGCATGTACTCAGGGAAGTGATAATCAGATTTCAAAGAAAGAAAAATTATATGTATGGCAACATAGATGAACTTGTAGGAAGTAACTTTAAGTGAAACAAGCCAGATAAAGGATGCAGCACTTGACTGTGTGGAACATAGTCATGGAAGGGTAATGGCTGGAAAGGGATCTAACAAGACCCCAGCCTGTTCACACAGCTATAGAGCATAAGGCTGGAATAGAAGCAGGCCCAGATTGCTAAAAGTCCTATAGTATGCTTCGGAGGTACCTGAATGCACATGTGTTTGAGGCCCACTGCTGCCAGAGATAGGGCTTTGGGATGACTCACTTGTCACTCCAGTATCATCAGTGGGAGAACTTGTTAACCATCACTTCTCTTTGTGTGTTCCCATCATGGTAGTCCATCACCTTGTAGGCATCATCATGACCCCAACATTAAACATGAGAAAACTGACAACAGTCACTTCTTGGTAGTAAGTAGTAGAGCCAGGACGTACATAGACTTATTCTCTTATTTCATGATCTTATCAAAATGGAGGTCATATTGACAATACTTAAGAAACGTTTCTTAAGTATTGGGAAGTGACAAAACACCTTACAAGAAAATACCTAGGGGAGGATGGGTTTACTTTGGCTCATGGTTCAAGGGTACAGCCCATCATGGTGTGAGAGGCCTGAAAGCTGGCTCATGAAGCATCTGGTCATGGTGCATCAAGAGTCAGGAAAGAGAGATGCATGTGGGTATTCACCTACTTTCCCCTTTTTGTGTTAGTAATGTACCCTCCCATGTAATGGTGCCACCTATATTTAGGGTGGGTTCCTGCCCTTAATTTACTCTATCTAGAAACCCACTCAAGGGCATGCTTAGAAATTTAGCTATTCGGTGACTGTAGATTGACAATCAGTATTAGCTATCACATCTAAATTCTAATTTTTTCATTCAAAACACCAGGTTTCAACATAGAAAATAGAGGACACATTCTTTTTTTCAGCTATCTCTCTCTGAGCTAATGGCTGACTCATTCGCTTAAAAAAAAAATAACTGCCAAATATTTGCACTGAATAGCATAGTCTGCTATCCTTTCAAACATAAAGAACGCTTATCAGAAAAATAATACAGGTTGCAACCCAGATAATTCCACAGGCGTTAAATTTCTAACTTTAAGGTAAAATATTTTAAAATGGATGTGCACTAAGGGGTGGGCTCACATGTGTTTGGTTTTTCATTGATGGCGTGTTTAAGCATCACCCTGTGTTTCTTTGGCTTGATGGGAACTATCTGGGTCACAGTGGTACAGGTGCATGTTTCTGGCAATGTAGGGCAACTGCATCTTTTAAAAAAGACTGTTCTTGGGTAGATGAACCTCAAGATTCAAAGCAGTCGGAAACTCGAGTGTTTCAGCATCACTTCCCTTGGTTCTCCTAGAGATCCATCTGGAAGAAAATATTTCCCAACACTCATTTGGAGCTCAACTGATTAGACCACGGTAAGTGCAGCAGCCAGCACAACAGCTGCCAAGTTAGCACTTGTAAAGCAAGCTCAGGGCTCCCACCTGGGGAAGAAAGACTGAAAGTCTCTGAACACATCTAGAACGAAGTCCTAGACCTGGTTAATTAAGGTAAAAAGACCCACCTGAAGTGTGGGCGCCACCATTCAACAGGATCCAATCACACCTCTAAGTAAATACAAACTGAAAAATGCCACGTGAGAGCTCCTGGGTATCTATTGTTTAGGGAACAAACTCACGAGGAACACAGTCAGGCCAGGTGTGAACAATGTGGTTCTGAACTGCACAAAAAGAGGAAAAGCTAGCCGAGTAAGAGTAATCCTCTGTGAACAATGTGGTTCTGAACTGCACAAAAAGAGGAAAAGCTAGCCGAGTAAGAGTAATCCTCTGTGAGTTTGTTTATTATGTGTGACAGGCAGACGAATGAATTCACCCCCAAACCCTTAGAGCAGTGCACACAGAGCCTGCTTACTTACGTGTGCTCTGCATTATGCAATGACACAGATTGTCCGCTAGGGGGCAAAACACCGCTCAATCATTTAGATATTAATGGGAAACAGGATGGAGATCTAGGCACTTCCTGTTATGACAACACCCTCCTCCCCCTACACACACTCCACCCCAGTGGCAAAGAAGTTCCCTAAACAATAGATACCCAGGAGCTCTCACGTGGCATTTTTCAGTTTTCATAATGGTAGATTTCATACTAATTTCTTATGTGTGTGTTTGCTTGTACTTAACATGATCCCTTCTCTCACGACTCGGAGGGTTCTATTATGTCAGTTTCTTTTTTCCTTTTTTTTTTTTTTTAATGTTAAGACACAGTAATTCTATAGGTTGAGAATATGACGCTTACAATATCTCCTGAAGTCAATGCTTAGTCCTTAAGCATGAAGGAAATTGATGTAAACAAATAATCTTGTAGTTTAGAATAATATATTGCCACGTGCAAATAAAAAAAATTAAATTTGAAAACACTTCCGCCAAATATACATCAATAAGAGAGAGCAGGAAGGGAAAGGATAGGAAGGAAAAGAGGGGAGGAAAGGTACAAGGGGAAAAGAAAATGGCGTCACCCCACATCTTTCCTGGATGGCAGAGAATGTCGTGCAACTTTGCCACATTCTGAGTAGGAGCAACCATGCTCAGCCTGGTGTTTCTCCAGGTGCTGAGTCTCCTGCTGCTTTTCTTGAGCAAGTGTGGAGACTAAAGGGACAGTCGTGCCACAGTCTCGGCACAGGCCTCACATCTAGGAAGTCCGCGTCTGTCTGACTTTTACAAATGGGGTTTCATGTTTCCTGCGCCATTGCTTTTCTCTGAATGTATCTTTAGCCTTTCTTCCTGTAATCTAGTTTCTAATACCTTATATTAACGTTTAAGTATTTACACCCTAATAAAACATGCCCAAAGTACTGTATTCGCCATTTATAGTGACATTAAAATGTCATTTCTACAAAAATCATAGAATTCATGTAGACCTATCAGTGTCTTTATGCTATGATATCTGACTTTGGCAGAGTTTACTTTTCCCCATTTAGGAGAAATGGCCCTCAGTGCATACAGCTTAAATGCATTTAAATCACTAATTCAATAGTAAATGTTTAATGGCCATGGACTGACGGCGAGATTGCCTGTCAGTGTTGGTGTGCAAGCAGTTAGAGGTACAATATTTAACAACAATCCAGGCTTTGATTGCACATTATCAAAACTGGACTTCTGAACTTGGCTTTGTTACAAATCATTCTATCCCCAGCTTAAAGACGTCCGTGGCTGCCAAGAAATGCTTGCTGTGGAGGGAAGACTTTAACAGAGAAAGAGGATTTTCTCTTGACAGCACCATCCTGACAATATGCAGAATAGCCCTAATTGTTCTGTGACAAACTTTGAAGTGAGTGTGGTCGTGCTGGCTGATTTCCTGTTCCATTTTGCAATTTCACGTTCACTAGATAACTGTTCCCTTTCTGCCTTTGCAGCAATGACAGGGACACCCTGCAGAAAGGACATGTGGCTGACTTGACTTAGAAATGTTTTGACAAAGGCTGTGATGGCATGTGGCAGAGAAAGCAGCATTTTACTCTTTCAATGGTTTAGCTGAGAGGCCGTTTCATCACACTGTCCCCTCCAATTAGCCAGTTGTCAAGTAATTCTGAGCCTTGGGACCCTGGTTGTTCCCTGGCTCTTATTCCCTGATTGGTCTAAGTTCCTGAAGAGTGTAGTTTTAAGGATGATGACAATAAGCAGATCCCGAGTACGCCAACAAAGACAAGTCTAGGTTGCCCCACACACACAGTGAATACTGGAGGCAGGGTAACTCTTAGACAAGAGGCTCATTGGCTCATCACAGAAGCTGCAAGTTCACACAGTGTGGGGAAAGTTCTGACCTGCAGTCTCATGAAAAACACAGCAGTGTGGGAGAAAGTGAGCAATAAGGTCACCAGCA
Source organism: Cricetiscus sungorus (assembly GCA_030556225.1). Taxonomy (NCBI): domain Eukaryota; kingdom Metazoa; phylum Chordata; class Mammalia; order Rodentia; family Cricetidae; genus Cricetiscus; species Cricetiscus sungorus. The sequence goes on from JANBXA010000398.1 coordinate 31,599,452, forward strand.
GAAGGGCCAACTTGGTTCCTGGAAAACTGCCTTCCCAGAGTGGTTCTCCAATGAACTATGATGCTGGCCTTCTCAGTAGGCCCATCTCCCCAAAGATCCTACCGTTGTCTCCCATTACTGCTACTCTGGGACCCAAGAAAGGAACCCTGGGAGATGCCACACTTAAACCAAATCCAGACCCTAGCCTCTCTGCAATCCCACGCTTCAGCTTCATCCCAGCCTGATAATGATCCCAGGCTGAGGTGCCTGGTTATGAGCTATTTCTCTCCTCAGCCAGACAGCTGTGCTGAACCCAGCAGCCTTGCACAGTGGACACTCTCTCTGTGTTCGACAAGCCACTGGTCTCTCAGGAGTCCCTCCTAAAGGAAGAGAGTTGCAGAAGGTTAGTGGAGACCTTGTAATTACATTCATCTTTCTTCTCCTTGAGGCATGTCTGCACGCTCCACTGCCCATAGTAGGAAAAGGCAGAACCCAAGGTCTCTCCGGACCGACCCCAGGAAGGCACTTCTGCCTTGACAATAAATGCTTACAAAAAACACAGGCCTGTAGGGCAAGTTTTCTCATGTTGGATGTGCCCTTGGATGCCTCCCTTCTCAACATAGGGCATCCTCCACAGTCCGACCATCTTCAGCCAAGGAGCCCCGATCTCCGTGTTACATTGAACTGTTAACTCTGCACTATCCGTGTTACATCCAATCGTTAGCTCTGCACTATGAAAGTTGGTCCCATCATTCCATTTTTGTCACATAATGACAAAACAGAGGTCCAGAGTGAGTTAGCACCTGGAGCGCCCATGAGCAGCAGAGGCTACACCATCTAGCTACTGCCGCACCCTCTTACCTCCTTTCTCTGGTGCAGAAGGCAAACCATAGACATCCTTAGCTGTGACACTCCTACAACTCTTGTGCCCCGTGAAAGAAACCTGAGAGGGGACAGGTCCTCTGGAGCAGTAGGAAGAGCTCAAGGACAAGACATGGTCACTCCTACCGCTTGCTAGACAACTGCTGATGACACACCTTTTCTCTGTGGTGTATCTGCACAGAAAAATAACACCTGTAGTGGTGTACTTCATTTTTACACATACACACACACACATACACACACACACACACACACACACATACACACACACACACCACACACACACATACACACACCACACACACACACACCACACACACACACACACATACCACACACACACACACACACACACACACACACACATTAATGTTGACTCAGCGATAAAGGATCAGTAAAAAGAAAAGTTCTCGTTACACCACGCTATTTTGATTTTGATTCTGGGAAGACACTGTAAGAAAAGTAACAATCAGTTGATTGCAGACTCGGAACAGTTGGACACACTGAATACTTGTCACAAGGAAACTATATATGAGGCTGTAGGTTGGAGTTCTGGCAGGACTTTGGACTGCCATAGTGACTTAGGGTTCCTGTACCTCTCCATCAATTACTTCAACCCACACTTCCAATAAAGGAGTGTGATTGATTTCTAGTGTTTGCCATACAGGCAATACGGCTTTTGAAGGGAGGTGACTTATTATAGCTTTGTGGTGAGCAATCTTCTATATAGAATTGTGTCTAAGTTAATATTATACTGCCATTGCACATAAACTAGGTCATATAATTAAAAGGAGGCCATTTGGTTTTCAATCAGTTATCAGTTTCTTAGATTGCCAGATTGATGACATCACTAATTAAACCATAAACTTGAACAGATGTTGTCATATCACACGAAATGTGGAAAATAAAATGCCCTGGGTTTAATATCTGTTTTTTGCTTGTTTTTGTTTTTTGTTTGTTTGTTTGTTTGATTGTTTTAATCAATTTACAACGAGAGTGACAGGAACTGTCCCCATCTCCATCATGGCTAATCCTGATAGTGTTTGGTTTGCCTGAGTCTCCTCCCCCAGAGGACAATCTTTCCACAATGCCAAGCTCCAGAGGGTGGAGCTGTCCTGTGTGCTCCCCTCTGCTGATGGCTTTGGGACTTCAGTCATTTGACTGTCACAAGTAACAAACCTGTGAGGTAGACTGTAGTATTATGCTCAGAGTTGGGGCTTCGGGTGCATTTAATTGAGAAACTTTCCTAAGTTAGAGGGTGATAAAGAGGCAAAACTTGGCTTTAAGCCCAGCTGTTCTGACCCACAGGCCCCCTGGGTAGCAGTATACACAGCCAGCCCCATGGCTACAGTGTGTCTGTCCACAGAAATCCTGGGATTACAGAAACAGCGGAAACACCACTTTGAAAACAGGTACTGATCACACAACTTAATGTTATAATTTATAAATGCACAAAACAAAGTTCCCCCTTTCAATCATGTCACATTTAATAGAACTGTGTGGCTCACTTTTCAAAATGCATCTCGAGAAAATTAATTAATTTGTCCAAACACCAGTGCGGCTAGATGAGCTCACAGAAAATACGGTGTGCAGTTGATGGAGAAGTCAAAGAACTGAAGCCAGGCAACCCTGCAGACAGCAGACGTGGATAGTTGTAGGAGAAAACAGGGCCAGCCTACCCAAGCCATGATCGCCCTGCCCCTAGTGCCCAGGCCAGCCTGCAGGCGCACACGAAGCAGGCACTTCCTTTCTGAGCCCAGACACCAAGCCTGCCTCCACACCCAGAGACTGCTGACAGAGAGACACCTGACCAGAGACACTAGTGAGGAAAGGACAACGCAGCAGGGTCAAGCCTCCTGAGCCAATGGGACCTTGGGAGGGGGTATAAAGGCAGGTTTAACTTCCTTAATAAAGGAGTCTGCAGTACGCTCTGCTAGTCACTGACTCCCAGGGTCTGAGTTTGTTGGTGCTGCATTTTCTCACCCCCTCTTCCAAGAGGTGTCCGAGCAAGGTCACCTGCAACAGGCAGCCCAGGCTCCCAGGACAGGGAGGATACAGTCTCAGCAATGAATGCTGGCCCAGAGGTGCAGTTGTGAGAAGCCAGGCTCTGGGGAGGGTAAAGCAAATGCACTTACGAAGGGACAGACGGTCATAATGACAGTAGCACATTCGGGTGATTGCCAGCGGTGACCAGCATTGGGAAAAGCGTTCTTTGCCCATACGCATGCGAGCAACCCTAATGAAACAAAGTGGACCACACACAAGCAGAGAAAAGTGGGAGGGGACTCTATCAGAAGGAGGGGCTCAGCAAGGGTGTGGGAAATAATGAGATCATAGGGATGAAAAAACCTAAAAGATGAACAAACATACATGAATCTGTCAAAGACTAAATAAATAAATAAATAAATAAATAAATAAATAAATAAATAAATAAATAAATAAATAGATGAGAATGTGTTACAGAAGGTTCCAGAGGGCAGGATGCCATTTATAAATGAATGAATAAATGAATAAGTAAATAAATAAATGAGAATGTGTTACAGAAGGTTCCAGAGGGAAGTATGACATTTATAAACAAATAAATAAATAAATACATAAATGAGAATGTGTTAAGAAGGTTCCAGAAGGAAGGATGACATTTTAGGAGCAATGTTTACAGTGAAGGTAAAAGTTTCCAGTGAAGGAGCTAATTTGGAAAGCTTATGGATTAGTGCACCGAAAGGAGATATATGTTTAATCTCATGAGTAGAAAAAGAGGAAAACCAAAAGAGCAGTTACACAGTGCTAAGAAAGAGCCAAGCTGTGAACAAGTGGGAACATTGTAAATAATGTCCCCAACTCACTCACACAGGTAAGTTTATCCCTGCCTTAGGCTGAGAAGCCCAGTCCTGAGGGAGATGCAGATCATCCCCCACACTTCCACTGTGACCTCCTATGTTGCGTGACTTCCCAGACTGCCGGAAGTTTAGATACTTGTGTGACTGTTGGAAGGCACGCTAGTTCAATAAGCTATTTGCAAACGTGACCACAGAAGTACCAAGATTTGGAAGGCTAATTTTCGATGCATTTTGAAGAGGTCACACTGATTTAGTATCTGAAGCAGGCCAATGAAAATGCCAAATATTTCCTCTTACTTCTGTGGGGGAGTTCCTCCTGTCAGGCTTCCAAACCAAATGCATTTTAAATCACAGCCACAGGCTGCCTCCTAATAGTGTTTCCAGGGAAGGCAATGGAGGCCAAAATTGTTTTCTAGAATTAATTCAAGGTTGCCTGAAAACTTACCTTCTTGTAATGAACCAGACCAAGCTGGAAACATGATAAATTTAATTATAATTGACTCTATGTTGGTATTGCTATTCATTTGCATATTCATCAAGTCCCAGAGAATAATTTTTCCTACCTATTTGAGCATTAAAACATTGTAAAGACCAATGCATGGAAAGGGGAAATAATAGATTTTCCTCTAATTAAAAGGGAAGCAGGTCACTGGTAGTAAACTTCCCAGACTCACTCCACTGGGAATTTCTCTTCTCTTGCGGTGGAGGGGATAGAGGGGTTGTGGAGGAGGTTGTAGAGGTGATGGAGGAGGTGGTGATGAGCCAAGGCATCTTCTTCATGTACCATTTATTTCATGAGTCTCTCCTTTTGGGGTTTTAAATGTTTGAGCATTGGGAAGTGAATATCACAGTCAGAAAAGGGTTCTTATTTTTTAATCATACTGATATACTGATATCGCCATCCTGGCCTTTTCATTGTCTTTGACATACACGCTAGATAGAGGCAACAGAGTTCCTGATGCAGCATGGGAAAGGTGACTGTCTCCTAATGTGGGTCTCCTAGAGGGCTTCTGGGTTCCAAATACTCTCTGACTTGCTCAGTAGGCATAAAGTCTGATGGGATGGCATTTTACAAAACATACAAGTGTCACAGAGGAATGATACCACTGATTGTAACCGGAAATCCTTGTGTTTGTCTCTCCAAGAAGACAGCGGTGCTCAGCTTCGACCTGCCATCTTGCCTGGCTTTGTTACAGCATGAGGGAGAGTTTTGAAGTTACCCAGCAAATGAGGGTCAGAGCAAACTTAAGTGAGGTAGAGACCTGTGACATCTGATCGCCCTATTCTCTGTTCAACACAACCTTTCAGTAGATGCAAGGTAAAAATTACACCTATTTTTATTGTATTTTATCGTGTGTGTGTGTGTGTGTGTGTGTGTGTGTGTGTGTGTGTGTGTGTGTGTGTGTTGTATGTGGGGGGTTGCTATGTGGGCACTTATGGAAGCCAAATATTGATGTCAACATGTTCCACCCAATTGTTTATCCACATTATTTTCTGAGACATGGTCTCTCACTGAACTGGGAACCCGTGGGTTTGGCTAGGCTGGCTTGCCAGAAAGCTTCCTGGATCCACATGTCTCCACCTCCCAGCACTGGAGTTACGGGTGCACACGTGACTGGCTTTTTTTTCATGTGGATGCTGGAGGATCTGAACTCAGGTCCCTGTGCTTACACTTTACTCACTGAGTCATCTCCCCTTTGTGCCAGATCCCACACATATTTCTTAAATGTTTAAATCAAGGGTGCTTGTCCAGAACTCTGTTAAATTTTGTAACCACTTTAAGAATGAGAAAATTGAGTGTTGTCTTGTGTAGTTTGTGGCTTTGGCAGGAATTTGACCTCAGGATACTGAATCCCAAGATTAGTGATCTTTTCTTACCCACCCATTTCCCCCTGTAAATGTCATTTTTACTCTATCGCAGAGCAATAACTTTTTAGTAGGAAAGCGGGAAGATTCTTGTTTTACTACCCGTGTAATGGTGACAAATGGCCTTGATGCTAATGACTCCCAAGACATGGTGCTTCCAATCTCTAATTGAAAATTTTACTTTTATTGTCTACAAAACCCAGGTGCTGCATACAGTGATTTGTTTTGTAGGAAGAAAGAATATCTAAACTCTCTTGCCACATAAAGTAGATGTTTTCCATATAGATTTCCAACATGCTGAACAATTTAAATGCTTATTCCAGCAGTACTATTTTCAGTGAGTATTCCATCTTTGTATAGCATTACGCCCTTTCTTTTAAGATTTACATGTATAAGTTTCACTTGTTCTGAAATATATGTTGCTCATACTTTCCTTGCCATTGTGTTTCATGCAGGCAACAGCTCTCTTTACTATAGTAAGATGACAAAATCTTAATTGATCATTCGGTGACCTTACATAAGATTATATACTAATTCACATAAGGGCATCCAAGGGGGATGAAGAAACAGGTTAGTCGGGGCAAGATAAAGCCACAACCCACCCTTTTCTATACACAAATATGCATAAGGCTGTCCACCATGAAGTCGGAGATGGTCCTGACACATTCCCAGGAACTGATGGTAGAGCCCCTCCTTCCTGCCCTGAAAATTTGGTCACTGTGGGAGACTCCTACACTGCCCAGAAGCAGACACTGTTTCTAACACTCATTAGCACAGATTGAAGATTTAAAACATGTCACATATCTCACTGCTAGGGCAAGAAAGAGCTCTGAAATGGCCTTTTCTACCTAGCCTGAGCATGCAGGTAGATGTCTTTATATGACACATGGTAGGCAGGCAGCTAAGAAGCAATGGGTTTGAGGACAACACAAGGCTTTGATAGATCCTATCCTCTGTATTCTCAATGCCAGTATGTATTCCCCTCAATTGTCTAAAGCTCTCTTGTTTTACTACATTCTGTGCATTTAGAGTTCATGTAGTTCAAATTGAAGGCCCCACTGGTGAGTTAAAGAACTCTGGTTAAGGCTACAATCCACAACCCCTGAGAGCTAGGTAACAAAGGAGGACCCTAAGAGAGACACACATGGATGGCCCTAGGAAGGAGGAATAGATAAGACCTCCTAAGTAAATTTGGAGGGGAAGGGGGGAAATGTTGGAGGAGGGAAGGGGAAAAGAGAACAGGAAGGAACTGGATGTTCTGAGTTGGGGGAAGGAGAGAGGGAGAGCAAAGAAAGAGACAACTTGATATGATTACAGGGAGTCATTATAGGGTTAAGGAGAAACCTGGTGCTAGAGAAAGTTTCAGGAATCCATGAGGATGAACCTAGCTAAGACTCTAAGCATTAGTGGAGAGAGTGCCTGAACCGGCCTTCTCCTGTAATCAGATTGATGACCACCCTAATTGTCTTCATAGAACCTTTATCCATTACCTGATGGGAGCAGATGCAGAGATCCACAGCTGGGAGTCCAGTTGGAGAGACTGAGGAGGGATTATAGGAGCAAAAGGGTCAAGATCATGTTGGGGAAACCCACAGAAACAGCTGACTCTAAACTGACAGCTAGGGAACCTACATAGGACCTAATAAGGCCCATAAATGTGTGTGACAGTTGTGTGTCTTGGATAGTCTGTGGGGGCAATGGCAGGATTTATCCCTAGTGCATGAACTGAGTTTTTGGAGCTCATTCCCTATGGTGGGATACCTTGCTCAGCCTAGATACAGAGAGGAGGGCCTTGGTCCTGCCTCAACTTGATATGCCATACTTTGTTGACTCCCCATGGGAGGCCTTACTCTTTCTGAGGAGTGGATGAAGGATCGGATGAGGGGAAAGTGGGGAGGGGTGGACTGGGAGGAGGGGAGAGAGAGGGAACTGTGGTTGGTATGTAAATTTTTTTAAAAAAACTTTTAAATAAAAAAAATGTATATGGCCAGCTTCACTTATTCTCAGTGATGGATTAAGTCTTAGTTTCATTGCATCATCGTAATTATGAATTTCTGTTAGTAAAATATCTTTTCACAACATTTTAAAATCCATTATTACCTTCATCAGATTATAGAACTTGACTTTATTAGCCAATATATTCAGAATAAACTCTGGTTAATCGGTATGATTTTATATATATATATATATATATATATATATATATATATATATGGTTACAAAACTAATTCTGAGACAAAAGTGTAATTACTCAGTTATAGTGGTAAAGTAATATCGGCAGTGTAAGTAGCTATACTGAAACAGAGGCACAAATATCCAACTGCTTGGGACCTCTCCACCCCACGTTCTCTGAGCATGTCTGTCTCTCTCCTATGTCACTGCAGGCAGCCTTTCCCATGGCCGTGCTCTTCCACGGACCTCCCCTGCCAACCTCAGCCCCTGGCCACACTCCCTGCCTCTGGCCCACAGATGTGCCTGCTCTGCTCGTCAGTCAGGGAATCACACAGCTTTCATTTGCTGGGTTCTACTTCTCTCATCAAAAAGAGTTCCCATTCATTCTGTTTGCAGCACAATGTTCCTTTGTACATCTGGACAATATTTCATAGCGTGGAAAATATAGCAAACTTCTTTACTATTCAGTTGAAAGAAATCTAAGCTGTTTTCATTTTCTCACTGATATGAATAATTGTATTCATAACACACAGGTTTGTGTATGAGTATACATTTTCAGCTCATTGAGTTGCTACATCATGAGTAATTGTGTGTGAGTTTTGGGGTTTGTCAGAGAATTATCAATTCACATTTCCACCAAGAATTCAAGAAGGTCCTAATATTTTTGAAAATTTGACAATCATTTTCTATTTCCAATTTTTAAAAAATTACAGTCATTATATGTGAACTGGTATTATTATAGTTTTGATCAGCAATTTCTTAATCATTAATGATGCTGAGTATCTTATTATGACCTACTTACATATTTTCTTTGGAGAGATGCCTAATCAAATAATTCATGTTTAAAATGTTTTAGTTCATTAGAAGCTTTTACTTTATGTAACAGTTTTATACTTAGGAAAATATAGCTTAAATGGATAATTCTTAAAAAAAACAGCCTTGCATACAGTAGAACCTATTATAGTATATTGGAATAATACATTTAAAACTAACTTTGATATATTAAGTGGTTCTTAGTATAAACTTAAATCCACAATTACTCAGATTTTTTTCAAGTTTAATGTAATGCTTTTTGTCTCTTTCAAGTATCATATACTCATTTTTTTTGTATTTTTGTTCCTCTTAGATAAGAAATTTTCTCATATGTATTTTTAGTGTGGGTGTCTATATGTATATATATATGTGTGTGTGTGCATGTATGTATGTGTGTATTATGTATATATATGTGTGTGTGTGTTTATGTATGTATTTGTGTTTATGTATATATCGATGTATGAATGTGTGTGTGTGTGTGTGTGTGTGTGTTTGCTGCCCTGTGTAGGAACACTGGATTTATCAATAGCAAGATGCCATTATTCTGGAGTCTGACAGTTTCCCAAGCATTAAATTGGGACAAGGAGCTTTAGAGGGGAAGAATAAGGAGGTGACACTTGCTGTGAACATTATTTAGATGCCGGGCATGGGTGCATCTGAAGCCTCCTCAGAGGAGTTCTCCATCCAAAGCCTGCTCTGTTTCTTCCTTGCCATTCTGTCATCTTTAGAATGATGTCACTGTGTGTATCACAGGTGTGAGCAATGCAGAGCAAATGATCCCTTCCTTGAGAATTTGATTGGCTACTATCTAGTGTTGATGTCTTCTCTCTGCTCATGCCTTTGAACTGTTGGACAGGTCTCTTTTCTGGAGATGTCTGTGACTTTTTGTCCAGGTAATGCTGGCTTCATATCTTCAGATAATTAGATTTACAATGTTCCTTCTAACATTAAAATCTTTTAAAACGGTTTGTTATTAATATTTTTAAATGCATGTGTATTAGGAGATAAGTGCTGGTGGGTGTAGGAGCTCGTGGAGGTCAGAGCCCCAAACATGGAATCTGGGGCAGTTATGAGCTACTCAGTGTGAGTTCTGGGAAGTTGACTCAGGTCCACTGCAAGAACAGTATACACTCCTCCCAACTCCTTAAAGGAGGCTATGCAGGGCTATTGTTAAATTTTCTTAAACGTTTAATAGAAATTGTTAGCAAGCTCACAACCCCAGAAATTTCCTGTGTGGGAGTCTATAAAATAATAAATCCAACCTTTGTATTTATTTTAAAGGAATCCAGATTTTTTTTTAATTTCTTTCTATACCCCTTATGGAACTTTGTGTCTTCATTGGAATTTGTTCATTTCGTGTTCATCATCTGGTTTGTGATTCCACACTTCTTCATGGTGGTCCCTTACAATTCTCTTTATCTCTGCAGACTGACACCTGGGGAATCTGCATAAGACCAAACTAGGCTGTCCAAATGTGGATGACAGGTGGTTTGGGCAGTCTGCTGGCAGTGGAACCAGTATTTTATCTTTAGTGCATGAACTGGCTTTCCAGAGCCCATTCCCTGTGGAGGGATACCTTGCTCAGCCTAGATGCAGGGAGTGGGGGCTTGGTCCTGCCTCAACTTGATATGCCATACTTCCTTGGTTCCCCATGGGAGGCCTCACCCTCCCTGAGGAATGGATGGGAGGGTGGGGTGGGGAGAAGATGGTGGTGAGGATACAAGGGAGAAGAAACTGGGACCAGTATGTAAAATAAGATTGTTTTAAACATTAAAGAAAAAAAATCTCTTTATTTCTCTAAAGTAATTTGTAATTTGCCTTTTCATTCTCAGATGTGTAATTTGGCTATTTCTAGTTGTTGATTCATTAAGTAACATGTTTTCTCTGGGCATGGTGTAGCATGGTTTTCACCATATTACTCGGGAAACAGGGACAGGCAGATTTCTGGTTTGAAACCACCATAGCATATATCATGAGTTCCAAGCCAGCCAGAGTTACACAGTGAGACTCGATCTAAACACAATAAAACAAAATAAAATAAAACATTTTTCTCTTGTTTTTTTTAATATCAAAACAACCTTATTGAGCAAACATCTAAAGATCAGAACAAATTTGTCGATTTTTCAATATTTTTTTTTAAATTCTAGGTTGATTACGGTCTCATTTAAAAGAGCTTTTCCTACTTCCTGTTTGCTTTTCATTTGTTTGCTCATCTTCACCTGATTTAAAAAGGTATAAATGTAAGCTGTGGGTTTGAGAACCATCCTTTCATATTGGTACTTAGAGCACACATTTCCCTTTGCTTGCTGCAATTGCTCAACTTTATGTTATCATCACAAGTGCTTTCTGGTTCCAATTGTGGGAAAAGTAAAACGTTAATAAATACTTTTGAGGAACTGAAATGAAATGTCCACAGCAGATGAATAAAGTTTGAGTCTTATTTCATACAAATCAACTCAAAATTAATTAAGCACTTAAGCATATGTTGTGACACATTTACATCATGGTAATACTTTATCTAATTTTCAAACATGAATATATTTTAATTTTTTTCTCTTTATTGATTTCTCACTTTAGTTCACTGTGCTTATAAAAATACATTTCAATCTTTCAATGTATGGTTTCAATTTTTAAAACTTCATTGAAAATTGTTTTATGCCTAACATTGCCTGTCCTGAAAATTCCATCTGTACATGGATAGAATGTGTTTATTAGAACCAGCTGGGCTGTCTTGCTCTTTAATCTTTTAATCCTTGATTGCCTACCTAGTTGTTCCATGCATTATTGAAAGTGAAGGACTGAGATTAAGGGGGAACTGTCTAAGGAAATGACTAAGTAGCAATGGTCCCCAAGGCTGAGATCTGAACTTTGTTAACAAAACATATTTGTGACTTTGTATTCATACTCTTCAAATGGGACACCCCAACTCACTGACAGTGCAGTTTTCCAAGCTGCCATAGGGTAGGGCTGGCCAACAACTCCTGAGGTCCACATGCAATCTGCTAGAGACAGGACCTGGCATCCCTGACAGAAACCTGTTCTGTTCCTATTACCGTCATCCTTCAATGCCCTCTGGGTCATTGAACAAATGTTTAAAAGACACAGATCCAGTGTCATGAGAGAAGTGGATGAGCTTTGAGCCAAGGCCAGTAAATTGTCAGTGTGGAGCAGACAACCTCCTTGGCTGTTTGCCTTGCATCTGCATCCTTCTGTGTGTCCTTAACCTTGAATTCATGATCACATGACTCAGTGTCTGAAAAGTTAGAGCTGCCATGTGTAAATTCTACATATGAAAGTTCCTTCAAATGACTTGTACATAATACAGATTTAAGAGTGAAAGATAAAATATGTTGGTAACATATAACATTAAGTATTAGAAAATTTCTATGATCCTCATTTTTAAAATCAGCCTCCTTTGTAACTGATGTCTCTCAGGTTTTTATTTTTGTGTGTCTCTTCTACTAATCTTTTCATGTTTCTCTTCTCCTTAGTACTAATCAAAGCTGGCTACTTTTCTCTGTGTAGTGAGGTGGTCCAAGCCATCATTCTTCAAAAGTTCTATTTGAATTACTGTATTTCTCCACTAACTGTTAACGCCAGATGTGAGAGTGCCAAACACCAGAGGTGAGCAATGCTCCAGATGTTAGACACAGTCTCTCCTTGCCCTTCTTGGATTTTCCCATTGCTTGGGTCATTACCTACAAGCAGCACAGTTACTTCATTTTACACCTTTGTTCAGAAATATAGGATCAAATGTCCAAGTGGCAGTTTTATTTACAGTTTGATGAACCATTGCTGTAACACCATTGGTCCTTGAGAAAGGGGCCTGTGAACTGCAATCCCCATTCTCCAGTCCTGAAAGGAAAGTATCAGTCAGCTAGCTGGTAGAAAAACTTTGGGGGGAGATATGTGAATGTCACACACACTCGATCTCTAGACTCAAATATTATGGTTGTAAGGAAGAATGCATGGCCTAATGATCTTTGAACACACACATAAATACTAATCTACACACACATACACACCCAACAATATGATATCCATGTATTGTATCCTCTTAAACATCACGCTCTTCCGGTACTGCATTTACCTTGCAATACAACCAAGTATCTGGTACACTATATCTTGTCCATCCTGGCTTTGGCTGCAAAGTGTTGGGATATGGAATGGCACTGAATAGTCTCTTAAGACCCACTGCTCTGCTCATGGTTCTGAAGGAAGTTCCTGAAGCCAAGTATCGTTGGACATGATACAGGACCATAGAAATGGAAGTTGTGAATCCATGAATGGAGATGACAGGGAAAACAACATGTAGAGATGTCTGTTCTGACAATGGCGATTCCACCACTAGGAGTATGTACATGTTTTTATAAATACAAATGTGAATATCTTACTTTTATCCTTTAATAGTATGGGTGTGTGTGGTGGATGTGACAAGCTCTTAGTTGTCCCTCATTGTGTACTGGCTGTGTAGTTTATAATTTGGGAAGGAACAGTTTTATAAAATCATGGTACCACTTAGATGAGAAATACGCAGAACATTCTGCAGACTAAAAACAAATAAACAGACAACATCAAGGTCAATTTATAAAGATAAGTTAATGTAGCTTGTACAAAACCAGCCTTTATCATGGAAACTAATTATCTAAATAAACCCAGTAATGAGGTAGAAAAATATTAGAATTATTTCATTAATCTGTGTCTGTGTGAATCATGTAAAAAATGAAACATTACTTATATTGAATAATGGGTTCATTAAATTTGCAACCTATTAACTGCTAAACCAGGGCAAAAAGAAAACACACCTCACCAGAGAAAATGATTCTTCCTTCATGCTTCCGTGAGAGCATCATGAGTTAGGGAACACAGGAAGGAGGACTGAGTCTACACAAGAGGGCAAGGATAATTGCAAACAAAAGAGTAGCTTACAGAGCTACCAGAGGCACACCAGCTTGTCTTATTTCATCGATTCTTGAGACAGGACATTCTTTCAGCACAACTAGGTCACAAGTTAGGGAATAATTACTAAGGATAATTTTGAGGTAGAATCATCCAAGCTTTGCACGGGAAGCAATATGACCCTAGCTGAAACTGGGATAAAAAGACAATAGAAGACAATAGGAGTAGAGGGGGAAGGCACTTTTAGCATGGAGACTTAATTTTTAAATGTTTTAAACTTTGAAATTAAAATATAATTACATCATTTCATCCTCTCCCTTTCTTCCCTTCAGTCCCTCACAAATATCTCAAATTTGTGGTCTTCATGACTCTTCTATGGGATAAAAGTGACTGGATAAAGGACCACTTTCTCTGATGCAAGGCTACTCAGAGGTGGCAGATGTGTGGTATCTCTGGAGTCCATGGAGGAAGCCCAGAATTGTGATAAGGAAGTCCCCAACACTGAGAACCATGCTCTTCTGTGGGTAAACCTTGGCTGTCTTCAAGGGTTATATCTTGTGATATTTGGTTTATAAGCTACATCTCATCCAACATTTGTGCCACTAGTGAACTCAGCATGTCAGATTGCACAAGAATCACCCTCTACACACACACACGCACGCATGCACGCATAGGACATGAAAGTGGGGAGGGTAATATGAAAAAGCTGTGAGCATCAGGAGAGGGACCAGAGAGGATAACAACATGAATACAATCACAATACATAGGGCATATTAAAAAGCATAAGCACTAAAGAGTAATACTTATTAAAAGCAGAAGGAAGTACTCTCCACACCACTCCTGTGGCTGTGTGCTTGGTACCTTAGATAGCCTGGAGTGAGTTTAACTCTGGCTGGACCTTGAATCTGTGGCACTATCTGTGGATGTCTTTCAGTCTCAGTCAGACAGCACATGGCATCTCCGAGGTAACTAATCTAACTGGCCACCACCGCTTTGCTCTTTTGACCCATGTTTCATCTTGCTTTTATGGTGTCTTTCTTCATCTTGGGTTAGTAGGGTGTCTAAAGGGCTCAAGTACAGAAAGGCTGTGTTGCCAATGCTGCTGTTGCATTGCTGGTTGAGCATCACGTTTTTCAAGCTTGACCCAAACACTCCAGTTCGAATGCTGTGCCGAGGCTGTTGATATGTCACTCCTTTTGCTCCAGGGCTGAGGGAAAGGTATACTAAAGTTTCATTCAAGGTCTGTTAGTTCACAGTTCATAGTTCTCAGATGTGCCTTGTTAGGTCTACGGCCCCTGTAAGACAAAGAAGCCTTCAGAAAACAATACACACATAAAGAGCAGGTCCTCCAGGTTGACAGTGACATCATGGTTATCTTTCACAGCACGTCTATCCAGCTGTCACTTCAGAAGTGTGTCTCCACCATGAGAGTGAGACACAAGTGAGGGGTAAAAGCAGGCTTCGGTAAAGAAAATTGATTTTAAGCACTATGATAGGCCCTAAGAATATGCCTGTGAGTATCCTAACCTGGGGCAGCATAAGAACACATCATAGACAATGTATTTAATCCCAGCACCGGGGAGGCAGAGGCAGGCAGATCTCTGTGAGTTTGAGGCCAGTCTGGTCTACAAAGCTACACAGAGAAACTCTGTCTTGAAAAACCAATAATAATAATAATAATAATAACAATAATAATAATAATGAATAACTGACATATTGTCACAGTCTGGCTTTGAAAGTCCAATGCCAAGGTGCTGCATGGTTGGTTCATGGTGAGGAATCTTTGTACTAGACTACAGACTGTAATGTACAGATGTTCTAACTGTATTGTCACATAATGGAAAGAGTGGACTCTGGTGTCTCCTTTTGTTTCTCTTTTACATAAAGGCAATAAGACTGATCCTTGTAACCTTTTATATTCTGAATTATTTCCCAATGGCTTCCTCTCCAAATGCCATCATGGCTCTGGGGACTAGGGCTTTAATATATGGATTTTTAGGAGAACACATTTCACCCTGTGGGCTAGGTTTTCTTTTTGGAAGAATCACATGTGCTCTGCAGAAATTAACCTGAAGTATGCCAGGCAGAGAACGCTGGTATGTGAAGTCCGGAGTTAAGCAGTTGTGATGACATGCGCAGGAAATATGAAAGCTCACAGAATGAGGTCATTGGTTTTTCATTGAGACAGCATGATGAAGTCCAGGAAAAGTGCTAAGAGATGTGGCCAATGATGGTGCTGGAGGTACTGCAAAAACACAGTTTCACATATTTGCATTTTTCATGGAAACTAAGGACCAATGAAAGTATTCGGAATGACTCTTCAGACTATACTTTTCAGACAGCAGTTACTGTAGAAACTGCTTTCTCTACAAGAAGCTCAAAAGCAGCATAGAGGTTTAGGAGAAAGATGATAGCTACTTAAACTAGGTGCTAATGGAGCTTTAGGAGAAGGGGACATGGGTTACCTGTTAAAGCGCTGAGATGGAGAGCTTCGGGGTGACTCCAGGCTGACTTTCAGGTCATGCCATCAGCACAGTGGAGTAGACTGAGTTGGGCTGAAGCAATGGTTCTCAACCTTCCTGAAGCTTCAACCCTTTAATACAGTTCCTCCTGTTGTAAATATTTGTGTTCCCAATGGTCTTAAGCAACCCCTGTGAAAGAATTATTCAGCCCTCAAAGGGTCATGACCCACAATTTGAGAACTACTGGGCTAGAGAAATGGGGCCTGTTGTAGTGGGATATTCACTTTGTCTGCTTCTATGGCACTGACCACACCCATTGGGGGTGGAGCCAGGGGCAGAAGTGACCCATGGAACTAGGTCTGAGGAGGAGCCCGGGAACACTCTCTTGCTGGTGGTACATGGAGAGAAGAGCATCCAGTTCCAACTGCAGTGTTCATCTGTCTATGTTGTGAGTTATTTCTCCCTGAATAAACATCTATTCAGCCTATTTGTTTATCCTGATCCTTATTAAACCACAATAGCCTGTTTTGGGCCTGGCCTATTCAGAGAGTCTACGAAACCTACACTGTTGTGAAGGAATCTGAGGCAGATGCAAGAGTGGAGGATACTTATCTTCTGCTGCAAAAGAAAAGAGCATGTTTGAACATCTCAAGCAAGGTAGACCATCCCAACATGCTTGCATAGTGCATCGTATTTGAAACATAGGTAAAGAGCCATATAGTTTGTCGTGCTCACACAAATCTGAGGTGGTGCTCATCGTTGGCAAGTGGCTTCCTACATGACTCAGGGTCCCAGCTCCTTCTTCATTTTTCCTCCATCACTTGGAACTAAGGGAATAAGGGGGACTTGTAAAAGAGATTTTTCTAAGATCATTTTTGCAGGTGTTAGACACCATATAGTCTCATATGCCATTGATTTAAATGTAGTTATAGGGCCACACACCACTGCAAAAGCAGCTGGAGTTAGAACATAGATTTGGTGCCTATGAAGCAAACATAGGTGTCATTAGCAGAAGAGTCTAGGCTGAGGTGGATATGTAAGAATATAACATCAAGCAACACAGGGAACCTTGCAGAGAGAGACACTATCACAAACTTGTGAATTCTAATAGCTTAAAAACTAGTGATGGTCTAGCCTGGGTCTTGCAGTTTGTGAACCAGCTCAAATAGATGCATTTATCTCTCACGCCTCATCAAGAAAGTTCTTTGTGAAGTGGACAGAGGACAATGTAGATATCCACATGTGGTCTAAATGTAGAGAATTTAACAACTGTGGAGTACCAGCTCCAATTAGTACATCTATAATACAACCTAAGTTCAGGGAATGTCTCAGAAGAGGGAGCTGGAACTGTTGTAGGAGCGAGAAGACCAGGATGTCTGCAACGAGATGGTGTCTTTTAAAAATGCTGTACTCATGAAATCTAAATAAGACTGAGTAGCAATTAATGGTTCCTTTTCCTGGGTCAGGGCTTTTGTTTCACAGCTGTGAAAGTCATTGAAATGAACCTTTAAGATATGTGCAAATTTTACATATCACATTTGGTAAAGGAGCTACTTTGTTATTATATATATATATATATATGTATATATATATATATATATACATTTCACTCACAAACATAGGCAGCACTTAACTAAGAATGATCCATTGTTAATAAATATTGACATTTCCTGCACTTTCTTCACATTCACGCACATACACATGAACATTTTTCTTTTTGCTCTTCCTTTACTGTGAGAATAATTTTATTCCAAAGATAATTACTTATAGAAGTTGATCTTTGGATAACTAAAGCTAACTATTTGGGGTATTTGGTTTTCCAGTTGGACTCCTAAAATCATGGTACTGCTTTAGCAGTTCCGCATATAATTTTCAGTGGTCTGATGTCTAAGGTAGATACAGCTCTTATGCCACCAAAGACCCAAGCATGATTTCCACAGTGCAACTATTCTGATGACTACATTTCTGTCATGCAATTGCCAGATAGGCTGATTTTGATCCAATTGGCATGGGCTAGTGCTGTTTATGCTGCTTTGCGACATAACCTTTAAAAGCCCCTGCAAGACCCTCCAGTCTGTTCCTCTCAGCAGCTTGGAAGTCTTCAGGTTGAAGTGACCTCAAGAGCCAGGTCTTTTTCTGGGCCCCGTTTCCAATTGCATGAGTCCTTAGCGCAATTAACCAGAGCATGAAATAGCTTCCCATTGTTTTGCTCTGCTTTCCCATGGCCACTGTGCTTGTCTTCCTTGCGACCAACAATTATTTCTTGTTCACAACCTTGATCCCTTCCTTGTTGAAGAGCTCCACAGCATATGCAGATAGGATTCCAATACTATATAATGTAGCAGCTAAGTAAATCTATCTTCAATGCATTCCTTATCAGTTACAAGAACACTAGCTTCTGCCCAGTTGGTTAAAAGTCCTTCATTATCTTACTGTGGAACAAAGAAACACGCCTGCACAGACAGCCTTCAAATGGTTTCCTGATCCATAGCAGTCCTGCCAATTAGAAATGTGCTAGAACACACAGCCTCCTCATAGGAAGCCTGTGCTACACAGTGTCTTCGACCATGAGAGGGAAGGTAGCTCACACAAATTAAGAAGGACACAGCGTGCTCCAGGGCATGCTGCTAGAAAGTTCAGCAGGAGGTCATCCTGCCTTTCTGCTCCAGAGGTCCAGGCCTGGGGGTGAGGACTTTCCCAGGTAGGAAATGGCTTTCTTCCTATCTCATTAACCCAGCTTCTGCATGACCACTCAATTTCCTCTGTGGCTAAACAAAATTGGCTTGCTCCTTACCTCTATTGGCTTAAAATCTATTTTTAAAAAATCTTCTTAAGAAGAAACAATATAGTATTTTCAAGGCCAATATTGACTTTGCTTGCAGTTGATGTGTTTAATCACACGAATCCTCCCTCACTTTGTCTCGTTGCCTTTTATTGAGGGAAACATATGCAGAGGGACATCTGCAATGTTCACCTCTGGACCCTGGAGTTCCTGGGCTCTGCACCCATGAATGACAAATAGGTGTCCCCTGACTCTGACCCACCACTGGCCTCAGAACCAGAGCTATCAAACTCCAACTTTCAGTTAATGTGATCTGTCTGCTCACTGCAGGCGAGTTCTTTTTCCCTATGAACATCTGGAGTTCACTTCCCCCCCTGTACTGAGCCTACCTTCCACGGGCACACTTTAGCTAATCAGCCAGGACCCTCACACTCGCTATAACTTCACAGCCTGAAGAAGGCCAGCCAATTCCTTTCCCCTAACCCTCAAAACTCAGCAGCTGAGACTGTGTTGACCTTTATTCTGTTTATCTTTTTTTCCCTGTTTTTTTTTCCAGCATCTTTCATTTCCTCCATATCTCTTTAAGAGCATATAATTTATACTCTCCTGTTCTTACTCTGTCCTTCACTGGTTCACACAGAGGCAGTCTCTACTCTGCCGTCTTATTCAACCATCTTCCTTTCACACGATGGCGAATTAGCCAGATTTGGAGATCCAGATGAGATGTGAGTTTCCCCTTAGCCACTTGTGACATTCATCATACTGCGCTCCCTGGTCTTCCTCCAGCGACTGGGGACAGTTATTTGAGAAGGTCAGAGTGAGCTTCATGTTAAGAAAAGAAGGCACTTAGAGTGAGAGCAGAGTTAAAAAGGATGAACGCCACATTTAATTAAATGTGAAAATCTGCCCTTTTGCCAATTCACGCTTTATAGGCAGAAGCTAGAATATTTCACTATGAATTGTGTTAAGTTTATAATCTTTACCTTTTCTCATACCTTTAAAACCCCCATTCAACAATAAATGGGATTTTAAAACTCAAATAATTCTTTGCTTAGAGTGATGGTTCCATGTGTTTTGGGGGAAAAAAAAGATAGGAAGAAGCAGCTGAGTGTTCTCCCCACTATTTATTTTGCTAGGTGGACATCAGAAAGCTCCCTAGAAAAATGGCAGTCCTCCATAGAATGCCATGCCGTGGCATCTGAATTTGAGTATTTTCTTAGAAACTTTATATGGCAGTGATTTTCCCTCCTTTGATGCGGATAACTTGTTTATTATAGTGTGTGCTGCGTGCAGGAGCTCAGGGATGTTCCCTTAGGGGACAAGTATCTGATGGGAAGATGAGAAACTAGAAAGAAGTGAGAATGTTCCAGAGGATCACAGGGCCAAGTCACCTCTGTGTTTCGGGATTTTCTATCCATTCCTACCTCACTGGTGTGGGAATTTCAGGAATTCTGTGGTATAAACCAATCCACATTTTACTTCATCTGCCAAGGGAAACTTGACAAATATAAAAAGCACTGAAATCCTATCCCTTTGGAGCTTCCCCACATCCAAAAGCGGTGTAAACCTCTAACATCATACTGTCAGCCAAATGCCTTCCTTCCACCTCTGTCCATGCTCTCTTCCACCTTTGTGGTCCACAGCAATGACATAGCCTGTGAAACTGCCCTTCAGACCACAGAGGACACAATGCCCTTTCATCTGCAATGAAGCACGTTGCCTTTGTTTCATTTTAACACTATCTGGGTAGGTTGTTTTGTTCTGGGTACCCCTCCTGACTGACAAGGGGCTTATTTTCAGGCATCTCTAGCTTATGATACAGGCTTACTAAGGCTGAGCTTAAGAGCAGAAGTGCAGGAGAGCACACAACACACATCTCTTTGCCCTCTCTGTCTTACACCTTTATTCCAGCACTCAGGAGGCAGAGGCAAGCAAATCTCTGTGATTTCAAGGCAAACCTGGTGTACAGAGTGAATTTCAGGACAGATAAAAGTTCACAGAGAAACCCTGTCTCATAAAATGAAAAAAAATAAAAGGAGAGAAATAGAGTAATAAAAAAAAGCCACATAAATGGAAAATACGCATAGAGTCTGGATACTGTATGCCACAATGTTGTCTTTAAATTGCTTGTTTGCCATGGGAAGAGCTACAGCTGCTAAAAATACGCTTGATTATCAATGCTGCTAAATTAATCCAACTTATATATTTTTAAAATGCTTTGGCTTAAAAATTTAAGTCTAAGGACAGGTTATTGGGAAAAAGAATTTCTATTTTTGTTTTCACACAAAATGAAAAGCTGTGGCTTCCTTCCAGAATGATATGGTTTGATCAAGAAAGATCCCCTGAAGCAGTGTCCCAGGTGATCCAACATTCAAAACAGCTGGGGCAAGGCAGCATTGCAGACCACTGCCAGGATTCCTGTGTCTTCTTAGGATCCCCATGGTATAAACAGCGTCCCCAGCCAGCAGGAAGCGGCTTGGAGAAACGACACCCATCTTCCCAAATACTGTTTATAAATGTTTGTTTTCATCTAAATAGGGTTGGTTATAAATGGTTAATGATCACGACCAATCTACTTTTAAAGGTCAAAAGGGGATTGTGGTATAGAAATGAATACTTTGTTTTGGAATAGATTTTCATTTATTGATACAAATTTAAGGTCAGTTTTGTGATATGTACATTTCTCCTCTTGCTTAGATATTGTGTTTGTATAGCTCATATAAAAATGTAATGTATAATTAAGTACAGATTGTAGATAGTTACCTATGATAGTCAAAGCTTATAGTTAAGTTGGTTAGGTTTTCTAGATATACAAAGACATATTTCAATTGGATAGGCATTCTCCAAACCTTTCAAAGACCTACAGAATATGGCATTTCTATATGTTCTGTTCTGTGTGGGATCCTCAGAAAAGTGTTCCTGAGAATATTCATGAGATTCTTTTCCCTTCAATTTTATCCATCACTTCTATCAGACAAGTACACATAATGCAATGTGATACACACAAAGGCACAGCTTTGGTTATCAATGGGTGGCAGAGTTGGCTTTGATTCTGGGAAACAGCAGTGGATGAGCTCCATAACAGAAGAAGGCCAACAAAA
Source organism: Cricetiscus sungorus (assembly GCA_030556225.1). Taxonomy (NCBI): domain Eukaryota; kingdom Metazoa; phylum Chordata; class Mammalia; order Rodentia; family Cricetidae; genus Cricetiscus; species Cricetiscus sungorus. The sequence continues at coordinate 31,621,245 of JANBXA010000398.1, forward strand.
ATGAGGTGCATTTTTCTGTCAGACTTGATATCAGTGTTGCTGCTGACTTTCTTCCATCCTCGCCTCTTTAATTATGTTAACACACAGTACCTGAAAGTTTATAGGATTCTTGCAGACAGTCCAAGTTGAGGATTCCATATCTCTCAAAGGCCTTCTTGCTCTATAACACTGTGGTGGGAAGCTGTGGTGCTTTGAATGAGAATGGTCTCCATGGCCTCATAGAAGATTGAATGCTTTGTCACCAGGGAGTGGTACAATTTGAGAAGGATTAGAAGGATTAAGAGGTTGTCCTTGGAGGAACTGTGACACTGGGATGTAAACTTTGAGACTTCAAAAGACTATTCAGATACAGTATCCCCTGTTCTACCCCTACCCCTATCTGTCTGTCTGCCTGATGATCATGGTGTATATATAACTCTGCCATGATAGTGGATTATGCCTCTGAAACAGTAAGGCAATCCCCAGTTAAATGCTTTCTTTTTCTTATTTTTCAAGACAGGGTTCTCCCTGTGAAGCCCTGGCTGTCCTGGAACTCACTGTGTGACCTTGGCTGGCTTTGAACTCAGAGATTCGCCTTCCTCTGCTTCTGTAGTGATGGGACTAAAGTCATGTACCACCCCTACCCAGTCAATAGCCTCTATTTATCAGAGTTGCTTTGGCCTTGATGTCTCTTCACAACAAGGGAAGATGTAAGTGTTGCCAGGTGAGAGTCAGGAGTGAGAAGGTAGGAATGGGTATTCCTTTGATAGAAAAAACCTCCCAAGAATATCTACTCCACTCCTGCAAAACAGTCATCCACTCAGAAAGGAGGAATCCTTCCATACCAATTGCCTCCTAAAGGCCCAACTCAACGATGTGGCACTGATGAGGGTTTTGGTCTACGAATGTTCCAAATTCAAACAGCAATTGCCCTATTTTGGAATACATGAAGCAAAAATACAAGAAATTCCTTTTCAGAAGCCTGGCATATTGTTCAAGTTGCAATGGCAATTTTCAATTCATTTTAGTTCAGGGTGGCATTTTTCCAGAAGCCAAACATGAGTCCCCTCAATGCACAATGAACAAAAGTTCCAAGGTATCATGCGAGCTTCAGAAGATACCTAACTGATATTTAATTGGCAGAGTGCTTCCTTTCTCTGCCTTAGCTTACCCACCTCTTTCATATTCCTGCAGCCTCAAGAGTAAGTTCCTCCCACAGGATAAACATCCTCATTAGTAACATATTCAATAGAAAGCAGGTGTCTTAGATGAACCTCATCATTTTGTCTTTTGTGTAATATTTTTAACCTGAAATTTCAGCTGAAAGCCATTTACCTAGTTAATTGTTGCAAGTGAAACTAATAATAAGTTTTAAACATGAAACAATAAATCTGACAAGATAAAATCACTGGGGGGTACATTAAATCCTCATGAAGTTTCTCTTACGGATTATATCATCATCAATGTCCAAACCATCGACCACCACCCAAGCTGCATCAACAGCAACTCAGTTGATTGTTATGCTGTGTGTTACTTAAAGTTCATATCCTAGAAATAATTCTAGAAATATAACTGCTCACTTATGGTCTCAGTTTCACAGAATTTTGGAATTCCTTGAGTGATATAAATTATATTTTCTGGAAGTTGTCAAAAGAAGTCATTGTTTTTATAGTGGTCACATGTTAACAACAGTTTCTTGTATGTGTGTGAAACTCCTTTAGAATCATCTTTTTCATGATTATCACTATGCTTGACTGACATACTCATGGTAGTGTGCAAGATACTCTCAATGTCCCCAGGGAAGTTTCATTAGCCTGTATAGAAACAGTGTTGTCACACAGAAGAAATGCAGAATGAGTTGCTATATCTATTTCAAAAGTTCAGGTCTAACACAGTGAAGGTTTGTACAGGGAACATGGTCTGCCGAGTAAACATTGGCTGTGGTAGTCTTTCCATGTCTGCACTCACAAAAGCCTTGTGTCAGGACACATCACCACAATTGCCAAAAGGCGGAGTGAGGATATGGGGCATCCTACATTTGCTGTGAAAACCTCTGCTTGAGGTAGGCCATGTCTTCCCCATTCACAGTCTAAATCCACTCACTCGCCAGCCCACTTTGAAAGGGTGATGGGCACAACTGTACTATTCTAGGAAGAAGCATGAGAAGTCATGCTTTTAAACTCTAGAGTGAACAAGTCACTAGACTCCCTAGTCGTAGAAAATACACATGGAGAGGAAACAGCTTGATAACTTAGTATGTCTTCTTCACATAATAAGTCAAAAAAACCTACAAGAAGGGAGCAGAGCCACCCTTACCAAGTCAGCCTTTGGATGTCCATAATGCTCCTTATTTAAAAATAAATTCATGCTTTCTCACTTCCTCAGTACTTCTCCTTCTTGATTAGGTGAAGTAACTCAACTCTGGGAGAAGGAAAAAAGCAAGGACATCTCATTAACCCAGAAAGTGGATTCATTTGAGAGTAAGAGAAAAATCAGAAAATTTTATATAAAAAGAATTATCTTACTTAGTATTATGAAGACAGAATCTTGGAACAACTGTCCGTTAATCAATATTTACTTTACCTAAAATTATGGATCCATAACCCTTGGAGTATTCCTAGCATTTCAACCTCCATGCCAGACCTCAAAATAAGTAAATGGAAATCATAGGGTTGAATACGGCCACTGGAGCCTGAAATGCCCCATTACAGTATGAGCTTCCAGTACAAATCCCTGAACATATGGTTTCTGTGTTGTCTATCTAAAGACTGAAAGAACAGGCATCAAATTAATTGTCATGACTTCCTTCACATCAACTTAACCTCAGACTTCAAGAATAGTCTGTTAGTAGTTCCCTAGCTCATATGCCTTTCTGCTAACAAGAAAATACTAATTACCTTGCTCAGTTCACAATCAAACCGCAAATCATCACTTCAGAGAAAAACTCCTTGAATATTATTTAGCTTTCTGCTAAATATTAGCCGGGTCACATTCCCCTCAAACAGGACACCTGACTATGACACTGTTTCCCAGGACCACATTTTATTTTAATTATTATTATTTTTTTAATGTGTGGTTTTTTTATTTAAATTTGAAACAAGGTTGTTTTACATGTTAACCCCAGTTCTCTCACCCTCCTACCCTCCCTTATCACCCCCACCAAACCCTAATCCATTCCCTTTCTGCTCCCCAGGGAGGGTGAGGCCTTCCATGGGGAGTCTTCAAAGTCTGTCATATCATTTGGAGCAGGGCCTAGGCCCTCCCCTATGTGTCTAAGCTGAGGGAGTATCCCTCTATGTGGGATGGGCTCCCAAAATCCACTCATATACTAAGAATACATAATGATCCATTACTAGAGGCCCCATAAACTGCCCAGTCCTCCTAACTAACACCCACATTCAGGAGGTCTGGGTCAGTCCTAAGCTGGTTTCCCAGCTATCAGACTGGAGTGTACGGGCTTCTCCTTGTTCAGGTCAGCTGTCTCTGTGGGTTTCTCAATCTTGGTCTTGAGCCCTTTGCTCATCACTCCTCTGTCTCTGTAACTGGATTACAAGAGTTTGGCTAGTGTTTAGCTGTGGATGTCTGCTTCTGTTTCCATCAGCTACTAGATGAAGGCACTAGGATGGCATATAAGGTAATTGCCATCAATCTCATTATCAGGGAAGGGCATTTAAGGTAGCCTCTCCACTATTACTTAGATTGTTAGTTCCGTTCATCCTTTTAGATCTCTGGGCATATTCCTAGTGTCACATTTCTCTTTAAATCTATAATGGCTCCCTCTATTATGGTATCTCTTTTCTTGTTATTCTCTATTCTTTCTCTGTCTCCATCTTCCTGCTGCCTCATGCCCATCTCTCCTCTCCTCTTCTCCCCTTTTCTTTCTCCTAACTCCCTCCCCCTCCCATCATGCTCCCAATTAGCTCAGGAGATCTTGACCCTTTCCCCTTCTCCAGAGAACCATGTATGTCTCCCTTAGGGTCCTCCTTGTTTCCTAGCTTTTCTGGCTATGTGAATTGTAGGCTGGTGATCCTTTGCTCTATGTCTAAAATCCACATATGAGAGAGTACATACCATGTTTGTCTTTTGGTGACTGGGTCACCTCACTCTGGATGGTTTCTTTTAGTTCCATCCATTTGCCTGAGAATTTCAAGATTCCATTGTGTTTTTCCACTAAGTGGTACTGCATTGTGTAAATGTACCACATTTATTCCATCCAATTTTCAGTTGAAGGGCATCTAGGTTGCTTCCAGGTTCTGTCTATTACAAATAATGCTGCTATGAACATAGTTGAAGAGATGTCCTTGTTGTATGAATGTATTGAATATATATTGTGGGTATATGCCTAAGAGTGGAATTACTGGGTCTTGATGTAAACTAATTCCCATTTTCCGGAGGAATCACCTGATTTCAAAAGTGGCTGTACAAGTTTGCACTCCCACCAGCAGTTGAAGAGTGTGCACCTTTCTCCACATTTTCGCAAGCATAAACTGTCTTTTGTGTTTTTGATTTTAGCCATTCTGACAGGAATAAGATGGTATGTCACAGTTGTTTTGATTTGCATTTCCCTGAGGGCTAAGGATGTTGAGCACTTTCTTAAGTGTCTTTCAGCCATTTTAGATTCCTATATTGAGAATTCTCTATTGAGTTCTGTACACCACTTTTTAATTGGATTATTTTGTGTATTGGTAACTAACTAGCTTCTTGAGTTGCTTGTATATTTTGGAAATCAGTTCTCTGTTAGATGTAGGGTTGGTGAACATCTTTCCCCACTCTCTGGGCTGCTGTTTTGTCTTGTTGTCTGTGCTCTTTGTCTTTCAGGAGCTTCACAGTTTGAGGAAGTCCCTTTTGGTAGCTATCGATCTCATTGTTTGTACTACTGGTGTTATGTTCAGGAAGTGGTCTCCTGTACCAATTTGTTCAATGGTACCTCCCACTTTCTCTTCTAAGAGGTTCAGTGTAGCTGGGTTTATGTTGAGGTCTTTGATCAATTTGGGCTTAAGTTTTGTGCTTGGGGATAGATATGGATCTATCTGCAGTCTGCTACACACCAGTGTCCAGTTATACCAGCACCATATGTTGAAGATGCTTTCTTTTTTCCAAGGTATAAATTTAGCTTCTTTGTCAAAAATCAGGTGTTCATAGGTGTATGGGTTAATATCAGGGTTTTCAATTAGATTCCATTGGTCTACCTGTGTATTTTGTGCCAATACCAAGCTGTTCTCAGGACTATAGCCCTGTAATAGAGTTTGAAGTCAGGGATGGTGATGTCCCCAGAAGTCTTTTATTGTACAGAGTTGTTTTGGCTATCCTGAATCTTTTGTTTTTCCATATAAACTTGAGGATTGTTCTTTCAAGGTCTGTGAAAAAATGTGCCAGTATTTTGATGGGGATTGCATTGAATTTGTAGAATGCTTTTGGTAAGATTGCAAGTTTTACTATGTTGATCCTACCTATCCAAGAGCATGGGAGATCTTTCCATTTTCTTGTATCTTATCTAATGTCTTTCTTTAAAGACTCAAAGTTCTTATTATGTAAGTATTTCATGTGTTTGGTAAGCATTACCCCAAAATATTTTATGATGTTTATGGCTATTGTAAGAAGTGATGTTTCTCTGATTTCTTTCCCAGCCTCTTTATCACCTGCATATAGTAGGGCTACTGATTTTTTGAGTTAATCTTGTATCCAGCCACTTTGCTGAAGGTGTTTATCAGCTGTAGGAGTTCCCTGGTAGAGTTTTTTTTGGGGGGGGTCACTTAAGTAAACTATCATATCATCTTCAAATTGTAGAAGTTTGACTTCTTCCTTTCCAATTTGTATCCCCTTGATCTCCCTTTATTGTCTTATTGCTCTAGCTAGTACCCCAAGTACAATATTGATGAGATATGGAGAGAGTGGGCAACCTTGTCTTTGAGTTTATCTCCATTTACTTGGACATTGGCTGTTGGTTTGCTGTATATTGCTGTTATTATGTTTAGGTATGTTCCTATTATCCCTGAGCTCTCCAAGACCTTTATCATGAAAGGGTGTTGGGTTTTGTTAAAGGCTTTTACAACATCTAGTGAGATGATCATTTGGTTTTTCTTTTTCAGTTTGTTTATATGGTGGATTACATTGATGGATTTTTGTATGTTGAAACATTCCTCCCTCTCTCCTTCCCTCCCATGCCCCCCCCCACTCCACAGGGAGGTTGATGCCTTCCAGGAGGGATCAACAAAATCTGTCAAGTCATTTGGAATAGGGACTAGGCCCTCCCTCCTGCCTCTAGACTAAGGGAGTATCCCTCCATGGGGAATGTCCTCCCAAAGTCCTTTTGTGCACCAGGGATACATCCTGGTTCCACTGTCAGAGGTTGCTCAGACTGCCCAGGCCTTCTAACTGAGACCCATGTTCAGGAGGTCTGAGTCCGTCCAATGCTGGATTCCCGGCTATCAATCTGGAGGCCCATTAGCTCCTCCTTGTTCAGGTCAGCTATCTTTGTGAGTTTCTATAGCATGGTCTTGTCTTCCCTCTCTGCATCTAGATTCCAGTTCAGCTCAGTATTTAGCTGTGGGTGCCTGCTTCTGTTTCCATCAACTTCTAGATGAGGGCTCTACGATGGTGGATAAGTTAGTCATCAATCCCATTATCAGGGAAGGGCATTTTTGGTAGCCTTTCCACTGTTGCTCAAATTGATAGTTGGGGTCAGTTTTGTAGGTCTCTGAACATTTCTCTAGAGTCAATTTTCTCTTCAAACCTATAATTAATGGCTCTCTCTCTTGTAATCTCTCTCTCTCTCTCTCTCTCTCTCTCTCTCTCTCTCTCTCTCTCTCTCTCTCTCTCTCTCACCTATTCTTCCCCTGACTCAATCTTCCTAGTCCCACCTGATTTCCTCTCCTCTCCTTCTTTATGGATTTCTCCTGTGCTGAATAAGTAATTATCTTCTTCATCTCTTTTGATTGATTTTAGTTTAAAGTCTAATTTGTTAGATATAAGTATTGCTACCCCCACTTGTTTCTTGGGTCCATTCAATTGGAAAATCTTTTCCCAACCCTTCACTCTGAGGTGATGTCTGTCTTTGAAGTTGATGTGTGTTTCTTGTATGCAGCAGAAAAATGGATTCTTTTAGCCAGTGTCTTTATTTATAGGCAAGTTGAAACCATTAATATTGAGGGATATTAGTGACCATTTATTGTTAATTCTTACATGTATTGGATTTGCTGTTGCTGATAGTATTGTGTGTGAATATTCCCCCATTTCTCTTTAGGCTGTTGGTAAAGTGGGATTATCTATTCCCTATGGTTTTGTGGTTGTAGTTTATTTCCTTGGATTGGAGTTTTCCTTCCAGAACTTTTTGAAGGGATGGGTTAGTTGATGTGTATTGTTTATGTCTGGTTTTTTCATGGACTATCTTGGTTTCTCCATCAATAGTGATTTAAAGCTTTGCTGTGTATAGTAGCCTGGACTGGCATCTGGGCTGATCTCATAGTGTTGGCAACATATTTAACCAGTTTCTATGAAGAAGTCAGATGCAATTCCACTAGGTTTGCCTTTATATGTTACTTGGCCTTTTTCCTTTGCTGCTCTTAATATTCTTTCTTTATGCTGTATGTTTGGTGTTTTGATTATTATGTGTCAAGGGGACTTTCTTTTGTGTTCCACTCTATTTGGTATTCTGTAAGCTTCTTGTACTTTCATTGGCATGTCTTTCTTTAGGTTGGGAAAGTTTTCTTCTATGATTTTGTTGAATATATTTTCTGCACCTTTGAGTTGGGTTTTTTCACCTTCTTCTATACCTATTATTCTTAGGTTTGGCCTTTTCATGGTGTCCCATATTTCCTAGTTCTTGGTACTCTTCTTGATTTGCTAACACTAATATCTTCTGGGGAGGAACTAAGCCTGAGAACTTGCAGGCTTGCCCCTTGATTGTTTTCCACTGTGCTGTGAGTCAGTATATAGGCCCACTTCTTCCCTTCAATAAATGGCATCCAGGCATTCTGGCATTACTGTTGCACAAATGACCCACTGACTTGCCTTTTATTTAAATCTCTAGGCTTTCACCAGGTTAGTGGAACAGATTGTAGTGTGGGCACTACAAGTGGAGGTCCCACCAAGATCAGGGAGAAAGGATCACCTAAGAAATCGCCCTTGGAGGCTGGCTGGCAAAATAAGTCAATGAGGATGTATTGAAGGATGGGTGGCAGTAAGTCTAAGGAAATTCTCAGTGGGCAATTAGTGGCCCTATTGAAAAGACAGGGTACCGGGATTAAAACTAAGACAGCTAAAATATTTTAAATTTTTTGACTATTGATGGTGCTGCTTCATCTGCAGGCGTCCTCGGTCATCTGACTATTACTCAGTTATGTGGAAGAATGTCAGTACAGGACAATAGTGTGGCCCCTACCTGGTTCTAGTATGGGCACAAGGATTGTTTTGTGTCTTTCCATGAGCTGCAAATAGATCTGTTGGTTGCCTGAGCATCTGGTTCAACATGTGGGGAGGGATCATACTTGTAGCAGCCAGAGAAAAGGTGTGATGAGCTTTCATCAAGAATCCATCCATTCTGATACTTGTGGGTCTGAGTAGCTCTGTGTGGCCCTTTTTCCTGACCACTAATTATAGTTTGGGTAAAGTAGCTATAAAGTTACACTTTGGTCCAAAGAATAAGAATTTCACCTTCATTTTAGGCAGTTGTGTTCTGGCTCCCTTCTTTTTCATGTAACTAATGTTACTAATTTTGGAAGACGTCTCAATTGTTCTCAGCAGTTTTGCCAACTGGTTAGCTACTAGATGTATGAAACAATAGCTATCATGGTTCTTGTACCCAGAGTGACACCTATGCTGGAGATCTCTTCTACAGATGACCAACTTGTGTGGTGTAGAGGAAAAAGTTTTCGAGATCACAGCTGTGATTGTTATTACCATTGCCACCTCTGCCACGGCAGCAAGTTTCTAGGATAGCCCTCTCCCAATCAATCTGTAAATACTGTAAGCATGGTGGATAAACTATCAGGTGAATTGGCTGTAGCCTTAGCCACCCAAAACACACTTGCTAATCTAGTAAAAATTAGCATTTTAAAACTAAATCTACAAACTAACCTCCTACAGAAACAGTTGGATTTATTGTGGGAGGCCCATAATGCTTCTTGTTCTCTCTCTCATACACATATCTGTGTTACACCTGCATCAGTTGTAGTTAGGTTTCTCCAGGGGGCCTAGAGTATCAGTTTTTTAATTATACACATGCTGTAGCCATGCAGATCATCACCAATAATGAAACCTGAGTACCACCTGCCAGTGCAGACCTTTTACAAGGACTTCAACTTGCTCGAAGATTAGAGAATGGGTAAGCTCTCTCTCATCAGGGCTCATAGCCCTTACCCTTGGTGCTATCTGCCTGATATGCCTACAACTCCACAGCATTAGACAGGCCCAGGCCAACTTTCAAATAAGACAGATTCTATTGTCTTTAGCTCAAGAGAATGCCTCTGCCCAAGTATGGCTGAACTTACAGACAAACTAATCACCAGAGACGGTTAAGACAGAAGGGGGCAAATTTCCAACCTAAGACAGGAAAGTTACAGGCCTGGGTGACCTCTCCAATGACAGGTAAGGAATTATGCTGATGTCCTCTGCTGCCTAATACAGGTGTTGGTTTATATTAAAAGAAAGGGGGATATTTAGGACACTGCTTGGACACCCAAAGGCACCTTGAGCAAGCCTGAGCTTTTGGCTGGAACATGCTGCAGTTTTAGCTGAAACATCTTGCACCAGAGTAGTTCTTGGCACTCTTCTTGATTTGCTAATGCACATCTGCTGGGTAGGCACTAAGGATGAGAACTTGCAGACTTGATCCTTGATTGTTTTCCACTGTGCTGTGAGTCAATATATAAGCCCATTCCTTCCTTCAATAAACGGCATTCTGGCATTCCTGTTACACAAATAATCCACTGTCTTGTCTTTTATTTAAATCTCTAGGCCTTCACCAGATTAGTGGAACAGATTGTAGTGTGGGCGCTACAGTCTACCCATATCTTCTTGCAGTGAGTACTGGTAGGGTCTCTCTTCTGGCTGGTACAGGACCAATGTTCTCTTCCAGTGGGTGCAAGCAGTTCCAATTGTCTGATGGTTCACGTACTCCAGTGGGTGATGGTGGGACTCCTCCCATGGTTGGATGCTAGACCAGGATGCTGGCAGCCTCCAGATGGGCTGGACTGCTAGGGAAGTCTCCCCTGCACACAGTCCTTTCCTCAGGACACTCTAAGCAGGGCGCCAGAAGGCTCAGGGCCACGTTAAATGCAAACAATAGGTTTTTGTCCGGCCTGATCAGTTACAGCTGAAGTTCATAACAAAAAATTAAAAACTACGTCTCAGAGCCACTATAAATATGTGACAAACAGGTGACAGTTGTAGACCTCAGTTAGCTTATAGCCAGGTTATAATCCCCATATGAGTAGTGGTGACCAGATCCAGACAATCTAATTCATGATTGTATTTCATTTCACACTGTACCAGAGATAGGCTAGACCACATGCATCAAGGGCCACTAGCAATGCCAGGTATCAAGTGTCACTGAGCTAAGGAACTGGTGACAGGTGCCACCATTGGATGTGGGGTCCACAGTCTATCTGAATGAGTAGCTCAGCTCTTGGCAGCAGGGAGGCTGTATATGAGCTGGAGTGAGCAGCCAATGCTTCTGTAGGATGACTTTCCATGATTTGATGTGTGATTCATCTGCTCACACTAACCTAGGCAGCCTCCATAGCATGTCACCTCAGTAACACCAATGTCTGAAGCTACAGTGAGCCCACTGAGTCTCAATGTGCCACCATTATATTGTCCTAGCTCTGCTTTGTAGCTACAGAATTCTGCTGCTCTGCTGTTTCCTGCAGCCTCACTGCACATGGCAGCTGGGAAGCCCTGCCTGACCTTTACTACCCTGATCAGGAACCTGCACTGACTTACATCTGTCCTAACAAAGGAAAGTGATGCTCCACACAGAGGCTGAGAACCCACATGGGGCATGGTAAGAATTCCAGCCAGTAGCCCCTGAATATGGCTCTCTTAATATCTTAAGGCTCTAACTATTTCCTGATGTTGAAAAAGTAACCCATGGTGATCAGTAGGCTCCCATGACCTTGCTCCTTATTCCTGACCAAAGAAGACATAAGTGCATAGCACAGGATAAGAAAAAGTGGTACCTCTAATTTAATCAACAGAAATTAATTGTAAGACATATAGCCATAAAGGTCATAGAAGAACTTAGAAAATCTTAAATGTCTTAAAAAATTGAAAGTGATTTAGGCTGTCTTGTCAAGGTGTTTGGATGGTCTAGGAACTATCATAGTAACATCTGGCCAGAGACAGATAACAATGTCTCACATCTGCCCAATATAGAGATGAGGGGCTTTCTAGAATACAACTGACTCATGAACTTCTGGGATTAGGGGAAGATTACAGAGCATGCCCACATGATGAGATCTGAGTGCTGCCTATGGAAAAGTCAGCAAAGCCCAACTCATCAGAGCTTTGGAGAATTGCCCTTTGTCCTAGGGCCATTGTCAAATGAGCAGGAGAGACCATTAAGTGTGTAAGCATGCCCTTAGCCACATATAGAGTGTTGCGTGGTTTGTGGTATGGGGAGTTACTTTCCAGTGGAGGACCAACATCTTTCCACATCCACATCCATAAAGGGGGACACGGTGATTCACAGAGGAGGGGTGGTATGAGTGACTGAGGTGTTGGGTTAAATCAGGGAAGACGCCAGTAGGAGCTGGGGGTGGGGCGCTAGAAAGGAAGTACAACAGAGGGGTTGGTAAACTGAAAGTGGGATAAACAAAAAGGGAAGGCCTTATAGTCCTGAGAATGATCTAATCCACCTAACAACTAAAACACTGAAAGAACTCTAACATATTTCCAAAGTCAAGAACATGTCAATTAAAGGCCATCTCTCTGCTCATCCTCTGGCCTAGACATGGATTCTCTAGAGACAGATGTCAGACAAGTGTCCTGAGATGTGTATGAAGAGATGGCAGAATAGGACTGCTAAACACTTGGTTTGAAATCAACTCCTGGGAAAGGACAACATGGGGATATTCTCCCCGGTGACTATTGTAATCAATTAGCATACATGTTCAGTGTGTAGTATCTTTCTTCCTTATCCCGAATCTCCTTCAGCTCTAGAGAGCACATTTATGAATTGTTGAGCAACCACAAGAGCATCTTTCTGACCACCAAGTGACTTGTTATCAGGCTCCCAACTGTGAGCCTTTCATTGCAATAATGCACACATGCATGCATACATACAGGCATGCATGCATGCAGCCATACATACACAAATGTGCAGGCATACATACATGCATACATGCATACATACATACATACATACATACATACATACATACATACATACATATTCCCTTTCTCAGAAAGACACTTTCTTACCTGACATACCACTGTTGCACAACCTCCTGAGGAATGGTGACATGTTTGGGTGCCATTTTGACAAGGGGTAGACTTATGGTGGTTAACATTAAGGGACAGAGTACACAACCACCTAGAAGAGAGACTCTAGGTGTAGGTGTGAGGAGGTTTTTATACTGAGTTACTTGAAAGAGGAAGACCCAGCACCATGCTATGGGCTGGATTTCTGGTCTGGAGAAAAGGGAAAAGTGAGCTGAACATTCACACTGTCTTCTTTAGTGTAGACCCAGTGTGAGAAGCTCTCTCTGCTTTCCCACCATGTAGGACTGTACTCTTAAAGTGTGACCCAGTTAAACCCTGCCTTCCTTACACAGCTTTCTCAGGGATTCTGTAATGACAACAAGGAAAGCAAGTAATAGAGCAGAATACACTTATAGCAACAGAAAACCACTAAGGTGACATTAAAGCCATTCAAGCAAAGACATACAATACAATTTGGAAATTAAATACAAATTGAAAGTTGATGAAAAGAGATTTATATATTTAAGCCAATAAAAATAAATTGCTGGTTAGTTACAAGTGAATGAATGAAGATTTAAATAAAATGAGTCATGGAATGGCACAAAACAGAGATCTGTAAGCTTCTCTATTCTGCTGACATTGAAAGTACAGATGAATTATGTAATTCTAACAATCATCATATTCACCTCAAAATGCAGAAATCTCTAAAAGGCAGCCATCATAACACAATTATGGTAAATTACCAAATTCTTAATTCCAAATTGCTATACCAACTTCCTGGGTTTTTTGTTTTGTTTTGTTGCTGCTGTTGTTTTCAGAGCTGAGGACCAAACCCAGGGCCTTGCCCTTGCTAGGCAAGTGCTCTACCACTGAGCTAAATCCCCAACCCAACTTCCTGTTTTTTAAGAGGATGTAGTAGTCACAAACTGTTACCTCTGCCATGTAAATCAGAAAACAAGAAACTCACCACATATGAGCAAAAGTTAAAACTAAAAGAGATAGCTGAAGTGGCGTTCTACATGGACAAAACCCCATGCATTCAATCTATGTGCTGAACATGATTTTTCTAACTGTATCTGACAGTTCTGGAAAGGGTATGACCCTGGATGTTGGTTCAGATTATAGATCATAGGATTCTGCTTTGAAAATAAAACACCATAGGGTTTGCATTAGTGTGAAGCTTCTGAGACATGCCCATCCACAAGTAGGCAGCATCTCTCTGTATTTGCTGAGCACTGGGCTGACAAAGTCTAGCTTGGGAGCAGAGTTGCCTTCCCTTGATGTTTCAGAGACAGTGTCCTTGTACATCTGTTATGACCTAACACTGTCCTCATCAGAGCTCAGGTATTATACCGTCTTTGTTGTCTGCTGATGGCATTCTGAGAGGTGAAAAGGTGATTAGATCATGAAGTCTCTTCATTAATGGATTACTGGCTTGACACATTCATACCTGAATGGAATATGGTCATGGCTTTGTTTCAAGTAGTATACCACTGGAAGAAGGGGAAGGGCATTGGGAAGTGTATTGTACTAACCCCTTTTGGTTTTCCTGCTTCTTGGCTGTCATGAGAAAAGTGGATCTTCTCCACCACATGGTCCTGCCCCTTGCCATCCTCAGGCCTGTGGTAGTGGAAGTGGACAACCTGGGAAGAAACCTGTGATCATGAGCAAAATATGGCTTCCCTCCTCTTACATAGTTTATCTCAGGTATTCTGTCACAGTGGAGTTAAGTTGACTAACACAAGCGGGCCCAGAACAGGAATAACTCCAGAGCTTACAGAGATTGGAAACCAGAGTGCTGATGTAATGTCATCTTTGGGAAGAACTTTTCTACTGACTCCTTACAAGTAAATTTGTATTCAAAATTGCACCCGGTTTCCTTCATCTCAGTTTTGCTGTAGAAACACTAAAGTCTGCTCTAAATTATGTTTGGAAATGCAAAGGACTTATACACACAAAGAATCCCTGATGTTAAGAAACATTCTAAGCCTTAGCTATTAGACTTGAACATCATTCATAAGAAATAAATCTTATTAAATAAAATGAAAATTCTACTACCTGGTAAAGGCTGGGTATCAGATAGACACATACTGAATGCCATATCTTTGGAAGATATAATTTGAATGATCAGTATGGTCATTCTTCAAAAAAAAAGGAAAAGAAACTCTCATATTTCTATTCATATTACCATATTACTGTTATAAGTCATTCAATAAAGCAAAGAATAAATTCAAGAACATCACTGCCCCTTAGCATCCTAATATTTGACAGATATGCATATTTCATGAAACGTTCCTTCCAATGAACAGAGATGTCAGTGTAAGTGGTATGGGAACTGCAAATGAAGAAATTAGAATTGTTTTTTCTATAGGTGTAATGTCTACATTGAAAGTTGATTAGCATCTTGTCAGTATTAGAGACTTCTATAATGTGCTTACAAAGGGATCCATCTGAACAAGCAACTTATTCCTATGAACTATGAATAATTATTTTATTATATCACACAGTGATAATGGTAATAACACTTGGGTCACATTCACAACAATGGAAATTCAAGAAGGCAAAATGTTAAGATGACCAAAATAAATCATGCTATACCCTCCTTCTAACTGGCTCCCTGTCAGTTGTAAGTCTGATTGTGTCTTCAGATCCTAACTTCATATCAGCTTTCAGAAATGCATGCCAGAAATCAGATTTTCCAGAACCATCAACAAGACCACAGATCACTGTCTATACTTAGAATCATGGGGAAAGGGGTGCTTGTTTTTAAATAGGCCAACAAAAGGAAGAAGAACTCACTTTTCTAACTGTCTTTGATAAAATTAAGTCTCACGCCCACACCTTACTTGGAAATGTCTCTGGAAGAAAGAAGGAGTTTGGAGAAGAAGCAGAAAATTTTGCTTGTGCCCCCTAAGAAAAAATAATAAAAGGTGGAAGTTACATGTAGAACAAAAGCATAAAATGATAGTAAAAATGAAAAGAAGATTAATACAATAGACAGATTTGGGAACAACCAAACTAAAACTGCTAATTTTATACAAATGAGTTTGTTCATTTAAAATTATTTCTATATAAACCTCGATGCTTTGAAATTAAACTTGATAAACTAATTACGATTTTCATGGGGAAAAAGTAAAATAGTAAGATGAACAAAAAGAAAACATTAAAGAAAAGAAGGACTAGTCACACTACTGTGTCCTGGGATGCAGGGTGACCTACCTACATGCTCCAGCCTTTCCATCGGTGATCAGGACATGTGAGACATGGCTGAACAAGAGCATGAGGAGCAATTAACTGTGCTGCTGTACACAATGAGCCGCATTAATTGTGTCAAACATTGCAGAACAAAACCCCTCAATTCTTACAGCTATTCTAAGCCACTTAGAAATCAGTGACCAAAAAATAAGTCTATACTGACATGTAAATGTATGTAAGTATAGGTCTGTATACTCGCTGTGTAGGTTTAAATATATGGTTTAGCCTTCAATCTACCAGCTGGGACTCAGCTTTCATCAGGGGAACCTTTTGGAGATGCACATGAAACCCAAATTCTGACAAGACCTATATAATGTCCCATATATTATAATTCTTCAGACTGTGTAAGTACTCTTTAGTAAATATGCAATATTTCACAATGAAAATATAGATTAAATATTTATAATTCTGTAAATATTATATGGTTTAGATCTTATATACTATGTTGAAAAGATGTTTTACCAACATATATATATATGCATAACACACACACATAGAAACACATGCATACACAAATGCACACAAGTTATCTCTTTGTCTCTGTCACTGTCTATCCACTGGACATTTTACTGAAGATAAGTTTCAATACAAGTAAGATTACATTGAAATTACAGCATATGTAACACTGCCAGTAGGAGAGTAAATCTATATAATCTTTCTAGTATATTATTTGAAAATTATGTAGGTTCAAGATCATCATTAACTTTAATTTAGTATTCCTGCTCCATGCAATTCTAATGAGGGATAATTAGAAGTCATGGCAAATATTTGTGTAAAATATTTTCATTACTCTGCTATTAATAGATTAAAGATAGAAATAATTACATTCTGTTCATTAGGAAAAGGTTGCAGTAAATTATGCTGTAACTGAAATGAAAATGCCCCTGGATGGCCCGATGGAAGATTTACATAAATGGAAAAACAGACTCTGAGACTGAATAAGATTCATTAACACAGATGTGTCTATTACTTTGAATTATTCTATGAGCTAATAAACTCCCCCTCAACATCTAGTAAAATATCTTGAAATCTGATGAAGTGTTCTGTATGTGAATGAAGGCATCCATCAGGATGTGCTAACTTTAAAACAAATGACAGTCACACCCTATCACAGAGCTCATGCACACTTCTCACTGAGGTTGTTGTTTTTCCTTGCAGCATCTTTTTGTGGAATGCTGGAGGACAGATGAAATGCAGAACATGGAGAAGGATCCATCAGCTCAGGCAGCAAAGCTTGGAAGCACCAAGTGACATTATTTTTTCCCATGTTATTGACCAGTGAAGGATGTGATGCAGAAGGTAGGAAGCAGGCACCGGCACTTCTACAGAGGGACAACACTACGGCCTGCAGAAATTCATCTGTAAAGGAAAAATGGAGGGACCAATCCTCCTACATATTAAAACACAAATGAGTCCAGCTAAACCACAGCTACAAGGCGGAGTGCGTCAGTGAGAGCCAGAGTCTTATTTAGTATGCACAATGGGTCATGGAGACTGCTCAGTGGTCCCCAGCAGTCACTGTGCCCTGCTAAGCCTCCGAACCTGGAATGAGGGATAGCGCCATGTATTTCTGAGATGCTCTTTGGACTTCATTGTCCTGATAAAAACAAACGATGATCCTGGCTTACCATACCATTCCCTTCAGTAAATGGCTTCTAGGCTTCAGGCTACTGTGCTCTTTTTGATTCCTTCCCAGGTATGGATGAAAAAGTTTCTGGGATGCCTCACTCATGAAGAAAAGGGCTCAGTTTGGCTGACTGCGTTAAAGCTTGAGAGCAGTGTGTGTGTTGATCTCCCAGCATGCTTGGGAGCTTCTGTGTCTCACTAGAACCTCTTCTAGTATCACCCCAACAGTGCAGGTGAGAGAGGCAGACCACATTCCAAGAGAGGAAGCCAGAGAATCTACAGGGTCCAGTCTTGTTCTCTTAGAACAATCTTTCCTTGAGAACTAAGAAGAATCCGCAAGAAACATTCCACTCTTTCAAAGCACGGCACCAATGACCTCACCTCCCTTTACAGTCAGCCTTCACCTCTTGACATAGGCACCAATGACCTCACCTCCCTTTACAGTCCGCCTTCACCTCTTGACATACTGTGGAGTGACAGTATTCCTGGAGAGACATGAAAACATGTCTGCTCACCTCTGATACGGAACCACCATAGTCCAAAAGTAAGGCTACCACCAAAGTCCAACGTGGTGAAGCAATGAGTTTTATAGAGTTAATTAATTCATAGGGTGGATGAGGGGCCAGTTACAAGAACAAAAATGACTCAGATAGCCATATTACCAGTATGGTTCATGGCTCACTAACACTGGAAATCCAGAGCATACTGTACAGCTGGAAGCCAGCTTGACAGGTTGGAGAGTCTCCTTCAGGAAACTCAGGTATTTGAACCTCTTCTATGTAACATGGCTGCTCCCTACCTCTTCCAGGAACTTCAGCAAGTCTTAAAACTTACATATAGTCAGGGGAGGAGAGGCCTGTTGAATCCGGACAGTTTGGAGGAGCTCCAGAAGCTATTGAGTTGCTAACTTTCTATGCTTAACAAGCTACCAGAAGGATGCAATGCCCCCCCCATCCCTTAGAACATCCAGGACTTGAGGAGCTTCCCCCCCAAGATTGCCTGCTTTACCACCTAGAAAACCACTACACAACACTGTTACATGCAGGGTCAAGCTGCTGTCCCAGGAACCTTTGAAGTACAAAGTAAGATTGAAACCACAGCAAAAAGTCATTACATAATAACAAAAGCTGTGCACCTTTACTCTAAGAGGTGCTGTGGAGGCCATTTGTTAGCTGCTGGTGAACACCTCAGATAATAATGACTGCTTTTTGGACTGTAGGGAAAGGAAGGCAGCTGTAAGCCTAAGAACCCAGGAGGAGACAGTGAGTGGCACACATGGTAAGTGAATGATTGATTTGATCTTCTTGTGGTTCCTTCAAAAGGAAATTAACTTAAAATAATTAAACTTTAAAAGTGCAGTGAGATTCTAGATGCGTTTATTCTTTATGACAAAGACAAAAACAACCCTGTGAGGCAGCTGCTTTATACATATCAGTTGCACAGAGAAATAAATGTCAAAACCAAACCAGGAGAACTGTGTGGTAGAACACCTAGCTCCAGTCACATTCCCAGTAAGTAGTGGGGGGGGCTGGATCTCACAAACCACCTATATTCTTCCTCATTATTATCACCAAGCTCCACTAGCAATATTCCAGAACATTAGATAAAAATCCATACATCATTCTCAAACAGTGGCAGTAGACTGTCAGAATAGTAACTGTGTCTAAAGGCATTTAGACATCTAGTTTGGCTGATTTCATTCCTCCATGTCTGTGGAGAGAAGTGATTCATTTCCTTGATATCAGTAAATGTTTTCAGTTCTTCTGCGATCTTCAGTACTCATTGAGATCTCACAGTATTATCTGTTTCAGGATGAATTTTCTTCACAGACTCAGCCCTAAGCAGAGAAGATTCACAAACCACGAAATCTCTGTGCATGAAACGTTGACTATGGTTTGTTAGTAGTTAGCTGTGCCTTCACACTGGAGTGGTGTTTGGGGCCAAAACCATCGGTGCAGCGAACATCCACTCTGCAGGTGAGGAGTCATCATCTTTGTGGAGGTTCATAGCAAAAGCTATTACAAGGTTCGTAGAGAATTATCTCTTCCTTTGCAATATCTGGGCCTCAAGCACCTAATGATAAATGAATTCAAACCTATGAGGAAACATCTTCTGTGTTTTAAAATACTTTGCAAAATGTTGTATTCTTAGACTTAAGGGCTGATTGAGAAGACAGCACATGGTTTCTCCATGACTCCCTTTGACATTTGCATGGTGTGCCTATTATAATTAATCGATATCCGCACATTATTGCAATTCCAAACTTTATTCCAATCTCGCTAAATTTTTTAACCCAGTGTTCTAGTTTCTCTTCCGTTTATGTGGCAAAACACTCTGAACAAAAGCAACTTTTGGAGAAAATGATTTATTTGACATTCACTTTCAAGTCATAACCCATCACTAAAGGAAGTCGGGGCAGGAATCCAAGAAAGGAACCCCACATGGACACTACAGATGAATGCTGCTTGCTAGCTCTCTCTCTCTCTCTCTCTCTCTCTCTCTCTCTCTCTCTCTCAATCGCTCATAGGTGCATGCATTGTTAGCCATTGCATACATCTCAGGACATCCTACCAAATGGCGGTAATGCCCACAATGGACGGGGTCCTCCTGTACCAATCAGCAGTCAGGATCATCTCATACAGACATATCCAAAAGCTAACTTGATCTAGGCAATTCTTCAGCTGAGGCTTTGCATCTCAGGTGACACTAGATTCTGTCAGGATGACAGTCACAGGTAACTAGAATACCCAAAGAACCTTTCCTACTCCCATGTGGGATACCATATTACACTTAGCAGTTAGGCTTCTCCCCATTCCTGTTGGTCAGGATAGTTCTTCAGTCTCCCCTCATTTGTGATGACCTTGGCAGTTTTGAGAATGACTGGATTGTAGAATTGTAGTGAGATAACCACCCCACCCACACCTGTTGTACTAACCACACCCATTGGGGTGGGGACAGGTGTGGGCGTGACTGGTGGAGTCTAGATTTGGGTCACGACCCATATGCTCTCGAATACTTCCAGGTTGGAGAGGAAGAAGATTGGAGGAGGAACCAGCAGTAGCCATCTGTTTCTTGTATAAGCGAATTCTCCCTGAATAAACCTCAACCAGCCTGTATTGTGTCCCACAATCTTATTACCTGGTTTACAGAATGTTCCTCTGACTTGTCTGTTCTGGTGATAGGCATGACGACTTCCTTCTATCCACCATTCTTCATTTTCACACAATGGTTCAATCTGATGTGTGGTCCTGAGCAGACTGAGCAAAGTGTATTCATGTATGTGTTCTCACTGGCCAAGTGCATATGTACATCAGAGGACAATTTGTGGCATCCCCTTCTTTCTTTATAACCATGATCCAGGGAATAAAATCAAGTCATCAGGCTTGGTGGCAGGTGCCTTTATCTACTGAGCCATCTCACTGACAGCAGGGAAATAAGAGATTGTGAGAGTTTTCTTCATCTTGCTCCACATTTTGGTCACATTCTCTACCTCTGAGCATCACTTAACAGATCTCCTATCTCCTCCTTCCCATCCCTTACATCTATGATGGAGAATGGCATATCCTGTTTTCTCTGCCATGGATGGACATAGGTTATTCCCCTCCCTTCTTCTTGAAGCTTTAGTTTGTTTTATTTTGCCTGAGGCTGAGTTTGAACTCTCTACATAGTTGAGTGTGACCTCAAACTTCTGATTCTTCTTCTTCTTCTCCTGAGTGCTTGGATGCAGGCAGTGCCATCATGGCTGATTTAGTCATTGCTTGGAATTATAGCTAGGGCTCACTTGCTTTAACTAGTCCTTTCTACTTGTGCGCCTCCTTTCCTCCCCAATGCCCAGTCTACTTTCTTGAAGGTGTTGTGTTTGTTTGTGTTACATTTGTTAGATGGCAGAGCGCCTCTCTGGGCACATTTTAAACTCATTCTGCTACCATTTTTCTTCATAAGAATGTGCTTGTCTTCTTTGGCACAGATGATCTAAACTCAATAGAAAACTCCTTTGATACTTTGATTGGGCTTATTAGACAAATTCTCATTGAGTGCTAAGTCTCTATATTAAGATGTTCCACATACTCTCTCTGAAGTGGTTTTCTGAAGCACTAATCATCACTGAGTGTCAGATCTAGCAAACTGGATGCATGTCAGAAGACAGAGCAGATAAATCGTACATGGAAACAAATGAGAAGCAAGCCAAGAAGAAGAACAAAAGCTATTGATCCTCCGTCTGTCACAGACAGCTAGACAGCTAAGCATGGGTTGGCAAGGAGTCAGAGGCAGGCAGAGGGGAGGCAAAGCCTTGTGGCAGGAAACAGAGATGTTCCACAATGGGCTGACAGGAAGCTACCGGTACAGTGTTGCAGGCAGGCCAGCCACAGAAATGTTTGCAGGCATGTATCTGCTTTCTCCTGTTGATCCTAATTAAATAGAGGTATAAAAACTAAGAAATCTTTGGGGATTTGTGGTCCTTTATGCTCAGTGGTTGTAGATCTGACACCCAGGTTATTTTCTAAGGTCCTTGATCTGGTTTTCTACTTCCCCGAAGCACAATGACTTATAAACTTGCCACAGAAGATTTGTCGATGTCCAGGCTGGGTGTTCCAGACTGTGGGTCAGGTGTCTGGTTCTATCTGTGGCCTCATCAGATGTCCAATGCCTTAATAACTGGTTCTAAAAATGTCATTGTGCCCTCTGCTTCTCAATTAAGTCAGAGCTATGGGTCATGGGGATTTTTCTGGCTCTGCAGTGTCCCCAGATGGAGAGGTGATTCACAGACCATCAATCATAGCCTGTGGTTCTCCAAAGCTTGCTTCATGCTGCAGCATTCCATGAGAAATGTGGGGTTTCAGCCTCGATTGCAGTTAATTTTAAATCAAATGAGGTAGCGTGTTTGGTGTCACACAGATAAATCTGTGAAATGTCAAACTTAAATGTATTTCTACTCTGGGAAATATTCAATAAATTGGAGAGAAAAAGTATGAGTCAGTCAATTTAAAAATAGGTTTTGCTATGTGCAAGCTCTGGTATTTTTCAACGAATACATGTATTTCCTATATGATAAATGAAATTATCACAAGAACATAGATTTGGGTTCCCCACCAGCTTCCACAAATGCAAGGCATCCAGAGTGAGCAGCAAACAGGCTTAGTCGCACCAGACAGCAGATATGGGAAAATGGAATTGCAGTCACAGTGGTCATATGGAAGATGGTGCTTATTTGAAATCACATTTCTGTATCTCTGAAGAAAAATTACTTATGTCATTTTTCTGTCTCTAGCACTAATATGCACACTGTGAAGAACCTCATGGGAGTGTGCCAGTCAGGGAAAGTATTAGTTCTTCTCTGCAATTGAATCTGAGCCCCTCAGAGGCAGAAGCAAGTTGTGTTGCTTGTGGTTTTAATATCATGTATCCCTACTCACATCCTCCCCCTGAAGAGAAGAACAGAATTCTTTCTGATTCATGGAGGGCACTTCCAAATGTTTGCTAAATAAATGGAGGCAGCAATGGAGAGATGAGTGATTGAATAGTGTCATTCCTCTCTCCAAGGTTTTCCAAGTATTAAATAAAACATTTTATATTCCAAAGCTATGCCATACCCAACATGTTTAAAATTCAGTCATACTTGATTTTTCTAGACTCCTTCTTATACGAAATTCAAAGAACTGTATGCTGGAATACACTATCTACAATGAAGTTCTTCCAAAAAACCTTTTATGTGTTTTAAAACAGTTTTAAACAGAGAAATTTCTAACAGTGTTGTTTACATGCATGACAGAAAAAGACACAATCAAGATAAGCTGTGACTTATAAGGCCACAGCAAAGAAATGCTGTTTCTTGGACTGAGGATGAAAGGCAAAAGGCGGCCCTCAGTGGCAGGAGTAAGCACAGCATTCCATCTGGCTACTGGACTCAACCTATGAATAAGGGAAGGAAAAAAATACCCGAGTTTCTTGTTTCCTTTCTAGATGTTCTTTTCCCCACTCAAACTCCTCTGTAGCTACATCCTGTCAAGGTGAAGCTGTGAAATGCAGCCCTGTGACAGAGAGAAAGGTGGGGAAAGGATGAGGAGTGCACATCAACAGGATCAGCCTGGGGAGAGGGATATCACTATGTAGATTGGAACCCAAGCATCTGCTGACAACCAAGTTACTAGATACTGTGAGAAAACCCATTGCAATAGAGTTTTCTCGACTATCTGATGTTCAAAAAAGATTAAGTCTAACCCCTTTCCAACAACTGCATAAGTCTGAAACACTCTTCACAAATCTAACTTCAAGCCAGGTTTATATTTTCTTGTCTTCACTCTCAAATTAATCCCCTCTGTGAATTCAGGTTTTTTTTGTGTACTTCAAGGAAGGCCTTACCTCACTGCTGAGGTATCTTCCCAGATTATTCCTTACTCCCCTTTTCTAACACACTTGCTAAAGCTGATAGAGAATACTTAAGCAGCAATACTCAGCTTGCCTTGCATAGCATATGATACCATACAATGACCAAGATTTTCTTCTAGCTTCCCATACACTGATGATCAGCCTGCACCCCAGCTCCCCATTTTACAGTGGTTTCCTCTTCCCCATCCAGATACTATTTTTGTTCCTTTCTTCTGAAATGTATCCAAGCTCCCAAAATTCTGATGTCAAAAATTTACTAAGCCCACCCTTTTTTAAGGTAGTTTTCTACAATCAGCACCCACCTTAAGAGTTTTAAAGAAATCAGAAAACATTCTCATTACAAGACTCAGCAATAGCAGAAATGCTCACTATTTAGCAACTAATTATTACCAATCATGTTTCTATACAGGACTTAGAAGAGTGATTATTGATAATGAGATAAGGTTTTAGTAACTTAAACTGATTTTCTTAGACTATTTTTATGCAAATGTTCTGTATGGGCTTATAATAAACTGATTTCTTTTTAAAAATGTAAAAGAAAGAAAGTATTCTGTATGCGTTAGTGAGACTTGACTTAAATTTAGAATAAAGTCAATATTTGAAGAAAAATCTAGAAGCTGTCAATGGTACCAAACAAGATGGAACCGGATAGGACTGTCAGAGTATTAAAGTGGTAAGCTAAGGAGAACTTGGTCTCACATCAGAATGAAGAGTAATACCAGATGACAAAGAGTAGAGGAAAAAGAATGGGAATTAAAGATGGAGGAAGAGCTGTCAGCAAGAGGTCAAGAGAGAGAGAGTGGGTCTTGTCAAAGGCCAAACAATGCCCCACTACCACCATTCTGACAAGCTATTTAGAAACTGTAATGCTGAACAGGAAAAGTCCCATTAATAAACCCTTAGCCACCGCTGACCTTGGCAAATGCAATTTCAAGAATGTGACAAAATCAAAATGGCTTCAAGGAAGTAACAAAAGGTACCATTTGATCAGTGAATGGGAGGTAAAATGAGTGGAGATGTGGTTCATTGTGTAAGTTTGATTACAGAAGCAAAGGAAATCATAGCAATCATTCAACTGTGTGAGGAAGACAGATGGTGAGGAACCTTGGGATGGACAGCTTTTACAGTTGATGACAGACTGAGTTTGCTTTGTAAGAAGCAGAGGAGTTAGGAAACAGGAGAGATGAGAGGAAGAGCCACACTTAGTAAAGCTATGTTTGGTAAGCCAAAAGACTGAAGGGACATACGGAAAGTGGTGTTGACGCATGATAGCTCAACTCCCATTACATGCTTGCCCCATTTCTACAGGGATCTGTGGGACACAGGAAGAAAATGTATACCAAGAAAATGCTCAATTGATAATTTTCATTTTTCATTCAGAATTCTGAGACTGTTTAACTAGGCTGGACATGTTACTAAATGAAAACCGCCTTTGCCTAGCGCCTTTCCCTGGGGTGAAGCACTCCCCTGGGGACCTCCATCATTGTTCCAAGTAATGAGACTGAGATTCAGAGACTGAACTGTCTTCATCATTTCTTCCAGAGAAACTGCTATGCTTCATCAAAAAAAATCTCTCTTCAGCAAATGGACCCATCACTGAAAACCACAACTGGACACAATGCCAAGACCAATGGATTTGGGGATAACCCAGTCCTAGGGGATATGTCTGTATCACAGCTCCTATATCTATATAGCTCAGGGACCATTGAGGAATAGGAAGCAGACAGATTGTAAAGGCCAGGATACCAAGAAGTCTGCTATGAGACTGCTTCTTTTAATAATAGCTGTATAAACATGACCTGCCTGAACAATGACAATATAAATGGACATGCTAATGTAGAAGGAGAAAAATCTCATAGGGCCCACCTCTACAAAGAACTATAAGACAACTAGTGACTGGTAAGAGAGAGACCATTACCCTCCTCTAGAAATGAGCCTATGCTTAATTAGCCAATACAAAGTGAGAAGCTCTGAAGCCATAGACACAAGAAAAATGAACCTAGTGCGCCACGCCCACGCACCAAAGTACTGAGCTGGTGGAGAGTGTTGGGATTGAAGCACTTAACAGACCAGCACGAGAAGTGAAGAAGAACCCAGCAATTTGTCAGAGAGCAGTTTCTGGAAGAACAATTAAGAGCACCCCCCCAGACCTGTTCCAAACAACAAAGAAAAAAAGAGGGGTAGGAGACATGGGGAGGAGTTGATAGAAACATTTTTCTCAGCAGTCAAACAATACAAAGACAACACAATAGCATACAGTATCCAGACTCTCCCTGTGCTTTCCATCTTTATGTCAAAGATGGGGGGGGGGGTACGTTTACCTCCAGAACTGAGAGCTGTGCTCACTGCCTTGGTCTATGCTATCATCCAGCAGCATGCTGCTGGCTTGAAGATATGGTCACTGCCATTGCCAGCTCTCATACATACCATTCAGTTGTTAACAGGGTTTCTTAAAAGCCTTGTGGATTCTTGCCACTATGCTGAGTCAGGAAACCTCCCTTAAAGGATCCATGCAAATCTCTACTTGTCTCTAGCAAAACAGAGTCTCACCAAGAAAATGTTGTTACTAAGAAGCCTTGTTTGTCTCTGTTCTTTTGTTTCTAAAACCCCCGTTTCAGTCACTTTTCTCTGTAAACAATATTTGGGAATTTGGGCATCATTCTTTCCAAACTGCTTCCTGCTGGTAAGGGGTGCTGTCATGGGATCCTAAGAAGATACAGAAAACCTGACTGTAGTGGTCTACAAGGCTGCTTTGTCCCAGCTGTTTTGAATGTTGGATCACCTGGAACACTGTTTGTGGGGGGGGGGGGGGGGTCTGGATTGATCAAATCATGTTAGTTTGGAAGGAATCCACAGCTTTTTATTTTCTGTGGAAACAAAAATAGAAATTCTTTTCCCCAGTAACCAGTCCTTAGACTTAAATTTTGAAGTGTCTTTTTAAAATATATAAGTTGGATTAATCCAGCAGGATTTCTTTTAACAGTTGTTGCTATTTCCTCAAGAAAGACCCTCAAAATCCTCACGACCATGTCCCCTATGAGGTTTTGTTTTGTTTTGTTTTTAATGACAACGCCTCAGCTTATGGAGGAGTTCTTCAATTTCCTTTATTAAAGTTTCCTCCTCCAAGTCATCCTCCCAATGGAACTCAGAAGGTGTTAATCATTTTGTATCATTCTCTTTATTGGGGATCTTACTGATTGTTACTTTCCCCATGTCTTTTTGTTTTGAGTTTACAGATCATCTAGTTTCCTTCTCTTAGACTCTTGTCTCTAGTTGTTTTTTCACTTTAACTTTGTTAGTAAGACATCTTTGACTAACCTCCACAAGGAGAAGGTACTTAAATCAATTCCCATATTGTTGTATATTGTTGTATGTACCCTGTTTACCCCAATGCACTCCTGTGGCTACAGAGTGACCCTGTCCAAGATTCCTCACTTTCCAAATCTCGGTGGGACCACCTCTTGCTGAGTACCAAGCTGATGGAGGGTGTCGGGATTGAAGCACTTAACAGACCACCACGAGAAGTGAAGAAGAAGCTGAAATTTATTACAAAGAGTAATGCGCTTATATATCCAAGCCAGAGGGTGGGCTAAGCATAGGAGGAAATCATGCACCACCCATACCTGGGTTCAAGGATGGGCACTGCACACTGGACAGTTCTGAGAAAAATCTTGTTTGCTCAACCTTGAGAGCACAGAAGTTCTACAGCTGGGTGGGGAGGAAGAGAGCTGTAAGGGACAAGTACTTAAATTTCCCAACACTAGTGGTTTATACATACAGGTAACAACAGTGACCAAAGTAAAATAAGCTCTCGATTTGAGAGTGGGAGAGGCATGGGAGGACTTGGAAGGAAAAATGGTCAGGAAGAAGTGGTGTAATTGTATTTTATTTTAAAATGTAAAAAATACATAAAATAATTTTAAGAAAGCCAAAGTAGTAGTCAACGCTGACTAGCGTAAAATCAAGGGGATGGCTTGACAAGTCTGCCATGCAGAGGAGGAGCACAAAAACATACCCAAGAAGAAGAATCACCAAGAACGGAATCTCAAGAGGAAAGACTCCAGAGGAACACACCCCATGGATCCTCCAGAGTTAATCTCAGCATTAACAGCTCTGCCCAGGGTGCCATCATGGTTCACACACTTGTCTTAACTTCAGACAGCCCATCATCCTTGCTCCTGACACTCAGATTCCATCCCAGTAGCCACAGATGGAGAGAATGCAGTAGGAATGTGGTGGGAACTGTAACCAGCTGATGTTTACATGTTCGGAACTAACAGTTGGACATGGTTGACTAGGTACAAATTTGTTTCAGAGAGACAGTTCCTGTACTGGCATCTAGTTGTTCAGCATTTATTGAGTTTTTATATATTTTGTTCCCCTTCACTTATTTTCCCTGTCTAACTTTTTATGAGGAGATAGGATCTCTGGGTATCGAGTATTGTCTTTAAATGGATATGGGTCTGTAGTCCAGGTCAGGTGAACCAGTTCTAAAGCAGATGTGAGTGGGGATGCCTTTGGGCATCCTGACTCTTTCATCCCCAGATGTCATGCCTCATTAGAGAGATCTTTGCATTCTCTATCCCTTCTACTCATGAAGGCTGCAGAAGAACTCTGGGAAGCAGAGGCTGGGAGTACTCAGCTATCTTCTGTACCCATGAGGACAATATGCCAAGCAGAGCGTGGTTGCATGTAGAACCACACCCTTGATCTGGGGGACAGTAGAGTATCATTGGCTCACTGTCCACTGGGCACACTTTCCCCTCATTCCAGCCTCTGTCCTCCATTGACCCTTATCGAAAACATGGATGATGCTCCAGGGAGGGATCTGCCCATTATCCTGAACTCAAGCAGAGCTTCTAGAGAGGCAATGTGTGAGCTATTCCTCTGAAGCCTTGGACTCTCCTAGTCTGGAATGAGAAGACATTCTCTGCCATGTTTGCTCTATGGTTGTGTCTCTTCATCCTAAAAGTAGTGCTGATACAGAAGATATGTCTGCCCTAGCCAAGATGGTACTGTTACTCCTGGACCTGGGACCTGGGACCTTGGACTACATACACTTAGGTGAACACGGAAGAGCACATGGGCTCAGGACAGACACTAGACAGGACCCACCATGCCAATGCTGGTGCCAGTCTCAAAGGTAGTAGTCTCCACACACGTCTACTCATTTCATTTACCTGTGCCCTTAACTCGCTTTTAGAACAGTAAAGGCACTTTGTAGAACATTTTCATTATTTAACATCGGAAATGCGCCAATACCAAGATATCATTGAGCAATATTTACTCAGGGCAGATTTTCTACTGTTTGATTTCTATTGTCCTCTTTTTGTGTAACCTTTACCACTGTGATTTTCTTTCTCTCAAAATCTTTGTCGCTGAGCAATGGGTGAAAGGAAAATTGAATTCAATTTGTTTTGTTCTGCATTTATCTTGTATCAGAAAATTTGTGTTAAAGATCAACATTTTATTTTTTTATTAGAAACTGCCAGGTGCTCTGGGAAAAGTGGATTTGTTTAAAGGAAAAATCCATATCTCAGTAAGAACTGATAGCATCAGGAGCTGATTTTCTTTAGAAATTAGGACTGCCGTGTTAACTCTGATGATTTATTAGAACAACGACAGTTGTTGATTGGTTTGAGGTTTTATGTATTCTGAGAATGGTCAACACCATTTGAAATACAAGGGGACGCTTTTTCACTCCATATTCATAAGCAGGGAGGAGTGAGATCTGACCCTTCCTTTGCACCTATCTGTATGCAAACGTGTGTGCCCTTATAAAGCAGATCAATGCAGGTAAAGTTAAAAAGAAAATGTGTATTCCTTTTAAAGTACATTTTATAAGAGTCTTGTGGAGCCCACTATATCTTAGGGGAAAATATAGATAAGAAGAAAGCTAGCTTCATATTTCTGAAGCAGCTTTTTTCTCAGAATGAGACTGCCTTTAGCAATTTTGCTAATAACTAGTAATGAATGTTAATCATCAACTAAATGAACAGAGCCACAAGCATCAAATATCAGAGAGCAAAAATGCAATGATTCATTAGAGATTTGGATATTCAATATTAATTATTTAGTGATTATCCTTTAATATGCACATTTGCATGCATTTACTGTACATTATTTTATGTACAATACAAATATTCAGAATATGTGTAGACAAGGGCTTCAAGTAAGTAGACCCAGTATAAAAACTATATCTGATTAGCTTTTCTAGGCAGGCATGGGTGTGATGCTTTCCCACGAGATTTGAGTTCAGTTACTCATTTCAGAATATAGACCATATGAACTTACCTGTGTCTCAGGTGTAAGTCTATTGAGGGAAAAACTAGAGTGACTATGCTGCATCTCCGGAAACAGGCAAAAGTCCTTAGCTTCAGTTCTTGAACACAGCTCTAATTAAATGGGGCTTATTCACAATTTAGTTAATTCTAACTGGCAGTTTTATTTTCCTGCCATGAATCATCTGTCAACATCCTGTTATTGTAAATGTCTTTCCTGTTTTCTTTGTTTTTTCTAGCCCCCATTGTTAGTATTCAGGCACCTGTACTGGCTTGTCCTTGGGGTTCTGACAGGATACGCCCTCAGCTGCAGCCACTAAGAGCAGCACCTGTGCACATTCACTATGTTCTCTTTTAAAAGGGTCCTTCCCAGCACTCATCTCTCTCTCCCCCTCCCTGCCACCACCACCTCCTCCTGCCCCTCTCCTGGTCTGTTCCCCTTGGTCTATTCCTCCCCCCCTTCCTTTTCTTGTCTCGTGCTGTTCCTGTCTCCAGAGGCTGGTCTCCCCCCCTTTCCTTTCCCCTTTTTATGATCTTTTTCCCTAATAAAAAAAATCCCCTCTCCTTGAACCTTGTTGCATGGCTGTTATGATAAATTTGGAGGGAAACCTTGGCTGGGGGTAGAAATGGCAACAAGCATGCCAGGCAGACAGAGCTCAGTGAAAATTTTTATTAGAAAAGAGAGGGAGGGGGAAGGAAAGAGAAAAGAGGGAAAAAAACCACAGAGACAGACAGGACAGAAGAGAACAGGGAGACAGGAAAAGCCCTGTCTGCCCCAGGGGAACAGCAATAATGAGCATAAGTAAAGGGGTGGGGTGTCTGTCTTTTAAAGGGGTTATTTGTACCAGAGTGCAGACTATGAAATCATGGAACCCTGGGCTGACCAGGGTACTGCCTGAGTGCATTCTGCCAGGTGACAAGGGCAGGCCAGCATAATGCCTGAGTCCTTACAATGGCATCTTTCTCCTCGGGCCAATTACAACACCCGCACTGGTGGCTAACATGGTGCTGTACTCCCTTTCATCAGACGCCCCAGTAACACAATGTTCTGACCGCATTAGAACACACATTTAAAACATTAGTTCTGGGTTTTTCTAAAAACACACCACTTCCTCTATCATGTGACAATGACATAGACACCATCTTGGTGATCTGACACTTTTTCCTCTATACAACATGTATGCTTGGGTTTTTAGCATTAGAAACCAAGAGTCTGGTTTCTTATGAATTTTTTAAAAACGAAAACTGTTTATACAGAAACACTTCTTATAGTTGAAGGAGATCATTTGTAACTGGATATATAATACAATTAGAAAGTATAGGTATTTTCATCAGTTGAATATAGTTGACCAGTGAAAACTACTCATGATCTATGTAAGGTTTTCATTCTTTCTCTTTCTGTCGGTCTCAATCCGGGTGTGCTAAAGTCAACATGCAAAGGCCAGGGGATAAATCTCTGCAGCAGGTGAAATGAATACATCCTGGCTCCTAAGATGTTGAGTAAGACTGAATGTTTGCCATAGTTTCTGGGGTATTTTTCTCTTCACTCTGGCTTAGATCTAAAACTGTGAAGATCACAAATGAAAATTCAATTCAGAAACAATTCATGAGTATGTTTCATAGGGTCTGCTATATAGATACAATATTATCGGCTTTTTCCCTGAAAGAAAAAGCAGCTGATGGCAAAAAAAAAAAAAAAAAAAAAAAAAAAAAAACAAAAAAAAAAAACAAACAAAAAAAAAAAAACAGAAATGAGTTCCGGGGATCAGCTTCAATGCTCACCTTTGTAAAGTCACCTCACCTACTAGGACAAGGACAGCAGCAACCACTGTACAGCAGAAAGGACCAAGCCAGAGGACCCGTCAGGGATGGAATGGTCTCATCCCAGTGCTTAGGGCTACAATGCAGCCTCACACTCATGAAAATGAACTGAAGTAAAAACGCCCTCGGTCCAGATCGTGTCTGCAGCTCATAGGCTTTATAGGCTGAGCTGTGACACTTGTGAATAAGGATGGTGGCTTAAAAAATTTAGCACTGCACATTTCCTCTGGGGCTATGACATTTCAAAGTTTGAGCACTTCACAGGAAGGCCGACAACTGAGGCTTCAAGTCTTCTCTGCGGAGTGCTTGCTCCACAGTCTTTCTTCCTACTGTGTGGGTGCCCATATCCCACCAAAAATGTCTTTTGCAGCTCTATGAGAAGTCCTGGGAGGAGAGGGACAGTCTGCAGCCAGGCCCAAGAGGGAGACCTTTTCCCACTCTCCCCAGTCAGCCCTCCAAACTCCACATGTCCAGTTATGGGCACCGTCTGCAGGGCCCCTTCTTTCCCATGCGTTGCTCAAGAGGCTCCTGGAAGCAGGACCTAGACATAACCAACAGATGTCTCAGTCATCCCCCTTTAACCTGGAATTCTCAGCGTCTTATGTCTGAGAGCGTGGGGGGCTTGTAGGGCAACTTAGGGAGTAACGAAGGATTGGGGGTGTTTGGGACTGTTACAGCTGAAATCATCCACAGATGAGGGAACTCCAGACAGCGAACTCAGAGCCGAGGGGCACACATGGCAGGACAAGGGAGATCACAAAGTAAAACTGTGCTTCCACACCGTTTTCCCAGGCTCCCCGGAGGAAGTATGAAATTCCAGCCGGAAACATGCATGTAGACTCGGTCAAATCCTAGTCCCTGTATTTCTCTAGGAAAGCACTGAGGGGGCTCTCTGCACTCCGTCTTCATCCTGCTATACCTCAGGCCGAACCAGATGCCAACACCTCCATGGTACATGCCCTATGGCCACACACTCCCTCTCACACACTGGAGCTCACACATACTGACACACTCAGGTATATCCTGATAGCCTAACCGCCCCAACATGTGCACCATCACAGATGCACCCCTTTGTAACGAGTATGTTTTCCACGCTGGCTGCCTGGTTCCCAATGCCACACCATCCAGCCACATATAACACACCGAGACCCAAATAATTCACAGAGAGACATTGTATTTGATATTATGCTATTGGCCAGTTACTAGTTTCTTATTGGCTAGCTCTGTCTTAATTATTAACCCATTTCTACTATTCTAAGTATTTCCATGTGGCTCATCTTAACAGAGAGACGCCTACGTCCTGCTCTCTCCAGTCTCTCCATGTTGATTCCTCCTTCCTACTTCCTCTTTCCTCCTAGTCTCCTTGCCCCACCTATCTTGCTTTCCTATTGGCCAACAGTGCTTTATTCATTAACCAGTAAGAGAAACAGATTTACAGTATGACATCTCCCACCATCTCCTCCTTTCTGTCTAAAATAAAGAGAAGAGTTTTAACCTTAACATAACAAAATATATCACACAACAGTTATCAAATAAGAATCACAGTTAACAAGTTAATCCATTAACATTTAGCATGATTTAAGAAAATATTCCATCATCTATCCTATCTTTATCAGTCTAAAGTCCTATATGTAACTTATCTTTAATCCTAACTAAGGAAAACTATAACCATAACTATCTGTTTTCAACTCCTTCAAAGACCACAGAAGGATAATATATAAACTCTAGAAATGACAGAGACAACTCATTGCCTGGTCAGTCAACTGAAGTTCTTCTGTAATGTTTCATCTTCAGCCCATAGGCCATAGTGTATCTGGCAGACTCCTCAACAAAGCAGAAAACTGTCCATCTGTGTTGACAGTTTGTCAGTCATTTTTCTCTGTGTCCTGTAGACTGTCTGGCAGCCTCTTCAATCAAGCAGGAATCCTGTATGTCCATCTTGTTTCAGCAGTCACTTTTCTGTGGGTCCTGCACATCCAGTTTATACAGCATAAAGTCAAACAGTCCAGTCTAGACAAGAGCATTATCTTGCCCATATGGCTAGCCTTGCCCATATTGAAAGCAAAGTCCACAATGCCATTTCTTCAAGGTCCATCTTCCTTTCTGATGCAGGTGGTGTTGTCAGGAGCAGTTGTGCCTCACTGTCATGAAAAACCTTAAACCATTTTAAATACCATAATTTGAAAGGTTTGAAGAATGCCTGTTCATCTCAAATACATCTCTATATATCTAGAAAACCTAACTCACCTAATTATAAGTTTTGACTATTATAGATAACTATAATCTGCACTAAATCATACATTACATTTTTAAACGAGCTATATAAACACAATACCTAAACAAGAGGAGAAATATACATATCACAAAATTGACCTTAAATTGTATCAATAAATGAAAATCCATTCCAAAACAAAGTATTCATATCTATACCATAATTCCCTTTTTACCTTTAAAAAGATTGCTTGCGGTCATTAACCATTTATAACCAAGCCCACTTAAATGAAAATAAACATTTATAAACAATATTTGGGAATTTGGGCATTGTTCTTTCTAAACTGCTTCCTGCTGGTAGGGGGCTCTGTCATGGGGGATTCTAAGAAGACACAGAAATCCTGGCTGTAGTGCTCTGCAAGGCTGCATTGTCTCATTGACATTGCTTCAGGGGGTCTTGCTTGATCAAACCACATTAGTCTGGAAAGAATCCACAGCTTTTCATTTTCTGTGGAAACAAAATTAGAAATCCTTTTCCCCAGTAACTTGTCCTTGAACTTAAATTTTGGAGTCAAAGTATTTTAAAAATATATAAATTTGATGAATCCAGCAGCATTTCTTTTATCAGTAGTTGTTATTTCTTCAACAGTCAAACAGAATAGCGTACAATATCCAAATTTTCTCTGTGCTTTCCATCTTTACGTGGCTTTTTTATTATTGTATTTCTTCTTATATTTTTACATATTTTGAGACAGGGTTCCTCTGTGTAATTTTTATCTGTCCTGGAATTTACTCTGCATACCAGGTTTACTTTGAAATCACAGAGATCTGCTTGCCTCTGTCTCCTGAGTGC
Organism: Cricetiscus sungorus; assembly: GCA_030556225.1. Classification (NCBI taxonomy): domain Eukaryota; kingdom Metazoa; phylum Chordata; class Mammalia; order Rodentia; family Cricetidae; genus Cricetiscus; species Cricetiscus sungorus. Next base: position 31,656,078 of record JANBXA010000398.1, read on the forward strand.
TGGAATTAAAGGCATGTGCCACCACACCCAGTTACTCTACTTCCTTTTTTCTTTTTTAAACCATTGCATCTTGTTTCTCTTTCTCTCCTAAGCTGCTGGCTTGGAGATGTGATCACTGCCATTGCCAGCTCTCCTATACACCAATGCATTGTTAGCAGAGCTTTTGAAAAGCAATTTGTTTTTTTGCTGCTTATGATGAGTCAGGAGCAGTGCAAAAAAGGAGTCTCTAGCAAAACAGAGTCCAACACAGAAAAATGCTGCTACCAAGAAGCATTGCTTGTCTCTGTTCTTTTGTTTTTAAAAACTATTTTTTAAGTTTTGTTAAATTTTAAGTGAAAGTTCTCAGTTCCACTTCTGACACCATTTGTTACGTGCAGGTTTTCCCTGTCAGCCCAGGCCCACCACCATGCCAGCCCCAAATAATTCACAGAGAGACATTGTATTTGATGTTATGCTGTTGGCCAGTTACTAGTTCCTTATCGGTTAGCTCTGTCTATTTCTATTAATCTAAGTATTTCCACATGGTCTCATCTTACCGGAGAGAGTGGTTGGCGTTCTCTCTCCTTACTTCATCTTGACTCCTCCTTCCTACTTCCTCTTTCCTCCTAGTCTCCTAGTCCCACCTGTCTTGCTTTCCTATTGGCCAACAGTGCTTTATTCATTCATTAGTAAGAGGAACATATATACATAATGACATCCCCCACCACCCCTTCATACCTGTGCACTGACATGCATCACACACACACACACACACACACACACACACACACACACACACACAGAGTCACACATTTCAAACCTTCTACAACCTCATACCTCCTTGTTCTTGTGGTGAGGTAATACACTTATACATTTCCCCTGTCATACTGTCCCATCAGCAGAAGTATTTGTTGAGGGAACGACACTACTAAATTTCTCTAAAGAGCTAAAATTTATATACCTTACATAGTACAGAAATCAGGTTAGGAGACTGAGAGTTCTGTGCTGTAAAGCTATACTTTTCATGCATCTCTGTGACACTGTGCCACAATTCTAAATGAGAGTCTCCAAACCACCTTCTTTGTTTTTCTGTATGAGTCCTATGATATTGACTAAATACTTATGCTAATGTCTCTGTGCTTATAGCATGTAAAGATCTCAGCCCTTAAAATGTGCACAAGACTAATTCATGATCTTATTGTATATACAATACTCAATAAATATTATGCCAATTCTATATTCTTTGGGGAAAAGCACACACACACACACACACACACACACACACACACACACACACACACACATCATATACACACACACACAAAATGACAGATGCACAGAAATTGAGGGGTAAGATAATGTAGGGCCCTAGAACAATAAATAAGCATCAAAATGATTATCAAAAGCACATGGACTATTAGTGGATTGCTCAATGGCTAAAGTACAGGTAAAGGCAGAGCCTGAGTTCTCTCTCTAGGACCCATGTGATGGAAGGAGAAACCTGTAAGTTATCCTCTGACCTCCATGCACATACTGGGGCATGCACACACATAATCCAGTAAATTAAAAAAATGTGAAAAAAAATGTAAAGGAAAATTAAGGCCTGCATATCAAATTTGATAAATCATATTTTATCAAATATGATTTACTATATACTAAGCATACTATATAGTAAATCATGATTTACTATAAATCATATTTTCTAAAATAAATAATAGAATATAAATGAAAAATTAAATATCAATTTGAGGCAAAATAATAAAAAATATATTTCCAGTTACAGTATCCTAAAAATTAATATAGGAAAAAATTAAATAACTGACAAATGATATAAAGCTGCTCATAAGAGATACAGAAAAGCCACTGAAGAACAGCAATGCTATAACCCTTACTAAATCAGAGATGAAAATTAATGGACTGAGGGTCATGTTTCTAAAACTAAATTAATTTGAAAATGCAGTGAATGGCTGTATTGCCCTTTCCTTGCCCAGGTAGTGCTGTGTAATGTGGTAAACTAATATAACACCTAGCTTCTGAGTGTTTCCAGTGATGGGAGTATGGAAGGTTGCATACAAGGATTCTAACATGCCTTCTCTTTTTAGTGTTTATCTTTTTATAACATGTGTGACTTTATTGCCTAATACATTAGACATGAAAATAAAATGAGCTCTTTGGATATGGATAGCCAGCTTCTACTGGGTTGTGAACCATGGGGTCAGAAGCAGAATTTGGCTCCAGCTGGTGTGTCATTAAAGCATGGGCTCTGAACGTCCATTAGTCAGTCTATGTTTCTGTGGACCTGATAACTTGATGTTGTGTGTGCCTTGTCGCATTCCGAATGAGATTGCCCTCAAGCATGCTGTTTGATAGTCATGGTTTTGAGACCCTCTGAGACATCCTGAGCCAGAGATTCCACTTCTCTTACCTCTGCAGCTGTGAGAGAGCACAGGGGTTCAAATGTATCCAATTTTGGCTCCATTATTGGAAACGGAGAAAGAGTGGACAGGAAAGCCTCAGTACTGCTCATTTACCAGAGAGAGAGGCCAGACTTTTAAAGGCAACAAGCCTGGGAGGAGCTCAGGTCAGAGCGATGTTTCTGTTCTGCCTAAAGACAATTTGTATTCCCGTGGAAAGCCAGCCCTGAGCATACCCGCACCTCTGCTCCTCTGCTTCTTAGGAGACAAAGGACTTCTCTGATTTTTAAAGGGTAGAATCTTGGAGAGGTTCTTCTGGCAACCTCTGTCCTCGTTGTGTGGCTACTTATTTAGAACACGCTTGGTGTGAGGCTGAAAGAGAACGTGTCCATCTGTTCTATTGTCTGGCTGTGTTTCTATGCTCTGCTGTTTAAGGGGAATTTGACAGCTTTTCAAGAGTCCATGAGACCCAGAGAGCCTAAGTGGTAAACTAAGAATGTCCCTCTTGTGGTATCTATAAGCTTGTCACAGCTTGGTGTGCAGTTGGGGGTAATAACTTTCCAGAGATGATATTCGAAGATATCTAGAGAGAACCTGGGCACTGGAGCAGCAGACACAGGAATCCCATGTTTCCCATCATGAACAGAAAACTAGAAATTTTCAAAGCATGCTACAGGAAGAAAAGAAAAGCAAGACTATCCCACCCCAACACACGCACTATAAACTGATCCATTTTCTTTACTTCCCTCGGTGGTTTGCAAATGAATTACGCAGTCAGATCTTGGATGGAGATTCCGTACTGTGTGGCAGGGACCACACTGACCTGTGTGTTCTGGCACATCATCTGTCCCACAGCCCCAGCCATTTGCTTAGCGAGGACATTCAGCACAAAACAAACAATCCCCCTCCTTAGAAAGTGAAGATTTTGAATTAGATACCATGTCAAGTTCTTTCCGTCTTAAAGCTCTATTTTATAGGCCAATATCTTTTAAATGACTGCTTTTATTTTTCTTCCACAATTTCTCCCTTAGGGACTGTAGCTCCTACTGGGAAATAACAATGGCAGTGGTCTTCTGTTTCTAACTACACATGCACTGCTGTTCCAAGCAGTTACATGCATTCACTTATTTAATTCCTATGGTAACAAGAAAGAGGCCATGGTATATTTTGTGCCTATTTTAGGGAGAGCGATGATGGAGAGTTGTCCTCTGACTTTAATGCACATGCTATGGTATGTTTACACAGACAGAGAGACAGAGACAGAGACACAGAGAGACACAGAGAGAAATGAAAAGTAGCTTTAGCTTTCTATGAAACTCCCATGCTGTTTTCCATGCTCCATGCTCCCACAAAAGCTTATAAGAGTCCTCCTTCCCCACATTCGTGCCAGCGTTTATTCCAACTTGTTATTTTGTCATCAGCCATTTTTGACTCAGGTAAAATGCAACATCAAACTAGAGTTTCAATTTGCAATTTCTTTATGGACATTTGTATTTGTTCTTCTGAGAACTCGTTTGGTTTTAAAGCATATTTTTAGATTTGGGCTTTCTATTTTCTTGATGTTTAGATTTTGAGGTCTTTATATGGGTTACCTATTATTCACCTGTCAGGTGTATAGTTGGTAAAGGTTTTCTATTGTTATGTAGACCTTCTCTTTGGTCAGTTGACAGCTTTCTTTGCAGTAAGGAAAATTTTGAATTCCATATAGTCCCTTCTGTAGTGGTTGACCCCATTCTCTGAGAACCAGAGCACTGTTCCAAAAGTAAGCTCCTGTGCCCATCTCATGAACGGTTCTACCTACTTGCTACTCAAGTAGTTTATAACTTGATTTCCCACCAGAACTAGACCTAACAGACCTTTGAACATCTCATCATGCAAGGCTTGAGTATTTTTCGGCACCTCTGAGATATCCCCTTCCCTTATTCATTCTGTTTAGATACTACCCACCATTTCATCCCATAATATTTTCTGAAATGAGAAGCCACCATCTCAGGAGCCTGCTTTCACCTTCCCTGCCTACCTTTGCTCCTCTAACCCCTTCAAATCTAACGTAGGTCTGTAAGAATGACAATGCTTCATGGGGCTAGGAGGACATACGGATGACTTGTAATTAAACATTTATGCCTTATATGAAATAAATATGAATGTACCATAAGAGAAAAAATGAATTAAAATTCATAAAACATTGTAAATATGTGCCCTGGGGAAAATATTGTAGGCAAATGAAAACACAATAGTTACATACTGTGGGAAAATATTTTGGAACTATTCTCCCAATAAACAATTGGCCATCAGCTGCCAAAGTGCAAAATAAAACTCCAAGACAGACAAAAACAAAACTGTGAAAGTGAACATATGAAAGGTATTTCAGGTAATCATGCCCCTCATAATTATTCATTAGGGAGATACAAATTAAGACTGCATTAAACATTACTACATATTCATGAGTATTTAATCCACCCATGGCAGAGTGAAATGCTGGTAGTGAGGAGAACGATTGGTCTTGCATGCATTTTGGATTCCCACCTTTGATTTCCTAGACTGCTCTCATTATTCTGCTTCCCAGAGTAATAATAACAGGAACCACACCCAGGGAAAGTGGGGCTGGAGTTTCCACAGAACCACTTTCCTTATAAATAAGTTCTCAATTATTCCAATTGGAAACATTTCATGACAAAATTGTAATCTAGCATATATCTTGAGTTGAAGTATGTTCTTTAGATTGATAATTGCAACTATAATGGGTTTTGGTATATAATCAGACATTCTTTTTATTCTTAAGGATTGATTTGTCACACTTAGCTTTGGTTTGAATGGCATATTCACACAACTTCAGGTCAGAAGATATGAGTGTGTATGCCATTTTATCAATATTATGCTTTATGGATATTATCTATTTACTTATTCCTGCTAGGCATTTTTTGTTTCTTTTCTAAACTCTACTATTAGAAGCTGTCTTCACTGATTTTAGTTTAACATATAAAATGGACCCATATAATATATGTGGGAGAATATTAACATAATTCTTCTACAAGGTGTCTCTGAGTCAAAGTGGATATGTATTTACAGTTGTCCAAATGACCTTCCATAAAAATGTGTGAATTTGTTATTTTCAGTTTGTATAAGAAGGTGACTTGGTTGGATGAAAACAATGTTTTTCTATTCCATAGGAAGTGTTTCTTTCATTACTCATCTCCAGTAGATTACAGCAAACTAAGTCCCTAGGCTGACAACTTTAGCTGGGCAGGTGCATGTGGTAGGGGTCATGGAGTTTACCCGAGTGTGGCAGTGTTGAGCTACAAAGTATTATAAGGCAGCAGCATGGTACTGGAGAGCCTTTCCTGGCTTGTCACTATCACACAAATAGATGGATTCAGAACCTGTGAATGCGGGATCTCATGTTGTCATCGTCACACAAGTAGATGGATTCAGAAGCTGTGAATGTAGGATCCCATGCTGCCACTGTCTACTGAAGTAAGGTGGACAATAAGGAAAATGTTAAAGTGTCTCTCTGGCAGTCATTTAGAAGTGTCCCCACAAACAATTTTGTTTGCTATAAGTGAGACAGATGCTGCTGGCATGTACTGGGTTCAGGAGAGGAATGGTCTAAACACTCTGTGCTTCATACATGGAAACACCCAAAAATTGCACAATCCTAAATGTTAATAATTCCATGTGGAGAAGCCCTAATGTATGTGTGAGAACATGCATACACACAAGAATGCGCACGTATGCACACACACATACACATACATATACACTCACATATGCACACAAGCATATACACACATATACACATCCATGCACACACATGCATACATACACACACACATACACACACACACTCACACACACACACACACACACACACACACACACACACACTCACTACAATGTTAAAATGAAACCTTTGAGATAAGAGGGAAGAATTCAGCAGCCAAGTGTGGAAGCTAAAATACAGAAGAGTAAACATGAACTTACATCTTTGTAGACTGTAACACTGTAGACAGCATACACACATGAGCACATTTGGGAGAATATCTTACACATCTCAAAGATTTTTAAGAGTCATGTTGTCACATTAACTTTGTAAGTGAAAATTACAACCATATAATAATATGCATTATTATTATGCATTAATGATGGATTTATCTTTTTTCTTTCCTAATTTGTGTGCTTTTTATTTCTTGCCCTTATCTAACAGGTCCTGCCAGTATTTCCAGTTGCATTTTGAATAAAAGTGGTAAGAATGGACATCTTGCTTTGTATTCAACCTTAGTGGAAAATCATTCCCCTTTGCCTATTGCATATACTATTGATCTTGTGTCTTAAACATGATCTTTCTTATATTGATAACAATCCTTACTATAAATACATTGACAAGAAAAATATGGAAAGAAATTATTGTTGATAGACTGAAAATGAACAATAGCTGATATGATGGGAATATGATTGATAGATAACAACTAGATGATTAGAAAGATAACAGGTAAGATAGATCAAAGATGATAGCTAAGAGATGTGATATGATAGATGATGGTAAATAGACAGACATACAGATAGATAGATGGATAGAAGATAGATGGATAGAGATAGATAGATAGATAGATAGATAGATAGATAGATAGATAGATAGATATAGGTAGATGATAGATAGGTAGATAGATGGTGGATGATATAAAGATAGATGATAGATATATAATAGATGAGAGGTGATAGAAACATGGTAAATAGATAGATATAGATGCTTGTCTTATTGAATTTCTCTGAAGAAATCTACAGAGATTTATACCCCAAGGTCTACTCAATACTGTTAGTAAAATACACTTGACATGATTTAACAGTATTTAACTGGAACTGTACTTGGCAAGCATTGATTTTTGCAGCAGTCACTACTAGGATGATTTGTAGTAACCTTTCACTATCATGTGACCCAAGCTGGCTTCAAACTCTATCTGTACCTCAGATGGTTCCCTAACCCACGCTTTCACTCCCATGTCAGTATCATGATTGCTCAGAGTGTAGGTGTATGGCATGTACCTGGCCTACTTTGCTTTTAATTTTCTTAAATTAATTATTGATGTGTGGACCAAGAGCTACACAGAGAGAATATTGGATAACATCTGTCCTTGACTATAAGACACTTTCAGAAAGGCACATACAACATCTCACAGCAAATACAGCTATCACTTAATCAATTCTAGTTCCCCATCACAGCTCATCTGCCTTGAGGCCACTGATTTTGGTTCCTGGGTAGGGCTTTATGTTTAGTTCCAAAAGACTCTGCTACTTCCTTTGTCAAGGCACATGTGTGTGGCAATCAGGTATTGTTATTTCTTGTGTGTGTTAACTTGTTCATTAAACACAGTGTGCCAGGCTGGTATCCAACTTTGGGGATCACTCATCACGTCTGAGATCTCTCCCAGAAGCTTCCCCTAACCCCGAGTTCTTGAGTGAGTTAGACAAGTAAGTACGCTTAACACTTCTCTCTTGTGATTGGAGCTCACTGAGGACTTGCACACTATGAGAAAGCAATGGAAAACAAAAGTCATCCAGACTCCTGCACCCATCCCAAATTCACAGAACTGGCACCTGAGATTTCATGTACCAGAGCCTTAGCTGACACCTCTACCCTCACAGAATCTGAGATACCTGGTTAGGCTGTTTGACCCTGGGTTACTGAGATCCAGATGGTCAATCTGGTTGGTCTCAATTCCCACAGATGTTTTTCTTCTTTGTCTGCAAGGGGGGAGGATTAGAATCCATCTGTCTTCAGGACATTAGTTCATCTTTCATCTCTTCAAACTCTACCTTCTACCAGTGCTGATAGTCATCATTGTTTTCCATAATTAGTCCCCAAGAGGTTTTTGAATTCTGTTTTCTCCCCCAATTTATCACTTTCCATGACTCATTATTGCATAGCATTGTTATCCAGGTGGCCAAATATAACTGCAGCCAGCAGTCTGTGTGAGGTATGAAAGCAGGGAGGGATGGAGGGATGGAACTAGTGAGACAGGTCAAATCAACCAGGTAGTGTGTGTCTAAAGAATCACCATTGTTCAGGTCAGCTGTGGGTTTCTGTAGACTGGTCTTGTCCTCCCTCTATGCATCTAAATTCAAGTTCGGCTCAGTGTTTAGCTGTGGGTGTCTGCTTCTGTTTCCATTAACTACTAGATGAGGACTCTATGATGGTGGCTAAGTTAGTCATCAATCTCATTATTAGGGAAGGGCTTTTATGGTAGCCTTTCCACTGTTGCCCAATTTGTTAGCTGGGGTCAGTCTTGTAGGTCTCTGAACATTTCCCTAGAGTCTCTCATCTATTCCTCTCCTGACTCAATCTTCCTAGTCCCAAGTGTTTTCCTCTCCTCCCCATCTTTCTCCATCTCCACTCACTGGCCCCCCAAGCCCACTCCCAATATGCTCAGGAGATCTTGTCCCTTTCCTTTTCTGTGAGGGACCTTGTATGAATTTCTTAGATTCCTCCTTGTATCCTAGTTTCTCTGGCGGTGTGAATTATAGGCTGGTGATCCTTTGCTCTATGTCTAAATCCATATATGAGTGAGTACATACCATGTTCCTCTTTTTGTTACTGGGTTACCTCATTCAGGATGGTTCCTTCAGGTTTGGTTCATTTGCCTGCGAATTTCAAGTTTCCATTGTTTTTTTTTTCCCGCAGAATAGTATTCCGTTGTATATATGTGCCACATCTTTATCCATTCTTCAGTTGAGGGGCATCTAGGTTGCTTCCAGGTTCTTGCTGTTACAATAATGCTGCTACAAACATAGTTGAACAGATGTCTTTGTTGCATGGATGTGGATCATTGGGTATGTGCCTAAGAGGGGGATTGCCAGGTCCTGTGGTAGACTGATTTCCATTTTCCTGAAGAACCACCATATTGATATCCAAAATGGCTGTACAAGTTTGCACTCCCACCAACAGTAGAGGAGTGTTCTCCTTTCTCCATATCCTCTGCAGCAATGATGTCATTGGTGTTTCTAATTTTAGCCATTCTGGCAGGAGTAAGATGGTATCTCAGAGTTGTTTTGATTTGCATTTCCCTGATAGCTAAGGATCTTGAGTGAGCACTCTCTTAAACATCTTTCAGCCTTTTTGATTTCCTCTATTGAGAATTTTCTCTTCATTCTGTACCCCATTTTAAAAATAGGGTTATTTGGTGTTTGGGTGACTAGTTTCTTGAGTCCTTTGTATATTTTGGAGATTAGCCCTCTGTCAGATATTGGATTGGTGAAGATCTTTTCCCAGACTGTGGGCTGCCATTTGGTTTTGTCAACTTTGTCCTTTGCCTTACAGAAGCTTCTCAGTTTGAGGAGGTCCCATTTATTAATTGTCAATCTCAGTGTCTGTGCTACTGGAGTTATGTTCAGGAACCAGTCTTTTGTACCAATTTGTTCAAGGGTACCTCCCACTTTCTCTTCTAACAGGTTCAGTGTGGCTGGATTTATGTTGAGGTCTTTGATCCATTTGGACTTGAGTGTTGTGCATGGCCATAGATATGCATCTATCGGCAGTCTTCTACACACCATCGTCCAATTGTGCCAGCACCATTTGTTGAAGATGCTTTCCCCCTTCCGTTGTATACTTTTAGCTGTTTTGTCAAAAAAAAAATCAGGTATTCATAGGTGTGTGGGTTAATATCAGGATTTTTTATTCGATTTCCATTGGTCTACCTGTATATTTTTGTGCCAATATCAAGATGTTTTCAGAACTATACCTCTATAGTAGAGCTTGAAGTTAGGGATGGTGATGCCTCCTGAAGTTTATTGTACAGGGTTGTTTTAGCTATCCTGGGTCTTTTGTTTTTCTGTATAAAGTTGATTATTATCCTTTCAAGGTCAGTGAAGAATTGTGCTGGGATTTTGATGGGGATTTCATTGAATCTGTAGATTGCTTTTGGTAAGATTGCCATTTTTACTATGTTTATCCTACCTATCCAAGAGCATGGGAGATCTTTCCATTTTATGGTATCTTCTCTAATTTCTTTCTTTAAAGACAAAAAGTTCTTGCTATATAGGTCTTTCACTTGTTTGGTAAGCATTACCCCAAGAGACTTTAAGTTGTTTGTGGCTATTGTAAATGGTGATGTTTCTATGATTTCTTTGCTAATGGGCTCCCAGACTGATAGCTGGGAAACCAGCATTGGACCTGCTCAGACCCCCTGAATATGGGTCTCAGTTAGAAGGCCTGAACAGTCTAAGGGACCTCTGACAGTGGAACCAGGATATATCTCTGGTGTACAAAGGACTTTGGGAGCACATTCCCCGTGGAGAGATACTCCCTTATCCTAGAGGAAGGAGGGAGGGCCTAGTTCCTACTCTCCAAATGACTTGACAGATTTTGTTGACCCCTCCTGGAAGGCACCACACTCCCTGTGGAGGGGGGGTGGGACAGAAGAGTGGTCAGGGGACATGGGAAGGAGGGAGAGATCGAGGGAAGGAGAGGAAACTGGGATCGATATGCAAAATAAGAAAATAAATAAATAATAATAATAAAAAGAATCACCATTGCAAAAAAGTAAACTCTAGCTTCTATTTTTTAAAAGCAAACAGACATTTTATAAACAAAAACTCTACACAAATGAGGTGGATGTAATGGGAAATGTACATGTGTGATTGTTTCAGCCAAATACCAGACCTTTTCATTTGCAATTGGAAGCAATTTTGTTTGAAGTCATGCATCACTACAGTAAATATGCATAGCCAACATAGAAGGAGAAATTGGTTGAGATGTAAACTTATCAATTTCTTTCTTTTAAAAAAAATATACCCTTCAGAATACTTTAGCAAAGTTTGCTGTCAGTGAATGTTTTTAGTTTTTGATAATCTGGATTGTACTCTATCTTCACTATTGGCTAGCCAGTGTCTCTGGATAAACACTTACAGGACATGTATTTTCTCTCACTTATTTGTTCACATGGTTCCTTGTCTTCTGGCTTCAACTTTTGAACCCAGGAAACTTTTCCATATCTGTCTATCAGATGATTTTTTTATTAACTGGGGTCTTACTATATTGTCTAGACCAATCTCAAACTCTTAGCTAATGCTTGCCTTGTATCTGTCACAGAACAAAGACCACAAAGCAGGTCCTTCTGCTCTTTGCTTTCTCTTTACCCTTTAGCCTATGCTCTCTCTTTCTATTCATTTTTTGTTTATTTGCCTGATCTGCTGTTACATGCAAGAAACATTACTTTTTCATTTTTATTGACTGGTAGAACCTGCTATTTCTATCCTTCTATTTGTGCCTTCATTGTTATGAAGTACTTCTCAGCCATTTTACTTTTGAAGTTGTTTTCCTGTGGCCACTTCTACATATGGCATTCTGCTTATTACTCTGCCATACTTCCTCTCTTTGTTGCTCTTAACGTCATATATGTAGATATATTTTTGAAAATGGAGCAAGTGATTTTTCTCACAATGAAATCTTGATATCCATATGAAATGGGATATACTTAAGATCCCTATCCTCTGTTTTTGTTTTTGCTTTTGCTTTTTTGACACATAGAAAATCTGGGATCCAGTGGACTGGGCTCCCTGATAGAGCAGGCTATGCATCCTGGAAGCTCAACATGTTTACTATATTGAACTGAACAGAGAGGCAGAGTTACTGCATACAACTAAGGAAGAAGGTGGGGTCATTAAGTAGAAAAAAACAAGAAAACAGATTTATGTTATACAGTTGGATCAAGAAGACAGGTTTAACTAATCTAGGTAGGAACAGTTTCTATAGGTGAGTAGTCTTTAGGCTGTAAATATCAGTAAGGACAAAGATACGGTGGACGCTTTTGACACACAAGATTGACATCCCCATATGGACCTGATGAAGACTTTCTCATCTCCCTGGGCTCACACTTTGGAGGATGAGGCTTTGACATTTTTCCATGTGGCTGACACTAGGGGTCTTTGACAAGGTAATGCCCATATCAACAGCACACATTTGTAGTGAGATATCCACCCCACCTGCACCTGTTGCACTGACCACACCCATTGGGGCCTGGGCACAGATGTGGATGGTGGGGGAGGCTAGATCTGGGGTCCCAGACCCCAGCTTGCTCTCTTACTTCTTGGTCAGGTTGCAGAGAGTATCCAGGTGGTATTTGTGGAGCGGGAACCCAAGGCGGTCATCTGTTCAGGTGTAACTGATTTCTCCCCGAATAAATATCATTCAGCCTATATTGTATCCCAGTGAATCTTATTTCCCATGCAATACACACACACACACACACACACACACACACACACACACACACACACACATACACACACACACACATCTATACTTCTATGTCCCTCTTTCTCGAGCCAGATAGGGCTATTTGAAGACCCGAGGTCATTCTGAGGAGATTTATGGAATGTAAACTCAATGGATTCTCAAAAGCCAAAATATAACTAAGAGTGAAAATCAAAGGAAAGGTAGAGATCAAAGTTCTAAGAACAAAAGAAGACCATTTTTGGAAATCGCCTCCAATTAATTATTCACACAGAGTCCTATTTCACTGGGGGAAAAATCCAGGTAAGAAAAATCTCATCAAACACAGCAAAAGATAACTGCAATGTGGAAGCGTCCACCTTTCATTTTATCCCTTTTGTTGAAAATAGATTCTTCTCTTACATAAATATTTCCTGGTTATGATCCGTCCTCCCTCTACTCTTCCCACCCTTCCCCCCACCTCCCTTCTCATCCAGGTCCACTCCTTTTCTGTTTCTCATTGGAAGTGAGCAGGCTTCTAAGAGACAAGAATAAAATATAACAAAATAAAACATAGTAGGATAGAAAACCACACATTGAGTTGGACAAAACAAACACAAGGTAAAGAGGCCAGGGGGAGGCACAATAATCAGAGATCTGCTCATTCCCACAGTTAGAAATCCCATGAAAGCACTAAACTGTGTAGGATGTACACAGAGGACCTGGTGTTGACACACTCAAGCCCTGTGCTTGCTGCTTCAGTCTCTGGGTTCACATGAGCTTTGCAGGATCATTTAGAAGATCTCGTTTTCTTTGAGTATTCCTTCCCCTCTGGCTCTTACACTTTTTCTTTCACAGGGTTCCCTGAGCTCTAAGGAGAGGGATTTGATGGACAAATTCCATTAGGGCTGGTTAATTGTTCCAAGGCATCTGTCTCTCTTCCTAAAGTCAGGGTGTGAGTCTCTGTACATTTTCCCACCTGCTTGCAGGAGGAAGCTTCTCTGATGATGGCTGAGTAAGGCATGGAAGATTCCCATCTCGCAATCTTCTGGACTCTGTGACTCAAACAAGGGAGTGCAGCAAATGTAATTCTGCCTGAATGGCAAAACTAGGTCACAGCCATGTCACCGTCTTTAGACACAGTCATGTTGGAAGGAAGCATCGCAGCATGAAAACCCCAAACAAGCTCTCCCACGTGGTACATAGGTAAAACCACATGTTCGGAGGCTATATGTATTTGTTTGGGTTAACACCTCAGTGTCCACACCAGTGAGAATCAACATCAATACCCTCTAGACTTGAGGCCCTTAGTTATCATAGATCATAGACAAAGTATTAATACAAACCTTAATGTTACCTATGTCCTGACTTACTGGTCTTAAGTCCATAAACATAATAAAATGATTGTTTTAAGCTGGTACCTTCAGAGACGAGTGAGTAATGTTGGAGTAGACACTGGGATGGATGTGCACATGTGTTATCTATGTTCTGCAGAATTTCTTCAGTTATATCTCCAAAGACCCTATTGAATTCAACCTATGCGTCTCTGACATTAACAACACAAATTAAGCTTTATTACCAGTGGCTACATTTTTCATCTCTGTGAGTTTGCTTAGCTGTTTTTCAAGTCTTTCTCATTTTGCAAATATCTAGATATTTGGCTTTAGAAAACTTCTCACATATTTTATAAATAGACTCTTTTGTAACATTGACAATCTTAACACCTAAAGCTGTTGGGGTTTTACTCACTTTAGAATGATGCTACTAGAGTTCACTCATTGGAGGGCTTGCTTCCTTTTACAGATGGTGATATAGAAGTTTTCTCCTATTTATTGCAATGACACAAAGAAATGCAACTGGCCGCAAATAATACGTTAAGGCTCTAAAAGAACACTGGCAAAACAATCAGGGTCTCACATTCAGATTTCCAACTTATCTATGTTCTAAGCTTGGTTTCTTAATTCCAATCTTGAAGAAGTTATTTTTCTAGAGTAATTGTTTCTCTGCAATTTTAATGTTATTTGCTTATTAATTTTGCATGAGGATATTATTGTTGTTCAAGTATATATCATGCTGAGCATATTCAACCCACACTCTCTTCCCCTTTCTTAACCCTCACTGTTTCCATTTGCCACCTTTGTCTTTCTGCCTGTCTGGTTCAATGCATTTGATATCATTGTCTGCAGTTCTGCTGTTTCCTTACAAGTGACCCCCCATACTTCATACTTCTCTATGGCTGAAAAAGAATTCTATGATATATTTGCATCATATTGTCTTTGTCTATTTTTCTATTGTTGGTTAACATGTTTGTATTCGCTCTTTAAGTATTTACCCTGTATATAGATGCTTCACAAAATCTAATGTGCAATTGTTTCAATTCATTCAAGATCAATTTCTGCAGTAGGTAATCTCCCAGATGGAGAGGAATCCAATAAAATGTATATATAATGTTATATTATATGATATATCATGTGTATTGTACTATACATATTATTTTTGTTTTACATAGAGAAAGGGAGAGAGATTATTGTTTATGTACATATATTTAATTCATAGCTTACATTTGTTATTTTTATTAAATTATATCTTTTTATCAATAGACAACGTGTGGAAACATTTTGATGCATTTTGAAGTTCAAGTATTTAGTCACATAAATTAGCAAAGAATGTGAGTTTTAGTCAATATAAAGGGCAGAAAGCTGAAGGTGTGAAAGTCCATAAATTAGGTATTTGATGTGCCTTGCCCTTTAATGGTTTCTTATTCCTTCCTCATAAATATCTAATTGTACTTTTAGAAGAGGTTAAATTGGATAATAAAAAAATGAATTACAAATTTCAATTCAAATGCTCTCTCAGTTCATGGCTTAAAGCATAAATACTTTGGAACTGGGACATTCCCAATAATTATCTTCCTCAAGGAGAGATTTTAGATGAATCTCTCTCAGCATCATTAGTGTATTTTATGGGTTATCTGTCAACTGTGCATCTTAGTATGCAGGACAGTATTACTTTTAAACATTTGAATGTATAAGAAAGTAAATGCATTAACCCAGCTACTACATGGCCAATTATTAAACAAAATGGCATTCAACTTGTGGCATAGTGCTCTGAAAAGGTCAGGTTTTCGCTCTGCACCAAAATAATAAGAAAAATGCTCACGAATCATAGCTAGGTATTCTTTGGTACTCTTAGTTTTCCAGCATCACTTTCAAAGGAATTATTTGGCATTGAAATGAAAGATAACGCAGGTTCTTAGGGTAACCCAGACAATGGAATTCAGACAATGATTGCTAAGAACATCTCCCCACCACAAGCAGTTTTAGAAAAGCATAAAATTATGGGAACAAGAGAGTTTGAGATATTAAAAAAGATGTTGATGACTGAGCAGCAAAATCTTGGGTTAAATAGAGTGCAGATGTCCTTCCTGAGACTTGGAATTCTCTCATTTTAGAGGGCAGGTTTCACAACTGCCTCAAAATTTGCAGCAACAGGAATTTGTAATCATTTGACTTGTGTGGAATAAAATAAGAAACAGCAAAGGAAGGTATTGATAAATTCTATCCACATCCCATATGGAAACTATAGATGTCAAAGAACAGGAAGTTATGAAGTATACGGAAACATGTACACATAAAAAGATGAAGAAAAGGCAAGAGAGGGGAGAGATTAAATATAAAATAATAGAATGAATATGTCACTTTCAAAAGTGCTAAAAGTATATTTGCCTACAGACAGACCTGTGCTCTGACCATATTCCATTAAGAGCTGTGTGCTCTGTGGCTCCCCGGAGCTGACCCACATGAGGGACCACAAAGGCAAAGGTGATTCAGTTCCTACTTCTTCTGTTTGTCTCACCTGGCTTGAGTGTGAATACAAAAACAATCTTTACTTTTGCTTTTTAATTCTTAGTGAAACTTGAGGGCAAATTGACAGAAACGTTTCCAGGTTATTAATAAGCACAGTATGTGAATATTGATTTTTTTTTCCTCTCAGTGAATTAAGAGCTGCAATGGCTTACATATTAATTATTGAAAGAAACTAACTCTCACCATTAACTTTCCAAATAAAATTTACTTTAAAAATATTTTTCTTTTACTCTTTGAGAATTGCGTACGTGTTCGTAATTGATAATATGCATTCCCCATTCCTCTCCTCCCACATATCCTGCTACCATAGCTCCCGTTCTCTGTTGTTGTTGTTTATAGGTCACTGAATCCAAAACTAGTGGTACCATAGTGTTGATGGATGTGAAACCATCCATAGGAGCATGGGTAAACTATTAGAAGCCAAACTCCTTCATAAATCCTACTCTCCCTTCTTCAGCAGCCATCAGATGGTGTACCTCCTCAGCCCAGGGCGGGGTAGGCAGGCTCCATTAGCACCATCCCACCCACACTGGAGTGTTGACTGGCTTCACCTTTTACATGTGAGGTCGGTCATGAGTGGCACAGGAAGGTGGTGTCAAGAAGACACAGTTTTGTATCTTTCTCCCTGACTTCCAGCTCTTAACATCTTTCTGCCCCCTATCAAACAACATTCCTTGAGCCTTGGAGGCAGGAGTATGATATTAATGACTCAGTTAGGGCTGTGCACTCCATAGACACTTCTCTGGAGTTTAACCAACTGAGAATCTCTATATTAACCACAGTTAGCTGGGGGGGGCATCAGCATCTCTTATGAGGACTGAGTGCTGATCTAATCTGTTGGTGTAGAGATAATGCATTTAGAAAGTGGTCTGAGACTGCATCAGTTTAACATGACAACAGAAATAAGTTCTCCCCTAGGACCTATGAACTGTATAGTCATGGATTTTTGGCCAGATTTACAGTACCTACAGTGAGTTTTCTCCTATGGAGTCAGCCTTAAATCCAATTTGAAATCGGTGCCCATTCATACCACTATTGTACACATTTTGCATCTCATCAAACCAATTGTTATTGTAGCTCAGCCTTCACAGCCAGGTGAGACTATTGGTGATTTTCTCCTCCAGTCCCCTGAATGGCATCTTTCAGTTCTATGAAAGTTAGTTAGCAGGAGGAAGCTTTGGGTAGTACCTGTTTATCTTCTTTCTGTGCTGGGATTCTCATGAGATGGGCACAAGGCAATAACAAGGGTCAGTATGATTTTGGCTCTGTGGATGCCACCCTATCTTTGATTTGAAAGAAGCAAGAGAAACTTAGGCTAACGACTATTTATAAGGAACCCATAAATGGGTAATAATAGCAAGACTGTCATGTCAGTAACTCCTCACACATAGCTGACTATATTCAGAAAATCTTCCCTGAGGTTCATCATCAAAATGCATAAAGGACATGAACTATAAGACAACTGAAGACTGGAAACAGTGCTGCTGACTGCTGAACAGGAGAACTCTAAGTGTTTGATGGCTGCAGGTGCACTAACCTCAATGTGAGAACAATGGACACTGTGACTCAAGAGAGCCAATGTGCTTGGACCAGCTACTTTCAACAATACATGGCAGGTTGGATTTGTCTTACAGCAAAACATAAGAAAAGTATTAGGAAGAACAGCATTTAGCAGACATGTATCGCAGTGGAGTTTGGTTCAGAAGTTAGAAAAATTACTTAATAGGGTCTATTCAAATGACAGAGAGAATGAGGCTCTTGGACTGTCTTTCATTGGCACCGGAGCTCATTCTTGCTGTGTTTATTAATTAAAATCAAACAAAAGACACATTCAAAATGACTCTAAGCTTTAGTTCCGCTTTAGGAAGAACACACTGTGAGGTACTAGGAAATAATCAATTGCTCAGATGAATCTGGTGTCTCTCCTCACTCCCCCCACCACCCCTGCCACCATGACTGGTATGATCCAACTTGAACAAAGAGAACAGGGTCCTTTTTCATGTGTCTTAATTTTATCTGGGGGAGACCATTTGTATGACAGCAAGGTAACAATGTATCCCAGCCAACAAATTTTAGTCATGACAGGAATAGAGAATTTCAACAGCCATGTGATAGAGAGAGACAAAGTCCTCCCATATGGAGGGGGGACAGTGAAAATGTCTCTTGAAGAGTGAGACTACAATTGAGATCTGAGCAGCAGGAAGGGCCAGCTCTGTGTAGATAACTTGGGAAAGTAGTTGTCCCTAAGATTCTAAGGCTGGGCTTAAGCTTAGGGGGGTATAAGAAGGGACTCACATGGCAGCTTATAGATAGACAGGGAGACAGACGTGGTCAGAGGACAGAAGCAGCAGGCCAAGACCTTGTAAAGCTAATGTCTATCATTTATTATAATCTCGGGGGCATCCATTGAAGGTTTTAAATGGTGACATGCTAGGGTCAGCTTCACATTTTTAAAAGGTCACAAATTTTCCAAGGAAACATACAATGTGGAATTCAGAGGATAAAGTGGACATTCAGAGGAAGAAGTAGGAAGTAGGGAAATCTGGCTGTATGATGGGAAATTGTCAACTACATATCTTTATGAGTGGAAACGAAATCAAGGATATCCCTGATCTTGAGTAAACATGTAAGTGTAGGCTGCATAGATGCCAAACTTCCTCACATGCAAAATGGCCCAGATGGATTTTCTTTCCATCTTCTTTGTGGGGATCTGAGTCCACCCCCTACTTGTCATCACCTTCTGGCTGCAGTGCTTTCCTTTCTGTCTTAAATCCCGCCAAACTCCATCCAGTCTTAAAGATTTTTTCAGGTTACATATCTTCCAACAAAATGTCCCAAGATATGCTCAATGCTGTTTCTCTGAACAGACATAGACCAACGCAAATGCCACAGGTCTTCCTTAAAGACATGGACAATGCCTCTTTCCCTGTGACATCTCCATGTCACAATAAACAGAGAGAGTAACCTGTTGTTCTATCTGCTTTCTTGGCATGGAGCAGATGGCCTTAAATGCTTTCTTCAGCCTTGCTTCCCGGGCATAACCCTCAGACTACTTGAACACATGGTATTCAAATACAGCAAGGTATCAACTTAACAGCAAATCCATGGTCACAATCAGAACAAGAATTATTGCATTTGTGTGATAAATAAAAAATGGAAAGACACTGGGAAAGTATATGGAGGGCAGAGAAAACTTTCCATGAAGAGAGCTGCTCGAACTGAAATTTAGATGACAGAAAGAAATGTTAAGCCGTAGCTGACTCTAAGGTGTTTAGTGCCAACTCCCTAGTTCCTCTAAGAAATATGGAGGTGCTTTGTTCTTCCCCCTTAACAGTCCAGGGGAGAACGCTAATTACAATGACGATGAAATTAAACATCTAGCTGCATAACTTGCAAAGTGCAGCTCTGACCTTGGGCTCATTAAGTAATTTGCAAGGCTCTGACCTTGGGCTCATTAAGTACTTTGTAAATGTAGTAACCTTTGTCATTGCATAGACACTGATGTATTTTCTTAGTAAAGTGACTATCATATGTGATGAATGTCAATTAAAAGGTAAAGCTTCTATAGGTGGAGAAAGTCCACTCCAATAGTACAGAAATAGACTAAAGAGAAGTATAGTCTTGGGCAAGTTTTGTCAGGGTGAGAACAAAGTTGTTAGTAGTGGTTAGCTAAAATCTGCTGATAGAAGTGCTGGATTTGTCCCCTGTCTGTTGTGTGTTATTTTCAATGGTACAGAGCAAGATGTTCTATCTCAAAAGATTTCCATTTTCTCTGCATGGTTCAGGGAAGATAATAAAACCTACTCATAGGGACTGCTATGATCAGATTTTCTCTCACCTTCTGAAATGTACTGGAAATGCATTACTTCTAGACTCATTTATCTTCATGCGGCAAACTCTTTCTTTTCCCCCACAGTCCCCAAATGGCATGGCTTGGTGGTATCTCATGTCCAAGAAGATCCTGTGATACATGCTTTCATGTGAGCCTGCAGTCTTGCTTTGTGGTGAGCAAGAGCCTTGCTCATAATCATCACATAGCTACCACTAACCGAGTGTGAGCTCCTCTGTGCCAATATTAGTAGGTTCCATACAGTCTGTGTGATCCTCAGAATGTCTTGCCCTCTGAAGAATGAACACAGGCCTCGCTAAGTGCTTTGAGGGAAGTTCCAATCCCAGAGAGAGGCTTGTGAGTCCTTACTTTCTTCAGAGAAAGGCTGGACCCATGCCCCCTTATCTATTGCAAGCTAGGGAGTTTGTTTTTCCACACCATTTGGACCTATATTTAATTTCTAAGAACATTTTACCAATCACAATGTCAACATTCCTTCATGATTTCACTTTTCCACAGTGGAGTTCTACTGCAGCTCTGCAGGGAGTTACTCTTTGCTTTCTTCTTTTTTCTTGTTATCTTTTGACAGTTTCCAGCGAGGAGACATGGCAGTTTGCAGACTTAAGTTTTGGATGTTTCAGACAGGTTTTCAGCACTTGAGATGCACTTTTCACACTTAGTAGAATCCCCCGGGCATTAAAATTCTGTGAATTAGCTCGATCATCAAATGAGTTCCATAATAACGAAAACTCCCAAACTTGAGCATCCATCACAACAACCAATTAACAGAACACTAATGCACTGCTCAGAGGTTGTAAAATACAAGTCTCAGTAGACTAGCAAGAAACATGGCCGCAGGCATTTCCCCCTGTGTCTTTTCTCCTTAAAAGAAAAGTCACACATGTGTACTATATTTATACCATTTCCATACTCTCTTCTTATTAACCCCTCCTGTGTTCTCCCCAACTCACTCTCAAATTCATGGCCTTTTAGCCTACAATTACTACTCAAATATAAATAAATACAACCTGCTGAGTCACTTAGCATATGTATATGTGCTTAGGTTGGACCATTTGGTATCATTAACCAATTATTTGGCTCATCAATTAGGAACCAGTCATTAATTGCCTGTAGTTCTTCAACTACATGAGTTGCAGCTCATGAAATTTCTCTTATCCACCTTGGCATGGCAACTGATGTGGTCATTTGCAGAGCTTGTTTTGGGTAGCTATATTTTAGAACTGTAGTAGGTACAGCCTTCCCTGTCATATATTGAAGACCCACTCTCTCAGCAGAAATCCTGTTTCTCTGGCTCTTATATTTTTGATCCCTTTTCCATGATGCTCCTTAAACCTTAGGTGTAGGGGGTTGCTGTTGATGCAAGTTTTCTGGTGGCAGGGTCCTGCTGACCTAGAGCCCCAAATAAAAACATGGACGGTATATTAATTATAAAACTGTTGGCCAAAGCCTAGGGCTTCTTATTGGCTAACCCTGTCTTAATTATTAACCCATTTCTATTAATATAAGTACGTCCCCTTGATCTTATCTTAACTCCTATGGTGACTCACATGGTAACTGTGTTTGCCTACATTTCCCAGAATTCTCCTCATCTCCTACCCCTGCCTGGCCAATCAGCCAATCAGTGTTTTATTCATCAACCAATAAGAGAAACATATATACAGAAGAACAAACCCCATCAGGTTGCTTTGTAGGTGTATCAACTGGGTCTGGCTACCCCATAGTAAGTTGTTCTCTGCATTTTGACTAGTATGGCTTTCTGTGATGGTCTCTATCTGCTGCAAAAGAAGGTAGTTTTCTGAGGCCTGAGCACTGTGTAAATATTTAGAATGTAGTTAGCAATTATTCTACTCTGATTCTTCTAGGTTTCATGACCTCAAAAGCCACAGGTAGTTGGCTAGGTTTACAATACTAGGTACAAACTTCATTATATTAAGTGGGCCTTACATCCAATCAAACAGTTTAGGTTTGTCTCTGTAAAAGCTGATGTAATATTAATTGCTTTTTGTTTTTTCTTCTTTGTTTTCCTTATTAGCTTGCACAGCAGCTGCTGCTGTTATGAGAGCTAATCCTCAGGGAGGAGGCTTCTGGTCAGTTCATGCACAATTTCTCCAAATCTTTCACGATGTCTTCAACAACAGGAAATTCCTTTCAAATTCTAGGTGGCAACTGGGGGCAATAGCTAAAGGCTATATTGTTTGGGGAGTTGCTTGGACTCCCCTGAACAACAACTCACCAGCATGCTTGGTACTGAATGTTGTGTCTACCCCTGCCAGCAAAAAGTTCTGATCTGAAGAGTCCCCTGTACGGGCTACCACTTGTTGCGCGCCTAGGCTGGCAAGGAAACACGCAACCACGGTTCTTCTTCAAGCAGTTTATTCAGGATCCTTGTACATCAGCTTCCTCTGCTCCCATCAGCTTAGCTTCTCTCATCAGCTTACTCTGCTTCTCTCATCAGCTTACTCTGTTTCTCTCATCAGCTTACTCTGCTTCTCTCATCAGCTTACTCTTCTCCCAGCCCCAGCAAGCCCTTAAATATGCTCACAGCCCAATCAGCTCATGCCACCTGGTGATCCCGGATAGGCCACAGAAGGAGGAAACGCACCAGATCCATTAAGCACTTCCAAATAAGGCTTGTTTACAGTTACAGCACGAACTACCTGGCATCCAGCCAGGCGCCATCTTGGGGCTGTGGCTTCCCACAACTGAAGTTTTGTTAAGTAGTCTGTGTGTCTTTGGGGAAGAATTATCCCTACCAAGTGGTTTAAGTTCATTAAAACTACATACACATACATGAACGCACACACACACACACACACACACACACACTTATATAATTTATATGTAATTTTGATGAATATAAAATAACAACTTCCAATGACATTTTCGAACATCCTTGGTATTATTTACCTTCTTCGTACCCTCTCCTTCTGTCTTCCCCTATGTTCCCCCCCCATCGTTTCCCATTTTCCCTTCATAGTATCTACCACTGTCTGCTTCTTTCTGTTTCTAAGTTCTCTGGCTGATGGGAGCTCAGGCAGAGGTTGC
Organism: Cricetiscus sungorus; assembly: GCA_030556225.1. Taxonomy (NCBI): domain Eukaryota; kingdom Metazoa; phylum Chordata; class Mammalia; order Rodentia; family Cricetidae; genus Cricetiscus; species Cricetiscus sungorus. The sequence goes on from JANBXA010000398.1 coordinate 31,679,436, forward strand.
TGCAGAAGCAGGCCCCTGGCTCCATTTGGTATCTACAGAGTTTTTCTGCTCTCCAGCCAGGATGATCTGGGAAGGTGGGGACCAAAGGATCCAAAACAGATGCTCCCTGTCAGAGAGTGACAGAAGTGAAAGCCAGTGACGAATTAGGAAGAGGAGCTTATGCTTCACTGCGCTCTGCTTTTAATGTTCTGTCCAGTGCCATGGCAGTGTGAGGTGCTTCCAGATTAAACAAAAGGAGACTTCTCTCACACACAGATGCCACACTCTCTCCAGGTTATCTGAGTAAGGTCCAGGAGATGTCAGTGCATCACTGTGTGGAGGATGCACCTTAGAGACACTGCTGTGTGCTTACCTCTCCTCCTGAATCACATGCCAGGCACTGAGGAGGCTGGAATGCCTTCAGTTTCTTATAAGTGAACATATTTCCTCCCTCCTGCTTCATGATCTATATTGTAATAACATAAAAGAGTATCAATGATAGGTAATGGAAATCTCTAATTGTATTTCTCTCAAAAGTTCTAGCTACAAGATAATCCTTCAATGGGAAAACAGAAGGTAGTTGTGAGGAAAGAATTCATAGAAAGGATGAAAGGGGGATTTTTAAAACTACTCCAAAGCAATACTTATAAATAACACAGACCAAATTTTTGAGGTCAAAATTTTCTTGACCATCACAGTACTAGATTGTCAACCTGAGTTACTCACAGACAAATAAAAAGCCCCAAACTGAACCAATTTGTGAAGATATTTTCTTATAGATGAGACGAAATAAGATTTACAATAAATTAATACCATCTTTACTCAGATCCATCCTAGAAACTCAATATGACACAAACTGAAGGAGAGAAGAGTTCTAATCCAGGTCACTCTACAAAAGCATGTTCCAGCTATCTCCCAGGTACCCTAACTGTCCACCTCTTGCTGCCTCATCCCTCCAGGGCAGAAGCTGAAAAGGTGGAGTTTCACTCTTCACTGACTCTTCCTTCCAAAGTCTATCCTGGTCACAACCTTAGCGTCTTACCAGTGCCCTCAGTGTCCATCCCGCTAAATAGAATCCCAGAGATATGGATACTCAGAGTTTGCATCAGGTAGAAACACTCACAGAATCAAAGAGTTTGATCATTTCTCTTCTTCAATTACAAAGATATGGTGGTATATTTAAATTTTGATTAGGTATGAGAACGCAGTGCTTCCCTTTTCTTTAATGAGCATCTTAAGGAGGACATCAGAATGAGCATCAGATCAGTTTAAACAGAGCTCACAGAAGCCAAGATTTGAGTGGCAAGTTGTGACTATCAAGATGGTAAACTCTGAAGACAATCAGCCCTGAGTTCAAATGTCAACTGATGAACTAAGGACCATGCAAAGGCTACATTAGCTTAATTCCCATAAAAGAGGTGAAAATAATGCCAGTTTTGAGACCCAAGGCTGTCACAGGGATCCAGCACACCAACATATATGAGGCATGTTGATAATAGTGGTAAGTGCCAAGATGTGTCCTTGTCGATATTTGTGTTAATAACTTAATAAATTTTAAAAAATGAAGATAAACACCAGGCATTAGTCCAGGACCAAATAAATGCTGGGTGGTTATTTCAAATAAATAAATGACTCTGCCCTTTAAGAGACCAGTGTCATAGCTACCTGGAGACTGGAATCCTTCCACTTCATCATGACCATGCTGTAGACATGCCTATAGGAGTAACAGCCACTACATAATCAGGGTACCCCTAAAGCAAGCTCTTGAAGAATCTTTGTGAACATAGTGGTGACAATTTCTAGGTTTTTCTTTAAAGACTATTGCAAGTGGTTTGAACCTCCTTCATGAAAGTATCTGCATTTTGATGGTTGCCTAGAGTTTGAAATTTGTTCTGGCAAATCTGAAATGAGGGTATATTTATGTTTTCTTTACTCTTTTTTTCTGTCGATATTAATGTTTTACTTCTTCTTTTCAGACGGAAAACAAAACTTGTCTGTGATGGTTTTAGGAAAGGTGGTATGAGAGGAGGACAGCTGTGCTCCTGCGCTTTGGGGAGACCCCGTGGCTTTTCTGGTGAGTGCCATATTTTCTCATGAATGAGCAAAGCAATTTGAATGCTCCAGATTTCAAACTCTTCCCCAGTTATTAGCAGAGCAAATCAATGCTTCACAGAATGGGGGATGGGCGTTATAAGTTATACTATAGACAAACAACTAACATCTATAATTTACAAAGAAAATAAAATACCAAGTTAAATAAAAAAACTGGTATTCAGTGATGAATTAGTGAAATGAATGTAACCCACTGAATGCTTTTGCTACATTAATCCATTTAGGAAAAGTGGTTGTTAAGCTTGTTCTGAAGAAAGTAATTTTATAACCTGACCTATAACTCCTATTCTTTTATTTAAAACCACATCAGTTTGTTTCATTACATTGTTGTTTAATATATATATATATATATACATATATATGTAAACAATATATATACTGTTTTGTTACACATATAAAGTAAAGTTTTTAAAAATTCATCTTCAGAACAAGGGAATATAATGGGGTCCTTTGCAGACCATTTGTCCAAAGCCAACTCTGCTTGAGGAGCTGCAGGAGGATTTATTTTAATTCATAATTGGCCAATACAGTGACTATGTCCACAGTGAAAGTCTGTCCCCCTGTAGACCTGTCCAGTAACTTCAGGACTGTCTCTGAAATTTGTTTGCACTGATATTTTCTTAGCTGCATCTAGCGGCTTAAACAAGCAACACAAAAGAGCAAAAAACTCTGTTCTATGTTTCCGGTTCATTTAACTGTTTCATATTAAACATCTTGAGTGCGTGTCATTCACTTGCCACATGAAGATGTGAGAAAAGTCAGGTGGTGGTGTCTGCAGGTGCCATAGAGCAGACAAAGATGAGAACTCTGAGCTGCCGTGCCCAGGCCATTTGGAATTTTCAGTAAGCATGCCTGGAGGGGAACACTGTCTGTTTGGGGTGGGGATGGAGCCACACTCTACCACCTTCATTCAAAGCTATGTCATGTCTATGTCTAAGTATGTCATGCAGAAAAAAACTCAATAGTTCTCTCTGTCCCAAAGATGTATAGAAAACTCAGGAAGAGGAGAGTTTTGTCATCTGCTAGCGTTTTAATTGTAAAACTGAAATCTTTTCCACCAAGCAACATATCAATTATGTTAACAGTCTCCAGCCAGGTTCGTCCTGTGGTCTGTTATCTATCTTCTGCTCTCACCAATGAATGCTGAGAATAAAAATATGAAATACTTTTCTGTGTATTAAAAGTGTAAAGGTTGATATTTCCTCATGTCTAAGTGAATTCCATTCTTAAATTTTAATATTAACCCAAGAAACTAAGAAGAATTCATAAACCAAAATCCATTATGGTATTTCCCCACCCAAGTACCAAGATAGCTTAGTTTTACTGAGTTATACCACCAGACTTGGAGACCAAAGTGTCATAAACATGTGCTGTGCAAAATCTCCCAAACTTGAGCAATGGGATGTTTTAAACTTAAAGTAGCAAGGGGAGGACACTCCAATCTCCAAAAGAATAGTTCTCCGATCTAAGGTCTTAGTCTATGAAAATATATTTTTATCATACACCATGGATTTAAAAAGACTTGTCTTCATACACAAAAAAGAATTAATACTCCCAGTGAGATCAAAACACAGCATATGCGTATGATAGAATTTGTACACCTGAGATGATATCTTGCAACCCAGAAACACACGCTATGCTTTGGAAGGTCTAGGAAGAAAATCATGATGTTTGTGATACAATATGAAGTCATCGGCCCATACCGAAATGAGTGTGTGAAACATTTAGCAAACATTAGCAGTTTGGAGTGAAGTGTGATAGAAGGAAGTTGGCAAATGCCACCACTCTCTGAGGCTACATCACGTGGCACTCCAGACTCACCACTTGTGTCTGTACATATCCAAATGTGATTTGACCTTTTAAAAGAAATTTCAGTGTTTAGTTATGGGTGTTTGCTTCTGTTTCCAACAGGTACTAGATGAGGGCTCCATGATGGTGGAGAATTTAGTTGATGATCTCACTATCAGGGAAGGGCATTTATGGTAGCCTTTCCACAGTTGCTCGAATTGTTAGCTGGAGTTAGTCTTGTAATTCTCTAGAGCTTTCTTTAGGTTCAGTTTTCTCTTCAAACCAATAATGGTTCTCTCTTTTATGTTCTCTCTCTCTCTCTCTCTCTCTCTCTCTCTCTCTCTCTCTCTCTCTCTCTCTCTCTCTCTCTCTCCTGTCTTCTATTCCTACCCTGACTCAATCTTCCTAGTCGCATGTGCTTTCCTCTCTTTCTCCTAGTTCTGTGTCCATTCACTGAGTCGAACTAGAATCCAGACGCAGAGAGAGAGAGGACAAGACCAGGTTGCAGAAACACACAAAGACAGCTGACCTGAACAAGGAGAAGCTAATGCCCCCCCAGACTGATAGCTGGGAACCCATCATGGGACTGACTCAGACCCCCTGAATATGGGTCTCAGCTAGAAGGACTGAGCAGTCTGATGAACCTCAGACAGTATAACCAGGATGTATTCCTGGTGCACAAAAGGACCTTGCAGACATACCCCCCATGGAGGGATACCCCCTTAACCTAGAGACTGGAGAGAAGTCCTAGTCCCTATTTCAAATGACTTGACAGATTTACATGACCCCACCTACATAGCCCTACAAGTGGAATGGGGGTGGGGGGATGGGAGGGGAGGGTGATCAAGGTGCATGTCCTAGGGGAAAGAGGGTAAGAGGGAGTGAGAGGGAGGGAGGGAGGGAGGGAGGAAAGAGAGAGGGAGAGAGAGGAAACTGGGATTGACGTAAAATTTTTAAATTATATTATTAATTTAAAAGAAAAAAGAAATTTCATTTCAAGTGAGAAAGGGGAGCACCAACTGCAGGGTTACTAACTTCAGCTCTCTCCACCCCGGCTGGGTGAGTGCCAAGATTACAGGTCATTTAATCACTGGTGAATGATTCAAACCTTCAGAATTTAAAAGCTATAGCAAATAACCCACATATATGCAAATCATGAGTTCCCTGCTTTGTCTTCAGATGTCTTCACTTCATTTCCTTAATTTTTGCTTCACAGCATCAGTTGGCAGAGACTCTGGTGCTGTTTTTCACAGATTGAAAATGAGAAGATGCCAAATGCTGCACCTCCGGAGCAGGTGTAGACGCATCCTGAAGCAGAGACTCTCTAAGGGTCCCGAGTACCATGAGCTTCCCACCTGACTGCAGACGTTCTCAGGACTGCTTTCACACATGCGGTGGATGATGGATGTTTCTTTCCAACACTTTAGAACATAGAACTTCTACCTCAAACAGCCACAACATCTTGTCCTCTGACATGAGTCTCACCTTTAAGTTCTTCAGGAAAACACCTATGTTCCTCAGATGGGTAGAAAAAGAAATCTAAATTCCAGGCTTTATTAAAACTCTACAACAGAAACATGTCAAACTTGAGTAGACAGATTCATAGAAGCATGAGTTACCTTTGAGGACAACATGAGTCTAGTGGTCTCATGTCTTCTTCAGATCAAGGAGCTGCCTCAATGCTGTAATACCACTGACTTCTGGAAAGCAAAGTGAAGTAAGCAGTCACATTCATGACACACTAGAAAAGGCTGGCCCCTAAAATGATCTAAGGTTTAAACCCACAAAATCAAATCGAACTTCAGAATTTCATGGGTCATAGTAAAGAACCCTTGCAATGAAAGGTTCCAACTTGACAATAAACTTAAATTCTATTGACCTTGGGTGTGGTATCATCAGGAGAGAGTAGTACACAAGGAAGGTAAGAGTAGGTTGTGCATATGAAGAAAGCACAATGTTACCTGTACAAGTGTGTGTGTGAGAGACATATATATTATGTATAAAAGCCACAAGAACCATTCTGTATGCTAACTGGAATACTAAAAAAATAAAATAAAATAAAACAACCTTAACTACTTAATGCACTCTACCTGGAGAGTAATAACATTTTTATACTTTGTTTTCTCAACTGTTTTTACATAGCATATAAAGATGAGCTATGTTTGTCTGTGTGCTGTAAATCATGTTTCTCTTATTGATTGATGAAAAAAGGTGTCTTGGCCAATGGACAGGCAGTATGTAGCCAGGCAGGAAGTATAGGTGGAACTACAAAACTAGGAGAATACTAGGAGAGAGACAGGGAGTGGGTCGCTGGGGAGATGCTATGTAACTGTGGAGAGAGTAATAGGTCTGGGCATCACTGGTAAGCCAAGACCATGTAGAGATATACATATGAATATAAATGGGTTAATAATTGAGGTAGAGAGATCCATTAAGAAGCCTGAGCCATAAGCAAAACAATTTATATTAATAAAGCCTCTGTGTGTTTATTTAGGAATAAACAGCTGCAGGATTGGGTGGGGCAGAAACTTCCATCTACAATATAAATAAATAGATAAGCTATCTGATGTCCTTAGAGTATTCAAGTTCTTGACTATAGTGTCATGACTTATTACTACTTTTATTATGGCAACAATTTGGCGAATATTCAAAGAAGTTCTCAGAGTTAGTCAATTAGTACCATTCTATGTCAGGATTTAAAAATCTGTAGTTCCACCTAGTGAGGATGGTATGAAGTCAAAACAAAGGGATACTTAAATAAGCCACCTCTACATCTGTTGGTGGCTTATTCTGAGTTCTGCAGGAACACATCCTATAGCTGAAGTGAGGTGAGGTGGTTTGAATGAAAATGGTCCCCAAAAGCTCAGATAGTTCAACACTTGGTCCCCAGTTAGTGAAACTCTTTGGGGGAAGATTAGAAGGTTTGGCCTCGGAGTACATGTGGTCTTGTTGAGAGATGTAGTCAATAGGGGTGGGGTATGGGATTTCAAAGGCTCATTCCAGAACCAGTGTCTATCTGCCACTAACCTGAAGTTCAAAAGTGAACTCTCAGCTGCTGCCCCAGTGCAATGGCGGCCTCCTGCCACTGTGCTTCTCTCCATGATGGTCATGACCCACCTTCTGAAACTATAAGCAAAACCCCAATTAAAGGCTTCCTTTGTAAGTTGTCTTGGTTATTGTGTCTCTTCACAGTGACAGAAGAGTAACTACAACACAGGAAATTTATTCTTTCATTGATTGGTAATAATTGTGCCTAGGGCTCATGTGCATTTTAACACACCTATGAAATGTGCAATAATGAAACACCACATTTATTTATCCACACTCCCTTTCTTATTCACAGTCTCTAGTATCCACTGCCTTAGAGACACATCAACCTTTTTTTTTTTAGCTCCCACACATGAGAGTGAACATCCAGCACTTATCCTTCTGAGTGAGATTTATTTTACTTAATGTAATATCCTCTAGTTCCTTTCCCTTGTACCTCATGTGACAGGAGTCCATTCTTCCTGATAGCTGAATATTCTGTTGTGAATACTTCCCAGATGTGTGTTACCCATCTATTTTTTTATGAACACTTAGATTGGTTCCCCATTTTCCCAGTTGTTGCAGTAAACATGGATGTGCAGTGTGTCTGAGCTGATTGCATTTCCTTTGACTAGTACCCAGATGTGAGACAGCTACATTTTTAAAGAACTTCCATACTACAGACTATCTTCCAGAAGAAATATATTAGGGCTATTCTAGAATGTGCCATTACTTAGCACCTCTCTCTCTCTCTCTCTCTCTCTCTCTCTCTCTCTCTCTCTCTCTCTCTCTGAGTGTGTGTGTGTGTATCTCTGTCTCTCCATCTCTTTCTCTCTCCTTTTTCTTCTCCCTTTTTCCTTTTTCTTATTCCTTTCCTCTTTCTCTTTCCTCTATTTTCTCAGTTTATTCATATACATGCAGGACTTACACACACAGTAGAAATGCTGGTCAAATATGGGAAATGAAACTGGAGCGTTAAGAATGAACATGAACTCTTTACGCAGACTGTCTTAACAGAGAGACATCAACATCACTTGACAGCTCAAAACACCAAGAAAAAGTCAAGATAGGTACATACTACACCAACTCACAACATTATCCCGATACCAACCTTGCTGTACAGAAGACTCTCAGATCTTATAAAAGCTCTTCTCTATAGGAATACTCTACTACACACAGAAAACGCCATGCCTATCATTTGTGTTGGTCAGGGTACAACTTGATGGAGTTGGTCTTCTCCTTCCACCAACCCAAGCTGAAGCCCCTGGGACCACTGAGAGTTTTCTGTCTGTGATATTTACACTGTGCAATAGGATGACCGGTGGAGGGGCAATGTGGTACTCGGTACCATCCACTCTATGTGGCCTAGGTGAGGGAGCTGTATCTTCTCCTTGGTCTGGTTATGATGATGTTCTTGGGCCTAGATACAATATGCATGTGTGCTTCTGAGGTCCCAATTTATCCTGATAAATTTACAGTCCCCTTTCTGCTCCCAGGAATAAGCCATTTATCAGTCCATGCTACACAGATAGACAGATGTTACAAATCACCTATCTAGCAAAGTGATGAGTCATCTTCCATCCTCAAAGTGAAGCCAGATGCTGCTTGTAAAACAGTCTCTCAAAGGAAGTTACATTCTGAAAATCCCCATACCACACACTATGAAGTAACTCAGAGAATGGCATGGGTAGAGATCAACAACAATATTAACTTAGGTAATTAGGTTGCATTTTTACTAATAATAAATGAGTAGGATATTCCCAACTCAAGCTAGTCCATGCAATTGTTCTAATTTTATTTTTTTTCTTAGTTTTATGAAAGGTTGTTTTCTTTCCCCAGGCCATCCATCACTGTCCTCATGTTCCAATAGCCTGGGATACCTTGTCCACACTTCCGTGTTCCTTATGACCTTGATGGTTTTGAGAAGTGCTGATTTAGCCATTTGAAAAATGTTGTTCATCTTGGCTTTGACTGACATTTACCTCAAGGTTACATGAGAGTTATGAACTTTGGGGGTGAAGACTGTAGTGGTTAAATAACTTTGTCAGCATACTTTATCTAGGGTAAAGGATATCACATGACTCAGCACTGTTACTGTTCTTAGGGAGCTGGTGGGGATAGCATCTGTCGCTTTTCATCACTGTGAGCTTACTCATTAATCTTCCTTTCTTATTTTTCACTGTTCTGAAAACCAGTTACTATGCAGGGCTCATACCCAAGACACTGAAGTTACATTCACTCCATGCTCTACTTCCTGAGGGACAGAATCAATTGTTTGATCATTTTTTTGCTTGAGTGACATCTAGGTCTTGTTTTATTTAATAATTTATTGATACCACTGTGTATTCATGAATATTTATTTAATGTTTGCTTATAGCTCAATGTCCTAGTTAGGGTTTCTATTGCTGAGGCAAAACACCATGACCAAAAGACAACTATGGAAGAAAGGGTTTACTTAGCTTATACTTCCATAGCACTGTCCATCATTGAAGGAAGTTGATACAGGAACTCAAACAGGGCAGGAACCTGGAGGCGGGAGTGAATGCAGAGGCCATGGAGAGGTGCTACCTACTGGCTTGTTCCCGTGGCTTTGCTCCCTGCTTATAGAACCCAGGACCACCAGCCCAGGAATGGTCCCACCCACAATGGGCTGGGTCCTCCCACACTGATTATTAATTAAGTACAGACTTGACTACAGCATGGTCTTATGGAGGCATTTTCTTAATTGAGGTTCCTTCCTCTTAGATGATTCTAGCTGTGTCAAGTTGACATAAACCCACCAGCACATGGATGATCAATTTTGCTGGTCATATCATTGTTGACACCCATAGATCACTCATCCTATTTGACTTTCCATTGTTACTGCTGTTTGCTGGTTGTTTCCTGACTGCAGATGTTCTGTGTCCTATTCTTATAGATGAGCTCTTTCCTGTTTTTCTCCTGTACCTTTGGTTTAGTCCTATTGTTACCAGTCAGCACAGGCACCAAAAAAAAAAAACTGAATTGTCTCCAAAGGAGGCAATGTTAGTGAGGAGGATAAGGAAAAGAAACCCACAAGGAGTAGCACAAATGGCTCAGAATGACCATAGGTCATTCACTCCCAAGACTTTTCTTCATGGAACCGCTAAATATTTCATGTCTGTCTTCTCATTCTAAAGCCTTCACTTCCCTCAGATAAAAACCAATTGTGGTTACTATTTGTATATGCCTGTATATGCTGTTTTCTTTTAAATATCTACTAGACATTTTTAAAGAAAAATAAATTACTTTTGGGGGATGGTTTTCTCTCTATTAACCGAACTATATACTATAAGTATAATGTTAAAATGTTAAGCCATGGGAAAATATCTGAGGTTGTTTTTTAGATGCAACTGTGAACACAAGTCCACTTGTCTGACCATGTTAGACCCTAATGCACAACTTTATTACTACATTAACTGATATTAACACCAGACAAGAGGAGAACTTAGGGTGTCTATAAAAGTTCTGATATCCTCTCTGTGAGCTAAACATGGAGAGAAAGCAAAATGGAGAATCGCCACATGAGATGCTTCTTAAACCAGAGTGGAGCTGTGATTAAATTTTAATGTCTGTGTGTCTACAGGTGTATTTACACCAGGCTTTACCACATTCCTTTAATTTTGTGTAAAATGTTGTAAACATACATTTACCCACAATTTAAGACATTTTAGGTTTTCTTCTAATAAATTTTAAAATATAATCAGACTATGACTCATACCCTGTGACTTGTTAACTTTCTATGTGTGTTCCACATGCTTCTAATACTAAACATATTAAGAATTAGAATAATAAAATGATTAAAGGTAATAATCAGAAGAAGGCGTGAATAAAGATGTTTATATCAGAGGAGAGTAACTGCTTTTAATTCTCCTTGCGTCTCACCAAATGGCACATCTTTCCTTCAGTTTCATCTATTTGCACCCCCAAGGTTAGCGAGGAACACTTTGTCTTTAAGGTCCTACGAGCTGAGCAAAAGCCAGCTGCTCCCTGGGGGTTGTGGTCCTGCTCCACCCTCCCACACTGTTCTGCAGAGTGTGAGCTGTCAGCATGTCCAGGCTAACAGCCAGGCTCTCTTCCTTTCCCTTTATTAATTAAGCACTCATTCTCTCTCTACTCTGTTTCAGAGCATTCTTTCTTTATATTTCCTGTCCACTGGGGTGGAAAGATTTAATTCCTGAGGAGCAACCCAGGATTATGTAATTCCCAGAGCCACAGTGTAGGAAAGGTATTGGAAAGTCAGAGCCAGGAAAAAGAGATGAAGAGAGACAGAAAGATGGAGAGATGGGGATGGCGAGACTTATCTTAAATATACAGTCAGCTAGTAAAGAGATTGTTCAGCTGTACTGTGTTTCCAGGGTAAAAGCCTGGGTTCCTGAAATCCCAGTATACAAAGTTCTTTCCCTAAACCAGTGGTTCTCAAATTGTGGGTCACAGCACCTTTGGGGTTGCATGTCAGATACCGCGCATATCAGATATTTACATACAATTCATTCATAATAGTAGCAAAATTATGGTTATGAAGTAGGAACAAAATAATTTTATAGTTCAGGTGTATTAAGGGGTTGAAGTGTTAGGAAGGTTGAGAACCAATGCTCTAAGCCAATTAAAGAAAAGCATAATAAAATGCAGAACAAAAATAATCAATGTGGACATAAAAAGAACAAACAGTGCCCCATGTCTCCAGGTCCATTTCTGAGGTAATGACAGCAGGCTTAGACTTAAATAGAAGGCAAGAACAATGTCATTTACAATAGACACAATCAAATACTGTAGTAAATCTAACCAAGAAGTATACAATAAAACTTTTTAGACCCTGAAAACAGAAACTGTAGAAGATATCAGGAGATACAAAGATCACCATGCTCATGGATTGGCAGGATTAATACAGGGAAAATGACCACCTTACCAAAGCAACCTACATATTCAATGAAATCCCCATCAAATTGTAACACAATTCTCAACAGAATTTTGAAAAAGTAGTCTTCAGTTTCATATGGGACTATAAAAGACCCAGTAAACTAAGACTTTTCCACACAACAACAATATAAATAACAATAACACACTAACCCAAATCCTAAGTGACACTACTGAGTTATGGGCATAAAAGACCATGGTGTTGGTATAAAAGCAGATTCATTGATTGGAGAACTCCTATGTAAGCTTAGACTCCTACAGTCACCTGTTTTTGACACCTGACAAATAATGGAGGTTTCTTGAGGCTGGTACTAAGGTTTTTGTTAATTTTTGGTTCGATTAGGGAACAATGGTAGCCTAAGTGGTTTAATTTTCTTTAAGAAAAACACACACACACACACACACACACACACACACACACAATTATGTGTAATTTATCTAAACATAAAATAATATTATTCTTTTAAGTTTTATCCAACAACTTTAGTGTCATTGTTCCTCCATCTTCTTATATGAAGACTTCTTTTTTAAAGTTATGACCATTGTTGCTAAAATTAATTTAATCTCCTTCTGTATATATTAACAGAACAAATAAGTTTATTTTTGGTGGTTAAATGAGAGACCTGACTGCAAAAGCTATTTCTTTAGAGTGCTAAATTAGGAATAAAGACAACTTTAAAGGGATAAAACATATCAACGCTAGTTAAAAAATTCACTTCTGTAGACTGAACAAGACCAATGGCTGTGGTGTTTACCTGTTAAAAAATTCGCTTCTATAGACTGAACAATACCAATGGCCTTGGTGTTTACCTGTTCACAGTCTTACTAAACAGAGGAGGAAGAAACCATCACATGCTGGTTTCTTAAATACCCACAAATATATACTTGGGAGGTATAAATATACCTTTCAAGTATATAAAAATGAAGTTTTGGATTTTGGGTGTAGGTAGTTTTGCACAGCAGACACAAGTGTTGTGGACCGAATGGCTGTGGTTTCCTAAACTTCATATATTGAAATTCACATTTCCAGGCGTAGTTACTGGGCAGTGGGAAATGTGTCAGGAAGCCAGCCCTCTCCAGACACTCAGTTTATGGGTTTTGGTTTGGCATCTTGAGCAAACCAACAGTGTGGTTAAGATTAAATCTGTCCTTTATTTTTTATGCGCTACTTGGGAGCACACTCCTCAGTACCTCTAATTACTCATTCACTTCTTTATTAATAAGATGCATATACAATGATAATAACAGCATAATACCACAGATGATATGCAGCTACTGCTGGATAGAAGTGCTCCTTCCATTTTCCCCATAACAGTAAATGCACATCAATCCATATCAAGCTTCGCTGAAGTTACCATTTTATTCAGACCCACATTTGTTCCCAGGATGAGACAGCCAGCTGAGCCAGTGAAGAGGAATGGACAGTTGCATTGTGCTGAATTCTATGGGGATGAACTTCTCAAGTCTTTTCCTAAGGACTTTTGGTTGCAGCCTCGCTTACTAGGGTCTTCCCCTTCCTGCACCACACTCCAAGGTCCCGAAGATTGCACGGGGCCTTTGGCTACTGTTGTATTGCAGAGACTCTCTATGGTATTCTTCATTCCCTGTTACTCACACCAACTCCAACTTCATCACCATCATAGAACTGAGTGATGGGCAGTGTTTCTCCTAACCTGTCATCTTTCTTTGCATTCCATCTATGCCAATTTGAGGCAGTGGCTGTGTTCTTGCATTTCAACCCATAACTCCTATCTTACGTCGCCCCCATGGCGATTGTTCAGTTGTTCTCTGGTAACATGCATTCTCCTGTCTCTACTAGTCTACAGTAATTCTTCCTCAGTTTGTAAACTGAGAATCGCCACAATTTCCACCCACTCGTCAATAAAGAGTATTATTCCATCTAGGAAGCACCAGTCCTCTCCTTTCTTCTCGAATTGCTGGAGAACTCATCAGCAAAATGGAAACAAATAAAAGTAATACACTGTAATGATGTGACTCCATGTGAGATGTCTCTGCCCACTCTATGCACAAGATGAGTAAGAAAGGACCCTTACTGAGTGAGCACTGGTGAGGGTGAGGAAGCAAGGTCATCTGCCAGTGCAGACAACCCTTCCTACAAAGAGCTTCTCCAGAGCAGGTGAGGTGTGGTGACTGTCTAATATATAGGGGTTGTGGGTTGTCACAGGCTGCAGCTTCGGGATTGTGCTGAATCAAAAGACCTTGAGGTAACGCCTGACATTGAAGCTGCTATTCTTTAACTTGGCTTTGCTAGATTTTAAGTGGAAACTTTCAGAATGAAGTTAATTGGAAAAAGAGAGCAACTGTTACCAAGCTACTTTAATTTGGACTCAAGCTGAGGCTATGTGGACTGCTTTGAACACCAAACATATGGTAAAAATGAAGAAAAACAACTGATTAATTTTCATTCTGTTAAAATAGATTTTACTCAAGACATTAAGAAATTTCTTTAAGAGCCTTTAGGTGTACTGGTGTTACAAAAATATTCCTATAATAAAACCAACATTATAGAAAGCCATCTAAAATCAATGCCAGACAAGTTTTCAAACAATGAAGCTAGTGTAAATGAATGGTAGTTTCTCTCTCTCCCCAGTATCCATGCAGTTGTCACTATTAGGCCTTTTGGATTTAAATACTAGAGTACCTAAAATAATGATGATTTATTTTGAATGGTTGCATACAGATGGTATCAGAGTTGAAACATTGTCTTTTCTTGGGTGTTTGTCTTTCAAAATACTCCACTGTCATGAGCTTCTGTTGGTACTTATGTTGCACAATTGGGAATATGAAGCAGAAACACAGAAAGACCCCCACACAGATCAAAACAACATAAAATAAGTATATGCTTCCTCATGAAATTTTTTTCATTTTTTAATTTAGAAATAATCATTTTATATATCAACCCCCAATTCCCTCTCTCTCCCCTCCTCCCATGCCCCCTACCACCCCCCCACCCCATCCCCCACCTGCTTCCCAAAGACAGTAAGGCTTTCCATTGGTGATCATTAAAGTCTGTCACATCCAGGCCCTCCTCTGTGTGTCTGGGCTCATATAGTATCACTCCATAGGGGATGGACTCCCAGAGTCCATTTGTGCACTAGAGATAAACACTGGTTCCACTGTTAGAGGTCCCATAGACTGCCCAGGCCTCCTAACTGGCACCCACATTCAGAGGGTTTGACTCAGTTCAATGCAGGTTCCCCAGCTTTATGACTGGGGTTTGTGTGCTCTCACTAGGTTAGATCAGCTGGTTCTATAGATTTCTCCAACATGGTCTTGACTCCTTTGCTCATCCTTCCTCCCTGTCTACAACTGGATTCCAGGAGTATGGCTCAGTGCTTAGCTGTCTTCATGCCATTTTTTGGGCACTAGAGAGCACCAATATTTCCTTCTTGATTTTGTGCTTGATTTTGCTTTGAAACTACACTCTTTCTCCAGAAGACCCAAGGAAGCCCTGTTAGGCTGACAATTGCAGTTCTTCTCTTTTCTGTGTCCACATGCTTAATGATGCAGACTTTCATAGTCTCTCCCAAAGTGTAGAGTTCATTCCTCTCCCACTTCATAAGATTTGCCTGTTCTGTGACATTAGCTAATGAATGAGGTAAGTCCATTTTCAATCTAAGTTATAAGAACTTTTACACATTCTTCCCGATCACAGAACTGCTACGCCCTGATAGTTTATCCATGTCCACACTGATAGTGAGAACACACCACAGAAGATGACCTTACTACCCTTGCCAACAGCCTAACTGAACATTACCTGAATATTACCTACAGAAAATGTGTCACAGACCAGCCAATACCACTCTTCTCTCCATCTGAGCATAGATGTGTCAACCAGTCCAGCAAAGATCCACAGAACAAGAGAGCCAAGCCTGTTTCACACACAGAATCATGAGCTGTAATAGTTCTTTAAGTATCATGACCCACAGCAGAAGTTTAAAAGGCCAGGAGATGAACTATTCTAAAAATAAATAAGTGAGAGGTTAAGGAAATGAAGGTGTTGAGTCTGCATGGCAGAACTTGTATTGGTAGTTTTTACTTCAGGGAGATCATTAAAATCAACTAAAATTCTGACAAAGATGAAATAGCAAGGTTTGTTTCTCATTTGAATAACAAAGACATTAATCTTGCTTCTGATCACCAAGCATTCTCTTTATGGTCGTACAGAGTCAGAGACTCTGAAAAACTATTTTGTGTATATTGTGACACTGAATAAATAATGCAAGTGTGATAATTTTACTAAAGGTTATTTTTCTAGCAGTGCAAGTTTCAAGGTCAAAAAATACTAAGATTAGAGTAGGAAAGGCCAAATAAAGCTTCAACCAGATGGTAAAAATTCATAACACCTGTGAATGCTAAGGTTGCTACATAGTAGGCATATTGTCAAATCCAGCACATATGGGAAAGCACAAATTAAAGCAGTATGAAGATCTATCATAGAGATTCAAATTGAAAAAAATTTTCTAAATACTGTGCCAATGTTTAGAAAGCAAGCAAGAAATGGTAACACTATCAAGAACAGAATGAAACTAATAGGAATGAAAAGGGTAACAAATAATATTAAGGTAGACATGTAGTAGACAATAGCATGCTAAAAGAGTACCATGAAACAAATAAATTAGAACATTGAAGGCAGGTTAGGCATAGTACATGCTCTAAGTTTTAGATGACACATACCTAATTTTTAACCATGCATTATGAAAACATTGTGGTCTTAAGTACACAGTTAAGTAGTTGGAGGGTAAGACCTGTCATTTAAATCATATACCATGTTACTCAAAAGAACAAAGTAGACTGAATGACTGGCTGAGGAAAAAGGGAGAAAACAGGAAAAATTTAATGGAATATTTTTCATGACTACTCAACAGTACTTGAGCAATTCGTCAATATTGATGCAAAAGATTTCCCACTATAGTTTTAATGAGGTGTTTTGTAGAAATAATGTATAACCACATTGAACAAGTTAGAAATGTGTCCATTCAAATAAAAATCAACAGATCCCAGTCATTTTAGTGGGTACCCTCAGTGTCTCAGAAAACAAGATAAATGCCTGGAACACTTCTTTATATTCTCTTCACTTCTCTTTATTCGATAGCAACTTCCCAAGTTGGGGCTTTACTTCTCATGGGTTCAAATAACATTTTTGCTAGCTTTTTACCATCTTATTTTTTAACTTGTTAAAAAAATCTATACATGTACCTGGTTATATACAATATAACTATACATGCATGCGGGTTGACAAAGAATTAAGTAAAAAGGGAATGGTTGAGGCAGAAACAAACGCCTACAAATTTGTGGTAGTTATTTGCCACAAATTTTACCTGACCTTATTTTAACTTTACTGAGCTTAATGCCAAGATTGAGGGGAAAATTATCACTCCAGACATTAAGTTTCTGAGAACTGGTAGGGAGTATTTTTAATATTATGGCAATATTGAAATTGAAGCTAAAATCATGACTGTCAGAAGAATATTAAATGTTGCAATTTAAAAGTTTGAAGGAATGACACTTTGATGAATAGCTTCATCAATACTTTGTGCTCCGTTGCCCTGTAGAATGCATGCTTTGTGAGAGCCGTTGAGAGAATGTTCCTGAAGCCCTGTAGATATGTTTAATCCAGCAGAGCCTATGCAACCCTGAGGCCTCAATGATGATAGGAGATCTTTGCAGGAGATGAGTGTAAAGTCATTGTAAATGACTCTTTAGGCTTCTCCACTGACTTGCAGAGTGAGAGCTATTAGAGAATCCTTTAGTATTCGGAAACCACAAGTTTTACTAAGCCTAAGGTGATTCTATTCCTCACAGAGACTAAGAATCATGAAGCCAAATTCCCTTTTATGCCTCTATTTTAATATTATAAAAGTCATAAATTCTTTGGATTTGCATATTTCTAGGCTATGGGGAATTATTATGAAATTATGAAATAGAAGAAAGAATATTTAACAGGAAAATTGATGTTGTGTGACTCATTGTAAGCATTTAGCTGTCTTAACCAGTGAAGACCTTTCTATGTCTTGGACTCACCAGTATCATCTTCTAGCCAACAGAAAATGAATCTATTACAAATGTCTATTTGTCACTGATCAAAGGAGTCTGAGAGAAAGGCCATGCTTTAGATTGAAGATCATATGGGTGCTGCTACCTTCACAGCTTCCCATTACCCACCATTATTAAGACCTCACAGTACACTGCAAACCGCAGCAAGGGACGAAGGAAAAGTTGAGCCCCCAACTCAAGTCATTTCCAATCTATTAAAGCTCACCAAAAGCTACTCAAGGATTCTGAAGAAACACACAGAGCACAGGCTTATCTGTTCTCACAGCCAAACAATCTGAGTGAAGTTGTAAGCTCTCGGTAACATTATTCTCTAATGTGAATTTATAGTCATCTTAACACAATGCTAAGAACTCATCAAGGGGAAACCATTGCTTCATCTTGTCCTATTAAGTTAAAAGGGATTCTCTGACAGTACACTTTCGCTGTTATTTACAGGAGAACTTTATTGTAGGTACAGCCACTCCTGCAATTTTGTTTGTCTTTATTTATTGTACATGCTGATACAACAGGCAATCCCTTCAGTAGTATATATCCATTCTTCCATATAGTTCTGTAAGAAAGAAATTTGTTAAAATTTTATAAAGGATAATTTAAGGGTATTTACCCGAAGATTTATTAATGTTAAGACTATTTGCCTGAAGATTACTCTTGTGAGATTTTCGTGTGAAAGGTATAATTAGAACAAAACTGATCAATTCTTCCTGTTGAGCAAAGACGAGTCAGGAAAGGTGAACTGCTTCGCTGTATGCCTCCTCTAGGAATCTGCTACTTTTTAAACTGCACAGGTCAAACTCATGAGACCTTGACAGGAGCTGAATATCAATGTGTATTTTTGGTGGCCTTCCCCTGTGGAGGTGCAAAAATCACAGCTGGGTGCCTGAATGACTTTGCAACCTAATGAGGTCATGAGCTCTAAGTGTGGCATTTAGAAATCTATGCAGAGGCTACATGGGACAAAGGAGTTCAGAGAGGTTTCAAAGTTTCAATTCAAACTAGCTCATTTCAAACCAAACCAGAATACAGGGATATACACCACTACCACTATCTACCATGTGACGTGGAAGCTTTCCCTGGAATAAGACAATATCAAGAACTTCAAGACAAAGTCATTGCCAAAGTTCTGGCTTACATATACTATAAATTTTATAGGAAAAGAGGAAAAATCTCACAGTTTCAAAAGAACAATAAGTAAATCTACTCATAGACTCAAGAAACTTATCAGCAGTGAGAATCATACATACGAAGTGACCCAACCCGGACAGATCTCAATCAAGATACTATTAATGACACATAAATTAGCAAGATAACAGCTGATATTGTGGGTAGCTGTAATGAAAGTCAGATGACAGGAAATGATGTTAAATGGTTGAAAAATATGTTCAACTTAGAATTATACAATAAATGAAATCTTCCAAATATGGATATAAAATAATGAAGAATAAAACAAATAAAAGATAAATTTATCAGCCAAATATATGAACTAAAAGAAAATTAGTGTTGTAGCAGTACCTTGCTCAACTTTGGACCTTGTATACTATAATACTAACCTGTCAAGCTAGAAGAGGTTACTGGAACAATAATGGCACAACTATTTTGAGGGTAACCAACTGACTCCAATTGAATCTGAGGCCTATATCATAGGAGAGAATTTATGCCCAGTACTTTGTCAAAGGCCATGACTAGGAGTATATAGGCAATAAGAACATATTACTCTTGTTTTGCTAAATAGACATGCTATCAAACTTCCCCCTAAACCTTTATGTTTATACTCATGAGCTAATGCTGTCCTCCAACGTTGCCCAAAGAAGACTGTTTGCCTGGAGTAGTAGTTAATTTATTGCTATGCAAGGTGTTGAGAACAAGGGTTTGTTTAGTGTGCAGCCTTAAATGGGATACCCATATCAAGTCCATGGAATAAGGAA
Organism: Cricetiscus sungorus; assembly: GCA_030556225.1. Lineage (NCBI taxonomy): Eukaryota > Metazoa > Chordata > Mammalia > Rodentia > Cricetidae > Cricetiscus > Cricetiscus sungorus. Next base: position 31,699,277 of record JANBXA010000398.1, read on the forward strand.
TGGAAAGATTGTAAGCTCCAAACAATAGGGAAGAAGTCCATGGAACATTTTCATAGTGGTGTAATGTGGCCATGGTACTCATGAACTCACAGCAGGTGTGGCTGAACCTGAATGATACTGAACCCAGTAAACATTCTGTCAAGGGTCTTAATATACTCTACCCAGGTAAGCTAATGACACTCAGGACTAGTCACTGTCTTCTGCCATGTAACGACCGATGAGTTACTTGTCTCTATAAATAGCCTCATAACAATCCTCATAAAAGTGGTACTAGTTTAACCAAATAGGTCATGAAAAAACATGAAAAAGAAGCCTTTAGGTGATGGGAACTCGATACAAGGAGAGGGTGTGTTGTTGAGGTTAGGGTGATGATGAAAAGGGGAGGAGAGATGTGTGTGATCAGAAAATATTGCATACAACTGTGAAATTGTTGAAGACCAAACTGATAATAAAAAATAAATTAGAATGAAATAAAAAATCAATAGAAAAATAAATCAACTACTAAGATACTAAGGTATTCTAGCTTCACTTCTGTTTCAGTGGTGAAACGCCTTTATAAAAGGCAATACTATGTATTCAGCATACAGTTTTTAATTGAGAGATATGAGAGATATAGTCTGTGAGGCAGCTGGCAGTGTGTCAAGAAAAGGAAGGCTGGAAACCTAACAAGGAGAAACGGATTACAAAAACACAACATTGAACACATCACAGAGGAAAGTGTCAGCCTAACTAAATAGGAATCTTGGGATCCTGCAGAAATTTTCTGAAGTCAAGGAAAGCGATAGGCAGCAAGACACAGGAAGCAGAATGGGGAACAGCCACGCTCTGAAAAGAACAAACTGTTTTGCAGCTCAACACTAAGTACACAGAGCAAAGAAGGAACACTTCCCTCAAATACTACAGAGCTTACATTCTTCTCAGCTTTCCCTGAAACTCTGCATTGGAGCACAAACCAAATCTTTACAAATAGGAGAGTTTTATGTATTCTGTATATTCTATGTGCACCAAAACCTCAAACTCACACCATGAGAAAAACACAAAGCACACAAACCAAAAAACACACTCCTGAGGGTAAATTGCCCATCAAGAAACCCAAAAGGAAAATCTAAACATTCCTAAGAATGAGTGAAAATGGAAACACAATCTACCAGTTGTTAGTGTTCAGGCATCTGTACCGGCCTGTCCTTGGGGTTCTGACAGGATGCATGCTCAGCTGTGCACATTCACTATGTTCCCTTTTAAAAGGGCCCTAACCACCTCCCATCTCTCCTCCCTCCCCTCCCCTCCCTTCCCCTCTTCCTCCCTCCCTCCCTCAGTCTCCCCCCTCTCATCCTTGCTGCTCCTGTCCCTGGAGTCTGGTCTCCCCCCATTTCCCCATTTTGTGATCCTTTTCCTAATTAAAAAAAAAACCCTCTGCTTGAACCCTGTCACACAGTGTCTTTTTCTCACACTGCTTTTCTTAAGTTACAACACCAGTGCCCTGAGATTTTATGAAAATGGATGGTTATAAGACATAGTTTATAGCTATAAACTCCTACAATAAAATCATCAGATATCTTAAGTAAATAAATTAATGGTGCACTTCAAGGTCTTAGAAAACCAAGAAAAAAAATCTAAAATAGTAAATTGAATGAAATAATAAAAATTAGGCAGAAGTCAACAAAATAGAAAAAACAACAACAACAAAAAGCCATATAGGAATGCAGTGGATATTTCCTTTTCCAGAGACTCACTGGCCTGTGAGGAGCTATAGGAGATCTAATAGGTAGCCCAGTAGGGAATCATGATAAGGCATAGAGGGACAGGGGAAAGAGAGACATCTCCAGAGACGCACTGGGCTGGAAAGAAACCTGACTGGGGGGGATGCACACCTCCAGGATGTCTTCCGCCTTCTTCCTGTACCAGCTTTGCAACGAGCCCCTGAAACTCTCCTGGATGCTGTGTGTGCTGCAGGAAGAGCCCTTGGAAGCCCAGCATTGTGCCAGCCCCTCCACAAAGATGGCAGCTTCTAAGGAGGAGCTACAGGACTGTGGAAAGACATCCTGACTGTGGAAAGACATCCCAGGAACAAGCCTGCTGCACCTTCACTCTGCTTGGTGAGTCTATCACCCTGAGAACTTTGGACAGTATCCAAAATACTACCCTAGAGATCTCTGAAATCCTCATTGACCAGAAGGACGTGGACCACCCGCTCTGTGCGGACTGCATGGACAGTCTTCTGATGCAACTAGATGCCCATATCACTCTAGTCTGACACACAGAAGTACAGGAGTTTGCTGCACAGTCAGTCACTGGTGAGTGAGGAGGAGAGGGAGGCCAGGCACTTGGAGCTCTGTGCCGAACTTCGGGGTCTGGAGCAGGAAGAAGCAAGACTGCCTCAGGAGCTGAAGGACATAGACCACCATCATACAAGAATGACCGCCGAACTCAGAGCAGGCCAGGTGGAGAGCAGGGAGCTGAATCAACAGAATTGGCAGGACTTGACGGATGGAGTATTCTGCCTTGAAAATGGATCAGCTGTGCAGTATGGAGAACTAGTTGCAGTATGCCCAGAGGCAGCTGCGGCCGAGGAAGACCAATATTTTCAACATCACCTTTACAGTCTTGGATGAGGATCCCTTGGGCATTATCAACAACTTCAGGCTGGGCTGCCTCGCTGGCATCCAGGTGGGATGGGATGAAATCAAGGCCGCCTTGGGGACAGACGGCCTTACTGCTCTTCACCTTGGCCAAGACTGCAGTTCCAGAGGCACCAACTAGTTCCCTGTGGAGGCCATTCCTACCTCAGATCCTTGGCTGGTGATGGGGAGCTGCTGTTGTTCTCGGATGGGAGCCACAACGTCTTCTTGAATAACAAGTTTGACCTTGGGATGAAGGCCTTCCTGGACTGCCTGTGGCAGATTGTGGATGAGGTTGACAAGAAGCGATGTCTCTTCCTGCCTACAGGATCCGTGTGAATGATGGTATAATGGTGGATGCCAGGGGCAGTGGGGAATACTACTCCATCAGGACCCACCTGAACACAGAGGAGGAGTGCACAAAGGCTCTTAAATTCGTGCTTATCAACTTAAAGTTGATTCTTGCTTGTGTTTGCTCAGGGTGACCCAGATGTCACTGCTGAACTTCTGTGTGTCACTTTTCCTTGTTTGTATCTTTTTCTCTGGTTCACCTGCACCCAGGCATTCAAAATGATGGGGAGGGGGAATAACACAAAGACATAATATCACTCCTGCATTGAAAAATAGTAAAAATGAGGATGGAATTTGCTGGGGATGATGGGAGCCAGGGTGGTGTGGGAAAAATGCTGAGGTTTGAACTTTCTGAGAAAAATGGTGTGGTGGACCTTTTGGGGGTACAGACTTCGGGGATTATGAGTTTTTTGTTGTAATGCATGAGCCTTTCCTTTCCATTTCTTAGATAATTTCAATAAATGTTTACATTTCCTAAAAAAAAAAAATACAGTCAAACAAAGATTGGAATATGAACAAGTAAGCAAGATTGAGAAACACAGAAACACTTAACCAAAATCAAAACACAGAAGACTCAGATTAATAATATTAGAGGTACAAAAGAAAAATTACCTCACATACCAATGAAATTTTGGGAATGATAAGAGCTTACTTTGAAAACTATAACTAAAGTTAATTGGAAAATCTGAAATAAATTATCAAATTTCTGGTCACATATAAACTGCCAGAATTTATCCAAGAGAATTAAAACAACTTAAAGTAACTTATAATTAGCAGTGACATTGAGGCAATAATAAAGTTTCCCATCTGAAAAAGCCCAAGATGTGATGAGCTTCCAATCGAATTAAGCTAGACCTTTAAAAAAAAAAAAAAGTTAACCTTAATGCTTCTTAAATCATTTCATAGATAGAAAGTTAATAGATCTGATAATGGCATTTTAAAAATAAATTTTCTATTTATTTATTTATTTATCATTTTATGGGGGGAGATCATGTATGTGGGGGTTGGACAAAGGACAGCTTGTAGCATTCCATTATTTGCTACCACGTGAGTCCTGGGGAATGAACACAGTTCATCATATTTGGCAGCAAGCCCCTTTGCCCACTGAACTATCTCACTGGCCCCACAATGCTATTTTAACAAATTCATTATAATCTTACTATCACAACTGGGTAATGACATAACAACAAAAGGAAAAAGTCATGGCCAATCTCTTGATGGATGTGCATAAGTAAATAGAAGTAAACAGATGGTCTGATGGGGAAAGTAGGGTGGGGAGGCTCTAATGGAGGGTGATAAATACAGAAGGAGAAAGGAAAGTATAATAATAGTGAGGATGTCTGAAAAAAAAAGTCATAAGGAATAACACTATTATCAACCTAGGAAAACTCTATAGTATATGCAAGTCTGTGTATAAGAATACATTCATAGTTATATATAATTATACATGCATACAAATGAAATTTCCTACCTAGGCTGACAGTGCTTCATCCAAGAAACAAAACCCCAAATCCAGGCAAGAAAAACCATCTTTTGGGTTGTTGGACACAGTTGTCCAAGTTGTTCTTAATTACCCCCATGGATGGAAGGTCAGTGCCTATTGCTGAAGACACCATGAACTTCACACTCAGTTCCAGAGGCCCCTGAGCTGGAACTGACCTGAAAGAGTGCCCCTGAGGACCAGCTTTCCCAGTACCACAAGGTGTCTGTGAACCACCACAAAGCTCAGCACAGCTCAATAGCCCTAAGGATGCAGTAATGGCAGTCACACCTTGGTAGTAACAAGCAGCTCTCTAATTAGACTTAAGACCCAACCAACAAGAGGGAAATCCTGCCTGATACTGGAAACATAGCCCAATAATCAATGCTGATAAAATCATAGGTCCTGGAGAAGAACCCACACCTGCCACCTTACTAAACCAGCGTAATCCCTAAGTGTTCTCTAACATTTGTCTTTAAACCCACAGATAAGTGCAGTACTCATCAAGGCACTTTCTCTTCATAGTAGATGGAGAGCATTACAGAAAACTGTAACCACTCAAAACACAGAGTTGAGGAGCCCAGTCCCAACAGATACATTTACAAAGTTCCTGCACCTATGGGATCCTTGGGGAAGATGGAGGAAGGACTGTAAGAGACAGAGGACCTGGAAGTTTGCTGAGAGATTGTGTCTCCTAGGATAGTCAGAAGCTATCCCTGTGAAGTCTCACCACCATGACTTCCTAAACGTGAGCTCAACACGGCCAGCAACAACAGACATTCTAAAGTGGATGGGCAATGCCTATTTCATCTTGTTGGATGTTTTGTTTGTTTGTTTGTTTGGTTGGTTGGTTGGTTGGTTGGTTTTTTGTTGTTGTTGTTTTGCTTGTTTGTTTTGATTTTCATGTCTCATTGTTGTTTGGGTCTTTTGCAGTGGGGAGGAACAAGATTGAATAGGCTCATTTATTTCACTACAGTCTAGATTATCCGGAATAATGTAAGCCAAGATCCATATCTGAAATGTAGCATAGGAAAGAAACCTATAGAACCATTCATGAATATAAACCTGACTTTCAAAATCCATAAAATTAAATGAGCAGGCCTGTGAAAATTGTGCCATAGAATTCTAGATGTTATCATTAACATGCCTATTAATGTGAAGAAATACTTTGCAGCCTACATGGAAAGGCACCCAGAGAACTCTACCTTTCTGGTTTGTTTAACAAGAAGTGGCAGGTCTTCCTGAACACCAACTGTATCATGAATACAAGAAAGCCACACTGAAATCTACCCCCCTTGCACGTGTGTGTGTGTGTGTGTGTGTGTGTGTGTGTGTGTGTGTGTCTTTAAATTTATCAGCAGCCTTGGCTGGGTAATCAAAACCAAACTACTCACAGCAGCAAATGTCCATTGTAGGAACGTTAAAGGTGCCACAATAGCCTGGGAACAGATAAGTTCCCATGGAAGGAGCTGTTTAACACGGTAAAAATGAACCGTGCACGAGTCTGTTTCTTCCGTCACCTATGAAATGGGAGTCTTTTCAGCAGCCTCATTATAAGGTGATCAGGTGTGAATCTCAACAGCTGCCCAAAGGAGCCAGTAGCTGAACCGACAGCACCAGAGACATGATCTCATGGATTTTCTTCCAGGAAGATTTATTCTCTTGAGTGTTTGAGTGTTCCAGGAGCAGCAGCCCAAGGTCACAAAAAGTGCAATTACTATCAAATGTTTTCATTCAGGGTGACAAGTGCCAAAAACTAATGTGAGGAAGAAGGGAGTAAAAGCAACTGCCTGGCACTAAATCTGTGGGGATTTTTACTCTCATTTTCTTCTTTTTCATGGGGGTGATTTTTCCTTACCTGGAAGTTTTTTGGGTTTGGATGACTAGAAAACATACATGTCATATGAAAAGCAGAGGCAGGAGGAGTTTGTTTTTCTTGTGCTATCAAGTTATGTGATGACACAAGAATACCAGGGGCTAAGAAGGACAATCTATTTTATATACCTTTATAATAATCTTCAGAAACATTATTAGTGTCTAAGTTTTATGACCTGCAGCCATGCCCTGTGCTTTCTTAACTTGCATTTGCTTGATTCAAACTTCATTTTTATTTTTCTACCATAGCCAATATGGTGAGTTTAGAATGATTTAAGAACTATTAGAGGAGAAAGATGATTCAGGCCAGTTTGTGGGCAGTAGGGGCTTAAGAGAGTAGGTTGGGGGAGCTTGGGATATCTCAAAAAGGGAAAGTTCTAGATTCTCATGAATGGAGTTACTATGATTACTCTGTTCAATAGTGAAGGGTGGTCTTGGTAGAGATTGTTATCTGAAGGCACGTTTCAGACATAAATGCCTCCTCAAAGATAGCAGACACTTGCACTCGGGGCTTGCTAGTAGATTGAATCAGTGTGATGCACATCAAACCAAAGCCATTTGAAATTTTAACAGTGAACATGTAAGAGGGACATGCTATGGTAGAATTCTTCTGATCCAAACTTTTTTTTGGGGGGGATGGGGGGCTCGAGACAGGGTTTCTCTGCATTGCTTTGGAAGCCTGTCCGGTAACTCGCTCTGTAGACCAGGCTGGTCTAAAACACACAGAAATCTGCCTGCCTCTGCCTACTGAGTGTTGGAATTAAAGGCATGTGCCACTAATGCCTGGCCTAATCTGAACATTTCAATAAATTATCAAAATACTAATGTTATCAAATCTACCAAGAAGAAATAGATCCTATATTTATTCACCCTTCTTATTATTGAAAAGAACTGTAGATATCCATTATCCCATGGCAGCCTTGGGAGAACCAAAATCTTCAGAATATCTGAGACTTACTGTCAAGATTTAATAATATGGTATTTTTGCATTTAACAATAGAAATCACTGTGGACATTGACTCTGTGAGTTCCAGAGTGTTGGCGTTAGGTTTCTCTCTTGGCTCAAAGTTCAAATGCGATGAGTAACTTAAGGGAACCAGCATCTGGGTGTTTTACTTATTCCATTTTAATGGCTCAGTTAATTCACCAGTGATATGCTGTCATGGGGAGCCTTTGGGGACAAGCATGCTAGCAAATCACAAGTAATTGACAGCGCTGTTACTCAGCCTGTTATCCCTCCCCAACCAGAATGCTCATATTTCACTAAGAGCATGAAGTGCATCATGAGTCATTTACTGAGAAGTCATTGGCCATTAGAGAACATTCATCTCTGGGCTGCTAAATTTATAACCTCTTACTGCTTCAATTATTATATCCTTTCTGCCTTGCATATAAATAAGCATGTATATCTTAACAAATCTTATAAATAAGCATGTAACTTTAGGTATAAATCAGTTTGCTGGGGTTGTGTTAAATTATTAGTGTCATAAATACATTGTAAATCATCATTAAATACTTACACCACACTGGATTATCAATAAATTGATAACACAAAGGGGTAAAGTAAAACTCACCGACACCAACTGACTGTCAGCCATGTTCAGCTCCTTACTACTTTTGTTTGTAATATTGATAGGTAAAAATCATACAATCATAAAAAATTAAAAATTTTTCAGTGCAATGGAAAAAGTTGTTAAACTATAATTTTATATGTCTAGGCTTTCCAAACGTATGCTTGAAAACTTTCCCACACACAACAAAATGACTGAGGGAACTTAATATTATCTGCATATCTTCAATTTCATTAGTCTGCTTAATGACTCTTGTGAACAAAATATGTGTTTTTAACACTACACTCATTTCCATTTGATAAGGCTATCTTCAGCTCATTAATTTCGGTGCCACATGAAGGAATGCATACTTCATGTTTGTTTATCTATATATTGATCTGTCCATCTATCTATCATGTGTGTACATATTCACAGAGGGGCATGCCACAGCACACTTGTGGCAGTCAGGCTACAATTGCATGACTTGCTTCTCTCCCTTTCACCATACAGCCCACAGGGATGGGGAGCCCAGGTTGTCAGGCATGGTAGAAAGCATCTTTACCCACTGAGCCATCTTTCTGGCTCCTGAAGGATTTGATTGATATCAGAACTCTTTCTTTAAGGAAGGTTGATGCTGGGGACACAAGCTTGCCTACTAGGTAATATGCTTATCCACTTCCTGTTTCTGTAGTAGATGCTTCATGGTAAAGACAATAGCAGCATGTGCAAAGGTGCACATACAGCCTTCCTTGCATTTATTTTTATTAATATTTATTTTTATTAATGTTCCTTATGTAATGTATTTTAATCATATTCTTTCCCCTCCCAACTCCTTCCAGATCCTACCCACTCAACATCCCCCCCTCTCTCTCTTTCTCTCTCTCTCTCAGAGCCTGCCCTGGGGTTTATATATCCAGTGATATTCCATTGAAAAAAACATATTTTCCCTTTCCCAACAGGTATCAACTGCAAATACCTTTTTGAGTAAAGGCGAGACTTTGTGCCATTTTCTCATCTCAGTGCTGGGATTTTGTCTGTTTTGAATCTGTGGTGTATGTCTTCTGCACACTGTCACAGTCTCTGTGAGTTCATTTGTGTGTCAACCCTATGGTGTATGGAAGATACTGTTTCCTTGGAGTCATCCACCAATTCTGTCTATACCCCCACTTCTGTATAGAGCCCTGAGCCCTGAGAGGAGGGAGTCGACAAAGACATCCCGTTTCAATCTAAGTGATTCCACTTGAGAACATCTCAACTGTGGAGTTGCTGCAGAGCCTTAGCAGTGTGTGCCTTGCCTCGTTGCTAAAGGAACAACATTCCTTATGACATGGGTGCCACGCCTCCTTGCCGAAAGAATAGCATTCCTTATGACATGGGCACCATGCCTCCTTGCTAAAGGAATAGGAGTCCTCATGAAGATAGACAGCTACAGTCAGAGTTTTGCTGTGGGGAACTGATGGTTAGATTTTAACTGACAAAGGTCACACTGTGCACAAAAATTCATATGGAATTTGTGGCTAATATATAGGCAGATAAAGAGATACAGTTGTGCAAACGTGTTGATCAATGAAAACAGAAGCCATGCGTTTTAAAGAACAAGGAGAGGTGTATGGGAAGGATTTGAGGAAGGAAAAGGAAGAGGTGAATTATGTAATTATATCATAATCCCCCAAATAATGAAAAATTACAAAATAAAATATAATATTTAAAAAAGGTTTTCGTCAACTTGAAAATAAAGAAAAGCACTGCGAGCTTAATCCCATAAGGCTGTAACTCACTAGCATAATAAGTAAGACACTGGAACTACCAGGCTGAAATATTGCCTTGTTGTACATGGAATGTGGGTGGGGAAGTCTTTCTCTGTCCCACCAGCCAGCTCTCAAATAATGACAGAGACTTATATTAATTATGAAAACCAGGCCTTAGTTTGGGCTAGTTCCACCAGCTCTTACAACTAAATTAACCCATATCTTTGTTATTCTACATTCTACCACCTGGCTTTTACCTCTTCCCCATTCTGTGAGTCTAACTTCTTTCACATCTGGCCTTTCTCTTCAGTCATCCCAGAGCCAAGTGAACTCAACCACTAGTCCCTCTGCCCTTTCCTTCCTGTGAGTCCTCTCTATCTAAATTGTTGGCTTCTCTATGGCTAATTATTGTCAGCTAGTGAGTTCATCTTCCCCCTATTCAAAGTATAACTTTATTGGGCAGTCTTAGAAGTGTCAGAGTGCAATGAAATATCCCACAACAATGTCCAACAAGGAGGACTTGAAGACGAATCCCTGGGAATCCTTTTTTTCCAGTTATAGCCATACAGGCTATGCGAGACCCTCACCAGTTACCTTCTGCATCACCTTGTGAAACTATCCATTCAGAGAAGCATCACATGCATCCCAACCCATAGGATGCTTCTTGATAAAACACCCAGTGCAGAGGGTGATGGGTGACATTGTGCTGTTTACATTCCTACCTCAATACACAGCCTCCTTGCTGTTCTGGGAAGGCTCTCCAGCTCACAACAGTCAACAGTGTAGAAGTTCTCTTGTCTTGAAAGCTGTTCTTTGAAAACAAAAGAAAAACAAGTGTTGGAATATTTGCTTTGGCATCCTTGAGAAACAATTTATTTCTATTCATTTTGAAGCTTCATCCACCTTCCAATTAGGAGAATTAAATGAAAGCCTATGAGAAAAGGCATCGGAATCTTAGGACAGCCCATAATCTGTCCTTAGTGCAGATTGATACATGACAAAATGCCAGCAAAAAACACTGAATCTAGTCACCAGCTCTGAGGTTTGGTCACTTCATGATATATTCATCTAAATAATGTGCAGCTGGTTATAACAAGCTGTCTCAAAATAATACTCATAAAAAAAAGCTTTCAGCACATAATTCAAAGAAAGAAAAACTCAGGAAAACATGAGAAATGCATTTATCTGAAAATCAACCTAGGTCTGTCATCTAAGGAGCAGATAGGCTGCTTAGTTTTGCTCTTCTTTACTGAGTTTCCAAGTAAAGTACTCGTTGGGACTCATTTAAATAATTAGTTACAATAAATTTAATCTAAAAAGAAATATTGAAGAAAAGCTGGAGTGCAAAATGTACATGAGTCACGTGGACACACTCCAGCATGACTTTCATAAGAAGGCAAATTGAAAAATCTAGACTTATCATTGTATTTGAGACTTAATCTACACATCACTGTGGTGGTCCAGTAAACACATTTACTTTGCTGCCATGGGGGTAGATCAATTTTTTTTAAGTAAATTTTTAGAATAAGCTAACTTTTTAGGTATTTGGCAAATAATATGTAATAAGAATCCATTCAGATAAGAGTCATTTGGAAGAAATTGATTCAAGTGTCTTGAAAAGTGAAAAGTATTGAACTTCCTTATAAAAATTGTACATTCCACTGAATTGGAATGCTCATTTAATTAAAAATTGCATAAAAAAAGCTAAGTTACTCTTGGGAAACTTTGTGATTTCATACAGGTATTATAAGGGAAACTACTGTTCTCACTTGCCTAAAACAATATTGAGGAAAAAAATGACCCATTGGCATTCATCATCTCTGTTTCTAAGGATTATATAATTTGCCATTTCTTTTTCTTTGAGGTCCAAACAACTCAAAGAGCTTTATCATTTACATATTTTAGAGCAACTTACAGAAATCTATGCCACATGCCTGTATGTGTGTGTGTGTCTGCTTGTGTCTCCTTGTTTGTTTGGATGCTTTGTTTTGTTTCATTTTTGAGACAGGGTCTCACTATGTAGCCCTGGACCAACCTAGACTTCTCTTTGTAGATCAGGTTGGCCTCAAACTTACAGCAATTTGCCTTCCTGTCTCCCCTGTGCTGAGATTAAGTTGTGTACCACTGCTCCTGGTATTGTTCCTTATATTTTGATTAATGTGTTGTCATTTCTTCCTCCTTTGGGCAGCTTCAGTTCAGGCTGTGTCTTCGTGGACCTCAGGCTCTAGGGCATGAAGGCATCAATACAAACTCAGGGGCAAATTCTTCTAATCTCTGTGTTTGGTGTTTGGTTCAAGGATGGTCTGTTCTGAACCCTAGATTATCCTGAAGCTCCTAAGAAAACAGTCTTTTCCTCTACACTTAAAATATATGCCTAGGAGCTGCCAGTGCTCTTTCCTGAGATTTGAGTCTAGACTTGGGATACAAACCAAAGATAACTGTGACAGCACTGTAGGAATCTTGCAAGTCATACAAACCGAAACAAGACTCATTTGTAGATGGCCCTATTGAATGATTTCTCTTTTTCCTCTGATATAATCAGGGGGTTTTAATTTCTATTTTAGATACAGGATCTCTCTACATAGATCTGGCCATCTTGGAACTCACCATGTAAACTAAGCTGGCCTCTAACTCACAGAGATCTGTCTACCTCTACCCCATGAGTATTGGGGTTAAAAGTGTATGCCAGCACCCCCAGCTTAAACCATGAGTTTTGAATGGGTTTTTATCTGACTAGAAAATCTAGCAATCTCATCCCACAATCTCTGTGAGCTCCATGGTCATCTACTCAGTTGTCTGTGGGAGATGGTCACTGGATGTAACCCAAACTCAATGCAGAGCACAATAGCTGTATCTAAGTCCTGTTTCCACTCTTCAAATTAGATCTCTGATATCATCTAATTTGTTCACTCACCAAAATAAAAAGTTACATCATTAACACTGGATGTTAACATGGTTTCAATCAATGATAAATATATTTTACTGTCTTATTAAGAGACACTTGTAAATAAATAACCCCAAGTAGAGAGACAAATTTGAGACCTTTTTCTGGCCATTTACAAATTGCAGAAGTGAATGGGTTCAGCTCAGCAGATTAACTTATCTAAAATGGGGGAGTTGAATTCCAAGTTGTACATTATGTGTTCAAACAGCAGGTTCACAGTTAGTTCCAGGAAAAAGAAACTCCAGGAAGAGGGAACATCAGCATGATGGTCACTATTGCAGAAGGTCATTCCAGACCCGTGTCCTGACTGTACTAAATGTTCAGAATCACAGAATTTAAAATCCTGTGGCTTATAAAACAAGTAAAAAAGATCTAGTCCAAGGAGCTGCACTCTTGGTGGATCTTGATGCTGCTGTTAGTGTGCCATGGACCACGAAGTCATAATCATATGTCCAAGGAAATACAAAACTGCACATTGGATGAAAGCATGGGGAAATGGGAACCCACAAAGTCAAGAACATGCTTCAAAGGGCATACAAATATAATATTTGAAATTATAAAAGCAGTGGATAGTTATCAGAACAAATGAGACTAACAGAAATGGAATCATTGATATAGAAGTTAAATGAATTTATGGTAATCACAGCTATCAAGTAATGGGAATGCATGAGATGTACTTGGAAAGCGATTAAAACATCCATTGAAATATGTGTTTGCATTTTATGTAATTGTGAAAGTAAATAATGAGTGACAAGAGAAAATCACTATCACAATGATGGAAACTAACAACTTATATTCAAAAGCTTCCTAAAACTCCACCACCAACAAACACCATGAAAACAACAGGTGGGAACATTGTCATAAATTTGTGCAAAGGTACCAAGCCGAGAACAAGAGACACACAATCTCCAAGGGAAAACCATAATACTGAAAGCTTCTTCTAGAAGACAGAAGCAACAGACTGATATGGCTGAAATTTAATGTCAAAAGTGTTCCTACCACAGAGACATGCTTGGGTCTACTGAGAGTTTGGGAGGTAGCGGGGAGAGCATGGGAAACTCATTACCATAATTTCTTAATGGGCCTTCATGAAGATTAGCTGTGCTCAGTAAGATACCCATCACACAAAGCACATGCCATCAAGGTTATCACACAAATTATTAAAATCCAAAGTACAATGCCCCACACATTTACCTCCCTTTCACACCCTCTCTTCTCTCTTTAGTTTATGTTCTACATCTTACTTCCCAAGTCTTTTCTTCCTAAGTCATCTTCACCCCTGTTCCTGGCAGGAGAACTGACAAGCCTGTGGCTTTGTTCCCCTTCCATTGGACACTGTGAGTTACATTTGCATTGATTTTCACTCCATCAGCTGGGCTTCATGAGTCCCATTTGCAACAGTTCACTTCAGAATATCACACATGGAAGGTGAGTTGTTTTGTTTTGCAGAAATTAAATTCTACTATCCTGATTATTTGGTTATATAAAATTGAGTTCTGTATTACCTTGTGGTTTAATTCAACTTGAGGGTCACCTTGCCTAAAAACTGAACTAACACATTGTCTGATATCTTTTGCGTCTTTCTTATATTTAAACAAGAAAGCTGTTTGGTAGTTTTTATGTGTAAAATATTTAACAGACACATTTGTGTGTGTGTGTGTGTGTGTGTGTGTGTGTGTAAGGCATGAGCTTCGGAAGGAATAAGGTAGGGCATAGAAGGGATTTAAGGGAGAGTACAAGAGGACATAGAGGAAGTTTTAAGAGGAGGCAGATGAAGTAAGTATATTTTAATTAATTTTTTTAATTATCTAGAAAAAATTAATCAGGGGCAGGGAAGTGGACTGAGCAAGTACCGAGTCTGAGTTTGAATTTCCATATAAAAACCAAGCATGGAGATGGATGCCTATAACCCCACTGTTAAGAAACAGAAGCAGACAGACTCAGTCAACAGACTCAGTCAAAATGGAGAGTTCCATGTTCAGTGAGAAACCATGTATGAAGAGAACAAAGCAGAGATCAGAGGGAGACCCTAGACCTCCTCTGGCCTCCACATGAACATTCATGGGTATGCATAACACATACACATGCCCAAGCAGATTCATATCTCCATACACCAAACACACACACACACACACACACACACACACACACCTCCATAGATAGAAATATCTTTGTCAAAATTAATTTTTATAGATAGAGATGTCTCTGTCAAAACGTTGTTATAGATATAGACATGTTTGTCACAACTACTTTTTTATAGACATACATGTCTTTGTCAAAATTGCTTTTTTACATGGGGCAAAACCTATTAAAACAGACCACAGTTCAAAGTCAACGTGGGTCCCTTCTTTGTGAGTAAAAATGTTAAATTAAGGTACAAAAATTATGACAATCGCCAAAATGTATGTTGTAAAATAACTGCACAATAGCAAACTTTTGAAAACCAAGACAATAAATTAATGTCAAAGAAGTTATTTCCTCTCCCTCTAGACACTTCTTCCATGTTAAGCAAGTCAGAGCTTTTGGCGAGCTTTGACACCACTGATGCCTCACAGCACAGCGTTGAGTCTCTGCAGCTCCTCCATGCTGAAATGTACTCAGCTGCCAGGGAAAGAAAGTGCGCGTTCTGAGGGAGTGCAACTGTCGACTCAGCCCACGAAAGAGAATGGATTGCTTCAGAATTATACTAAGGAACTGACCAAACACACACACACACACACACACACACACACACACACACACACACACACACAACACACACAAAAGAAAATGCACACACAATAAAATGCGCACACAGTCCTCGGGAGTGAGGGTGGGGGGGACCCAGGATCCAGTGCTGAGTAATGCAAGCCTTTCCATGTGGCTTCTGACTCTGTGAGACACACTAAGTCTCACAGCTCACGTCAATCTGAACTGTGCATATCTCTAAGTCATTCGCAGATTTTCGATCATTAGAAGGGACATGGGTCAAATCAGCAACTGCACTCCTTTGTGTGATATGGGATAGGGATGGGAGGATAGGGGTGGAAAGGGGGTAGGAGGGCATGCATCCCATGCACTGTTGGAAATGCAATACCACAATCAATGTTGTTATTTCATTAATCCAAAAGCCTGTCGATGAACAGAAAGCTGACGTGCTGCCTTTTAGCGTGGTGACAGCAGAGCCTACACTGATATTTTAAATAGCACCTAATGTAAGTGAAATATTTCCCAATGATTTGAATTATAAAATCATCAGTTTTCCCTCAGTGGTAATGATAATATTAGTGTCTAAATGATTTTATAAAATTGTGGAAATCTAAGCTACATTATTTACAAGTAAAATATTAAAACTAAAATCTTAATTAGCAGGTGTGGTAATGCTGTAACATTCCTTTCAATCATAGCTTTATTTTCATTATTAGTATGTAATTTGGTTTTCTAAATTTAACCTTCTATAAAACACACTTGGACTCAGGCGTTGAGGAGAGGGCTCAGTGCCTTAGGAAAGCATTCAGCTAGAGCAGAGGACCTAGGTTCGGTTCCCAGCGTTCATGTTCAGCAGTTCACGATCTCCAGCTCTCTGTGTCTGATGCATTCTTATGGCCTCTGTGGTCAATACAATGCCATGTACATTCTCCACATAGACATTCATAAAGGCACACATTTACATATTAAAGTTCTTAAAAGACTAAAAAATTACAAGACTTAATTATTAGTCTGTATCTTTCATAATTTATTTATACACTATTAATTAGGAAGAAAATTGGGTATTTCAAATTAGGTAACCACAGGGCAACCACGAGCGATGCATGGGTCCAGGGTGGAAATGCTCACAGCAAGCTGCCTCCGAGGCTTTTGTTAATGGTGAAAACTGTTCTAGCAGCTTCGTGCCACTTCCGCAAACTACCCGAGAGGAAACAAAAAGGAGGAAGCGTTCATGTCCGGGTTCCAGGGGTCTCAACCCACGGTCACTTTGCTCTCTGTGTCTGTGCACAGGGAGCGGCCTGGGAGTGAAGACCAAAACCAGGAATCCTCCGGGACATCAAAGGCTTGGCTCTAAGCGTCCTCTTCTTCCAGCGAGCCCTAACCACCCACGGTTTCCAACAGAACCAATAGTCCTCGTGGCTTTGTGACTCCATGAGTGGGTTGTTCCATTGATTAGGTCAATGCCCTTATGATCCATTCACCTGTGTGCACAGCAGTCTCAGTAACCATGGCTACAGTTCTGAATCATTGGGGGGGGGCACTTTATATTCAAACCTTACCATGGTTATATTCAAACATACACCATGGACTACACCCTCCTTGTGAGTGATACTATAGGCCACACTTGCTTCTAGAATCTGTTCTGACCAACAGACACACATCTGTTCACACATTCTCTTTAACATGGGGTCTATTTACAGAGCTAGACCCTCTGAATGTGGGTGACAGTTATGTGACTTGGTTTGTCCGGTGGTCACAAACTGGCTTTTTGGAGCCCATTCCCTATGGTGGGATACCTTGCTTAGCCTTGATACGGGTGGGAGGGGCCTAGTTCTGCCTCAACTTGGTACGCCAGATTATGTTGACTCCCCAAGAAAGAACTTACCCCCTCTGAGGAGTGGACAGGGGATAGGAGGGGTGGGAGGTGGCAGAGAGGGAGAAGGGGAGGGAAGGGGAACTGGAGTTAGTACGTAAAATGAAAAGTACATTTTTAAATAAAAAAGTATTTTTAAAAAAGAAAGAAAAAGATGGGGTCATTTAATTTCTATTATTGCCTTTCCTTCCAGGTTCCCTCTCAATAACAAAAATTGATAAGCACAGAGTACTTCCCATCTTCCCATAAATTACAATTTTCCCCGATGTGACCATTTGCAAATTCTGTGTGTGTCTTCCACTTGGCTTGTGAGTTATGGTTTACAGCTATGCATGCTTAACAAACGTGTGTATGAAAAGGTGCATTGTGAAAATTAAATTATAATGCCACTTTAAATCTTAGGTTCTGTGGATCTGTGTTTTTTATTATCCTATCCTTTATTTCACTTTGAAGCCTACTTTGACTAAATTCTGGATAATGCATCTACAAGGTGAGACCTTTTGAGCTAAGCTTGTTTTAGAGCAGGGAATTGTTTGCAAATAAATGATTCCAAACACCTTTGTCAGGGCTAAAATTACTGCCTGGCACTAGGCAGCATTCCTCTTAATGTCCCTCAGACTTTAAACAGATTGGAGATAAGCCCTGACAAAGCCATAATTCAGGCAACTGTTAATGGTTAAATGGATTTAGGTCATAATATAAATGACCTGGAGATATACAATAAAACTCTTCTTTTCCGTTTAAATAGTAATGTTTCTTTGGGGAAACACGGTTCATTTATCTCTGTAACTTCTTTTAGTCTGTGATGAGAAATTAACGCAATATTGCAAACTAAATATAGGGCAGGTAATTGGGTATTGTGTGTGAATTTCATTAGGATTTTAGCAGCAAGAGTTGAAGTGTGAAGAAAATCTATCTGTTGGTGCTTGAGTGCAGTGAGACCCTTGCATCCTTGCCAGTGTTCCATTGCTGTGAAGAGACACCGTGTCTGTGGCAACTCACACGAAGGAAAGCATTAATTGGGGCATGCTTACTGTTTCAGAGGTTTAGTCCAGGCAGACTTCATGCTGGAGAAAGAGCTGAGAGCTCTACATCCAGATAGGCAGGCAGCAGGAGTAGCATCCCTGGGCCTCGCTTGGGTTTTGAAACCTCAAAGCCCATCCCCAGGGACATATTTCCTCCGACAAGGCCACACCTCCTATTCCTTTCAAATACTGTTACTCCCTAAGCATTTAAATACATGAACCTATCAGGACTGTGCTTATTCAACCACCACACCTTGCATTTTCAGGTGGGAAATCTGGGACTGATCAGGCTGTTTAAACACTAACTAATGCTTTTATTCATTCACAAAATGTAATATGACATGACATTGATGTTGGTAGGTGTAAGAAAGTAAAGCAATTGCTTTTGAGATCCGGCTATAGAAGTAAAGTTAGTGCATGACATAAGCCAATCAACTCATTTACTCATTACCAACAGCTCATTACAAACAGACTTGCTTATGTTAAAAATGTATGTAATGTATTCTCAGTTAAGGAAGTCTTTCCAAGAGGAACTTAATGGGTGCTTAGGGTGTATTTATTTTCCTTTTGTATACTGAATGTTCCTAGTGAAGTGAAAGTTTGGGTGCCCTGCAGTTTTTCACAATAATGGGGGTGATCGTTCTCTACATAAAACAATGCTATCAACTACAAATATGTTTTAAACTTCAAATAAGCGTATTGTGTTCAATTGAGTAACACTCAAAATGGTCTTTTCTGGGTTCCTATTTTTTAAAATAATTTATTTATTTTTATTTTATGTGCATTGGAGTTGTGCCAGCATTCATGTCTGAGTGATGATGCTGGGTCTCCGGGAACTGGAGTTACAGACACTTATGAGCTGCCATGTGGGTGCTGGGAATTCAACCTGGGTCTTCTGGAAGAGCAGTCAGTGCTCTTGAGCACTGAGCCATCTCTCCAGCCCCCTAGGTTCTTATATATAAAGTCTGTTTTCACAACAAAGTTTAGCTCCTCCTCTGTCAACTTCTAGTGAAGACGGTTGGATGTTTTGCAGTGCCAGCCATGGGATGGTTCCTCTAGCAGAAGGACATTCAGCAGTATCCACCATTAAAGCCCAGGTTCAGCACTGGGCTACAGTGAAACCAGAGATTGTTCCAGTACTTATATTTAGATTCTCGGATGCCAGAACCCTTCACAGCATTGAAAATGAACACTGAAACTTCTTTACCAGAAGCAACCCCAGACTCCGACGGAATGACACATACAGATAAGATATGCCATGTACCACACTTGACTTGTTTTTCAATTCAAACCTTGTAATTATTTATCAAACCACCATCACCCAAATCCTACTTCTTCCTTCCATCATTTGAAATGGTCACAGGAAGTAGACTCCCATAGTTGCTGGTGGTGTCTAGGTCAGGGTACGCTCTGTGGAGGTTTCTGTCACTGAAGAGTAAGGACAGTTTCTCAGTCTCCACTTCCCCACCATGACGGGATAGTGGAGTTGCTGACTCTGCATCTCTACAGCAGAAAATCGCACACCATCAAGCCCAACCACACCACTGAGGCCACTGTCCATGCCCCCTCCCACTTCCTAGTGCCTTCTGTCTCACTGAGGGAAAGAATCATCTCTTGGATGATGCCTAGGGAGACTACAGTTCACTCTGACTTCCCACTGGAATCCACAGAAAGCCCTCCTCATGGTCACAGCTGTTGACGATCACAGCTAACAGGCTTGTCAGCTTCCTGAGAACTGGACTTCCTGTGAGCATGAGAGGCAGGCCACTAGTGAATGAGTGGAACACGTGGCCACTTCCTAGAGTACAGGAGGATCCCACAGTCTGCACCACAGTTCTCTTATGGGATGCTCCTCATTGACTCCACATTATCTGCAGATGATTTGTGCACAGACTCACCCTGGCAAAGCATAGTTAAGTCTTTATAGGAAAGCCGTCTGAAATTTTAGCTACACTTAGAATCAACTACTTTAATAGATACCACAACACTTTCTAACTTCCAAGGGAAAACTCAGAAACAAGTGAAAAGTGCCCGTCTTGGTAGTATTAATAGCACCTTTTCCTGATGCCTGTTCCCAGAGTCTATTTAAGGCATTGGGTGATCTGCATTTCTGTAAGCCATATATTTAAACTTAGTCTATTAATGCCAAAAGATTTATGTTAAGCTTAGAGCCTTTAACTTATGCACATGTACTTTAAATTCTCACCACACACAGCCTTTTACAAAGCGTATGTTCTGAACATTTTTATTTTTGAATATTAATAAGATAGAGCAGTGTGCTAAATCTTAATATGTATGCAAAATCTATCTTGAGCAATCTAGATTAATTTAAGAGAAGTTCCCTTATACAGTGTGTGACTTTTAAAAAGTAGAGAACTCTAGAAAAGAGAAGGGCCCTTGGTTTTTTCAGAGCAGTGGTTCTCAACCTTCCTAATGCTGTGACAATTTAACATGGTTCCTTAGGTTGAGGAGACATCCCCCCCCCAACCATAACATTATTTGGTTGATATTTCAAACTATAATTTTGCTACTGCTATTAATTGTGATGTAAATATTTGTTATACAGGCTATCTGATGTGACCTCCAAGGAGGCCACAACCTCCAGGGTGAGAACTGCTGTCTTAGGGCCATGGCAGCCATTGCTCCTTTGTGGAATAGAAACCCTTTGGTTCGATGTGACGATGTGACCCCATGTCTTGACCAGTGGTTCCATGATTCGTGGATCTTGTTCCAACCTCCTTTTCATTCTCATCTGCTAAAGTGTTTTCCCTGCTTACGTATAGAAAATTTATAGTTTAAGCTCTAACTTTTTAATTCTGTAACTCCAATGGAAATGATTGTGTAAGTCATGTAAAAGAAGGTCTAGTTTCACGAACTGAAGTGTGAATTCAATTTTCCCAGCATTAGTTTTAGCAAAAAGTGTCCTTTCTCTGGTGTTCTAAGTTTATTTTTCAAAAAAAAAAAAATCAGTTGGCTGTATGTACACATGTGACTTTATTTCTGTGCTTTCTCTGTTCCTGTGAGAATTGAAGGAATTTTGTGGATTTGTTCTGCATATCTGTTTTTTGACAGTCCTAGACTGTTTTGGTGACTATGGCTTTGTAGTGTATTTTAAAGCTTCATGGTGCAAAGGCACTTGATTTATTCATGATATATTCCATTTGATGAGAAATAAAAATTTATAAAACAGGAATAAACTTCTAAAACTATGTACAAAATAAGAACAAAATTCTAAAGTGCTGCTAAGGACTATCTAAAAAATGTAAGTAATAAAATAGTCTATTTTTATATCACAAAGATTTTACATAATGGAAGCCACTTCATAATAAACAGGTCAATAGAATGATGAGCTATCAGTGGCAATATGAAAAATTGTCTTCATATGTGGAGTCTAAGGGATTTACTATAAAATCAAATGTTATCAAACAATGTGTTCAAAACTTAAGAGAGGGCCTGGGAGGTGAGGGCATGAGTTTGAACCCAGAACCTATGTTATTTTTAAACTTTCACATATATCTAATGAATTCACATAATTTCCCCACCTCTCTTTCCTCCAACTCCTCCCACACACACACCCCAAGCCCTTTCAAATCCATGACTTCTTTGCTTTTAACTATTATAGTTTTACACACATAAACGCACAAATATATAGTCAAATATACAATAAATATATGAGAATAAATAAAAATGTAACTATAAATATATTTGAATAAATATAAAAATGCAATCTGTGATCAGCCTCCTCCTATTTATCCCTTTTTTCCTTCATACCTACTGTAGTCTCCTTCTTTTCCTTGGTCTTCCTGTTCCTCTGTGTGTATGTGTGTGTGTGTGTAGCTGTAAATCTAAGATGCACAAATGAGAGACCACATATTTAGCTTTCAAGCCTGGCCTACTTCAGTGAATATAATGGTCATAGGTTAGATTCATTTTGAGCAATTCTTTATTCTCTATAGCTAAATAAAACTTCATTGTTCATACATATACACATATATTTATGCATGACATTTTATTTATTCCTTTTGTAATAGTTTTCTTTCCTGACAAGTTCACAAATGTAAACATGTTTTCTGATTACTCTATCCCCCAGACCTCCCATATCTCAATCTCTCAATCTCATCCCTATAAACTATGCCAACCCCTATTAATCTGTTTCCTGCAGATCTATGACATTTTATTTTGCCATAAACCATTTACTTTACCTGGGGACATCTGTGTGAACAATGAATTGGAGCTACCCACTTGAGCCTGGTGGTGTCACCTGTAATATGCAACTGAAGGCAATGACTTCTCTCTCTCTCTCTCTCTCTCTCTCTCTCTCTCTCTCTCTCTCTCTCTCTCTCTCTCTCTCTCTCTCCCTCTCTCTCTCTCTCTCTCTCTCTCTCTCTCTCTCTCTCTCTCTCTCTCTCTCTCCCTCTCTCTCTCTCTCTCTCTCTCTCTCTCTCTCTCTCTCTCTCTCTCTCTCTCTCTCTCTCTCTCTCTCTCTCTCTTCTCTCTCTCTCCCTCTCTCTCTCCCTCTCTCTCTCTCTCTCCCTCTCTCTCTCTCCCCCTCTCTCTCTCCCTCTCTCTCTCTCCCTCTCTGTCTCTGTCTCTCTCTCTGTCTCTCTCTCTCTCTTGAGTCTAGAAGTGAAAGGTGGGACCTCCAGGCCCCCTCCTCTATCAGTGTCTGTCTGCTGAAGTCCCAGCACTGGCATCTACAGCTGCTGAGGCTCTTGGGTCTCATCTTATTCAAATGACTTTTCCAGTTGTCCTCACCTCTGTCCCTACATTCTTTCTATTGGCTGCTGCAGAGTTCCCTGAGCCTCAGAGGGGATGTATGTACCCCACTTTCTTTTTCTACCACTCTATTGATGAATGTCTAGACTAATTCTATCCTTGCCAATGTGATATGTGGGGGTCTTTATCACATCTTTTTTAAGGTAGCAACAGTTGTTTAAAGAGCACAGTTAAGGTTAAACAACTAGATAATGTAGTGAGATATTAACTTTGTCCACACCTATGGCACAGACCACGCCCATTGGGGGTGGGGACAGGGGCAGATGTTATCTGGGGGAACTAGGTCTGAGGAAGGGGCTCCGTGAGCTCTCTTGCTTGCAGCAGAGGGACAAGAGAACATCCAGAGGCATCCTTAGGACCTGATAGTGTTCATCTGTCTATGTTATAAGTTATTTCTCCCTGAATAAACATCTATTCAGCCTATCTGTTTCTCCTGATCCTTATCAAACCTCAATAAGATAAACCTGTATATATGGCAAACAAAGAGCCAGCATTGTTAACATTTACTCATTTTCTCCCTTAAGGAGTAAAAGTATTCAAAGAAAGAAACACACTTTTCAGATCTCATCTCTGCAACATCAAAATCCAACAAGGCCACAAAGGCGAGAGGCATGCTTGAGAAAGATAAGGCTAACAGAGACAGGGTCTATTAGACAAGCTTGTCAAGCCAAACGCAGTTGAGAATTCCTAGCAAAAACAGTATTTAAAACTGTTTTAAAGTGGACAATTCTGGTCTGGGAGGTAGGACCAAACATTTAGAATCTATTGATTTCAGAACAACCCTATATAAACTGTGGATGGACTCATTAGCAAGAGTGCCTGGGAGACACCTTGCCTCTACCTTTCCCGGGCCTTCAGAAACATCATGCCTTATTCTGGATCTCAGGGTGACTTTACATAATAGTGATGAGGTCACTAATTGTTGTTTCTGTCTGCACACGTATCCTCTTTTGTTATCTACCATTAGTGCATCTAAAACCTACAAAGTGTTTCCTGTGGTCAGTTATTAAATTTAAAGGCATTGTTGTGATTCTCTGACAAAATGAAAAATACACTGCAATTACTTAATAACAAGAACAGCAGATGTTAATGAATAAAAATACATTCATTGGATTTCCAGAAAAACGGTGGAAAAAATGTTAAATGTCCAATATCATATAACAGTGAGAAATGTGAAACTCCAGAACCCGGTGCACCATCTGTAAGCTCCTTGGGTTCGTGCAAAATTCTGTGCAGATGAAGACAAATGGGAAGGTGGTAACTGCAGATTTGAAACTCTAGGTAGTAACAGCATACTGCAGTAAGATGACATAACTCAATTTAACTGCAAAAAAAGTTGCAATTAGTAATTAGTTATCAAGCATATCCACACAAACTTTTTACACTTATAATATTAACAATTTCATTAGCATAACAGTATGCTGTCCTTCTTCCAAATATAATTATACTGCTAATACTAATTAATTATAATATCCTGGAGTAATAACAGCTGAGTATTATCTGAGAGATGCATTATGGAACAAATCCCTTGATTCTTTACAGACTTAATTTTTTTTTAATTTCGCATTGCATATTGAACCCAGGCCATTGCCCACACTACGCGGATGCTCTATAGAAATATTTGTTTCCGAAGCTTGGTGGGGTGGCTCAATTCCAGCAGCCTTCATCTTTCATGTCAACTTTCTCTTTGAAAATGTCCTATTCCATCGACTAAATTATCCACCATCATGGAGCCCTCATCTAGTACCTGTTGGAAACAGAAGCAAACACCCATAACTAAACACTGAGTCGAACTAGGATCCAGATGCAGAAAGAGGAGACAAGACCAGATTGCAGAAACATATAGAGACAGCTGACCTGAACAAGGAGGAGCTAATGGGCCCCTGCAGACTGATAGCTGGGAATCCATCATGGGACTTACTCAGACCCCCTGAATATGGGTCTCAGCTAGAAGGACTGAGCATTCTGGGGGACCTCAGGCAGTAGAAACAGGATCTATTCCTGGTGCACAAAAGGACCTTGCGGACACCCCCCCCATGGAGGGATACCCCCCTAACCTAGAGACAGAAGTCCTAGTCCCTACTACAAATGACTTGACAGATTTACATGACCCAACCTGGATAGCATAGCCCTACAAGTGGAATGGGGGTGGAGGGGATGGGTGGGGAGGGTGGCCAGGGTGCATGTCACAGGGGAAAGAGGGTAAGAGGGAGGGAGAGAGGGAGGAAGGGAGGGAGGGAAGAAGGAAGGGAGGAAGAAAGAGGAAACTGGGACCAACGTGTAAAATTTTTAAATTATATTATTAATAAAAGAAAGGAAGGAAGGAAGGAAGGAAGGAAGGAAGGAAGGAAGGAAGGAAGAAAGAAAGGAAGAAAGAAAGAAAGGAAGAAAGAAAGAAAGAAAGAAAGAAAGAAAGAAAGAAAGAAAGAAAGAAAGAGTCCTATTCCCCATATCTTATAAAGCTTCAGAGAGCAGAAGAGATCAGAAGACCTTCCTGCAGTACTGTCTATATGGCTGTCCCAATTTCAGAGAAAGAATATAGTCTAGCCTGTGTGGTCACCTGCTTGTCAGAGTGCTGACTATGAAAATAACCAATTTTGCCAATCCTGGTCCACATTGCACGCAAGAAAGATGCAGAAGTTAAAGGGAAATTTGCTTTCTCAAAATGGGCATCTTCATTCAACCTACAAAGAAAAATATAGTATGTCCTAATGGACCATAAGCCTAAAGCTAATGATGGAGAAGACACTGTAGGAATTTTCCAAACACTTCTATGTGTTAATTATCTACTGAAAAGAGAAACACAAGTGTCCTTTTACTTAATTTTAGTGACACCCAGTAAGATGCCATGAGGACAAAATGGGGGCAACTTCGAAAAAGAAACTTATTCACTTGGGAGTTTACTAAAAAGGTCTATAGTTTTTGTCTTTTTTAACATTTACTTTTGTACTACACACTGGTTATTATTTATGTGACTGTGACCACACAGGGATAAAGAGGGACTTAAGGGGAGAAAGGTCTATTCTGGCTCATAGTCAGAAGGGACACAGCCTCCCGTGGTGGGGACATCATGGAGACAGAAATGTGAGTTGACTGAACTCATGGCACCCACAGTTAGGAAGCAGAGAGACAAGACAACAGGAAGTGTGTCTGGGACTCACCTCAGTGATCCACTTCTGTCAGGCCTGGATCCAGCTGGGGACTAAGTGTTCAGTCACTCAAACAGGTGAGCCTATAGGGGGCATTTCACATTCAAACAGTAACACATCACATAGTAAGTTCATGTAATAAATGCCATATTTTGATAATTCAAAGATTAGTGTAGGTTCTTATAAGTACTGTTCAATACAATATTCAGAGTTATAATTACACAGAAAAAGAAAGTTATACTTCAATAATTTTAAAGGCCAGAAATATCCCAGGAATTCCCCCAAATAGTGCCAAGACAATTTCATCAACTTCACTAGAAATTTAGGATGTACACTACCTTGCCTTCCTAGAGAGGATGGTCAAAAGTTCTTTGTTCTTGAGGGCCTGTGAATGCTTTAACATGAAGACATTTTGCTCACACCGTAAAGAATGTGCAAGGAGCTTTTGACTAATAAGAATTATTTTACTTTTAGAAGCTGAATATGTCCAAATACTTCAGAATTTTCAAATGCCTTTAATTCCTTTGTGGGCTAATTTAGCAACTCTCTGACAGTATTACCGGGACACATACATTTTGTAAATAATAGCAGACAGTTTTGAAACTTGGAAACATGTCTTTATTTTTAGTTTATTCCTAAAGGCCTATTTCCACTGAATTTGCAGGAATAAATTAAGACAAGATACAATTCTAGCAAAGAGGAAAAACTGTTGTGGCAGGTGCCATAATTCATAGATGCATATAACTGGATATGATTGAGTGAAGTCAACAAAAGCATGCAAGTCTAATGAGCTGCCAATCACAGCATGTTTATAATCTCTCAGGAACTTTCCCAAAGTTTATCTGGATGAATTCTTTACTAAGCCATGTTCCATTTTCTAGACAATCTTCAGCTCATGAAACCCATACAACTTCTGATCCTGTCAGACATTTTTCTTGAGGAAAGAATGCTAGCTCACTCATGTTGTGGACATCCTGTGAAACAAGAAAGCCATTGATGGTATTTCTTCTGTCATATAAACATATAGACTTTGGCTTCCCAAAATTATCTGTTCGCAGAAAGAACTCAGACCTGTAACTTCATGAAAGAACAACACTCAGAAGACTAGGTCATGCACTGAGAGTTGAATCCAGCATCCCCTTTGGATAATTCAAGTTCCTTATGTAAACAAGGGTAGTGTTTGTGTATAGTCTGTCCATCCTATATGCTTTTAATCATCTTTAGATTATTTATTATATCTATTATAAAGTCAATGCTATTGACAGTTATTTCCTGTTGTGGCAATTACAGTCAAGGTGGGCACATGGTTTGGAAAGATGTAATTCTTTAAAAATATTTGTTCCATGGTTTGTTAAATCCAAAGATAATCACTCTTTATGAAGTGTCAATTTATAAAGGAAGGAACCACTGCCT
The DNA here is from genome assembly GCA_030556225.1 of Cricetiscus sungorus. NCBI lineage: Eukaryota > Metazoa > Chordata > Mammalia > Rodentia > Cricetidae > Cricetiscus > Cricetiscus sungorus. The sequence continues at coordinate 31,726,767 of JANBXA010000398.1, forward strand.
CACAGAGGTTTGATAACATAAGAGATAGCAGGAACTGAAATGTCAAAGTCTTAAAAAAAAAAAGGGGGGGAGATGCACTAACATATTATGCTTGTCATCCCAGAACTTGGGACATAGGCATCTGGGCTAGTCCAGGTGACACAGCAAGACCCAGGCTAAAAACAAAAATGAAAAGAAAAACAATTTAAAAATAGAATGGAAGGAACTGTGTAAACATGAGGATGAAGTTAAAAAAGTACAGAGAAGGAGAAGGCACAGTGGGGACTAGAGAAGGTGAGAACTCAGTAATGAACAAGAGAGGAAACAGAAGCCCATGTATTTCACACTTGCCCTCATCTCAGCAGCATAAGGAGGCAGAAACTGTCACCCCAGAGCTAAGGGGGCATTAACTGTATGTTCACCAGTCTGGTTTGCTCTTTATACAAGGTGTACATCTACCAAAGTATCAAACTGTAGCCCATGATTTCACACAAGAAAAATAATATAAGAAGAGTAAATGATAGAACTTGGTAGACATATTGTCCTAATGCCACACTTTTGGTGACTGGGCCAGCCCCCAAGTATGCAGGGAAAGCGGTCATGTTTATAGCAATGTTCTCTACTGTTGTCAAGGAGAGCCAGGTCACAGGGTAACAATAATAAGGACAAGAGAAAACAGGAACCCAGAGTGACAGACACAGCCCTGTAATATACCTCCATGAAGTCAGGAAAGTGAAGAAAAAATGGCCCAAATCTGTGATAAATGTGGACATCTCATCTCAAATTAACTCCCTACTTTCTTCTATCTGAACTCTGCTATTCTACAGTGTGACATTCTACTCCCACACAGGAGTGAGAACTTGGCAGCACACAGGACAATGTCATCCAGGAAGACATGGATAAAATGAATGAAAGTCAGGAGAGGAATCCAGAGCCTGGGTGAGCCATCACTGATCATCAATGAGGGAATGCTGGGACAATACACTGACTTAAGAACCTGTCCCTTGGCTCATTCAGCAAACTTATCATCACCACCAGGAGCCAAGTATCCCATTAACTTTGTTTTGTATTAGAAAATTCCTCTCACAGCTGTGAAACAGATCACCAGTGAGTGGTGTTTCTGACCATTATTCTGCATTCGTGCTTTATTTATTTACCCCAGATGACTCTGTCTTGGGCGAGAATGCCAAGTTAGTAATGCACTTTAGGCAAAATCTTTTTAGCAAAGTCAAAAAGGATGAAAAAGATTTTAATGCAAGTTTAATTTGGACTCAGCACCCTTAGTTTTTTTTTTTTTTTTACAGATAACCATTGTAAGATTACATTGTTTGATCCTCTGCAGTTTGTGTGTGTTTCCAGTTTAATTGATATTTAATAGTATAAAATAAAAACAGTGGTATTTGAACTCCACTCTCCTTGTTTAATACTTCTAATTAACTCATTAGTTTCTTGCTTCCCAAGATCATACTTCCCAAGACCTCACTGAGTCTGCAGAGATGAATTGTGACTTGCAGACATGGAGACTCTCCAGAGAAAGATTGAAAAAAGATCCCCTCATCAGGAGATTGATGCTCCTCCCGGCCTTTAGTCTGGCTTTGTGGCCACTGCTTTTCTAGAGTTGCTTGTCCATCATCATCATGGTCTTGGCAAGATCCTCAAGTAGGGATCTAGTCTGCGGAGAAACATGGGCAGAAAACTCATCCTTCCTTGAGGATGAGGCTTATTTCACTCAATGGAAGATTATCCCATTATCCAGTTTCCCTGGGGATGGCCCTGAGTGTCCAGTAATTGGTTTGGGGAAATATCACATGTTCCCATACTATGTGTCTTCTCTAAATTTCCATGAAGAGAGGAGAGTAGGATAGGGGAGTACATGATCATTAACATCCTATAATGTGTCCACCCTGAGAGCCCTCATTACCATAGCAGGTAAAGGAACACCGATAGACTCAACTGCTTACACCTGGCAGCCCTTTCTCCATCAGGGATCCTATACATCCCATAATAAAATTAGGACACTGAAACAAATACTGTGGATACCGTTGGCCTGCTCAGTGGCTCAGTGCCCCCGTGGTCTCATGGCTCCTTTACTTCAGATGGTCCGGAAACCAGGCACTTTTGTTCTTGCTTCTTTTTACCATAGGCACTCAGCCTTCAGTTTAAATTCATAGAGCTGAGTTAAGGAAAGTGGACAATAAAATGTCAAATGAAGTTCCTTCATACTATCAGAGCAAAACTGAAGCTCTGCAGATGGGCAATGTTTGTAAACAGCTGAATAGTTTTTCTCCTAGAAAATTCAAATTGAAATATTAGTAGCTCCCCTGGAGAAAAGGAAAGGGACAAGATCTCCCAAGCAAATTGGAGGCATGGAGGGAGGGGAGAGGGAGTTAGGAGAAAGAGAAGGGGGGGGGGAAGAGGGGAGAGGTGGGCATGAGGGAACAGGAAGATTGAGACAGGGAAAGATAGAGAACAAGAAAAGAGATACTGTAATAGAGGGAGCCATTATAGATTTAAAGAGAAATCTGTCACTAGGGAAATATGCCAAGAGATCTACAAGGATGAACCCAACTAAAAATCTAAGTAATGGTGGAGAAACTATCTTAAATGCCTTTCCCCGATAATGAAATAGATGACTACCTTCTATGCCATCCTAGAGCCTTCATCCAGTAACTGATGGAAACAGAAGCAGATACCCACAGCTAAACACTAAGCAGAACTCTTGGAATTCACTTACAGAGAGAAAGGATTGATAAGCAAAGGGGTCAAGACCAAGTTGGAGAAACCCACAGAAACAGCTGACCTGAACAAGGAGGAGCACATGGACTCCAGTCTGATAGCTGGGAAACCAGCATAGAACCAACCCAGACTCCCTGAATGTGAGTGTTAGTTAGGAGGACTGGGTAGTCTATGGGGCCTCTGGTAGTGGATCAGTATTTATCCCTAGTATATGAATGGACTTTGGGAGCCCATTCCACATAGAGGGATACTCTCTCAGCCTAGACACATGGGGGAGGACCTAGGCCCTGCTCTAGATGATATGACAGACTTTGAAGATCCCCATGGAAGGCCTCACCCTCCCTGGGAAGCAGAAAAGGGATGGGCTGGGGTTTGGTGGGGGTGATAGGGGAGGATGGGAGGGTGAGAGAACTGGGATTGACCAGTAAAACAAGCTTGTTTCAAATTTAAATAAAAATATAAAAAAAATAAATTTAACAAAAGCTGTTCAGTGATAGTAGATTTGAAGTACTGTGTAAGCTCACACCCAGGGCACTGGCTGATTCATGTCCACATGGTTAGGGTTAGGCACACTGTACAGTCACCAATGCTTAGCCCTCCACTTTCCTAGACTGCACATAAGCTCCCGCTACCAGAGAGTCTTCCACTGACAGTCATTGTGCCTGCATGACTTTGTGTAGGTAGACCTGGGGTACAGAGCTTCTAGTACTGATATATAATGAATTAAAATGCCATTACTAAAACCATTACTAACAAAAATGTGTCACATAAAATGTACCTTCCAAAACAAATCATTACCAAACTGTCATTCGTTTCTATAAAAAACGTTATCAATAGTAATTATATAGTTTTCAGTGGTTACAAAAAAACCTCAACAACCAAAAGCCCTAGTGCAGACACACTTGAATTTCTCATCTAGCTGAGGAACTACTAATACTTATACATGGTAATTCCTATTTTAAAATTATACAGGCAATTTTGTATCTCAAAGGAAGATATTGAGTGCTTGATGTAATGCATGTTTAAGTGGAACATGAGAACTATCCAGTTATCATGGGACTAAATTGTTGCTGAGGTAGCTCCATGATACGTATACATAAGTTCACATGACCTGGAGGGCAACCATCTCAGAGTCTCAACTTCTCAGTAGGTCACCCTAGTGCTTACAAAAAGAGGATCAGCACTGTTAGGGCAAATGTCTAAGATCATCTCATGGAAAAGATATGAGGGCTAAGAGACTGTCAATGAGAGAAAGATTTAGATACTAGAAAATTTCCAATCAGAAACTTTCTGACATTTTTTCTCAAATAATAAACAGGTCAGCAGCTGGAGAGACCTGGTGGTTGAAACTAGGCTGCTTTGTAGGATAGGTGAGTCTGGTTCCCAGCCCTCACATCAGGCTGTAAAATAGCCCATAATTCCAGCTCAGGAACATCTGGCACCTCCTTCTGGCTGCTGCTGGTGCCTGCACCCATGTGTACATATCCATAATTGAAAATAAAACAAATCTTTAAAATAATAAAATAGACCAAATAGGTCAGCACCAACAGTATTTAAAACATACTTCCCTTTACATATACAAAAAAGTTTATATACACCATCAACTTTATGAAAATATATAACTGTTTTTGCTATGTTTGGGATGGTACTTAGGGTCTTATGTAAGGTACGCAATCATCCTTCTACTAACCTTCATTCCTAGTTGTCATGAAAAAAATATAAAGGAAAAAAATGAGGTTACAAACTTTTCTCACTGGTTCCAGATCTCTGATATTAGCACCCAGCACATGATGAATCTTAGGTACCTAAAAAATAATCATCATACAACACTAACAGACATTGTAACGTGGAAGAGGAAAATCTTCTAAAGTCCACATCATACAAAGAACTACAGACAATTAACTACTGAGCAAAGAAGAGTTGGTCTTCTCCAGGGATGAGCCTAATTGGTTATCAAATAGAAAGTGCTCAGCCCTGAAATCATATACAAACAATGCAAAAGGGACTCAGTAGGGTGTGTGTATGTGTGTGTGTGTGTGTGTGTGTGTGTGTGTGTGTGTGTGTGTGTGTGTATTAATAAAAAAGACCATTAATTTGAGAGGGAGTAAGGGAGGAATGGGGGGAGTTAAAGGGAAAGGACTTAGGAAAGATTGGGGGAAGAAATAGAAAATGATTTAATTATATTTTAATTAAAACAAAAACTATTAAGAAAAACATAAAATTAAAATGTAAACAGCATAGTGTTTTGACATTACAATGAGCTATTACATTAAATATCACCCAAAGTTAAAAGAGATGTTACGAAAATTATGGAGCCACCAGTCATGGAGCAGCCCATTGTCTTCATAGCAACTAACAAAGAATGGGTTTTGCTCTTGTTATGGTGGTACACAATCACTACTAATCTATCTAGCCTAAGATCCAAGTATGTCTCGCAAAACTGAGCCTCCTAGTGCTAGAGAGATTTTGTTGTCTTTCTTTTCTGCTCTACTGCCATCAACCCAAACACAAAGGGACTTCATCCTTGATTGCTCCAGGCTAGATCCATTCACACTAAGCTGACAAAATACTTGATAAACAAGGAACATGTCTATTGAGATAATTATATTTCCTCCAACTCCCACTCAGTTCCAGAAGTCCTTGCAGAGTGGGAAGTGTGGCACTATCTATCTCTATTTCTCTTTTTTTTATTATTATTACTTCTTTCAATTTTTGAAAGTATAATTACATCATTCCTCTATTCTCTTTTCTCCCTCCAAGTCCTCTTATACACCCTCCTTGCTCCCTTTCAAGTCCATGGCCTCTTATTTTAATTAATTGTAGCTACACCACATTTTGAACGAGGCTGCAGAAAGAATCTTTTCAAGCATCTTATTGATTACAGGGTGTGCTAAGTCATCAGCCACACCTCATTCAGTTCTGTAGTGTTTCTCTGTAAAGTAGACTGGGGTCAGAAGTCAACCTAGAGAATTCCCCCTGCCCTCATGCAGTGTCTAGAGCTGTGATTGAGGCACGTCGACAGAGTGCAACACTTGCAAGAGACTGTATCATGGACCCTCAGCCCTAAGATATTTACTGTCTAGCGCTATTGATACTTTAGAGTAAAGTCAGGTGTAGCCTGAAGGGTATGTATTCCTGCCACTTCCAGGGGAGCAACTGTATGAGAGATATCTTTGCTTTCTTTGCATTTCCACATATTAGAAGTCAGTAATTATTTTTTTTTCTGGTTCATTATCATATATAGGCGCAGGTCACCCTAAATCACTTGATTATTAAAGAAAAGAGATGAGCTGAAGGAGCAAAACATTTGTAGGGTATAGAAATAAACCACAAAATAAGACAGAAGGAACACATCAGTATCAGCATTGCAAGGGAGACAAGGGTGTACAGGAGCTCAGATTGTGCCAGTGGTTTTCAAGCCACCGATTGGCCTAAGCCAAGCTGCTTTCAACAGCAGTAAACTTTTCACTAGACTCTTTGAGCAATGAGCTCCTGATTTCGCCACACATCTGCAGCAGTGATTTGAGTCAACGACAGAAAAATAATTTCTGAGCATAATGAACAGTCACTATTAAATCACATATCTGTGCCTATTATAGCCATGCTCATTGCCTGATTTTTAGATTTCAATGTTTGGCTGTAACTTTCTCTTAACAACTTTATGTGGTTCCTGCATGTAGAAATGGGTAGTTTGGTGGTTCTGAATCATACAACTGTAGGTCAGAAGCAGGGAACTTTGTAAAGCATACTGAAGGGAAACGAACATGAGAAATGTCTTCTTGCCATAAACAGAAAAATGATTTTGTAGAAATGTTAAAAGATGGTATGCTTTCTAAAAAGTAGATCTTTGATTTGGGTTTCCAGGGAATATGAGTATTCCTATAAGGATGGATTAAGTTGTTCATAAAATGAAGTGCTTTGCATGAGACATTAAAATTCAAAATGAGTCTTATTTCTTCATGCGTACATTCCTGACTCCCATCATCGCTTGTGACTCATTTACTGCTCTGGGATATGTTGTAGTTGAGGATCTCTAAAGGAACAGATCTGATACAACTGACATTAAGGGGATGTGCTAAAAAGACTCACAGGATGTACATAGTCTAGGAAGTCCAGCAATGTCTGCCTCACAACACAAAGGCTCAGAATGCAGTAGTTGTGCAGGCCACTAACGTCTCTGGCTGCCTGTCTACAGTCTATCTGGTGCTGGAGTCCTGAAGGACTCCTGGAGAGATGCTGGGCTTCAGTGTACGATTGGATTCCTGAAGAGTTGGACTTAATACTGTACTGTCTGCAGCAACAGCACAGTGCACTTGCCAGTGAGGTGAGAGCAAACAGCAGAAAGCAAAAGCCACCTTTGCCCAGTTCCTTTTATGTGGGCTGCCGGTAGAAGGTAGAAGGTGTGGCCCGGATATACAGTGCCTTTTCCACCTTATTCAATCAAGAAAATCCTTTGCAAACAGTCCTAGCACCTTGTGTTTCAGTTGATTGCAGATATAGTTAAATCCACAACCAATACCAGCAATCACAGATAGAAGGTGACTGACTTATCAGCTGGAGAGATGGCTCAATGGTCAAGAGCACTGGCTAGCCTTGCAAAAGACTACTCTACAGTTCAGTTCCCAGAACCAATCTCAGGCAGCTTACAACCAACTGTAACCCTACATCCAGGGAATCTGACACCCTCTCTTGGCCTCTGAGGGTGCCTGCACACACACACACACACACACACACACACACACACACACACACACACACTTGTGTAGGTGTATGCATGTGTGTACATACATATATGTATACATATGTATAATAACAGAAGGAAAGTTCTTGTTTTTTTCTTTTTCCTTTCTTAAATTTAAATTTGAAACAAGGCTACTTTAGATGTCAATCTCAGTTCCCTCACCCTCCTGTCCTCCCCTGTCCCTCCCAGCAATCTCCAGCCCATCTCCTTTCTGCTTCCCAGGATGGCTGAGGCCTTCCATAGGAAGTCTTCAAAGTCTGCTATATCATTTGGGGCAAGGTCTAGGCCCTCCCCTATGTGTCTAGGCTGAGGGAGTATCCTCTATGTGGGATGGGCTCCCAAAGTCCATTTGTATATGAGGGATAAATACAAATCCATTAGCAGAGGCCCCATAGACTGCCCAGTCCTCCTAACTAACATTCACATTCAAGGGATCTGGATCGGTCCTATGCTGGTTTCCCAACTATCAGACTGGAGTCCATGTGCTCCCCCTTGTTCAGGTCAGTTGTTTCTGTGAGTTTCTCCAGCCTGGTCTTGACCCCTTTGCTCATCACTCCTTCTTCTCTGTAACTGGATTCCAGGAGTTCAGCTAGGGTTTAGCTGTGGGTGTCTGCTTCTGCTTCCATCAGATACTAGATGAAGGCTCTAGGATGGCATATTAAGTAGTCATCAATCTCATTATCATGGAAGGACATTTAAGGTAGCCTCTCCACTATTGCTTAGATTTTTAGTTGGGTTCATCCTTGTAGATCTCTGGACATTTCCCTAGTGCCAGATTTCTTCTTAAATCTATAATGGCTCCCTCTATTATGGTATCTCTTTTCTTGTTCTCCTCTATTCCTTCCCTGTTACAGTCTTCCTGTTCCTTCATGCCCACCTCTCCCCTTCTCTTTCTCCTAACTCCCTCTCCCCTCCCTTCATGCTCCCAGCTTGCTTAGGAGATCTTGTCTCTTTCCCCTTCTCTGAGGGGACCATGTATGTCACTCTTAGGGTCGTTCTTGTTTCTTAGCTTTTCTGGTGGTATGAATTGTAGGCTGGTAATCCTTTGCTCTGTGTCTAAAATCTACATATGAGTGAATACATACCATGTGTGTCTTTTTGTGCCTGGGTTATCTCACTCAGAATGGTGTCTTCCAGGTCTATTCATTTGCCTGCAAATTTCAAGATTCCATTGTGTTTTTCTGTTGAGTTGTACTCCACTGTGTAAATGTACCACATTTTCTTCATCCATTCTTCAGTTGAGGAGCATCTAGGTTGCTTCCAGGCTCTGGCTATTACTAATAGTGCTGCTATGAACATAGTTGAACAGACGTCCTTGTTGCATCAATGTGCATCTTTTGGGTATATGCCTAAGAGTGGAATTGCTGGATCTTGTGGTAGATTGATTCCCATTTTCCTGAGGAAATGCCATACTGATTTCCAAAGTGGCTGTACAAGTTTGTACTTCCACCATCAGTGGAGGAGTGTTCCCCTTTCTCCACATCCTCTCCAGCAGAGTTGTCATTGGTGTTTCTAATTTTAGCCATTCTAGCAGGAGTAAGATGGTATCTCAAAGTTGTTTTGATTTGCATTTCCCTGATAGCTAAGAATGTTGAGCACTTTCTTAAGTGTCTTTCAGCCGTTTTAGATTCCTCCATTGAGAATTCTCTATTTATTTCTGTACTCCACTTTTTTTCTTCTTCTTAATAATAATGAAACTGTAGTCTTTGGTTTTGGTCCCTTGAGTGTGCAATGAACCTAACGTCGGCACTGACACACCTAACTTGCCATCTCTGGAGTGCTGTGCCTGGCTTTGCAGAATAATGGGAAATGAGGGGTGTCTTCCTGATTTAGAATCCAGCTGGGCTCCTGGAGAAACATGGAGGAGCTTTGACTCTTTCATGTCTGGCTTGCTGCTTTGCTAGCTCACCTGTGCACCTGACAGGATGGATCTCTCAGGTCAATAGATCTGCCCCCACTTTGTACACTGTATCTTCCCTTACTGACACTTCCTCTTCTGGATTCTTGTTCAGAACTCTCTAAGTATACCATGAATTCCATGCAGCTTCACCTTATCAGAGAACCTTTCATTCCATGACCCTAGAGGCTACCATTAAGGAATTTCTCACAAACACAGAGAAAATTCAAAACATATATATTCAAAATATATATATATGTACATATATATATATGAATGACAGGAAAATTAGGTAGCACCCACTGTCTCACAAAAGTTTTTATGATGCTTCATGGGCAAATAATGGGAGATGAGAACAATGCAGAGAGGCAGCTGTTCACTGCAAAGGTATCATCTCTTAGAACCACAGCATTTGCAGGTTTTAGGGCCCCAACTGCATCTCAGGATTGCCAAAAGTTTCTCAGAGGTGGTGCAAAAAATGGTCTATGAAGAGTACTGATTGACTGAACTTCATTAAACTTGGAGAAAACATTTCTTAACCACATATCTGGTAAAGAACTCAGAGCCATTAAATGTAAAGTAGTGTGGTGATTCAATAATGCAAAAGTAAAGTATTGAACAGGGGTTAAAAGACTTAAGACATTTTACCACAGATATGGGAATAACAGTGACTAAGGAAAACATGATGAGTCATCAGAGAATACAATTTATATCTACAATGAGACACCATAGTAAATTTCCCTATACAACATCATTATTATTAAGAAGAAGAAAATAAACTACCAAGAGTGTCAAAGATACAGAAAAGCAATATTCAGGGTTGCTCTCCATCTCCATGGGGCCAAAAACATGGGAACATTTGAAATCCAAATAAAACTCTTCTTGTGCAGAAACAGACATTTCACTCTGATGGGAGATGTTATTCTGTATATATGTTTCTCATACTTGTTAATAAAGCACCGTTGGGCCAATGAGATAGCAAGATAGGCGGGGCTAGGAGACCAGGAGGAGGAAAGAGGAAGGAGTAGGGAGGAGTTGAAATGTAGCCTGGGGAGGAAGGAAGACGCCCGCCTTGGCTCCCCGATAAGACGACCACGTGGAAATACTTAGATAAGTAGAAATGGGTTAATAATTAAGGCAGAGCTAGCCCATAAACAATAATGGTAACTGGCCAACAGGATTGTATCAAACATAGAGTCTCCTGCATGTTATTGGGGGCCAGCACGCCAGACCAGTGGCGGGCAGGCTGGCCAGGAAACATACACGCTACATCACTCCACATTCTATTTTGTGCTGGACATGTTTCACTTTGCAGGCAGACCCACATCTTTGAACAATGGGCAGATGCTCCAAATAGCAACATCTGATGATAAAAATATGCCAGCCCTTTGATGATGCCCTCAGTTCAAATCTCAGCACCACAGGGACCAAAATCGAAATCCAGGTGAAGAACAGAGAAGCCAACGAGGCCTGGTCTTTGCACTGTAGTTTGGTTCGGTTTGTTTGCTTTTCATGCTTCTGGTCTCACTGGGTTTTGCACTTTCCAAGAAAATATGTGTAAACAAAGTTTGCTTCCCATTATTCCATTACTCGTACAGAATGCTATCTGAATTCCATACAACTGAATGTTGGGATCTTTACTTATTACTAAAGGCAGAATTTTATTTTATTAAAAGCCTACTGTTTTCCTTTTTTTAATCTATCTTGAGGATACTGTCTTATAAATTAAAATATTCTTCATAGTTTTATTAAGAATATGGTAATTCATTAATTTTAATGTGATTTGTAGGAATGAGTGGATTGAGCATTCCTGCCTTTTCTTCTTATGAATGCTTCCTAAGGAGATATTTGTTCAGAGCTGGAGAAGCAGCTTTGTGGTTAAGAGTACTTATTGATCTTGCACAGTACCCATATTTGGTTCCTAATATCCAAATAGTGGCTTACAACCATCTGTAACTTCAGTTTCAGAGGATCTGATACCCTCTTTGGACCTCTGTGGGCACCAGGCGCACAGGTGGCGCACATGCATACATCAGGCAAAACACTCATATTCATAAAATACATTAAAAATTAAGTTATAGTGTAAGTTACTATTATAAAGCTCATACTTCCCTTAGAATGACAAACCACGTTCTTATCTGCCTTTAGCTGGTGTCTCATGTTGAAGCAAAACTCTCTTCTGGATGCTCATGTATTTTACTTGCTCTCAGTGAGCTCAGAAATTAATGGCTTGCTTTTACTATATTTTATGATTCATAAACTTATTTATGTAAATAATTAAAATAAGAATGATAAGACACTGCATATGATACAGTCAGTATGAAAAAGATGTAAATGTCTTCATCTGGTAAGGAACTATTCTCACAGCGCATGGAAATGTCTGTGCACATCACTGCATGTAGTAGCTTTGGGCATTTTTACATGTGCATCATGTCATTCACTCCCCCACCACATGCCAATGTATTGATGGATCAATGCTCGGAAACATGAAGTTATGCAGCCGAGCGAGACTGCACTGAACACAGTACCATCAGCACTATCCAAAACCACCTATCTTCGCAACGGTCTGACCTGCTTTCCAAATTCATTGGAAGTTTTAGAAGTCCACACTCCAAAGCCCCCAGTTTGCAACTTGAAAAGGACGTGGGCTCAACTTCCCAAGGGTTCTGTAGAAGAGCCAACAGTGTCTTTTGTTTGGAGTAACCTGGTGCCCCGAGGTTACTCCGTACAATCGCCACAGCTTTCCACTGGCCCACTCCCAGAACTGATGAACAGCTCTGGAACCATTAGCTCAGTGAATGCTAGCATAGGCTCTAAGAAGCTGCATTTCTATTTTTTTAACACAACCCTTACAGTAGACAGCACACTTTGTAGTTGAGAACTAAATTGCTAGTTCTCGTTTTAATTTTCTTCAAACATTTCTGAACATGATCTTTATGTGTTAGCAAATATGAATGATTACAAATAGTTCTTTTATCTGTGTGATGGATTGTTGGGCATATGGACAGTTGTAAACAATACACAAACTGCTTACTCAGAGGCTTTGCGCTGGTCTTGCCCATCCTCTCAAATTAACTTACAGCTCATTTTAAGCACATACATGGAAATCCCGAAGAGAGTGCAAGCAATGAGCCCACTCAAGACTGGACTTCTCCGCATGGGGGTCCATGTATCCCCACTGCTCCCTGATGAACTGTGAGCTTCTGAAGGATGCTTGTATACCCACTGGCGAACCCATCATGTGCCAGTGCACTACAGCGTGCAGCTGCAAACCCACAGTCACTGTGATGGACCTGGTTAACTCAGCAGGCCACAAAACAGGAAGACATGAGTATGGGCAAGAGTCTTGGAGGGCACAGGAGTTGAGGTAACAGGAGAAGGTAAGGGTGACCGTAATCAGAATGTACTGATCACTAATATATGAACTTATAAAAAAAACTAGTTTACTAAAAGGAAAGCACCCTGGCTGCAGAGTCTCTAACAGCCTGTCTTCCCTGCAGAGTCTCTCACAGTGAGTCAGCCAGCACTACTTGGTGTGGGATGGGGAGCTCTTCCTACCACATCCCTTCCTGGAAAGCAGGGCCCAGAGAATATACTAATGATGCTTTTTTTCTGTTCATTTGACTTCTAACAGAAAATAACAAGATTAGTTGGACTTCAAATTCTATAGACTGGCAAATCCCGAAGTTTTCCAAATTCCCTCTAACTCTGAAATCCCCATCTAGAAGCCAAAACTGTGTGTTCTGCCATCTTTGCCACCTCAGAGTATTTTGACTCAAATTTTTCTCAAAAAAATCACAAAACTTTTCTAGATCGTACTGAAGAACATACTTGAACAAAGGACACAGCTATAAAATCAGACTTAAAATATTGTGGGTCATTGACAGGAAGCATTCATACCATCTGAACCCCAAATCCAGTAGTCTATGTTAAACAGACACTTCAGGCAAGGCATGACTTCAGCCACCCAGATGCTGGGCATTTTCCGTTCATTTTCTCAGGGGACCCCTCCCCCAGCAGGTCCACATCCAATCTTCCTACTGAGTTTCCTTTAGAATCTAGGTAGTTTCTCAGTTTTTCAAGCTCTCTGGCATCCATTTGTTGATACAAATCATCCAGATCTTGAGCCAAATAAAAATTAATGATGTCTTTATATTCAATTTTATTATAGAAGCATTGAAGTAGCTAACATTTCTATCCTCAGATGTCAAATCAATAAGATGTCCCAACAATTTAATTATAGAGAACTAATAAAAAGGGATAGAAAAATCTACAATCACAGTCAGGGACCTCAACAGTCTCCCAATAATTGATAGAGGAGGCTAAACAGAAAGTAAAGAAGAGTAAAAAAGCTATCAGGTTTTGATCTACTTGACATTTTCGGAACATTCTACAAATAATATATTACAAAGACACAGTGAACATAAAAAGTCTTTAACAGTATAGAGTATGCTACAAACCCTTTATAAAGCCTTAGCAAATTTTTAAGAATTTCAAGATGAAAAATGAGATTTATCACTCAAAGAAGTTAACTTGAAAACAGTAATAGAAAGACATCTTTAAAACATGACCCAAATATCTAGAAACTAAGTAACACATTTCTAACATACTAAGCAAAAAATGTAACACTACTTTGGGGAACCCCTGCTCCACCAATGTTGGACTTTTGAATGAGTTGATCTTGCTCTGATAACCATAGCTACTATTAATTGATATGTGTGGCAGCCAGATCACACCAGCATTTCACAGATCTCCTCATCATCCACCAGCTCATACATTCTCTCTACCCTCTTATTCAATGTTCCCTGAGCTCTGTGCTGTTAGAGATTGATAGATAACAGGTTTTACCCATCCACGACTGAGTATCCAGTGTCACATCACAACTGGTCAGCATTTTGACCAGTTTCGAGTCTCTGATTTATCCACTACCCACTTCAAATACAAGCACAAATACATGAAAGCAGCACAAACATACGGGTATAAACATAAATATTTAGAATGTAGTTTCAGAGCAGAACAATACTAGGGTCCCCACTAGGACTCATGATCTCTCTAGTCTTGGACTTTTGAACAGGTTTAAAGTACCAGTGATGGAAGGAGGAATTCTATGAAGAAGACCTTGTAACTAATCACAGAGAGTGACTGGCCACCTCCATAGCCATCATACCACTGCTGCACATCTTGCCAGCAGGTTGGTATTGTAACATACAGGAGCCAGCAGTGGGTTACACCACTGATGCTTTTCAGTCCCACACACTATGAAAGCTAGCCGGTAGGGAGAGTCACCAGGCCAGATCAGGATTCGTTTCTCTATGTTCTACATTCAAACTGAGTAGCTATTTTCAGCATCCAGTCTTTAGCATCTAATTATGGTGGGCAACCAAGAGCAATGTTAATACCTGTGTTGGTTTCCATGCCTCTGGGGCCTCCGTAACCAATAACTTATAGGGAACTATCTGTAGGAGTAACTGAGACAGCCTACCCAAGCTGCAGTTGCTCTGCCCAGGTGCCCAGGCCAACCCACATGCACAGGACATGCACTTCCTCCCTGAGCCAAGCCACCAAGCCTGCCTCAATGCCCAGAGACTGCTGACAGAGAGACACTTGACCCAGAGACACCAGTGAGGAAAGGACAACGCAGCAGAATTAGCCACCTGAGCCAATGGGACCTTGGGAGGTGTATAAAGGCAGGTCTAAGTTCCTTAATAAATCAGTCTGCATCACGCTCTGCTACTCACTGACTCCGAGTGCCTGTGTCTTCTCACCCCCTCCCCCAAGGGTGTCCGAGCAGAATAACCTGCAACAACTATTCATTCCTTGTACTGAGATTTTCATTTATAACCCAAGTACTCCGTGAGCAGCGATACTTCCCACACAGGGCTCTTCTGTCCAGGTTTTTTCTATAACTGAAAACACATGCATCAATTCAGGATAGAAATTTTTGGATGCAATTAATGTCAACCACATACTTGTTTTCTGAACAATGTCCAAATGACATTTTATGCAGCAAGAAATTTTACTCTAATGGAAAGCAAGGCATAGGCAAATGGCAAATGTCAGAAAAAAAATGTATTTTTCCTTCATTCACAGAACTGTATCCACAGATACTAAAAGCCTAATTATAAGAATCACACTTACTTCCCGTGCAAACTATGTGATGATTAGGAAGGTGGATGAAATGTAAAAGGTGTCATGAGCCACTGCATTGTCGGGGATGCATTTTAAGAAAGTGAAAGCCCTTTGGTTTACGTCGTGAAATTCCCACTCTGACAAATGAGGCAGTCATGTTATCACCTAAGTGAATTCAGTAAAGGCCTGTTTCATGTGATAGGAAAATGCCACTAGTCAGATTATCAGGCAGTACCATATACAGAAATTCCTAATTAGCTGGTCAATGTTTTTAAGATTTGTACTAGACAAGACCCTTATTATTCTTTCTATGATGCTTCAGGAACCGACCCTCAAAATTTACACACTGAAATGTAAGAGTATGATTCTATTACAGAAGCCCACCACCTCTGAATGTCATGAAGTCAGACGTCCAAACCCATTCTCCTCACAGGAAAGGAAGTTGTATTTATAATTGGTCGACTAGTAACTTATTATCTTCAGCTCTAAGATTCTGCAGGTGTATTCTTGCGTGTTTGAACATAGGGAAACCAAACTCATTGCCCCAGCTTGATACTTGATGCCCTATCATTTTTTTTTAAAAGTTAGTACAAAGCAAATCCCTCTAATCAGTGAAGGAAGAAAAGCAACTTAGAACCTTTTTAGAAAAAAAAAGGTCATTTATAGAACAACGTGCACTATAGAAAGCAATGCATAATGCATTAAATACAGTCCCTTTCCAGCCTGCAGCCAGGGTGAGCATCCAGCCCTCCAGGACAGAGAAACTAAGGTCAACACGGAACAAGGTAAAGAGTCTTGACCTTTATCATGAAGGAGAAACACATGATGATGGATGCAGTTGGCTAATGACATCATGATTTTCAGTTCTGAGAATGTGCAAATGACCTGATTTTAATGAAATATTTAAAAGCTTGAAGCAGAACAGTAAGATAAAAGCTGTAGTACACCACAGTAATAAGTAGACTAAGGAGGGTGTATTGGACAGGCAGGAGGCAGAGAGACGCCCTATGGCAAGGGAACCTGAGAAACTACGCAAGTGCACAGCGACCAGGCTCTCACAGCAAGGGTGTCCTTCCACCAAAGTCATCATTGACAGGATTGCACACAGCTTGTCTTAATTTTAATTTATTTGTTTAAAATTTGCTTACTATTACACGTGTGCGGGGGGGGCGGTGCACATGTGCTACAGTGCATGTGTGAAGGTCATAGGAAAAATATTTTATGAGCAAATAAGCATGAAAAATCAGATTGAGTAAAAATACAATGTATACAAAGAATTGACACTTCTGATAGACACGGAATTCTCTAAAATAGAAAATATATCAATGAGGTGATGGGGAATGGCAGATATGAAAGCAGTGGTCTGTGGTAAACATAACAGAAGCTGCCCTTAATTAATGAAAATAAGTTCCATCTTTAGGTTTGAGCCATCATTTGTGTGGTTTGTTATGAGATGACTGTCAATCAAACTAAAC
This sequence comes from Cricetiscus sungorus, assembly GCA_030556225.1. Lineage (NCBI taxonomy): Eukaryota > Metazoa > Chordata > Mammalia > Rodentia > Cricetidae > Cricetiscus > Cricetiscus sungorus. Next base: position 31,743,724 of record JANBXA010000398.1, read on the forward strand.
CCTGTATTGACCCACCCAGTGGTAGATTAACATAGTGCAATGGTTACAGCACGCAGAACATGGTCAGCTTTCAAGTGCATACAGAAAAGGCATATAATAAGAAACTATTTTAAATGTATTTACAAAAAAAAAAAAAAAACACAAAAGGCCTCTTCCACCTCACAAGAGAAAACAGCAAAGTAGAGGGGATCCTGTGATCCAGAGGACCTGGGCTGGGTCTGATCTGAAAGCTCCCTTCCTGGGGAGCAGCTGTCATCACTAAAAAAGATGCTGAGCAAACTTCCAAGGAAGGGAAGATACCAATGCTACTACCTAGCTGTGAAGCCCATGATCCCTGTCAATGATCAACCAGCATCGCAAGGTTTCCCTACCAATGCAACACTCATGTCCTGGAGATAACCAACAGCTGTCTGGTTAGACTTAAGGAGCTCAGCAGGTGATAGGTAAATCATGCCTGGTGATGGAAACATACTCAACTTCCTAGGGCTAGAGATGTCATGGGTCTTGGAGGAGAACTGCATTTTACTAAACCAGCATAATCTAACCCCTAACTGCACTCAAAATACTTAATACCTCGACTGTGGCTGCCTAAGCAAGACCCAAACAGACATACTAACACAAAGGGGGAAATCTCACAGGGTTTCCCCTCTAGACAAAGAACCACAGTCAACTAAAAAAGGCTGAGATCCTGAAAACCAGTATTCCCCAGAAATAAAACCCCTAACTGGTTATCCAATAGCAACTGGTCAGCCCTGAAATCATACACATACAAGTTAACACCTAAATGAACTGAATGAACCACATTCGTATACTTACGAGCATATGTACCAGTAACGGTAGAAAGGGAAGCCGTAATTTGAGGAGAAACAAAGTGAGTCTGGAAGGAGAAAAAAAATAGGAAGAATTATGTAATTATATTTTAGTTTAAGAAATAAAACATGAGAAAATATTTCCAAACTATGTATCAGCTGAGGAATTAGCATTCAAAGTAAATTTCATACAGCTGAGTGGCAAACACTATAACCCATGATGCCCTGAGCAACAGAGCTGACAGGAAACGGTCGATAGCTTCGGCCCAGGCATCGATTCATTACTCGGGGTTCACCTGTGCTGTTACAATCCCTAATACATGATGATCCAATGCTCTTTCTCCTGTTACTCTTATATTTTTAAGTAGAAAAATCCAAGTCCTGTGTTATTGTTATACAGTAATCCAAGCAATATTTGTTTTACCTTATTGAACATATTTTTGAAAATATATGTTGTGAAAATTGATGTAATTACATTCACATATTTTTCTAAGATATAAGATCTGAATGGAAATTCTTAATTGGGAAGATATTCCTTTTTATTAAATAAAAAGCACATAGCAATATTTCCATACATTTCACATTTATTACATATTTTGTTTTAAAAAATCATATACAAGTAACTACAGAACAGACTCAAGGGTAAAATCACTCTCAGCAGAAACACTGATGTGGTCGCCATACGTTTTTATGGATGTGGGGCTGAGAAAGTCCATTTTCAGTAGGTTGTTAACATTTCTTGAATAGATTGTTTTCCTCATAAAACATTGGCTATTCTTACACTTCCCCCCATTAGATCCTAGTACTTAGCAGCTACATTAGTCTATCTATGAGATGGGCAGAATGTGCTTTGGTCTGGTACAGTATTAATCACATAGATTAAATCTAGTCTTCACCACCCACTCACCAGTTTTCTTTTGCTGAAAGATTGCGGAACAAGTTTCAGCCTTTTATTAAGTTTACTTAACAAAATTCAAAATTGTATAATTCAGTTATTACTCCATTCTTCATATCTACATAGCTAAAATGTCACTTTTTCATTTCTTGTATAGTTTATACACCAGTCCAAAATTATACTTTGATACTTTTTAAATTTTAAAAATGTTATTTTGCTTTATTAAATGTGTATGAGAGCACACAGCATAAACATTAGGATTATTCGGGCCCCTGGTTTTTTTGGCTCTTGGGAGTAATATGTTGTAGTTTTTTTCCAATTCAAATGTAGAAATGAATTATTACAGAGATTTTGGCATTTGATTTTGAACAATGGAAAGGATATTTAAAAACTATCACAAACAGCAGCATATAAAAGAATATGAATCACTTACCTTCCCTATTTATCTGGCTGCTGAAAAGTATAGGTTTTGACTCCCCCACCTCTGTGTGTGTGTGTGTGTGTGTGTGTGTGTGTGTGTGTGTGTGTGTGTGGTGTGTGTGTGTGTTTGTGTGTGTGTGTGTTTGTGTACATCAAAGAGGAATGAAAACAAAGAGTGTCTAAGATACAATGAACATATTTTATTTCACAGGTTAATTTGACTTTCAATTTATACTGGAGATTGATAACTTTGGTCCCTTTCCTAGGTACTAATAAATCTGTAGAAGGGGCAGAACATGCATAACCAACCAGACATCAGTATCTAGACAGGCATGAGAGGCCCTCAGTGGACACAATTTGGGGGAATATGATATCCTCAGAAAGGGTTGACTGTTTCCACACACAAATACATGAAACAGAAGACATACACACACACTTGCTTTGTAGCAGTAGGATTCAGTGGCATATGGTAGATATTCAAGACACGAATGACAGTCCATTGTCCCTGAGGATAATGAGCAAGCAAGAAGAGGATGAAATCCTCGAATTGGGTCTTGAAAAGTCAATTACAGCTTTATGGCACATCTATTCATGTAATAGGATCAATGATCACCAATGACCTGAAACACTAAAACTTTGGGTGGGCAAAGGGGAAATGAGCAGCAAATGAACAGCTGAATATTGTTGGTTTCTACAAGTATAAAAATAATATCCTAAGTCTATCATAAAATTGGCATCAAGAGCTGTAAGAAATAAGGCTGGAGAGAGGGATCCTCCTGTGACATATAGGGGTCATCATCCAGAGAAATTTTTGACTCTTAAGTTGTGGAAACCCTGTTTGTATTTGTATCCTATGAGGATGACATTAGAAAAGATTATGAATCAACAAACAAAAATTTTGTTTGAAGATTCCCATAATGAAACTAATATTGTGTGTGCTAATTAACTTTTTAACACAATTAATTAAACAGCTACAAAGAAAACACTGTGAAGTATGGACTGGATACATGATTAGAGCCAGGTGGTAGCAAGTAAATATTCCTATAATGATCCCAGTGAGAAAATTAAAGACAAGCTGAGACAAAGGGAATGAAATAATGGAAAAACAAGTGAACTATAGATGAGAATGAGAAAAAAATTCACAGAACTGTTTGGAAACTAAAACTCTAATCATGGAGACACTTTCTAGGGCTTTGGTTCTGATGTAGGGGGTAAAATCAAGATAGTGAATAGAAACAGTAGGAACAAATAGGACAAAATGTCAAGGTGAGCATGTATGTGGTCTCTCAGACCATACCCAACTCATTTAATTCTCAGGAAACTCCCAGAGCTCAGCATGGAATTAGTTGTAATCACCAACAAGATCTGAAATAAGCAGAGAGATCAAAGAAAAAAAATCAACAAAAGGAAAAGGCTCAAGCTTTCAAGGTCCCAGGTTAACACTGTTAATAGGATACAACCAGTGATGGGCTGGATAATTTGTGAAGACCTCCATCTACTACTGAGGCTCATCAGAGACTCAATAGTGCAGGCTTTCTCTAAAGCCTGCTATGTACACAAACATTCTATCATAGACCCTATCAGAAGAAATATCACTGTTCAGTTTATGGTGGATCTAAAAAAACTACTCCCTAAATTTATATGTTAAAAAGCTTGGTGCCCCAATGGAGTACTACTCAGCAGGAAAAAAAATGGAATCTTGAAATTCTCAGGCAAATGGATGGAACTAGAAGAAACCATCCCGAGTAAGGTAACCCAGTCACAAAAAGACAAACATGGTATGTACTCACTTATGTATGCATTTTAGACATAGAGCAAAGGATCACCAGCCTCCAATCCACACAGCCAGAAAAGCTAGGAAACAAGGAAGACCCTAAAAGCAATATACATGGTCCCCCCAGAGAAAGGGAAAGGAACAATATCTCCTGAACAAACTGGGAGCATGGAGAGAGGGTAGAGGGAGTTAGAAGAAAGAGAAGAAGAGGAGAGGAGAGAGGAGAGGAGGACATGATGGAGCAGGAAGATTGAGTCAGGGTAGGAACAGAGGAGAGCAAGAAAAGAGATACCATACTAGAGGGAGCTATTATAGGTTTAAAGAAAAATCTGGCACTAGGGAAATGTCCAGAGATCTACAAGGATGAACCCAACTAACAATCTAAGCAATAGTGGAGAGGCTACCTTAAATGTCCTTCCTTGATAATGAGATTGACGACTACCTTAAATGCCATCCTAGATCTTCATCCAGTAGCTTATGGAAGCAGAAGCAGATACCCACAGCTAAACACTGAGCAGAACTCCTGGAATCCAGTTGCAGAGAGGAAGGAGTGATGAAAAAAGGGGTCAAGACCAGGCTGGAGAAACCCACAGAAACAGCTGACCTGAACAAGGCGGAGCTCATGGACCCCAGTCAGATAGCTGGGAAACCAGCATAGGACTGACCCAGTCCCACTGAACATGAGTATCAGTTAGAAGGACTGGGCAGTCTATGGGGCCTCTGGTAGTGAATTCTATATTATCCCTAGTATAGGTATGGACTTTGGGAGCCCAGTCCCCATAGAGTAATACTCCCTCAGCCTAGACACATGGGGGAGGGCCTAGGCCCTGCTCCAAATGATATTACAGACTTTGAAGATCCCCCATGGAAGGCCTTACCTTTCCTGGGGAGCAGAAAGGGGATGGATGAAGGTTGTGGGTGGACAGGGGAGAAGGGGAGGGTGAGGGACATGGGCTTGGCATGTAAAACAAGGTTGTTGCAAATTTAAATTTAAAGAAAGAAAAAATGTTTTGTGTCCAATGCAATAGGATTCACAAAGACCGTGATCAAACCATAAGGGCTTCATCCTTCATCAATGGGGTAATCCTCTGATGAAGTTATGACTCGGTTGGCTACTAGAAGAAGGAAGAGACATAAGAGGCAAGGCCTAGTTGAAGTACTTGAAGGAAATAGATCCTTGGGAGCATATCTTTAAAAGCTCTCTCTCTCTCTCTCTCTCTCTGTGTGTGTGTGTGTGTGTGTGTGTGTGTGTGTGTGTGTGTGTGTGTGTGTGTGTACCTACCTCTCTTTACCTCTTCTTCTTGCACACTACATGATGACACTTTGCACAGACTCAGAAACAATACAGTGAATCACAGAGGGGCTGAGACCTCTGAGAGCAATAGTTAAAATAACATTTTCCTCCTTTTAAATTCATGTTCTCAACTTTTTTTTTTACAATGATGAGAAATTGCCTAATTATATTCAACACAACACATGTTATGTGAAGAAAAAGTCCCAGCACAGTGATCCAATCTTAGCATTTGGAATGTGTCATACTCACACAGGAAATTATTTACTAGTCAAATTCTCAGGTGCCAACCAAAGACCAGCCTTGCATATGAGTTTCTGAGAGTCATGGTCTCAAGTCCATTATTCCAATTCCTGCACAGATGAAGAAAGAAATGATTTGATAGTTTTATGCTCACATAGAATGGGGTAAATGGATGAACAAAAATGATGATGAGGATTTTAAAAGAACCATGGTGAAAGCTCAGCCTGAGATGAAAGACTGTAAAAATTGCCATTGGTAAAAGGCTAGTCAAAGGTCTGGATTAGGTGCTGACCATGGTTCTGAATTTACTGAGTTAAAGGTGAGCTGGCATACTTGGGCGTTATTCCCCTGAGACATGAGAAGTTCCTGTGCACGGGGTTTGAGAACAGTCGTCATGGAGATGAAAACCATGCAAGCCCTCACCTTCAAGAAGAAAGCAAATCCTTACATTTTCAATTAATGGCGATGATAGTGGTTGTTCAATGGCTCACTTATGTCATGATTTATTCAGAAAATATTTTGTGTATTTAAGGTCATGGTACAGGCTAAGAGGCTACAATCAGTGGCACAGTCACAAATCATGTTTGTTCAGACCCTTTTTACATATAAAGGAAGATAATAACTACCCTTGTATCCACAGAATGACAAAGACATTTGAATTTTTATTGCATTTACCATTGAATTAGAATCATAAATCAAACGAGAAAGTTATTATAAGTCTATTATTGTGTAAGACAGAAAGCAGTAAGTGTCTTCATCTCAGTATAATCAAAGCTCTCACTGGGAGCAACAATCAGTGTTTGGGTTGATTTTTTAAAGTTTTTTACTTTAAAAAGTTTCAGAACAGATGTAATTAAGACTCGTTTTAACTACAGAAAATACAGATGAAAAAGAACCTGTACCTGAAACCCTCCCAGCACTGCTCCACCTTCCACACCTGTCTACTCTCATCTGATACAAGCTTTCCATGAGCTCAACTGAAGACCTCCTTTAACTCGTGCAGAGCCACCACAAGCGAGATCAGCAGCATTCTCATAGTCCAGTCGGTGTGACTGTCTTTCAGAGCCTAGCTACTGAAGACATGGGAAAGAGGGGAGAAAAGGTGATGGGTTTGTGCCCCAAACAGACCCCTGCAGGATTTCGGGTAGGACTACTCCAGGGATTGTGTTCACTATGAGTCTTAGAGAGAATCCTGGTAGTATTTGGACACCACATTCTTTGCAATTTCTGCCTCCTCGTTTTGGGGTTGGGACAGGTGACATTCAGGCCAAGATAATTTAAGTAACATGGTATCAATGGTACTTATATCTTCTGAGCATACATGTTTGAGAGTGGGGGAGTGTCAGACTTTCTCTATATCTCTGCCTAGCTCTCTCATCTCTCTCTGTCTGTCTAACCACTCATGACAGAACAATAGCTGAATGTTGAGGAGATAGTATAAAGTAGGATACTCTTGGATCATTAGGTCATAAAGGCCTCTAATATTGTTTGACTCATTGTTATCCTTAGCTATGTAAAATATTAAGATTATGAGTAGGTTTCTAAAGGAAAATAAAGTCAGGCAAGCTCCCAAATTTTAGCTTCTCTTTAGAGACTATAGTCCTTTAATATATTCTCCAGCAGGCCCTGTGAAATGCTTCCTCGGTCTATGGGAGTGCTATGTTCCCATAAAGTCTCAAAAGGTATCAATACAAAAATATCAAGGGTATCACTTTCAACTCAACCAGTAACAGATGCTGAGACTAGGATTGAAGATGGAAGAGAAATCTATGAGAGTGAGTGTGCCTTCCTATAAGGGATGTTTAAAAGGACAACATACTTCTGACCAAATCTGCTAGCATGCATTAGAAGACAGTCAGACATCACTTCTCTTTGTGAGATAGTTAAAAATCATCAGGGCTATTACATAGATATCTACATATACTCTATGTTCTAGGTGCATAAATATGTTCTTTAAAATGTCAGAAACTTCTGGTGTGGGGAATCAAAATATTTTATATTTAACAGCCTGGGGAGATAAGATTCTTTACTAATTAGAAAGAGTGGTTATGAGGAATTGAGCCATGAAATGACTGAGAATAAGTGTTCAGAAAGAAGCAGACTTACTGAGATGAAAAATGTTCATAATACTTATGACATTCCACTGAGTTGTGGAACAGAATTACAAAATCTTAGAAATGTTAAAATGCAAAAGAAAAAAACCCATCCAAATGACAATGGCCCTAAGAATTAAGCCGTACTAAGTTCATCACCTCATCTATCACTCACAATTTGCCTTCCCATACATTATTGCCACACACTGACACAATTTAACGGCTCAATGGAGGATTTGAAAGCATAATGTCATTTGTAAATATGTAGTTTGTACACCAGTCCACATGGTGTCTTCTGGGGGCTTGTAAGGAACACTTGGATTCTATCATTCCATTGTGTATAAACTGAGGCATTCTGTAAGAGTGTTTACCATGAGATGAAGTTTTTCATCTCAAAAGAAGACAATGAACTCCCAAGTATTGTGGGTAGGATGCCCAACCTGAAATTAGTATAATAGTCCATGTTGCACAGTTTAGACAGAATACAAGGGATCGGGTGTGAGGAAAATGTGGTGATTAACTTGCTGGGTTTGTTGCCTTCCCAGCTTGTCTGGGAAGAGCAGCATAGCAGGTCTTTAGTTGGTATATTTTTTACTCTTTGAAGACCTACCACCCAGCTCCCAAATGAATACACAGAGACTTATTTTTTACGTACGAATGCCCACATTTAGCTTGCCTTGTTTCCAGCCAGGTTTTCTCAATTTAAATTATTCCATAAACCTTCTGACACTGAGCTTTTATGTTTCTCTACTCTATACACTTTTCTTTCCTTCTGACTCTAGGTGGTTGGGTGGCTGGCCCTGACATCATCTCTCCCTCTCCTTTTCCAGCTCCTCCTCCTCTCTCTTCTCATTCTTCTTTTACTTATTCTCTCTGCCTGACAGTGCTGCTTATTTTTCTCTCCTGTCCATTGACCATTCAGCTCCTTATTCAACCAATCAGGTGTTTTAGACAGGCAAAGCAACACAGCTTCACAGAGTTAAATAAATGCAATATAAAAGGATGCAACACATCTTTGTATCATTAAACAAATATTTCACAACATAAACAAATGTAACACATCCAAAACTACTACTACTGCACAACACATGTCTGACAGAAACAGAAGTCCTTCTGGTCTCCTTGGAGACTGTGGTGACAGTGGTATTTGCCATGAACACACATGTTTATTACCTGCATACCATTCCATACCAGGAAAACAGTTCTGTCTTCTACTGAATCACTGCTCATTTGATTAGAGCACAACATATTAAATATTTCTCATATGTTAAATATATCTTTTAAACATTCCAACCAGGACTCATGGGCCTCAGATTAGATTAGAATCATAGCAAGGATGACAGTATTTAAAACCAACTTAAATTAATTTATTTTAATTTTTAATTATAGGAGTATAAGTTCCTCTAAACAGTGATTTTTATCAGGGCACCTTCTGAGTAGGATCCAAGTGAACCAAGTTGCCTTCCATATGGCAGCTCCATCACAAAACTGACCTGCACTGCTCATACTAATGGCATTGAGACACCCTGACCTAAAACTAATCCAAAACTCAGACTATCTACATGGTCAGTGATTATATTAGACACAAGCTGCAAAACAAAACAGGAACACAGATTGTGTGGCATAAATTAAAATGTGTTTTCTCATAGTTCTAGGAGATACAACCATGTATTGTATCTAGGAGATACAATCTAGGAGGTGCCACCATGATTGGATTTGGATGAGAGGTTGATTTCTATTGTATATAGGTGCTTTCTTTTACGTTGTGTTATCAGCCTGGGCCAGGGAGAAAGGGCAGAATTCTTCCTTATGTGTCTTATCTTATAAGGACACTAATCTCATCATGAAGGCCACACCCTCATGACTCCAGCTAAACTGTTTCCCAAAAATCTGACTTCCTGTTACCATCCCCCTAGAAGTCAATACTTATAGGCAAAATTTGAGAGGATCCAATGCAAGTAATATCAGAAATTTAAAATAATATTAAAACTAGCAATAGTACATATTCAAGAAAACTGGCATATTAATTTAATGAACTGTGAATACATTGTGAATGATGTGTTTGGGATATGGGAATCTCCATTCCAGAAGCTGGACAGATGGGGCAGCAGTTAAGTGTATTTGCTGCTCTTTCAGAAGACCCAACAAGTTCAATGCCCAGCACCCATGCTGGGCACTCACAACCACCTATAACTCTAGTCCCGGGTGATCAGACATGTTCTTCTGGCCTCCACAGGAAGCATCTCTCTCTCCCCTCTCTCTCTCCTCTCTCTCTCTCTCTCTCTCTCTCTCTCTCTCTCTCTCTCTCTCTCTCTCTCTCACACACACACACACACACACACATACACACACACAAATGAGATTTCTTTAAAACACCAGAAAGCTTAATCTGTCATTGAAACATGCCTCAGAAGTTTGTTAAAATGAAGACTGATAACCTGGGATGTATCTGTTATTTATACATTTTCCATGTGATTTACATGATTTAAAATAAGTCACATCCTTGATGATTCTTTATTCATAGTGTTTGTTTCTTTGTTTTTCTCACCTAGGCTGCTGGATGCCTAGCTATGGATGGTAGAGCCATCTTCTCTCCAGAATCTATCCACTGCTGCTGAATTTGGTTTCCAGCTAACTCAAAGTTACTGTAATGAGACTGATGTTCTTTGCCCCCTGTATACACATTGCTACTTGACTTGCCTGTACCACTAGCATTAAAATGTTATAAGCCACCGAACAGGCAAATTGAAAATGGAAGGAGACCCAACAGAGAAGGTGACAAAGTGGTAATTGCATTAGAAAATATATGCAGCTTCAAGATGGTGCCTCAAATTTTTCTTTGCTGAACGTTTTTCTCTATCAGTTTGTGACTTTTGATCTAAACCAGCTGAAGTAAAGGGAAAACATATGGGAATCCGGGATGGCCCTGTCGCTATAATGAATGGTATGTACCTGCTTCTACAGGAAGCTAATTGCTTCAACTTTGATTGCTTAAACTTCTAAAGCTACTGTCACACTTTGTATCATTTTATCTCCTTTACTCTGGCACTGTTCTGTTGCCCATATCCTCAACCAAATGTAAAGCTGTCTACAGCTCCAGTTTCAGCGTCTGTATTTTCCACACAATTCTCTTGCCATTTTATGTGAGTTCTGTTTCTCTACCCAATGGAAATTCTTCTAGTCAAGATTCCCCATACGTCAAGATGCTCTGTGGGGAACTCTGGCCTGTAGTTACCACTCTACCTCTCCACCTTTGGTACTTCTTCACCAGTAAAAAGAAACAGCTCAGCTCAAAAGGTTCGAAATAGCCATGTTTACTCTGCTCCTGAACACTTCACCGTCATTATCACCTTCAACTATCCTTTGAACTTGAAGTGTCTCAAACCTGCATTGTCATGACAACACCAAGTGCCAGACACATCTTCACTTCTCCCTTCCTTATCTATACTCACATTCAAGTTATTTTTATTCATTTTCTTGCCTAGTCACAGCTACCTAACCTCAGCAGTCATGATCTCTGGTTTTCCTCCTTCGTGTCAATAAGTGGAATAATCATTTTCCCATTTTCTCAGTGTACAACCATTCTTCTACAGCAGGGCTGTGGTGCTCTGCCATTTTGTATGGTATCCTCAACAGACTTTCTTGTAGGCATGGTAGCAACAGCGCCATCAAGTTTCTCAGTGAACATCCTGTACGGCTTCATAAGTTGTCAATATCCTCTTTCTTCCTCATCACTAAAGTTCACATTATCACCCACTACAGTTAGCCTTGCTTGTGGAATATTTTCCACACCTATTTGTTTCCTTAGCCGATTCATGGCAGAGTCTATGATCGTTACACTGGACTAGGAATCTAGGTTTTTTTGTTTGTTTGTTTGTTTGTCTTCTGTCTCTCAATCTAGCCCCATAGGCTCTGTAGTCAGTAAAACATTTATAAACAGAGTTCGGTTGATTAAAGTCTGTGGTGTTCTCGTGCCATAGATATGGAACAAACCACCTGGCTCCAAGTCCTCTGGGTTCCCCAGAACACAGATTTGCAGATCTACTTCCTTTGTCTCAAACATGTCATGGTGTCTCCCACCTTCCCTCCTCCACCTAGGATAGCCTTACTCCACCCTCACCCTTCATCCATAGTTAAATCAAAACTCAGTTGTGTGTGCTCCCCACAAAACTGAACTTCATGGTGCTGGCAGATTGCACTGGTTTTATCTGAAAAGTCTCTTAGGGCCCATGTGCTCAGAACTTCGTTGCTGTTTGAAGGTGGTGACACCTTGGGTAAGCAAGGCCTTGTAAAAAGAGGTTAGATCATTGGGAGTTAGCCCTCAGAGGGAACAGTGAAACACAGTACTTCTAGTCTTTTTCTCATTCCATTGTGGCATTAGGAGGTAGAGTCCCCTTCTGCTGTTCACCTGTGAGGGTGGGGGTTTCTGTTCTACCAGGTTCCTCAGCCCATTAGCCCCAAATAAGTACATAGAGACTTATATTAGTTTATAAAACTGCTTTGGCCAATGGCTTAAGAGTCTTATTGACTACTTCTCTCTTAATTATAACCCATTTTTATTCATCTATGTATTGTCATGAGGTTGTGGCTTACACATAATCTGGCATATTATGCTTTTGGCAACATGGCATCCCTTTGCCACCTCTCTCTCTCCTCTTCCCTGAATTCTCCTCATCTATACTTCCTGTCTGGCTACTGGCCAATCAGTGCTTTATTCATCAACCAATAAGAAAAACATATATACAAAAGGATATCCCCCATCACACCTGCACTATGGTGTACCAGGCCCAAAACATCAGTCACGTGATCCTTGACAGAAAATTCTGAAATTATGGACCAAGACAAACCTTTCTTCTTATAAATCATTCCATGACATCTGTCCAGTAACAGAAAGCTAACAATCAATACTTGTTACTTCTCGAATAAAGTGTGTAGCTTTGGCTGACCTCAAAATTACTATGAAGCTGAGAACAGCCTGAAACTCCTACTGCTTTCTCCTCTACCTCCCAGATTCTAAGAGTAAGAGTATACACCACCATGCCTAGCTTTAACCTATTTTTCTGAAGGTAGCTATTATAACCTCCAACTTCAAATCCATACTGACAAATTATTTTTCTCCGACAGAGAATTGTTTGACAGCATTTCTGAAGAAGATAAAGTGGTACCTTTTATATTTCAAAAATGTGTTTCTTATTGAAATCCATGTGATTAAATTTCCCTGAGGGAGGAAGAGTAGCTAGATTCATCAGAGGTAAGACTCATAATTTCAAATACTGTGGATTTTAATATATGCTTATTGTAGACAGAGACACATAATGGCAAGATGGTGCAGAACACAGGCTTCTTTGTTTTTCTGCCCAAGGAGAACTGTTTGCACATCATGATACTTCCTCTCCTTTACATCCTTTATAAACTATACCTGGCAGCTACAAATGACCAAACATAAAATTACACCTTTACCCAATACCAAATAATGATCCTGATTTCAAATGTAATAAAACATTTGTGAACTCTAAATACTTTCTTTATTCACAGCCCATGGATAATTGTTTTAGAACTGCAGATTTGTGAATTAAAATCGCAAGTTATAATACACTATTTAAGAATTTATATTGTCATGTTTAATTTGAGTTCCAATCATATTATATGTAACAGATCTAATGATCATCCACTGGGAAAGAGATATTAGCTCATGATCTCCCTGGCTGTTATGGTATGCAGTGAAGACAAGCCAGCACACAGCCAGTCTGCAATTCTGTATTCAGGGACGTAAGTGACCTAGGGTCAAGAGACTGTGCCTGGTTCTCTTTTGTATATAATTTACAGCAAGGCAAGTCATAGACTTGGGAGAAATAATAATTCCAAAAATATACTGCTCAACCTGGCACTCTGTTACACAGGGCTGACTTCAAAGTTCAGAAGGATGAGATGATAGGAGCAACCATAAATAGGAAATGTTTGGTGTAGGAAATGTTTGGCCTAAAAACAGGAAAAAGTCTGTTTTTAGGCCACTCTTTTGAGGCTATGATAGCAACTGGGGTAAAGCCAGGGATTTAAAGCCAGGAAGCGGAGATACTAAATGTATACTCTTCAAACATAAAGGGATGGAAAACCTACCTCTTGTGACAGAATGGATGAACCAGAGATCATTATGTTAAGTAAAATGAGCCAGACACATAGATACAAACACTGCATGCATGATAACACTGTATGTAGAGCCCAAGAGCATTGATCTCATAGGAATGGATAATT